>OY720643.1:75234458-76434458 GCA_963169105.1 Ceriagrion tenellum
CGATTATAGACTGATATCGACTGTTGTCGATAATTGACTGTCAACGATACTTTTACTACCGATTTTCTACCAGGGCCAAAGGATAACATTCCTCAGCAACTGTACGAGGTATCAGTTGACATGCTCATGCGGGAGGTCCTACATAGATGAGGCTTGCAGAACGATGAAGACACGCCAGAAAAAACATGAAATGCCTACAAGAAATAAGCAGTTCAGTTTATCTGCAATTGCTGAGCATGACTGGAGTAAACATGGCCACAACATTAGTTTTGACGAGGCCAAATTGATATCCAAGGAGAAAAGATATAATCTTTGGCTGATTAGGGACTCCATTGAAAAATAATAAAGCGAAGGGTAACTTTAACAGAGAAGATGGCTACCGCGTATCCACTGCATTGAAGAGGATTTGATGGGAAGACAAGAGGCAATCACCGTGCACGGAGGGAAACAGATGGCTTATATAAACGTAGCCAAAATGATGCCCCGGCACTTCGACCTGAAGAAACCCTATGGAACCCGAGCGAAACTGCTGTCTCAAAAACAACCTACTCGGTGGAAGTCCGGAAAATGGAGAAGCATCCATCTGAACGCCGCGGAAACACACGGTGAAACTGTTTACCTTAGTCAGCCCTTCAACTGTGGCTTCCTGCTTGATTCACGACCAATGGTATTTCGGAGAATAATTTCCCGATCTACTGCAGAATAGGAAGTAGAAGGTGATTTGTCCATATCATCCCGGTCCACGTATTCCCCAATGCTGGGAAATGCGTTCATTGTGGTCCGCTCCTAGAGATTCAATGGCTAATAATTGTTTATTTCATAGTATTGGTTTGCAGATTTTTGCCATTTGATGAAGTTCTGTTTATTTGGCACGCTGACTTATGATGCGACTAATTCAAGCCCTTTATTGTTTAGGTTTATTTTAAACGAAGATACTTTGGTCCAACCTTGTGGGAGAGATACTCTCACATCCTCCTCATCTGACTCCCATTTCTGCACAAGAATGTCTTCAATGCATGGGAACAGTATTCGGAGATTTTTGTGAACGTAATTACAACTTTTGAATTACAGCGTATAAGATATGTCTTTATTGTTATGATTTTATCTTTGTGATGTATGGGAAAAATTTTTCAGTGCCTAAAATATTAAGTTTTCTACTGCATTAAGCTTTACCGTTTAAATTTTATTTATTACAACCATGGGATTTTTACTTAACTTATTAGATTAACATATGAAGTTGGCCTGTTATTTTTGGATAAAATTAATCTTTTTTGTATGCGGAAATTACTTTAAAGAATGAATCGAGTTCAGATTTTCAAAATTTTATAAACTGTCTTACCCGATATACGGTTTGTTAGAAATGTTTACTCATCTTGAAAAGCATGTGGTGAAAATTAGCACACAGTATGAATATGGGAAAAAATAGACCATATATTGCCACAGATATCTGAAAATAAGAAGAAGAAAAGACGTAAAGACTATGTGGATTAATTCTTGTTTGAAATAAGCAAGTACAAAGACGGCATCCAACGGAAAGCTGGGGGAGGGGACAATTTTTTTCTGTCTATATTCTGATTCATCCATTCCTTCGTGTTAATCAGAGAAAAATGAGAAAAGAGCATTGTTGATATTGCGATTATCTTACTGCAGTTTAATGACGTAATGCCTTATCCATGTTTCCAAAGGGTACTCCGTACCATCTACATCTACAAAATGCGAGACTGGCGGTGTTAGGTCACCAGCCGCGTAAAGATGCAAGGTTTTGGGAGGTGAAATGGTGATACATAATATGGGAGTGTATTTACTGGAGATTAGCTTTTATTGTGGTCGCTTACTGAGTTGGAAAGAACGAGTGTTCGTACCTATCTTTTTGGCAATGTATTTTTTTTTATTTTATCGCTTTCATCAGACCTAGAGATGTAGTTTGGCGTCATGATAACATTCTCTGTCACTCGGAAACACTCCAGTTCTGGATTTCATAAGCAACGTAAGCCTAGCATGTGGCCTCCGAGTCTCTAAGAGCTCCCACCTTAATCCCTCTAAAAGTTTTGAGACATCTCGGTAGCGTTTGATGTATTCCAAATTATGTTACTGCATCCGATTTCAACGATGCGCAACATATAATAATAATAATAATAATAATAAGTTTATTACTCCATACAACAAATTACATTTCAATAGCAAAATAGAGTAATTTTAGGTAGCCTTGAAGGAGAACCTGTTTAAGGCTACCATCAAATAATATTACATTATGCTTTTCCTAAAAGATACATATAGCTCGTGCAGTGATACCGTGACAATTGCTTAACAGTGTAAGTTCGTACCTTAAAAGCTACTTACTAATAGTTTACTTATAACTCATTACATCAATGATTTACAGCAATAAATGCTCTACACTCTCCTTGGTGAGAAGCCAAGAATGTACATTTTCCAAAAACTTTTTCACAGACTTAGAATTAGTACATGACAGGGGTAACATATTGTATACCTTTAGCCCTACATACAAAAAACATCTTTTAAACAACGTCAAGTTAGGTTTTGGTAATGGAATATTTTTTTTACGCAGGGCAATGTGAGAAGGTAGACACTGAAATACATCAGAGTTACCACTTCTGGTATAGAAACACCGTAGAACCTTATAAATATATAGATGCCTCAATGGAAGCAAACGTAAATGAAGAAAAAGTGGGAAGGATTTTTCAAATCTGTTCTTTTTCAAAATAACACGAATAATTCTTTTTTGTAAAAACACGGCAGGTTTCAAGGAGTTTAAATAAGCGCCACCCCAACAAAAAATGCCATAACTTAGTCTGGAATGTACTAACGCGTTATAAATTATCCTAAGGAAATTTAAAGGACATTTATTTCTGATGAAATAAAAATTTGTCAATGTATTTCGCATAATATTTGTTAGATTATCAATATGTTGTTGCCACTTTAAGGATTCGTCAATGGTTACTCCCAGGTACTTCAAACTGGAAACCCGTTCAATGGGCAAACAGCTATTGCATGAATTTATCGGACAGTTTTCTTCATGATAATATAAAACCCAATCAAACTTGTACCTGTTACATAAATTATAACACATATACTTCGTTTTAGTTACACTCATTTTCAATTTGTTGGAAGCAAACCAACGTCGCAAATTGATCAAATCTGACTGCATATCATATTTTACATCACCCCAGTTTAAACCTCCATAATTTAAGGCGACATCATCAGCAAATGCTGTCACATGACCTCTAAAATTGAAATTACATAGATCGTTTATATAAACTAGAAATAGGATTGGACCCAAGACAGAGCCTTGTGGAACTCCAGAAGTTATCATATTGTAATTACTATAAACATCACCAATTTTTACACACTGCATTCTCGATGACAGGTAACTGGTAAACCATTTTAGTGGTATTCCTCGAATACCAGCCCTCTGAAGCTTAAAGGTCAGAACCATGTGATCAATGGAATCAAAAGCCTTGCTAATGTCAATGAATAGGCTGCCAGTGCGTCGATTTGAGTTTATAGCCTTGTAAACATGGGTAAAATAATTTTCTAGAGCATCTTCAGTTCCTTTTCCACTTAAAAAACCAAACTGATTTTTGCTGAAGAAGCAGTTTTTATCGAGAAATTTAATTAATCTCGTCTTGACTAGCTTCTCTATAATTTTTGAAAATATCGATAGCAGTGAAATTGGACGATAATTTATTATACTTGATCGATCACCTTTTTTATATAAGGGCATGACCACCGCCTTTTTCAGCTCGTCAGGAAAAACACCACTGGTAAAACTTAGATTAAATATATGTGCGAGAATAGGAGCTAATTCGTTAATAACAAGTTTCAAAGTTCACTGTTAACGTTGTCGTAACCAGGGGCTTTGCTAGCAGGAAAAGATCTTACTAATTTGGTTATTTCAGCAGAGTCGACTGGTTCTAGGTACATGGATTCGAAGCTATGTGAATAATCACAACATTCAGCGACGAATTCATCAATGCCACTGTCATTACTATTATTGTTACTATCGTAGGAGGAAACAAAATAGTCATTAAATGCCATAGCTATTTTGGACCGAGCAGATGATATACTACCGTCTATTTCCAGGCAGATTTCATGGGGACTGAGTGGTATGCGGCCGGATATTTCCTTGAATATTTTCCATTGCATCTTTGAGTTTCCATTTGCTCCTTGAAATCTGTGCAAATAGTAGTTATTAGAGGCAATCCTAAGTTCATTTTTTAATTTATTTCTACAGTTAACAAATTCCTTTGCTAAACTTACGTTTAATGGGTGGCGTCTATGTTTCTTGAACAGATAATTTTTCCTTTCAATAAGGTTTAGAAGATGACTAGTTATCCACGGCTTTAATTTTTTTCTTGTGTCGTAATTATTGACTTTAACTCTTGATGCAGATAGAACACCTATTAGTAAGTCATGAAATAACGAAAAAGCCTTTGATGCGTTTACTTCGTTTACAACTGGACTCCAATCTACTTCAGCTATTTTTGTTTTAAAATATTCATAGTCTATCTTGGTTTTGGCAGGAGTAGTCGTTATTTTTTCTTTGCATAATGGTTCTTTCACACAAATAGAACAGCGAATTAAAGAGTGATCGGTTATCGCTTCATGAAGCACTTCTACTTGGATGTCATGCGTGCACATGTTATATAACCTAGCGAACAGGTGATCAATGCAGGTAGCGGAGTTTCCTGTTACCCTAGTTGGCAAGTCAATCAGACACTCTAATCCTAAGGAGCTCATTAAGTTTAAGTAGTGATCAGAATCATTTGAAGGTACCATAATATTTATGTTGACATCACCAATGACAATTATATTTCTCCATTCTATTTAAAAAGCCATGATTATGATGGGAAATGAGCGTAAAGAGGGCAATGGAAATGATTAATAACTGCAAAGACGACTGGCAGAACAGAGAGACATGAAGGAAATATTGCAATGAATGACTGCAATGCAAAGTACTCAATCAATATCGCTGGATCGATTAATTGAAAATGTCGCGAGAATGTTGAAATTTGTGTGCATGATTTATTGAAGTGCGGAGTACATTAAAAACGTGGCTTATTTACCTGAACTTTGAAAATATACCAGTATTGATTGCAGTGACGGAACGTTTGATCAACTAATTCTGCATCAAGCAGTGTTCATCAGAGCTGTGTTATCGATTGAGTCCATGCTGTAGAGGCTGGGGTTTCGAAATGGCATCCTTTGAGAGGATGAGGATATGAAATACGCATTAAACGGGTCGAGAGGAGTGGTTCAGGTAGAGACAGGGGTTGGTAGTAGAGGTAAATGGGTGGGATGATGGAGTGTGCCACGATATGGGAAATAAGGGGAGATGAATGGAGGAGGGAAACAGACTTTCTTTTGATAAGTTCCTCTTCTTTACCCACTTCGGTATATTATCTGTTACTTGTGCTCCACGAGTTCATGTTATACAACTCACTACAGATACATAAAAACCGTAGTGAAATGAACTACCTACGCCAGGGATGTTTAATTGTAACTAATACTGCACAAAGTAAGTACTTCGGGCGGGACTATGCTAGCAAGTTACCACCGCAAGTTTCTTTCGCAAGACCTTGTACGAAACTTGTCTCTGACAAAGATTTTTCACGAATTAGTGAAATAAGATGGGAATGGTCAATTTTCTGTCTACTTGCTGTTGAAGTAGATTGATAGGACGCTTGATATGATGGCCAATGCTAGAAACTGTAACATGGGCGTAGTCTCTTCACCATCTTTCTTAATACCGATTTTTCTTTGGCTCTAACGAGCGGAGCCCTAGTTTTTCTATGTTTCCCATCAATTACTTACTAGAAATCGGGATAAACTTCCTTTTTTAATATGTATTCTCCCAGTTTATATTATTTATTCAATTAAAGGAACAATAATCCGTTTTTCTGGTGGAAACTATCGTAACATTGAGTAAAATCCATATCAATAATTGCCGGTTACAAAATATTTTGTTATGGAATTTGTTGGAGTTATGAGATCGATAAAGTTTTACATCTAATAAAATTCTTCTGGTTGCAGGAACACATCTGCTAGTAACATAATATATTTACCAATAATCAGTGGCTTCGAATATTCCATCTAACCTTCTACCACCGGAAAAAATTATGAAAGTTTAGCTTATGAATAAGTGCTAATGAATATGATAATTATTCAGTAAGAGCAAATTAACTGGCTATTTGTCTCAAAATAACTCCTTCATCAAGTCTTAAAGCGCTTCATTACGCATCCACCATCTGGGCTATTTAATGAACTCATAACTACATGCCATAAGTTATTAGAGCAATAAATTAATCGAATGTTTCTGCAACACTTAGTGAATGGTCGCCGTGGCATATGGGTCCCGTAACTTTGCAGAATACATATGTGTCGTTCTTGCAACGGACCATAAGTAGCCAATATATATTTCAACAGTAACATGCCTTAAATTTGACAAAGACGGTGGATATTTTTCCTCTGCATTTGCTAATTAAAGGGAAATAAGGGAAGGTAAATAAAAAAGGAAATAAGGGAAGTGCAGGGAAACCCAATATCGTTGAAATTCTGATTGTCAGGCCTCAATTTGATGACGTAATGCCCTCTCCATCTACTTCAATGCTGTGTACATTGGCAACAATTCCTTACAGTTTAATGCTTATGAGCTTAAATGGTTGCAGCTGGGGAGGTTTATGGAATAGCTCTGTTGCGTTGGAAATGGATGTCAAGGGTAAATGCAGGCGTGGAGATCGTGAGGAGTGGGGAGATGAATGATTAAGTGTGGGGTGAGATGTAATGTTAGGGTGAGTGAAAGAGAGAAAAAGGATTCCTTGGAATAATTTTGTATGGCGTGTTCTTTTCTGTTCAGTTTGATGCAGAGCATAGGAATGCATTAAAGCTCTACTATTTGACACTCCGATTTTCACATCAGCATGGAATGATTTCTCTACAAGAGGCAATGTCCTTATAAAGAAAATGATTTTTGTATCACATTTTTCTCTTATAAACAGCTTTAATTTCTATTATTTTTTCTTTGGTAAGCCAGCCTCAGTAGTTTCAACACTCTTTATAAGAACAGTAAGTTTTTCCCAATGCGTTTACTTATCTATCTTACATTCTCTCAATTAATTCTCTAAGTAAGGTGTAATCTTACTAAGATAGAAGCAATAATTATTCAGCATTTTTCATATTCTCATGCTATTAAACTAAATTTATAGAATGCCTTAATGATGTATGCAACCTAATACAGTTTTATTGCTCAGAAAGGACGAAAATAATCCTATGCTCAGATAGGACGAGGTTAATGAGAATAATTCTATGTTGCGCCTATACATGTCTTTTTCATGAGGATATTATTTCAATTTATAAAAGGCAAAGGTATTGAAAATCACGCGTAACAGTTGAGGTTGATACTGTCTGAAGTGCCTCAGAGTTATTTCACCAGCCATTTGTTTTTTTCATTAAATGGTAATATTAAGTCCTGTTGTACAATGCCTGGTTATCGTTAACTGCTGGGAAGTGACGGCCTATCCTTAAACTTGATATTAGCTCGAAGTTCGGTTGTTATACGGTGAGATCAGGCCGATGGTAGGTCGATGAGGTCAGGTGAGAGGTAGGTCGATGTTAGGGTCACTAACAATTCGCTTAAGGGTCATTTTGAACACATATAAACTTCTGCTTTCATATCGATAACCTACTTCACAAGATGTTAAAAAACCGGGCATAACTGTCTCGGTTATGAAAATGAGTGGTGGCTCAATTTTCATGTATAAGAGAAAAAAGATCTTGAGAAAAGTTCTGTCTTGTCTCATGTTACCTGTTTACCCTTGCTGCTGTAGAGAATTTATTTCGCGAAGATTTTTACGAGTTTTCTCCCGCGCTACGATGAGTATCTTAGCTGAAACTCTATTGCAAGTTTTTGCAAGGAAATCACCATGAATATCATAGTTTATCTAAACTTCGAACCGAATTTGAACAGCAAAGTGGATCTTAAATAATTTTGTTATTTATATTCATCTATGCACTACTCATGCTTGCCACAAAGGCATATAAACGTCTCTGACCTGACCTGACTTGAGAATTGAGGGTCAGAGTTAAAATTAATCTGCATCTACGAAATACCGTGGAAATCATCACTAGAGCGTGATGAACGTAGTGATTCCATACCTGGAATGCAACATTCATCCCTGTTGCAATCAGAACCGTGCACTTTCCCGCGGCCACTAGGCTGAGGCCAAAAACAGTCAGGATATTAATGCGCGGTCAGACCAAAAACAGGGGAGAGTGCAAGGTAGACTAACGTGCTACCTTGCAATGCAGTGCACTAGATAAGGTACAAATAATGGCTAGTATTGTTAATTCGATTCAAAATAGTCATACAAGGTACCGTGTAAAAAGCTAAATATTGAAGGATCTCAGGTTTTCCCGGCGTATCTGATGGATAAAGGTTTCTCGGGTTTTCCACCGGGTGAGCAGGTCCATGAGGCTCAACGTTTCGGAGAACGACTTGTCCTCCATCATCGGAAGCTGACACCCTGATGCTGCATCGGAAGCTGACACCCTCCATTCGGAAGCTGACACCCTGATGATGGAGGACAAGTCGTTCTCCGAAACGTTGGGCCCCATGGACCTGCTCACCCGGTGGAAAAACCGAGAAACCTTTATCCAAGCTAAATATTGCCTAAAATTTTATGCGGGAGTTTGTTGTTAGGAATGATAGCAAGATGTTAAGTACAGGTGCAAAACCTACTGCACCTATTGAGGGCCTAAGGTTTACTGAACCGATCAATTTCAAACCATTGTGGTCCCTTATTGTGCGTGAAAATAAATGAAATTTTAAATCTATCGGTAGATGGAGTCGTGAGTTTTATGAAAATATATTACGCTTTCAAAAAAAAATAAATACGACGATTCTTCAATGATCAACTAAATACGAGCGTAATATTTTTCATCAAACTCTCCTTTCTTTGTCTCAAAACATTGAGATGTGCAGTACGGCGGAGGGCTTGGGGAGAAAAGAGTTCCCTTAAAATGGTTTTTGAGAGGAAGGGATGTTGAGGATTAATGCAGGCAGAGAACAGGGTAGGAGGTGGATGATGGAGTGTGGCAGGAGATGGGAAATAAGGAGAGATGAATGGAGGAGGGAAATAGAAAGGATGGCGCACACGGGTGCAGGGCAGGGGGTGGGGAGTGTGGGAGAGTTTAGTGTTCGGGAGGGGTGGGGGGTGGAGGTCGGCACTCCCCCCCCCTCTGTTACGGAGGAAGGGAGGAAAAGAGCAGTTTCGCTGGGGGGGAGGGGCTGCGGGGGATGTTGGGATGGGAAACGGCAGCGGTGGCGGCTTTGAGAGGGAAGCGAACGCAGATTTCGGCACGTGTGGAGCAAATTGGATGCGCCATCGAGGTTTTTGGAGCCTCCCACGACCTCCTACAGCCTCCCGACCTCCACATCCTTCTACTGTATAACCTTCCTTCCTTCCCCTACTCGTTCTTAATCCTTTACCCTCGCTACCCTCCCTTCCCACTACTCTCCTCTTCGCTCGGTTCTCCACGAATCTTCCATCAACTTCCTCCCCCTGTACGTCCTCTCATTTCTGCTGATACCATCCGCTTATGCACTTCAAGGAGGTTAAAGCGAATTTTTCCCCTTTAATGATTCCGTGAACTATTATTTACGAGTTACGTGGATAGTTTAACCCTAGAAAGGTGACGATCGGTTTCTCTGATCGACAATATAATCTTTCTTGTGAAGCAGTTCATTGGTCGTTCGTTCCTAGGATTGGTTGAATGCAGCCCTCCACCCCTCCCTATCTAATGCTAGTTCC
This sequence comes from Ceriagrion tenellum, assembly GCA_963169105.1. Classification (NCBI taxonomy): domain Eukaryota; kingdom Metazoa; phylum Arthropoda; class Insecta; order Odonata; family Coenagrionidae; genus Ceriagrion; species Ceriagrion tenellum. The sequence continues at coordinate 75,244,286 of OY720643.1, forward strand.
CTTACCTCTTGGTACCTATTCCTATGTACTTTTCTCCTTATTTGGTACATGAAAAATTCCTGGGTCTTCATCTGCGGACTTTTCCCTTCCCTTTTCCCTGGGGGATTTTGCCTTCAATTACGTTCTTTACAAATCCATTGTGTATCAGGTTGTGTCCAATCCAACTTGTTCTTCTTTTCTGTATGGTGTTCTATGTGGTCCTTTCCTCTTGTGCTATTCTGTACACCTCATCATTTTTTATTTTGTCCGTTCATTTTACGTCATATATGGATATTATGCAGGGCTGCATCTTCTAGGGAGGTAATGTGGCGGTTTCCACGTTGCCTTCCACATCGCGGTATCCCGGCCGATTCCGAGAACATTCACTATCACCCGAATCTGCGGCTGTTGATACCGATGCGATCTCCATGATCAGCGCCATCAGTGCCTTCTGCTGATACTGCTGCCTCTCAGTAGTGAAGTCAAATTTGGGTGGCGTACAAAAGTTGGTTTACAAGCCAGGAATATTTTTCGCTTGGTTTCGAAACGGGAGTCGAACATGCGACCACTTGCCTAAACCGGACCCCTTGGTGAAGCATGCGAAGTACGAAATCTTGCAGTCCATGCTCTTTATTAGCTTCAGATTCTATAATGCTCTCTTCTTCATATAATCTTCTTCAATGTACGAGCCAAAAAATCACTACGTGTGAGCATATCGCTTCTTATGGCTTCTACCTTCGGTCCTTCCAACCGTGCGTCACCACTCGTGGTTTAAAACACTACGTATTTTGTCGTGCTAAGTAGAAAATGATGCTCTAAAAATGTTGATAAGTAATTGCTGACATATAATGGAAATGAATCCTTTATTTATATAAAAATAACTGGAAATGGGTAATTTTCTCTAATGAAGAAAAAAGTACCTCGATATCCCTATATTACTCTAAAACCCCCGCCAAACACCCTTGAGATCACTTGCAGGATAATATGTAAAGGTACATTACCAAGATTGAATAAAAGCTCTCTAAATACTTTCCCATTTTATAATAAAATATTCGAATGAATGTTTTTTAATTCACATATCAATGCTGTCATTTAGAGAGCATTCAAGGAAAACTGATATCATCTTTTTAAAAACTCCTGAGTCCTAATCGGTCCAGGAGACCAATTCGGAGACAAAGAGACTGAGGCGATGTCATCGTACATGTCCCAATAATTACCGTCACTACACTACGGTCATGCGAGATAGTCCCTGGTCATAATGGAATCATATTCGAATTATACGTTTTAATGCAGCAATTGCAGAAATCATGCATTTAATATTGCATTATAAATGTTCGATAACTCAATTTTATATGACTGAAAATCTAAATAATTAAATAAAAATATCTAAAATCTAAATCTAAATAATCAATATTAGTCTTTCACTTGACTCATTTTCTTCGCTCGGTACGTATAAAACTCTTTCTTGACGGAAGGTTTTTCCGATAATTACAAAATAACTTCCGTGGCTACATAATCTATTTTCAAAAATAGTCGAGAAAACATGCATACTACGCACTGTTAAAGTTTTGACGAGATCTAGATGTTAGAAATTTCTCATTTTTTAATATTGTTTCTCTGGAGTATATACAAGTACCATTGCTCATGTAAAATAGCAGGTATTTTTTTCAACAATCTCGGAAAAAAGTTCAGTGAGGGGCAGATATTTTTGTATCGTTGTAAGGGTGAGATATTTTTCTTTAAATTCAGGCCAAATTTATTGACTTTTAGGTGAAACGTTTCTCTCAAACTGCCTTATTGGCAACACTTATTTCAAAAACTGAAAGTGATCGAATTATTATCTATATGTGTGTTTCCCTGCAATAAATTTTTACTGAAACGCGTTGCCCTAATGTACACGAGATATAATTCGCAATCAATCAATTACTAATGCGCTTACCCAAATTATAAGCAATCTTTACGGGTTATCCTCAAAGAGGTCTTTGAAATGGCATAAATTGAAAAAGTAACTTCCCATATTTTCCCAAACCCCGATTGAGAAGGGAAGTCCTGACAGAAAACAACGTTAATCTCCCCTAGTCTGTTTACCCTTTTCTCCACTCCAGTCCAATCGACCAATTTCATTGTCAATTCACTCAGCGACAAGTTCCGTCTCACCCTTCTTTTTCCCAATGTGTCTGAAGCAGGACTAAGGGATTAGATGCTTTCGTTCCGTCTGTGTCGGGAACAAAGTGGGCAATTCCAAAATACACCACTTTAAATTGATTGCCTAGATACACGTGCGTATGTCTCGGCATACCATTCGTCCTAAATTGGATGGGATTGTCCCCGTTGAGATTCTTTCCTGTTTCACCACCGGTTTGCAAAATATATCCCTGTCAGGGCCGCTGTCCACTGCGCGGAGAAATGCGCTGCGACGTATGCCTGGTGGGAAAAGTGTAAATTGAGTTTTTGAAATGTATCACACATTCTCCAAGGCGCTTGATTGACCGTTGAGTGTAATATTGGTTAAATGACTGAGAAAGAAGCAGACCTGAGTGACGCTAATTTTTAACTTTTCCTCGAGGAATTATCAGACATAGGTCCAAGAAGAGCTCAGCAAATGGGATAATTTTTTCTCAACGCGGCACATCAGCCCAGAATAGGTCCTGCTAAGCTATTTTTACATATTTTGTCAGCAGGTTCCTATTTTAACACAAACGCCCGTGCCCTGAGTGGTGATAATTCCACCCAGATGGGACTCGGACCCGCGGTTCTCAATTTAGCAGCCCCGTTGGCGGCGGGGTAAAGTCCTCGCCTGAATATGAATGAAAATATGGATTTCATTCTTTAGAGTATGGTGTTAAAACAAGAAGCTTGTACTTCAGGTCATAATTTTATTATTATTAATTTGGATGCAATCATTGAATGAAATAGCACATCGCCAATTGTGTAATAAAACCACGTTGATACTGTCGTGGAAGGCAGGGATAATCATATTGGTAAAAATGAAATAACTCGATAGTAATATCCACACTGTTTTAATGAATTCCGACCGTGGTTTCGACACTTTATGCCATTATCAAGGTTAAAACAGCGTGGGAATTAATATCGAATTATTTCATTTTTACCAGCATGGATATACAATATTTCCTCAAAGCTAAGACCGAAACTCTTTCAGACAGGAATATATTGGAATCGAACGACTTTTCTGTCATAATGCATCCAAAGCCTTGTCGATACAACTCGCTTCCAGAAGAGCAACTGCCTAATACCGCTAACATATCATTCGTCCGTCTATTTGCACAGGCATGACTTTCGCTCTGCAGCTCTTTCTCACTCTTGCGGAGGTGGGCTGAGGGCAGTAGGAACCTAGTTAATTACCCAGCGGAGGAAGGGATAGAGGAGTGGACAAGGGAAGGGGGGAGGAGGGACGGCGTGGAGTGCTCCGCGTGTAATGGGTGGGCGGTGGTGGGGAAAGAGAGAAAGGTGCTGTGGAAGCGCATCCGGTGAATCCTGCTGATATTTCAGTAGAGAATTTCATGATAACATTAACAAGTACCACAGATTCAAAAACACATGACCCGGGTTTCAACGCTTAAGCGTCATCTTCAGGTGTATACAAGACATTGTAAACCCGGTAAAAAATAGAAGTAAAAACACAAGACTCGGGTTTCAACGCTTAAGCCTCATCTTTAGGTGTTTTTACCGGGTGTAAAATGTATTGTATACACTTGAAGATGACGCTTAAGCGTTGAAACCCGAGTCGTTTGTTTTATAGTCTGTTTTTTACCGGGTTTACAATGTCTTGTATACACCTGAAGATGACGCTTAAGCGTTGAAACGCGGGTCATGTGTTTTTGAATCTGTGATATTTGTAAATGTTATCATTAAATTCTCTGAAATATGGAATACCACTAAGTTACTAAGGAACTTGTATTTGATATTTCAATAGCTGACTTTTATAAAACTGAACTTCTGCCAGTTTTAGTCAGTTCAAAACGAGAGTTGTTCAGGTTTTAGCGAATGAGAATATGAATCAGGTAATCTTAATCAGAGAATCAGGTAAAAATCTTAATACGTATTTTACTGCCTCCTCATCCTTCTGAGTCCAGCTTGTTATGTATGAATTTTCGCAATTTTTGTGTTAAGTTTTAAATTGCTATCCTATTATGAGAATAATTAAAAAAAAATACTTTATGATTACTCACAGGAGACTAGGAGCAGCCATGAGCGTTTATAGTTAGACTTTTAAAGAGTAAATTGCTGTAACCATAATAATCCGCACTTCCTAATTTGTATGGTTATTCTTTTGCTGATTACTATATATTTTCCGTGTATTTTAAAAATATTGCGACGAAAATGAGTAAAAATGAATGAGAATATTTGTTTACTCCATAAAAGTGTTTTTCATTTGGTTTGCTTCTATTTGTGTTTTTCGACCATTCAAAACGACTACGCATTTTCCTCTGCCAGTAAATAGGTTTAATCTTTAGCTTGATATCATTAACTCGCACATTGCATATAATTTGTCTCTCATTTGCAAGAGTGGCTGTTTTTCTCCATTATTTCGCGTCCAATAGAACAATATTTCTGTTTTATCCTATATCCGTCACGACTTATATTCACGAATTCTCCAGAAGAAATCCTAATTGATGCACCCATGACTATTTTCTCCTTATTTGGTTGTTTTGCGTTCTATCAGTGGTGATCTTACCCTCCACAAACCCACAATGCTTTTGGAGTTTACGATCCTAGAATTAGAAATATTGCCGTGGTAATTGACTAGAAGTTATATGTGCGAGTATTAGGCACATTTTAGGTATCTTATTCAAATAGTTTACCATCCTCTCAGCTTTTTTTATCATTGTTAACCTATTTAAACTTGATTGGATTTTTTTATCAATTCCCATTGATAAGAAATGTTTTTTGGAAATTAAGTTGGTGCAGTGGCTAGAGTAGAGGCGCCCCATAACGAGGGCCTGGGTTTGAATCCCGACAGTGAAGGAGATTTTTCATCCACATTCCCCATCTCTCTTTGGGTGCTGTGTGGTGAGCACGTTACGTTTATCATTCCGTTCGTCAGATGGGACGTTAAAATGTGGTCCTCTTGACGACAAATAAACTTCCCTTGGATCAGGCTGTTACCGTATTTCTCAATTCTCTTCCTTCTTCACACGTGTAAACTTTTTATGGACAAACTACAAATCTATTCCCCTCGGCGTGGTGACTTTATCTGTCGGTCGGTCATTTCCCATTAATCAGCAATCCAACAGTTTGGCCAAAAACAACAATGATTACAATATAGTATTTTGACAAAAATTGTTCCACTGATGATAAGCAGGGTTACCCTTCCGCAAATGTTCTAAATTGTGGGCTTCGGGTTCGTAAGAGTTTGTCCCCGGCATGTCGTAACGAATATTGTACGCTATATCGCACGATAAAACGATACGAATGGCGATGGCTTCTGAGAGGAGGAGAAAGAATTTGAGGTGTTTGAATTGACGACTGATGGGAAGTGAGAATAAATCTTTTTTATCATTTCAATGCCAAGGATATTTTGCTCAATGGTCCATACAAAAACAGGAAATTGAGAAAAACCGTCAATGGCTCGGGGTCATTCGAGCGATTAGAAGTGGCCCGATGTATTAGCCTCACCACCGATATGTCGATCGATACGCTTTAATGTTTTCACGTGTTATCCGTATACCGGTCAGTTTACTGGCCACGAAAACCAATATGTATGTTGAACTTTTCCTAAAGCTATTCTTTTGGGTCATCATTGTCATTGGTCGTTCAATCCTAAGATTGATTGACTGCAGCCCTCCACCCTTACCTATCTAATTCTAGTTCCCTTACCTCCTGGTATCTCTTCCTATGTACTTCCCTCTTTTTAATTGGTCCATAAACTTATTCCTGAGTCTTCCTCTGGGTAATCTTCCCTCTATTTTGCCTACAATTATAGTCTTCACAAACCCATTGTGTCTAAGGGTGTGTCCACTCCACCTGGTTCTTTTTTTGTATGGTGTTACCCATGGTCCTTTGCTCCTTAACTCCTTATCTCTTACAGCTTTCCACATGCAGACTCTAAAATATATGCTGCTCCGAGGATCAAGTACAAGTAATGCTATAGACGCCTAGAACTCTATCACGCATGTATTACCTGATTTTTTACATCGGAAAATTCTTTAGAATTATTTTATTAAATTCATGATAATAAATAAACCTATAACATCATTCCCTTATGGGCTGAACAAATTGAAACAATCCAACTGTTGCCGTTTTCCCAAGAAAACTAAATCCCTTTTCATAATTTCCTCCATAACGCCACACCCTTAAAAACCACTTCCATTTCCCTTACATTTTGAATTGTTTCATATATTATCTCCAATTCTTGAGACTCCTAAGACTCTTGAGACTCTTGAGAGATATACCGCAAAAATAATGGGCAAAAGCGACTCTGAAGAAGAGATTCCTCTTAGATAGAAGAGGCTCTGAAGAAGAGGAATCTCTTCTTCAGAGCCTCTTCTATCTAAGAGGAATCTCTTCTTTAGAGTCGCTTTTGCCCATGATTTTTGCGGTAGAAGAGGCTCTGAAGAAGAGGAATCTCTTCTTCAGAGCCTCTTCTATCGCTTTTTCCCATGATTTTTGCGGTATACCACTTCCTCTCATATCGTTCACTCACCTATCATATACCTGTTTAGCTATCTAACCCTCTCCCATCATTCTTCCCTTACATGTGCAAAAAAACACATTCTTTCATCAATCATTCATTCTAAACCGTATCCATCCAATCTTCCCCAAAAACAACTATAGGTTACCCCTTTTTCGTTGCATTTATCCTACTCTTTGGCTATATCATGAAGAATGAAAATCATCGCATTGAGCTATGAGTAGATGATTACCCCTGCAGTATTCAGTTCTCAACTTAGTCCAAGAACTCTTGGATTATGAAGGAATTTCACTGTCACGAGGAATCCAGGTGAAATGAATAATGTGAAGGTATGAGTAAACCATACTCTACCGTTTGGGTCAGTAATATCGGTGTATTTTAGCGAGTGGAAGTGGAACGAAACCAACACCAAAATTATAATTTGTGTGAACATAAAACTTACCTAAGGCATAATAACCCACTGTAAGAAAAAGAGAATCTAAATTTCAATAAAAACATTGCTGAGGATGTAGCCCTACCAAAGTGAATTAGGTTGTCCGTAAGGGTTTGAAATCTTGGAGCAATTATGTGGATGGCTGAATTTTAGATGGAGTGAAAAGCTGTAGAACAGAGATATATTGATTAAACTTTCCTAATAGTCATATAAAACTGTATGTATTATTTAATAAGCAAATCAATGGGTTGAGAGTAGAGAAAACTACCACAGTTTGAGAAGTAAAGATAAAAAAAAATCGTTCCTTATTTAAGAACTGGGAAGATCTTTTGGGGCAGGTGAATAAAATTAAACCATGAGAAGCACCTGGCAATAAATGAAGAGTTTTCAAAACTACGCTAAGAGTTTTGAGGCAAATTACTTATAAGGCCCCCCTCCCGCAGATTGTTTTTACAAGAAAACAGTTCCTCTAGTATTTTACTGGGCGCTTTTAGGTCAAAGACCCGAGAATTGAGGAATTCGACCCGAGAGAAAACAAGAACGGAGGAACACTTGCTTCGACGCCGAGGAAATCCAGGAGGAAACAATTTACGAATAAGTAATACCGATTCGTCCCCTGCCCACCGCACGGAGGCGAGTACTTAAAACAGTCAAGGCTCAACTCCCGCAGCATCACGAGAACGCTAGTCTCAAAGATGCGTACAATCTAATTCCATTTTCCCCCTACTAGACACACAGGGAAGACTAATGCTAATTGAGGAATCGAGTCTAATCACAGCGACTTCCACCGGGGACATGGAACGAAATAATTAGGAAACAGGATTTAGGGAATGCCATCCAACGAGATCAAACGAGAAAGGACAGGGTCAAGGAGGGATACAGAAAAAGGGACGGAAGCTGCTACTTCAAAACTTAACTGGTTTAGACCTCTCTCAAAGCCACATCATGCTGCAATATAAATTTTGCATCGCTCTGCTCAATTTAACTCCAGGGAGATGGGGTAGTAAGGGAAAAAAATAGTTATGCCCTTGTCAACAGATTTAAGGTTGTTCCGCTGAGAAGGGACATAAATGTCATATGATTCACATTGTGGGAGCGTTTAGAAAAGTATCCTCTCTACAGGATCTGTACAACAATATGTTATATTAATAAAGAAGTGAGCTAATACGGCTTGAATAATTAAATATAATTATAATAAAATTATAAAAGCCGTAAATTATATAATGTAACATTACGTAACGTATGATTTATTTCTGTTATTATCTCCGATAGATCGCTTTTCATTGATGAATTACATAAGTACTCTCCTATTATCCCCACCGTATGGTTCCATCTATTATCTTGTTTACTGGGTGGACTAGAAAGGAGATACTTCGTAAACCTCGCGGTCGCAAAGAATGCACGACGGAGGTTGAAGAGAGAAATTCAAAACGGACAGATTAACGTCGAAAAGGCGACCGGAAGACTGGGAATCAAAAGGGAAGTGAGAGCCTCCCAGGGATTAAAAAGGACATAACTTATCCATTTAGGAAAAGAAATTGGGAAGTCACGGCCATTAGTGAAGTCTTTTAGAAAGACCCAACGAAAACGTTTCCCTCTAAAGTTGATCGATTGGCGCCAAGTGGTATATATAGTGAGCCTTTTCAAACAATGGAGGGAATCCCCTGAATGTGAGGTTCATTTAGAAAGGAAAAATATTTTATTTTCAAGAGGGTCCATTACGTTTCGAGATGAAAAAAGTATGCATAGTGCTCTTTTAGCAAGGTGCAGAAGTTGAGGGATAATTTTATAGTTTGATTGATGAATAACTCTCCTCTAAATTATCCGGAAGAAAAACATAATTTCAAGTTACAACCCGAAAGTTTGTCCTTTGAAATTATGTAATTGAAATTCCTTTCACCTATCTCGGAAGTACCATCTCGCGGGACGGAAGAAGTGCAGCGCATGTCAAATGAAGAATCGCCCAAGCCAAGAAAGCGCTCATGGTTAGAAAAAACTACTGAGTTCAAAGAAGTTAGAACAACAAACTAGAAAAGAGTATGCCAAAACATTCATGTGGAGCGTGGAATTCTATGCATCAGAAGCATGGACCTCTGGAAAAGCTGACCAAAATAGACTTGAAGCCTTTCAAACCTGGTGCTAAAGATGAAATGGACGGAAAAAATAAGAAATGATGACGTGTACAGAAGAGTAGAAGAGGAAAGGACCATCTGGAACACCATACAGAAAAGAAGAACCAGATGACTATGACACACCCGGAGGTAGAGTAGGCTTGGGAAGAACATAATTGAAGGAAAAAGTAGAAGGAAAAGTCCCCAGAGGAAAGCATAAGTTCATAGACCAATTAAACAGGAAATTATATAGGAAAAACTACCAAGAAATATGGGAACTAGCAACTAGTAAAGCATAACTGCTGAGTGCTTTGTCCATGCTTAGTCACTATTTACACGTTCCAGTTTCCTTTCCATTCCTGTCCTATGACGCGTCCTGCGCATGCGTTCTAATCTATTCCGGGTGGCGAGACCCGGAATAGATTAGAGCGCATGCGCAGGACGCGTCATAGGCCAGGAATGGAAAGGAAACTGGAACGTGTAAATAGTGACTTATTAATTTTCTTCAATATGATATATAAAAAAGTGATATTTGTGGTCCCAAAATTTTTAAGGAGACCCTTCATTTCCATTTGCTCTATAGTTTTACTCTTTTATTCGTAATATTTTGAATATTTTCTTTTTCAATAAACATACGTATTGCATGTAGATCGTATAGCGAGAGAAAATAGGAAAAAAGGTGCTTTGGCCCCTGAAAGTGTAGAAAACGGGAATAAATTCTCTGGCTTTCATCAAAACCTACTTTCACCAAAACCTACTTTCACCAGTAGAATACTTTTAAAAATATTGATATTGCATGGACTAGTTATTTCATTCGAATCTTTAAAATATACCAAGTTAACAAGCCTACACCGTAGCGTATGGTCGGCTTTCTACCCTCACATTACCCCTTTGATTGTCCTCACATTATTCCTCATACCCGGATTTTCCGCGTCGATGGCGTTTATTTAAATTTAAAAAGACCATGAGCAAAGTTAAAAACTACTATTATATTGATTGCTTGAGAGAATAGTTCTTATATTTTTCTTCAATATCCATATTGGTTATAATTCTGCTTCCTCGATTGACAATTATTTTATAGAGCGTAGCACATTTATGCTAAAATATGGAACTCATTACCATTAGAAATAAGAAACTCGCAATCAGTATGCGTCTTCAAATCAAAAGTGTACAAGTTACTTCTAAATGATGCATGGCAATTCCCTGGATAACTGATAATGCTGTTCTATTAACTTACGGGAAGTGGGAAAGAATGTATGTATTAAATTTTATTCTTTGCCACATTTTCGAAGTGTGAACTCTATTATGATTTTGAATGCAATAACATGTACCAAACAAAAATGTTTTCAACATTCCTGAAATGATTATACATTGTGAAACTGAAAAGCGGCGAATTAACATTTTATGGGATTGAAATGTATATATTTTTTGTAATTATTACTTCGTTTCTTCTTCTTTTTCTCTATTTATTTTTATACTTTTCTTACTTATGAAATAACCATATAAAATATCTCATGGGTCAGAAAGGCCCACGATAATAAATGAATTGAATTTATTTCCGTCGATGAAGATTGTATGTAATTGATTTCCAAGGGCGTGGAGTTGCTTACCACATTTCTGAAGTACTGGTAACCGTGATTAAAATTTCCTATTCATGGGAATTTCCTCTCGCCACTTTTCCCAAGCTCTCCGTTCGCTGCCCGACCTTCTAACAAGCTTCTACTTCTCAGCTTTCCTGTACACCAGCATCCCTTAAAACCCCTTTCCCCGAGGCTCGGCTTGATCTAACTTGACCCTCTGGTACTTCTTGCCTTAATGCAGCGGAATAGGCGGGAGTGAGGGTGGGAGGGGTCCGTGTCACCATTTAGCATCACCTTCCGACGCCGGGACAACTTCGACCAGATTAGGCGACGTCGGAGTTATCGAGTTAAAAAGGCTCCGCTGGCGTCTTCGATCCGTGGCTGTAGGCAAGCTGGACCCCCTTTTGTGACGTCAATCCCACCCTCCTTCCCCTCGCGAAATTTCCCTTGACTCTCAATATTAAGGCGCCCGAAAAAGGGTACCAGGTGCATGTTTCGAACGATTTTCTTTAATGAACATCCACTGTAGCAGTTTTCCTTCTGTGGAATATGAAATAAGTAATTTATTTATTCTTCCTGACTAAATAAATACGTAATACCCAAAGGTACCATGTCTCAAGATATGTGTTATTTTTGAATATTTTTCCGGTCTTATATGGAAGTAATTAAGTTTTAAATTAGGATGAAGTATGCTCCTCTGCTACCACGACTGGTAACTCGTAATTTTGCCATGACTAGTTACCCAGTGGGTCTCCTCTGCATTTAAAATTGTACAAGAATTTTGCAATTTGGATTTAATGGACTATGAATGACGTGATATTATTTAATAACGGCAGATGAAGTACCCCTTTAAAAATAAGTCTATTTTCGACTTGTCTGCGTCTACATATTACCTTGCGAGCCGCCTTGGGCTTGTGGCTGGGGGTTTAAGGACACAGGCCGTGTAAAGGATAAGGTTTTCTGAGGTGAAGTGGTGAAGAGAATGATGAAAGTATTTTGATTAAATGTCTTTTGTTATTATGGTCTCTTACTGTGAGTGGAAAGAACAAATTTTTGTATTGATCTGTTCGGCAAGGTATTTCTCTTATTTTATCGATTCTGTCGGACCTTGAAATATGATAGTGCATCAAAATGATATGTTTAGCGTAACTTTGAGATATATTTGTTTGCTTTACTTCAGGTGACATTGTGTTACCCCTAAGCATAGATACACTAGTTTGGGGCTTCTAAAAACTTAACTATGTCATATCATATTTAGAATCAAGCCTCAATCATTCTGAAAAACAATTGAAGATCTAAAGAAACTACGTCAATAAATCCTTTCGCGCTTCACAAATGAACCTTTGAGCATAATATCAGCAGGAATGTTTTCCTTCGATTCGGGTAAGGTGGTCCTCAAGTAAATGTTTCCAACCCAGTGGGTTTGCTATGTATGTTAAATGGTACACGGATTTTGCATAATGGATTGATTTGACTTTTAATGAAGTGATATTATTTTATGATGGCAGATAAATCAAGTGTACGAGTTCGAAAACATTTAATTTTCAGAGAAAATTATTTTTTCTGCAATCATCGTTTGAAGTTTATAAGGATATTACAGCTTAACTTTCAACTCTCTACGCTATTAAATTTAATATTGTCAAATTTTGGTGTTAAATTGTTTGCATGACATACGTGAGTGCATGAGTTTAAATACTTACCGATACGTAAATTGTTATTAGCATTTAATTACGAAGCTTCTAAATATTTAATTTGCCGATTATGGCTAGTTTATTATTTGAAGCTGCATAGCTAGTGCATGTTCACCGTCTGAGTCTAGAAAAAGTTATTCGCCCCAAAACTCAAAGAATTCTTGAAAAATTTTACGATTTGAAGAAATTGATTTACATAATTTGGAATTGAATCATTTATGTCAGAGTCTGACATGCGGCCGCTTTGAATAAATTTTATATTTTCCTTTGGCTCATTCTCCTATTCAATGTTTACAATTGTTTGCCTAAAGGTTTACTTGTAAAAACGATTTACTTTTGTTTGTTTGTAGAAACGATCGCTTACTTTTGCCGTTTTTAACTTGGAGTGAGATTTAAAGGATTTTAGGTGATTTGAAAATGGCTAAATCATTGGCACAATTTGAAAAAGTTAATCAATATTATATTATTTCTCCGCTTTTCGTTCCGTCTATTTCCGTTTAGATTAAAATAACTATACATGTTTTTGTACCTTGATCGAATTTTTTTAACTTTAAAAAATAATTCGGTGCTGTAGGTATTGTTATATGGTGGTAATTTCAAAAGAATGCAAACAAATTCCATGGGGAATAAGCTTTATTTCGAAGAATTTAAAATAACGATGATTCGAAATGACCAATTTTGCTTGCTGTTGTCACTTATACAGTAAGGAAGAAAACTATAGACACTGCATTGAGAACATGTGCCAATGAGCAAGGGACGATGTATATAATGATGCTTCACCCTCTTGCCTTTTGTGCTTCATTGGCAAACCTTGAGGTTTCAACCTAAAACCTCATTAGATTTTTTTCTTTGACTTCCATGTCTCTCAATTAATTAAATGGATTTTTCCCTCCTCATTCAACTGTTTATTTATTTAGCGTCATGATAATCTCTGAGCGATGCTTGTTTCTCGTTTTTCTAATTTTCATAATATTTTTCTGGCAAAATTCTTCCTCGTTTTTCATTTGACTTCCTGGAATTTATAAATTTTCTTTTAAAGAGAATATATATTTTTCTTTTTTTATACCCTGTGATACTTAGGGAATATTACTCCATTCCTATTAGTTAGACTGGAGCGTAGCTCCATTTTCAGTGAGAAATTCGTTTGGTTTGCGGTGCAAAAACAAGAGATTCAAGAGAGGAACAAAAGCTCCATTAAAGGAGTAAAATTCTACGGAATATCTTTCGGTTCAATTAATGGAATCCCAGTCTTTTTATTTTTTTAAAAGGCTCCTTTTTCTGTTCCGCCTCGTGAAATGCTTTAAATTTTAATTTCAGAGGGCTTCCCGATATTCTTTCTAAGTGAAATATTAGTACGAGGCCACAGTGCCATTATCCTAAAACTTATTTCTGCCTGATTGTATTCGAACAGTAGCTGTATTTTTCCGTGCGGTTTCCTGCCAAATTCTAAATTCTATTTTCTCGATTTCTTCACTCTCCTTGTTTTGTGATTCATCTTTCCTGTATATACTGTGTCCTATTTGTTTCCTCAGTGACTGGTTACATGGCTTTCATACATTTTTGAAAACCTCTCCAATCAGCATTAATTTTCCTCTCAGTCTGGTTTGTGAGATTTATTTTGATACTTTGTGTTTCCTCCATTTGGTCTTATTCCACTTTGCTTAGATTGTGGGAGGCCAAAAGGCTGAGGTCACGCACTAAATGGCAATGGGATTTGAAAATCTTGCAGGACAGTTAGAGATTTCGGCATAGTCGTAATGGAAATAATTAACACATTATTTGAAATTGCGTTCAGATATAACTATTTCAGATAGAAAGTAACATATGTATAGGAAATCTGTTTAGGAAAATGTGAAAACCTTCGTGTGGAGCGTAGCATTCCATGGATCGGAACCATATATCATTGGGAGAGATGACCATAGTAGACTAGAAGCCTTAAAAAAGTCTTGGTATTGGAGGAGGATATTGATGATAAAATGGACGAATAAAATAAGAAATGATGAAGTGTATAGAAGAGAAGAAGATGAAATAACCATACGGAACAGCATACAGAAAAGAAGATTCAGATGGATTGAACACGCCTTGAGACACAATGGGTTTGTGAGGAACATAACTTAAGGCAAAATGGAGGGAGAAGTCCTCAGAGGAATGGAATGAGTTCATGGACCAAATGAAGAGGAAAGTACATAGGAAGATATACGCGGATGTAAGGGAGCTAGCATTAGATAGGGAAGGGTGGAGCGCTGCAGTAAACCAAACTTAAGATGTTGATGTATATGAATAGTAAACATCTAATTAGAATTTATTTCCATGAACTGAATCCTAGTCGACTTTTGAACGGAAAATTTTTTTCATGACTAAGGGGTGCAAAGAGTTATGTGTTTTATTCCTACTTAAATTTGAATCATTCGTATCCACAAGCACGTTTATTGTTAATCAGTCAGTTATTTGAATGGCAATGCCTCTTATAATTACGTTAATCCGCAGCGCTGCTCATTAACCTGTTTAGTTTACGTATTAATCCAAATGATATTTGACTGTCTTTATGGTAATTATTGTGTTAATATAATTGTGTGACATTTTCGGAAAAGTTATTCTCCATTGACATATTTTTATTCTAATTATTGATGTTTTGATCCGGTGCATTCATTATTGCGCCGGTAGTTTACATTTATCTCTCTCAGGCCGTCATTTAATTTTTGCTGCGTTTCGCTTTACGATTTTAAACTGACTCTTTCATACATTCTAGTCCTTTCACGGTAGAAGCAACATTTTTAGTGACAATTTTTCTATGCATTCTCATCTTCTATATTCTAGCTTGATAGCTCATCTTCTCGGGATGTATTTCTACTTTGCAACGGGAGAAATTCTTAAGCAATCCTCAATGATGGAGAGTAATAATACCTCAAAAGTTTCCCTTTCTCGCTGCCTACCGATTAGCATTAGAACTCTCAGCAAAACAACGAAAATAACATTCAAATCATTGTGTACTGCTAGAACTGTGATGGGTTGATTATTTGAAGTCATACGCATAACAATTTTTTGACGAATTTTAACAATTTCACAGTAGAAGCTACATGTTAAAGTGATTATTTTCCCATGCATTTTCTTCTTCCACTTTACAGCTAGAAGACCTGTCTTCTCGGGCAGTCTCTCCCCTCGTTCCCACTTCCTCTCGATAGCCATTCGTCATTGGAAGGTTTTTCTCGTTCCCCCTTTGCTAGACATCAACGCCTCCTTAAAGGGAGCGAAATTTATATTCAAGTAATTGTTTAGTGCTAGAGCTGTGGTGGTTTTATAATTTGAAGTCGTACGCATAAGATATTGTGACGATTTTTAACTATTTCAAGCCTGCAAGTTGTTTCATGGAAGAAGTAATATTTTGAAGTGATTATTTTCCCATGCATTTCCACTTCTCATTCCGGCGGCCTGTCTTCTTCTCGGCCAGTCTCTCCCCTCGTTCCCACTTCCTCTCGATAGCCATTCGTCGTCGGAAGGTTTTTCTCGTTCCCTCTCTCCGCCTGGCATCGACGCCTCCTTACGTGTCTTCTTCTCTTTCCTCGTCCCCCACTCCGCCCTACCTCCGTACTTCGACGAGGCGACGATCACCCCGTTGACCCCATCCCCTTTCCTTAATCGATTTAGTTCGTGGGACCCACGAGTCGAGTATCGAATGGTTTCCCGGGCGCTTGGGGTTGGGGTGGAGGGATTGGGGGGAGTGAGAGGAGAGGTTAAGATGGGTCGTCTTGTGTGGCTTGGCGGGGGCCCCGGAGGAGGGCGGAAGGCGGCAAGATCGTTTGGTCGAAGCGCAAATATTTGGCCGTCCCTGCCACATCTCTCCGTTCGCCTCTTGGTCCCTCCTACCCTACCTCTCTCTATCTCACCCTCCTCCCGCTAACCCGTAGGCTCCCCTCCTTAAAGGTCTCCCCACCCTTCTCGTGAGACCCTTTATAGGGCTCTTGGTTACCACCTTATTCCACACCCAACGAGACCACGATCTGGAGATATTAGACATAGACGGAGGGGATAAAATCCGACGCGTGGATTGGTATGTATCATATTGGTACATCCGACGATCGCCCTAGAGTTTATTCATGCCTTTACTTTGGTGGTTTTACTCTCAGTTTTATTTTTAGGGACTCTTTTTCACTTCCTTCTGATATAGATCACTTTTTTTTATTGTCAAAGAGCTTCATTAACTTGGCCACTACATATCTTCCGTAAATGAACAGCGAATCTAGAGAGTAACAAACTTAAACGGCATCTCCAGTCCAAGTTAGTTATTTTTTTTGTTTTTGGTGTTCATTTGTGACTTTTTTATTTGTCCTAAATGCTCTTTAAATTGAAAATGTTTCTGTTTGTGGACTATTTTTAAATAAAAACTAATAAATATGTAATTCTACCGGTTAAGTTAGTTTGAAATAAAGATGAGTGAAAATGAGCAAACGTTTTCAAATGTTTTACATATGCATGGCCTTGCTACCAGTATTCTCTTCATTTTAACTTGCGTTCTAAACTTCCACTTTCTCACCATAAAACCTCTTCTATTTCTTACCCTCCCCCCGTGCATCCAACCCCTCTCTATTATCGCCTAAATCATGTAATCATATCCTATAAACACCTACATTTTCAGGAAAATAGCAACTTAAATTCTCACCGAGTCCTATGTAAGAATTTGAAATTTCAATTCATATTTAATTTGTACGAAATATCTAAAAAATTATACGTCTCGTCATTACACACCTTGATTACGCCATAAGATGCCGTAGCAGTAAACGATCTGTAGTAAAGATGAAAGATATTGTTTCTTTTAACCATGGATTGAATTAATTCCTTCTCCTCGATTGAGAAATATTCTTAAAACTGTGATTTTATGGAACCAACTACAAATTTTATTTGTGCAATAGTATGTCGCATTCGTGGTCCTGTAGAAATCCATCTACAGTGATGAGTGGAGCAAGAAGTTCAGGCTGCAGGAAATACTTGGCATTGATTACAGCGACGGAAGAATAATCTGCCAACTATTCAGGAAGCAAGTCATCACAATGCAAGTGAGAGACGGAGGTCAAATTGAAACTATAATTAACAAAGGAGTAAGACAAGGATGAAGCCTCTCACCAACACTTCTCAACATGTACTTGGAAGAGGCCAGATAAGAAGCACAAGAAATTGGACTCAGCGGAATAAAGATAAACTAAAGAAAAGAAAAGGAAAAGATAAAAGAAAAAGATTCCATATTTCCATGTATATATGTAGTGAGAGCAAATATAGCGTGACACTAACAGATATAAAATAGATTAAGTACAATTACCACCTCTGGTGAAGTCCAAGATTGAAGTACATGAGTATTCATGCAGCATCATAGAAGTTGGTAGATAGGACAGTGAAGTGGAGGGTTTCCATAAACCGATCTTCGGATTGATGACTTCTGATGATATTTCTTTAGCCCTTAAATTTTAGTTTTTAATTTTTCACACCGATTTATTAAATAAAACTTATTTTCATGGCAATAATTTCGTGCATGAGTTTGTAAATTTTTTCCATTTTCGATAAAAACACTACTTAATAATATTCCACACGATTTTGTGTGAAATATTTCATAGTGACGTGAGGTGGGAGATACCATGAAGATTGTGTGGACTATTACTGAGTTGTGTTTTTTCTATTTTCCATTACAACATTTTTATAGACTTTTTATCTCAGTTTACGTTTTTCATACGACAATAACTTCTTATAACCCTAAGAAACATTTCATTATCAACTGGTATTCTGCCTACTGGCTGGTCCCAAACACCAAAACTGTCTGTAATTCGTCCTGTCCCGGATCTCTTCCTTGGTTTCCATGTGGCTTCTTTTTATAAAAAAGCATTTTGATGGAGTTTTCTCTTCTTCATCCTATGTTACGCTTTTAGTAAATATTTTACCTTTCGATCTTATGCTGTCGTGTCTTGTATTATTTCCTCCATTCACTATAAAGTCACTCAATCATCTTACATTAGGTTGATTCTATTTTATCAGTGCTTTTAAAGTTCTTCTGTGTGGAATTCCTCCTGTTTGTGTTCATCCAATGGCTCTCTCCAAACTCCTAGATGGTGCGACACTGAATTCCATTTTCAGGGTGTAGGTAAATCGTATTTATGTACACTGTGATCACCAAAACGGCGGCATCTGATAGCAGAGGGCGGAGATCACCGCGCACTAATCCCTAAAGGGTGAGAAAGTTTGGGATTGGTATGAGATTGGGCACCTTCCCTAGGGCCACCTGCGGTTTCCCAGGAGGGTCTACTGCCAAGGAAATCGTTCCTCTTGGATTTCAGCCGTGGTGTTTTGATCTATGTTCACACATTCGAAATGTAACTTAGAGAAGTCTCTTCCTCGTAGCCGGAGTATTTATCAAAGTTGATAAGATTAACTTAGCCTCCTAAGTCCGAGAAAATGCAAACGATAGTATCTCAGCATTATTAGTAACACCCATAATGCATAACGTGTATGGAAAATTCAAGGACCCATATATCAATATTCAACTATCGACTCCTATGTTCCCAAATGTCGCCCTTGTTTCAGGCCGTTTTTAAACGTGTAATACCATTTTATGAAAAATATTTGAAAAAATCACCTCTTGTTTAGTTTTGCATATAAATATAATAATAACTCATAAAATACATAGTTAAACACTAAAATTAACAATATTTTATATCATGGCATAATTCATGCGGACAAAATTGTTTCCATTTTTCCGAGGATATATTATCATTTATTGAAACCATTGTTGATTAACTGTGGATAATAAACTTTATTTAAGTCATAATATTTTAATTTAAACATTTTTAACCGTGGGTTAGATTTGGTGCAAATGATCTTAGCCGTCGACGCACCCTAATTTAAACCATTACTACCGGAAAACAGGTTTTTAAAATATAACAACTGAGCTTTGAGTTATATAATCAATACTTGGTTTCGCAGAGATAGAAATTTTGGTTTCCGCTGTAAGCTTGTTGCTAGATTTACTTGAAACCACTTTTTTCAATACCCATGAAAACGGATATGGGCATTTTACCTCTTTCATTGCTGTAATTGTCTGCTGCTAACTCCAGCTAGCATAATAGTGAGAAAATACAAACTTTTTGTCAATGATAAACATTTTTTAACAGCCCATCAGGCACTATTTTTGATTAGTCCCTGATGAATGAGCAGTGTTTTCAATGGTATATTTTTATGCCGATAATCTACGTGTCTTTCATTACGGCATGTATAGACTAACTTATCACTATAAAAATCCTTTCTGATCCAGTTTTTTAAATAAGATTGTTTTAGAAGAATGATAGATTCTAAAAAATCATACACCTTTTACATCAAAATACCGAAATTATATAAGATAGCTGGGGGAGTTATTGATAAAGTTACAAAGATTGTCTTCTGCCAAAGTCTTCTCATTAAGATGGACAATTTTTCGGATATGTTAACCTTTTTCATTTTGCTTTTATCTTTTTAGATTGTTTATTTTTCCATTACATTTCATCCATAAATATAAATAATTGAAGAAAAAATTTCTTTGTTGATTCTTGCTACAGTGGTAATCGGGATTTTTTGTAGCTACCTTACTCAGGGTAATCATATATATGCTATGTAAATTTCTGAAAATAATTTTTGCAATTCATTTACTTGAATAAATATGATGTACATGATTTTTCTGTATGTGCGAATTCGGTCGTTAAATGTTACCACAGTACATATATTTATACCTATGTACTCTAGAGCAGTGTTGACACTCTGTGACCAAGTTTTCTAATTATCCGTGGGAAAAATATTTCAAGTCCTGTCACACATTGGAGATATGCTTGTAATTCTTAAAGTAATATTTTACACCAGTAGTTGTCATTGTGAGTGGGTCACTAACGAGGCTGAAGAAGTTGTGACAGCTGTTTTAGCGGACGGACAACTTTTAAATCTCCAAACATTTTCTTAAAATTAAATGCTTGTTTTATTGCGCGATTTAATGATGTGCGACGACCAACAAGAGCGCAACTACCGTGTTACAGGGGAGATGACCTCATAACCCTTCTTCTGTTGCGTTACCGAGGCAATTACACCCAAGAGGGACACGGCGATTCAAATGTGCGACTTGTTTTCCCATTTGGCAAGGAAACGTGCGTGGTTGAGTCTGTAACGCCATTAGTTTTACGATGCCTCAACAAGTGCGTTGTTACGGCCTAATAATACGACCGAAACTTAGTCTCTTACGATGAATCACACAGAAAATATGGTCTAGGGGACATAATTAAACCTGTGGCGTAAACGTGAAAGTTTTTTATTTGCTCGCGTCATTCAGGTAATTATTGTCGCTGAAATACTCAACAGATTGGCTGGAGCAATATGAAACTTTCAATTGGAAATTTTAGGAAAGGTTTAAGAACGCTCTTCTCAAATTTTATTTCATGTGACATTGATGAGTGAGAAATAGCTGCTAAATATAACATATTGAATTAAAGAAGCTCAAATGAAAATAGAGAAACGCGATAAAGATCAACTAAAAGTGGGAAAGCAAGCAAGAGAATTGTGCTGTGGAGAGGGTAACTGGATATATTTTGTAGCTAAATAGCTGAATACCATTAATTATGGAAGAAAAAATGGAAAAAATTACAGAGGTAGATCAAGACTAGAGAGCATTAGGCAAATCATGAAAGTAGTCAGGGCGAATGATTATATAAGAATGAATCGGCTTGTAGAGAGAAGAGAGGAGTGCAGGGCTCCTGTCAACTAACACTCGATTGATGACTACTGATGACGATATTCAACACATATTTCTCTAATCAATTTCCCGGCACTTTGGCCAAAATATTCACCGTCGGAGCTGTGGGAATATATATTATCAAAAACCCAGGAGAATTTTTACTTTCAAATCTTTTTGCTGAACGAAATCTGTGTATCTAGGTTGGTCATACTTATTTGCTAATATTTCGAGCCTATAAAAAATTAGTTTGCAGAAAAAATGATTTATGCGAAACAAAATATTTGCGTTGAAAGGTCGATACAAATTCCAACATCGAAGTCAATGAAAGTTAGTGAAAGAAATGCGCAATGCTATATTTCTATGCCAACATGCCTGGGTCTTACCTTGTATTAAAATTAAGTTCCTTTTGGTGCTTTAACTATATCATATTAATTATAACAATATCAAAGATTCTATCCTATTTTTTCTGCTAAGGGCCGCTTGAAAATTTTTCCAGTTTCAGGTCTAGTAACGGCTATAGGCATGAATACTCATGTTTTTCTTATATTAAACTGTGATTCTAACGGTAAATAGAGCCATTGATTGGTTGACTAAAATTACTTATCTTTTGGCATGGAAATATCATACGTAAAATATACGCTAAAGGATACAATTTTCCAATGAAATGATGTGACCAATAAGGCCTACCTGAAATAAATTAAAGTATAAATCGGACTTGGCTTTCAAGTTATAATTTTATTTCTTTGACGAAATGGGATAGTTCTCTTTTATCACCAAGACCTACGGCTCAATATGTGTCTTCGTGTAGAAGCATCAAAGAGCTGTAACGAAGAATCACCTAGAGTCATCAACCATCTCCGGACGTTCTTGGAGCGAGCGTAGACACAAGGATAAATTCGAAGAAGCCGAGTGAACAGCTAAGGTAAAGCAGTTCTATGTCAGACTCGCTCGGGGAGCAATATGATTCGCAAAAACTCCAGCTGTCTTCGAAGAATACCACTTGCACAACTCACGGCAGGGAGTCCTAACAATAACGTGGGAAGGTATAGTTCAATCAATGCTCGCAGTGCTGGCAAAGCGCAGGCAGACCTATGAAATTCAAGAAAATTCACGTGACCTCATCTACTTTGGAAAAAAGTGCTAGGAGAGAATGCCCGGCGAAATAAATAGGAAAGAGGAAAATATGTGAATCCCGAATGCTTGAAAGAATTCTGTTGGCTAGTGCTAGGAGAGAATGCCCGGCGAAATAAATAGGGAAGAGGAAGATATGTGAATCCCTAATGCTTGAAAGGATCCTGTTGGCGTGACGTGCAAAATACGTATTGCTGTAGAAATCATTAACCGTTGATTAAAAACACCATTGGAGAGGATGGAGTGAAAAATTATCCTACTATTATATAAGTATAATTCATATATTAATCACCAAAATTTAGACACATTGGCCTCCGGCATAAGTGTCCGCTTTAAGCTCACGTTATGGCTGCCTAGGAAATAATTATTTTTTCGTTATGCTGAAATGCTAAAAAGTTTGAGTTTTTCGGAGCCAAAAAATAAAATGTAAAAACAAAAGCATATCAAATGAGTAAATCAATTGCAATGCATTAAAATTGCTTTTTTGCTGGAATACAAGGCAAGTTTAAACCTTAAACCACAAACTTCTGTACCAAGGTCAGTACTTGCCCATGGGTACTGCTAAATAACTAATAGGGGTTTTAAAACACCTTTCAATTATTTTTTTGCTGTGATAATCTTATTGATGCCTTATTGTTTTATTTTTCCAGCTATGCAATATTAAAAAATTTAGCCTTATATTTTTAGTGGAGGTATTCTTTAACGTTAATAAACCCGTGAACCAATTCAATGCTTTTCTTTTGGGGATAAAGTGAAAACAATGCAGTCAAAGCAACACCTTAAAATTGTTGTCTGGGGTTTTGTTACTGAAATTTTACTTTTGCTCATAACCAGTAGTTGAGTCTTATTTCAACTTCCTAATTCAATTAAAAGTCCTTCAAAATGGCTTGACTGATATGCTGTCAAACTTAGAAAATACAATACTTTCAGAATCGGTATATAATATATTTGCGTAGATATTTTCAAATGATTGTAATAGTAGGGATTTCAAATGGTTCTTTGAGTGATTTTCAATGCCTCTGCATGTAATTATCGCATTAATTTTCAAATAACCTCAAGTAACGTATCATGCTAGCTGTGAAATTCTTAATTTTGCTAGTTGGAGCTACGTGGAGTACGGCGTAAAATGGCACGTTAAACGTCTTTAATGAATGCCCTATCACATGTTGTGGCAATTTTTTTGGGCATTCTGGCTTTTAAAATATGGCACAATATATTTGACACCGAAATCTAAAGCATATCTATTGCCGGTGCTTTCGACACAAGGTGAATGGTATAAATTGAACGGAAATTTATACATGCCAACTCTTTTGTGTGAATTCGCTGAGCAGCTTTTTTTGCAGCACTTAAAACATATTTTTCTGCAGTTAACTCTTCACGGAAGAAACGATCACATGCATGCAATGATGTTAGTGAAAATATATTTACCTTATTTACAGTGTTAACGTAAAATCTCATATAATTTGTGCTAGAAATTTTGTCACTTCCTTTTGGGGTGAGATAGTAGAGAAACTTAATTTTTTATAGTTAAACTTATTCATTAATTCTGTTATTGGCTATAAGACTTTTCAAAGGTGGATTTTTTTATTTGCTCGCTAATCGTAATCTATTAATTTTGCTCGTATTTTATTTATGTGATAAGATTTTAGCGAAAAAAGTGTTTTTTGACAGAGGCGTGGGAATGTCTATTTCAGAAATTTTTATATCCACCCCTGCATTATTATGGAATTAGAGTATCTATCTTATAAATATGAGATCCTTTACGAAAGTTAAATAATTGATGATTGATGGTGGGAGGAATGGATGATTTTTTCCTCGTTTAATTTTGCGCATTTGCATACACATGGATCTTTGTCATTCCTTCAGGTGATACGAAAGTCTTCGTCACCATCGATCGCAGATGACGTCAAAATCTCGATTAAAATCCATAATAGTGCGCCAATTTTAATAGAGCAGCACAATATAGAAGATATGTGGGTGACATGAAGAACATGGAAAGATCTGAGCCATTTTGTCATTTAATTTAACCAAATGAAACATGGTGATGGAGGCGGATGGTTACAATGAAATTAACGGGTAAAAAGAGAAGTGAAAATGTGTATGGAAGAGTGGTAGCAGAAGGAACCATGAGAAACTGATGGATTGAACAAAGTAACAGGCAAAATTGAGAAATGTAAATGAATGAAAAAGAGAGGGATTATGAGAATGCCAACAGATTGCTTAAAATGAAAAAGGAAGTACTTAGGAAGAACTACCTTGGAGTTAGGGAACCAGTGTAGGATAGGGAAGCATTGAGGGATACAGTCGACAAATTTTGAGAATTGATCGACCAATGCGGAACGCACGCAGTGGGAAATCAATTTTTTTCGTGACGAAATATCGCAGAAGGTCTTTCGGTAACTTGGCCTTTTTCTTAAGTTGTGGTCGACTTCCTTTTTATTTCATCCACCTGTCTTTCTACCTGTCCGCGCTCGCGTTTTATTCGTGTTCAGAGTTTTTCAGTATAAAAATAAGCTTTTTCGGCACGAATACCTCTTTTTCCCTTTTCCGTCTCATTATTTGCTTTTTGTGCTGTGCGATTTTATTTTTCCCGGGAAACGCACGCGGAGAGGGATGTGTCGGGGCCGTGCGACATTGCGTGATGCTGACTTGTGCGCCCGGCCGAGTTTTCTCTCACCGCTCTGGAGATTTTTCTCCGCTCTACACGGAAGCCGCACGCACAGAACGCGTTTTTTCTTCTCTTTCCCTTCTCCTTTCATGTTTGAAGGCGATAAGCCGCGTAGGAGCGTGGAAAGGGCGGTTAAAGGGGTCCTGGGTGTCAGGTTTTGGGTTGAATGTGCCGTCGACGGTGTGACCACACATTATCTCATTCATAGTTTTGCTCTGGTTAATGAGAAAATAAAAAAAATTGCTCGTTTTATTTCGTTCTCAGCAAACTTTCTCTATTCAAGTCGTTCTCCCTCTATAAGTGGTAATTCGCTCAGTGAATAGTCTTTTTTAAATTTATTCTGTGTAAACCATGAGGACAATTGGCGGTTGACACTCAAAATTCTGTGTACATTATTGCGCGGGAAACTGTTGCATGATTTCGTGGAAACACCGCTTACTAAACAGCCACTCTATGCTTTGAGTTTCTGTCGTATGTTAACCGAATTTGACGGCTTAGAAATGCAGATTAGACGAAAAATTGAAATAGAACATAACATAGTATCGTGTTTTGGTTTTGGATTGATTTAATTTTTGATTTGAAATTAATTTTCTCAATGAAAATATCTTTTTTTGATGATTTTTTTGCATTTTCTCATCGTTCTCTTGAAATTTACAGGCAGTTCAAGGACTTCATCGTGACTAATTTTAAGTGTTCAATGTGACGGAGTATCCTTTCTAAATTGTTATTAAAATGTAAATTTTTTTGTAGAGAAACAGTTCCAGTTTTCTCATTATTAATTTTACAGAACTTTTTAAATTATTATTGAATCATAAAGTAAAATAACTTTTTTGTTTTTTTCTTTTCTACTCTTGACTAGATTAATTTCCTCGTGTATTGTACATATAATTACGTTTAACCCTGAATTTTTCGTTATCTCGAGAAGAGAGTCACTTTCATTCCGAATTGCTGGGATTAGCGAAAGGCCAGGAGATGAAAATCCTCATATGACGAAACTTGCAACAATGTAAATGCCTCTTAGTTCATGATTTAGCCTGGTGCTCCCCTAATCGATTTGTTGCTCTCACTGAGTGGCGAAGGGAGTAATTCTTGCTTTAACCTTGATCCAGAAGAAATATTGCCCGCCTGAAGTGGAAGAATCACTTGCCATAGACCCTAGCGATGACCTGCGTGGTGCCATGCGCCCTTTCAGTTAGTTTCAGGCGTAGTTTTGGAAATTCCTGAAGTTCGAAAGATATATCTCTTTCAAAAAAGTGTTTGCTAAAATTCAGGGCATTCACTTTCCTGCTTTGCGTGAAAAAAATACTTATTCCACTTATCTCGATCGCTTTCCCATTCACTTGAGAGTTTGCAAAAGCAGCGTAAAGGTCTTTT
Organism: Ceriagrion tenellum; assembly: GCA_963169105.1. Lineage (NCBI taxonomy): Eukaryota > Metazoa > Arthropoda > Insecta > Odonata > Coenagrionidae > Ceriagrion > Ceriagrion tenellum. Next base: position 75,270,636 of record OY720643.1, read on the forward strand.
GCAAAATAAGGGCAAATTTAGCCGGGAGAGTGAGACGTTTGTCTTCGCCCATGGTATTAAACTTGCAGGCCGAGGAAATTGGAGGGCACGAAAAGGGCTTTAACCAGTAATTAAAGCACGCGGTGAACCTCACGAGTCAGTTTATATTAGAAGATAATAACGCTTAATTTGTCATGAGATTGCTGTCATCGTTGAAAAGGGCTGCCAGAGATGTGGGCAGAAAAAAATTATACAACAGCGTTATGCGACGGGATTATAAAAAAACACAAAATTAAAGAGAATGATTTAAGTTTCAGATTCTAAGTACATGTGAACCGTTTGACGCTTGTATAACGCCAGTACTGTGACCGAAACTTAACAAAGCGATCATAAGAAAAGGTGCGGGAAAGAATGACCCATTAATTTTTGTGGTGTATATTTGTCCTCGGCACGATTATTTATGAAAAAATTACAAGGATAGACAAATCTTTGGAGGATTTGGTGAAAAAATATCAAAATCGTAGTGATGGCAAGCGAAAATTATTAAGACTGGTTTCGGAAATGAATCGCGTCACATCTCTTTGAAATTTCTAGTTCGGAAAATGTTCAATAGATGGGGTGAATGAAAACCCTCCAGAGGCATTTGTGCAGAGAAACTCATAGGTTCGATTGATATCAGTACTCATTTCGAACGATGTTTGGCAGTGAAATAAAAATGGGAAACCTTGCCCTCCGATAGGAATTAAGAAAGAATATTATTTGTTTACAAATGCAGTGAAATTTGTTTGCTGTTAGTAATGAAAATGCGGAAACAGCTAGATTTGGTAAGAAGACATTTCTGTATTGCGTAAGATGATTCAGATTCCTTTGTCTTCCCATAACGTGTTGTTGTCAAATTGCATCTAAGAATACCCATTGGTATCTGTACACAGTAGTATACGCGAATTTCACGACCTTGATAATGTCGTGAATTCGATGTCTCAGTGACGACCGATTCCGAAACCATAAACATGACTTGAAAGGCAGTCCACATTAGAGATGGGCAACATCGATCAATACAATGACCGAGTCTTGAATCGGTCGTTCAATCTAAAGAATCGATTCTTGGATCTCGTTCTCGTTCAATTTTTTCATTATAGTGGTTCATTGAAATAAATTTTAACTTTAATTTAAACATATAGTGAAACCTGTATTTAGCGGCCAACAGTAGGCCTTTGAAATAACTCCCGCAAGAGAGAAAGTGTCCGCTGATTGGAGGTAAAATTTTAATTGATAATATCATAAATTCATTTTCCGAAAATTTTTATCGCCCACAGATGAGACCGCCCTAGTGAGGTGACCTCTGAGGCAGGTTTCACTATGCAGTGCTTCTGTAAGCATGCCTTAAAAACTACTGCTGACGAGAAAAAGTATATTTGTTGCTGAAACATGTACGACTTCTAAAAATGGTGAAAAACCTACAAAAAAGTTAGTCATATCACTCGCTATAAAAAATGGTATACACCGCCGAAAATAACCGAGAAATCGAGTCTTTTAATGATAAACCATCTTTTTGAGTGTGTAAGAAATGCATCGAAGTATATAAAAAATGGAGGAGCTAAAATCTGCTAATGCAAGTTTGGGTGGATGAAGTACAGCGCGTTCATTGAAATATTCGTAGGCTACTGTTCTTGAAAGTTGCGGAAGCATACGCCTAAAATGCAGCTAAAATCTTTTGGAACATTTTTTCAATGCTATTCTTTTGAAAAAAGTTTCTGCTCCGTCATTAATGGAACAAACTCAAAAATGTTAAAAAAATATTTCTGGTAAAATTTATAATTTTGATTAAATATTTGCCTCAGTAGGTTTGCAGATAAAGGAATTATGAATTTATTTATTCAAAGATCGAGGAAATTTTTTAGAAGTTTGCGAACAAACGCAAACGGACAAGATTTTAATAGTCAAGAATTCATTATTCCACCGCGATCACTAATTCCTTGAGTATAATTTGATTCTCAGGCCAGCGACTCCTCAAGGAATCACTGAATCCGAGTCCTCATCTGAATCTGAGTCCTAATCTGAATCCGAGTCCTCAACTGAATCTGAATCCGAATCCAACTCTGAATCCGAGTCCTCAACTGAATCTGAATCCTAATCTGAATCCGAGTCCTCAACTGAATCTGAATCCGAATCCTAATCTGAATCCGAGTCCTTAACTGAATCTGAATCCGAATCCTAATCTGAATCCGAGTCGTTAACTGAATCTGAATCCTAATCCGAATCTGACTCCTCGAGGACTCATGAGTCCTCCCTCTCCGCGGGCTCTACGAGAACACAGGTCCCCCTCCCTCAGACTTCAAATTTCAAGAGTGGGGAGAGACTTTTCTTCCTGTCGTTCACTTGATTCTCTGCTTTGCCGAGTGGTGCGCCCATTTCCATTCCCATACTTCCAAGGGTGGGGGGACTCGTGGCCTCGCCTGTCAGTTAGTTCCCATCTTTGCCGGCTGTTGCGCCTATTTTCATTACGATTCGTAAGGAACGACGGTTCATTGCCGCGAACGACTCCGTTCGTCAACTCACTTCAAAGAGTCGTTCGAATTGATTCGTTCGTTCGCGACCGACCCATCTCTAGTCCACATCGTGAGAAATTGCTACTCGCTAAAGAACGGTCGGTCATATTTCTTCTTACTTTTCTAAGTATTTCTTCAAATATCATCACTGGTTTTTCTATCGCATCGCTGTTTCACTAATGGTTTATCTACATGCCTGTCTGTCCTGTGTCTGCGCCTTGGTTTCTTCAAATTTTCCTCCAATCTGAACTATGCCCAACATAGTATATCTCTTTCGTCTTCGTCATTTCTTCCCTTCTGTCATTCCCCTTAACACAGTCTTCAGTCAGAACTCATTTCTCATACAATATTCCATTCAAGATCCTAGGTTGTCCCGGCGTATCGGATAAATGTTTCTTGGATGTTCCATCGGGTAAGTAGGTAAGTAGGTCCTCGACACTCAAAGTTCTGTGTACATTATTGCACGGGAAACTGTTGCATGATTTCGTGGAAACACCGCTAACTTAACAGCCACTCTATGCTTTGAGTTTCTGTCGTATGTTAACCGAATTTGACGGCTTAGAAATGCAGATTAGACGACAAAATGCAATACAATTATTATAAATGCTATGTAATCGGTAAAACCATAACATATTATTATGAACCCCGTCTTTATGTAGAACTCCTGAAGATGGAGAGCAAGCCGTTCTCCAAATCGTCGGGACTTATGCACTTACCCAGTGTAACACCCGAGAAACATTAATCCAATATCCCATTCATTTCATATTGCTTGTTCCGTTTGCACAAAAGAAAGAGTGGGCTGTACGTAGGGCTTAGTCAAGGAGGTACCGAGATGGTACATTTCACAAGTTACAATGATACAGTGCTGGTCGAACAATCGTCCCCTGTCTTCCAGTTCTAGCACTCGACTCCTGCTACTGTCTGTCTCTCGTCACTTGCCTCCATTGTCCGACCCACACGACCGGTCTCCTTGACTGACTACTCACGACTCTACACTTCGAGTGACGACTCACGACCCTCTCCAACTGTCCCTCGCCACCTCTCCTTGCGTCACTGTCCTAGGAGGGCAGCACTGGTGGGGGCCCATGTGCCACCAATTCACCGAGCCCAAACATCGCTATTTTTGATTTTTTCCTTCCAATTGCCTCTTACCACCAATTATCGTAAAAATACTTTATTATTTACTCTATTCTCCCACCAAATCCTTCCATACTCCTAGATTCACATTTCAAAGGCGTATTTATTTTACTTCATCTTTCCGCTAAGTACATGTCTCTGCTCCACGAAAGATCACACTACCAATGTTATATTTTGCCAACCTCTTTCTCGTTTCACTTTTTCTAAGGTCCACACGGTAGTTTTTTTATTAAATCCCTCTTCAATATTCAAATTTTTAGCATGTGGCAAGCAACGTGAATTCATCTATTAATCGCTCCATGACAGAATATTAGGAAAAAATTACTTTTCTGGCATTAATATTTAATTGTATGGTTGTCATGAAACATTGTGGCAGTCGAATTCAGAAACCGTGACATCAACTAGGGGGTGGTTACCTTGCGGGTAAGCGTCCGGCTGAGTAATGACGGGGAGAAGACAGCGATTGGGAGGTAACGCTGACCACGTAACTGCGTGAACTTGTCGGTGGAAATATGTCAGTCGCGCGTTTTGTGACTATTTCTTTATATCGGTACAAAGCTGGATAAAACTTCGCAAGCGGTTTTCGCTATCAATCGTAGAAGCCCACCTAAGAATTTAGATTAATGTAGTTTGAGCGAGATTTGTACCTCTTCATAGTTAAGACCATTTTCTTCATTGATTTTAAAATTCAAGCTTCTTTTAGAAGCATAAAGTAGATTTTGTAGCTAATATTACTCAAATCATCAGTTTTCGACGACCTGCATACTCATCAATAAACGTAATATACATATTTGAGCCTTTGACTTATCATTTTTATGCCGTGCGCTGAAAATGCCTATGCAACCGAGGATCTTTTTGGGGTTATGTCAAAATTGTTGCAGTGAGTAGTTTATCTACAGTTGGGAACTAACAATGTAATCCCAGGTAGGTTTTTACGAGATCAGCCCTTTATCTTGAACTAGTGATCATTTTTCCCCACAAAGTTTGGCTTTATTATATCCTTCCCAAATTCATCCCATGCTTTTCCCTCACTCACTATTTTGTGCATCCCACATAGCCTGCTCATTTTCCCCCTAATCTGTAAACTCTCCCTACCCAGTACTCTAAGCACTTCTGTTTGGCTCTCTGTTTTATTACGTCTCCCTAGCACATACCTAGCCGCTTTTCTTTGCGCCTTCTCCAAGCCCATCGCTTCTCCTTTCTTGTGTGGGTCCCATACAAGAGATGCGTACTCTAGAGTTGGTCGAGCCAGGGTTGTATATGCCTTCTCTTTAGTGGTCGTGCTGCTGCCTTTGAGTTCTCTCATTACGAAATGTAACATTTTGAAAGCTTTTTTAACAATGTGTTCCACATTTAAACCCCATCCTAAGTTATTAGTTAAATGCACTCCTAAGTATTTACATCTGTCCAATTTTGGAATTGTTTTACCGGAGAATTCCTAATTTCAGTTTCCGGTCTTTTTTATGAAGATATAACTCGGCCATTTCAGAGGACTTACGTATTTAACGCTGACTGGAGACATTGCCTGATTTCACGTTATCCAAGTTAATGGGGGGCAACTTAAACTGTGGCAAGACTTAGTTCAAGAAGAGAGATGTGTACGTGAAGAGATTTCAAGCAGTCCTTCTCAATTAGACGTGCTAGGTGACCGGACGCTAAGATTGACTATCCGATAAGTATACATCCACTTGATACCACTCATGAAACTCTAATCAACTCCGAGTTTCACACAGCGTACACGTGAAAAGGAATGGTTGGAGTGGAGTGAAAAAGGGCATCACTAGCTAAGCAACACCAAGCCATTCAGATGTTACCTTGATGCATTTTTTGAATTGGCTTTCATAAGGCTCGTGGTTCTCTTTCAATATATCGTTATGATTAACTGATGTACTTGGTTTGAAAAAGCTTTTTACCTATTTCTATAAATTATATATTTTTTATAGAATTAAAACCTTTAAATATATGTCTTATTATAGCGTATGAATCCTAGTATTAAAATGTGAGGAGTATCTTTATTTTGTGCTTTTAAAACACGTGCTTCTAAAAGGTATTTGTTTTAATTTATAATTTAATCTCATGATTATACTATTGCTGGATGAATGATATAGAATTAGAAGTATAATCCTTAAATAATTCGTCCTGTAAAATTATATGGATCTTTTACTGGTTATGTTTAAGTTCATGTGACTAAAAGTGCTGTACTTACTATTCCTAAATATAATACTTGGTTGACTGGATAAAATTGTGATCCTTGGAAATTACTTTGAAAAATTGGTTTTTTAAATGGAAATACATTTAATATAACTAGGGCAGTTACTATTCCTAATTTATTAGAAACTCTACACCTAGTTGGGAACAATATCAAGTGTATACTTAACAAAGTGCTTTCCTGCCTCGTTTATTTGAAATGGTATTTTGGTGTGGTATCGACGATGGGAAATATACGCCTTTTGCTCCCCTCCCCTCTCAATATGAATTCGGAAGTGTACCAGAGTTAAGCTTTCAAAATCGGCCCTAATGCTGGGGAGAGCTGTGTTGAGAAATCTTGGTGAGGCACTCTCTGTCAGCTGATTTCTAATGCCCTAAAGCAGAAGCCAAAGTCCGAACTTTAAGCGGATCTGTGTGAGGAAAACCGCGAATACGGCCGGTAAAAGGAAAGAGATCAATAAGACTCGACTGTGTCCACGTATCCCGTTTAACGTACAAAACATCGTTAGGGAAGGAGATAGGAGGCAAGATTCCGCTTTTGGGGAACATATGAAAAGAAATATTGATGTTCCAATGAAAATGTTGTGTATTCATTTTCCTTAAAAGGCGGTAAAATAGAATTCTGGATTCGAGGAACGAGTTTACTAAGTGTAGGCCCAAGGCGTTGGCATTGTGGACAAAAATCCTTGGGTGGCCAATTTGTTACCTTTCAATGAATATTTAGTGGCGACAGTGTGAAAATTTGAAAATGGCACCACTCTAGCATGTATTTATGCTCTAAATTGACCTCTTTGTGCCCAGTTTCATAATGCCTGGTTATAGTTTTTCATGTTTTTCATGCCATAAGAACCGCATTGGATTTACTATTTCTACGGCAATGGTAAAGTCAACTATGATTGATCATGGCAAGCCTTAAATAGCTGGAATTCTCGATAACCACGGCATCAACTCTACATTTATACAAACTGCCGACTATTGTTTTCAAGACATATATAAACTTTTACTTAAAGTGTCGTTTAAGCGATTGACACTCCTAAATGTCTTCCACCAGGTGCGCAGTTGAGCTTACGGACGGCCATTTCCGCCATTAGGATTCTGGTAACCAACCTAATGAAAGAAAAGGTGGTTGGAAGTACGCCGCTATTTTAGGTTTAGCTTCCAATTACTCTGAGCAAGTAGGTACAGCATTTAAGATCCCGTTCATTTCCAGGGTTTTTTGATTCGATATATCCGTAGCTCAATCGATTTAGGTCTTCACAACCACTCCCACCGCGTGATCGCCATTAATGTGCTTACTGAGTAGATACTTCCATTACACACCCAAGTACGTATGCGAATATGCGGCACCAGCCATAATTTTGGACACGCACTGAAAATTCATCCAAAAGGTTGAAGATCCTATGCTATAATTAAAGGGATTACGCTAAAATTAGCACAAAAATGGCGGCCTCGGTTGCATTGTGAAAACCTGTATCGAAGGAAGAATACAATTGATATTGAACGACCTTGGTTCTATACTTACTTCGCAAAACTCATCACTTAAGAACAGGTTATTGATAAATATTGAATAACTGACAGAAAATGAGACGGAAATGCTAAGGTGGCTCATGCTTGACTATGTGAGTCAAGAGAAATGCTAAAGTACTCATTATTATCCAATCATTAAAAAAATAATGCTTCCGCTGATGAAATGTATTACTAATAGTGAACTAAAAGTTAGGGACAGAATATTCAGATTATTTCACGAATGTATTTTAAATGACCACAATTTTCAATACCCTGGAGCCGACTGCCGCACCAATTGCATGGAACTATCGCATTTTCACCTCAATTACGGCAGTAACTCGCTAATTACATTAAAACATCGGAGTTTGTATACCCATGTATTCATTATACTCAATATCCCAGGACTTTTATTATAAAAAATTAAAATGAAAATCTTGAATATGCTTTTTCGTACAAGTTAACGATTTTCTGCTGTTATGTCAGTTATCTTCAGAAGATCTTTTGTTAAAATTTCCATTTTCATTGCTCACTCCAGAAGAACGCACCGGGAAACCCAATTTTATTTTCTCCTCAGTTTATAAAACGTACGTTAAACATGCTAAAGTCATGTTTTCATAAAATATGGAATAAGTAACCTTGAGGCCTGAACCACATTAAGGTAATCGTTCTCAAACTTCAGAATATCCCATACTAAAACGCGCGGTTAAAACTGCGCAATCCGTTGATACATTCTTTGCTAGGAGCACCGGAGAAAATTTGCTCACTGTTTTAAAATACCTTGATCCAGCACTGAATGCACCTGCAGCTTTACAGTGTCATCAAACGGTTTGTTAAATACGAGAATATTGCTCCATTTAAAAAAAAATTCGAATTAAAAAGTAAACTGAAGGTGATACAGATCCGTGCCGTGTGGTAATTAAATGTGATGTGTAAGCGTCAATCGATCATGATCACTCCTGAACTGGATGTCTAATGGCCGGTTGCTAGAATATTTAGTTATTGAATCAATAGTTATGAGATCCATAAAGTTATATATCTCATAAATATATTCAATTCGGGTTGCAGGAACGCAGATAATATTTACATATCTTGTTTACCAATAGTTACTCGATCTAATCTTCTACCGCCGGGTAAAATTTACCGGGGAAAGTTTAGCTAATAAATAATTGCTAATGCACATAATAATCAGTCAATAAGAGTTAATTAAGTGGTTATTTGTCTCAGAGCAACTCATTTATCTGGTAATTAAGTTCCCAAGCGGTTCATGGCGCATCCGCCATTTTGGCTAGTCATAAAATTAATAGTTTTATGCCACAATTTATGAAACCATTACGTTTATCGAATGTTTAAGAAACAGCTGTTGATTGGTTACCATGGCTTACGGGTCCCATAACTTAATACTATACATATATGTCGTTCCTGCAACTGGCCATGAACCCGTGATTATGAAATTATAGCTTATTTCCCTAAGTGCAGAATGTCGATAATACGCAATAATTACATATACGTCAAAACTAAATTCTATTTTATGGGTAACAACAATGACCTCAAATTTACCTGGTAACACTTTTGCCGCCTCGAAATAGGGTTACTGCTATTTTTATGGCTATTGTATTACTAAGAAAAAATATGATTTTCAGAAGGAGATATTCAGTAAAGGTCGAGTTGTGACTATATTTGCCCCTTGGCCCTATTCCTTGAAAAGCGATGAAATGTCAAGTAGGAAAAAAGTACTTGTAACTTAACCTTCTTTGTTTCTATTTTTAGTGCAGTGGTTTATACTTCTGCCTCATACTGGCAGCAATTGATTTTCATGGAATGTTTCGACAGCCATTTGGGAATAAATCTCTTTATATAATTTAGAGCCAAAAGATTCCCTCTTATTTATTCATATCGGTTGTCTGTTTGCCGCAGTGGTTTAATAATAGAGAGCGCCATTGAGTAAAGTCTCCGTGGGCATTAAGAAATAATGAAAATACCATCACTTGTTTGCTCAGCCATGGATAATTTTGCGCCAGACGTTTGATAGAGATGTGTCAAGCATCGCCTCAAAGGGGAAAAGCCCGTGTTTGTTTATTTTTTTGCCGTGAGTCCATCGTTGGGTATGGGGGTCATCGTCGCGATGGTCTGCGCCCAGGGAACATACTCGAAGTGGAACGTCGGGGTCCGTCGTTTGTGTGCTCGCTGCTGTGTTCGTGTCTGTGTACTCTCCACACCCAAACGGCCTCTTTCCCGGCATGCACCGCGGACTAAATACGTACTTCTGCTCCCGTCCCTACCACCATCACTGCCCCGCTACGGTTGTGTGGGTGTACTCCTGTAGTAGCTTTTTTTATATTTTTCCGTCCAGAATTCCTTGCTTACCATCCTTTCGTTTATCTCTAACGCGTTAGAGATCTTACTCAAACTTTAAATTTTTTGTCTTGGATGAGGATGTTAGGTCGTCACTAGTATCATTATCCTGTAGGTGGGGGGGGGGGGTTGTGATGAAATTCACTCAGATTGATTCTAAGCACGTAACTATGGCGCGTACATGGTGAAATCATGAAATGTTTGAGATTTTGATTTATTCAAACCACTCATAACAAAACTCACGCTTCCATACCCTTCGAATTTTTCTCGCGGGAATGTTGTAAATGGAGCTAAGGATTAAGGTAAGAGCCCCTAGAGACTCGGAGGCTACATGCTAGACTTGCTAGCTCATGGGCCTCGTGGTTGACGCTTGATACTATATGATTATATTTATGTGGTTTGTACAGCTACATCAGAAAGAACAACAAATATTCCTGACGGAAAAAAAATCTACAGTGGGAGTAGTATAAGCACGCAGCTATCTTTCCAATCATTGCACTGCGACGAGCGTACATATAGTCTCTCACAACTTTTAAAGCGATTAAGGTGGGAGCCCCTAGAGATTTGGAGGCTACACACTGGGGTTAGGTTGCTTGAGAAATTCAGAACTAGCGTGTTTCAGAGCGACACAGAGAATATTATAATGATACCTCACTAAATCTTTAGGTCTGATAGGAGCAGTAAAATAAGAGTGATGCGTTTACGAACATATAGGTACAAAAAATCGTTCTTTCCGTGCGCAATAAGTGACTACAATCAAAACTAAGTACCAATAGATATAGTACTCCCATAATGCACCTTACCATTTCACCGCCCAAAACCTTATCCCTTATATCTTTACACTGCGGATATCCTAAAACCCCCAGCCACACGCCCATGTAGCGAGTTGCAGGGTAGTATGTAGATACTTAAATTATCCATTCGCGTTGGTAAAACTCGCCAAAATCTCCAACCAATCGTTGTTGTACCACGTGGCTCGTTAAGTACGTAATCGAAATCATTCCAAGCGATTTGAAATATCATCCATCTGGCTTGAGAAGACGAAGAGAATTAGAAATGAAACTGGCCGAAGAGACTTGAAAATTTCACAAAAAAAGGCAGAATGTGAACGAGAAAAAGAAACGAATGGAAACGTTGGTGAATAATGGGGCGATAAACAGCTACTGTTTTCACAGAAGATAGGACTACAAACTAGGAAAAATTATGTGAACACATTCGTGTGGAGGTTGCACTCTACGGATCGAAAGCATGAATCATTGGAAAAGCTGACCAGAACAGACTAGAGGCTTTCAAAAACCTGGTGCTGGAAGGGGATGCTGAAGGTGATATAGTCGGACAAAATAAGAGATGATGAAGTGTACAGAAGAGTAGAATAGGAAAGGACCATATGGAACAGAAGAGAGATTAGAAGCACCCGTTGGATTGAACATACCCTGAGACACAATGGTTTTGTGAAGAACATAATTGAATGTTTAATATAGGGAAAAGTCCTCAGAGGAAGACCCAGGAATAAATTCATGGACCGAATAAAGATGCAGGTGCGTTGGAAGAGTTACCAGATGGTAAGGGACAAGCTTTAGATAGGGACGGATGGAGGGCTGCTGTCAAACAGTCGTAGGATTGAACGACATATTATGATGATGAAACAGCTACATTAACATGCAACCTTACACAACCATGGGTCAGTGTGTGCTATGGCACCAGTCATAATTGGGAGATAAAAGAGAAAAGAGGGGGAGAGGACGAGAAGTGAAAAGGAGGGGAAGTGTAATGCGTGCTAACGATGTGTCGTTTTCATTAAATAGACTGCAGAACGGGCAAGTTAAAAATGCCGTTTTTCCCGCGATCAATATGAGACTATAATGGCTACCAATGAGTCTTGAAAGTGGGTGAATCGAGAGGTAGTGTGGCTGATTTGTTGATAAATGCTTGTTGTAATGCCGTAATGCTTGTTTCTTAATCCGCTTCGAAGTGCTTACACCATGTTTCGCATGCACCCTGCATGACTCTTGTATCTAGTTTAGCCAGTTGTATTATAGATAAATTCGACAGTTTCTGTTGCGTTGGTGGCATATCTATAGTATAATGCATATTGAAGAAAGTTAACCCTTTCCGGTCCTGTGATTCCAAATGGAATCACGTCGCTTTCCTGAGTCGAGCGTCGATTTTTTTCATATGTATTTCATGTAAAAGATGATGTAATCTACGTAAGGTGAAAATATGTGGTGAGATAAAATAAATTTATGAATTAATGAAAGTCGTTTGAAAAAATCGACGCTCGATGCAGGAAAGCGACGTGATTCCATTCGGAATTACGTTTCTTTCCCGCGTCCGGACCCGACCGGAAAGGGTGAAGTTGTTCACTATAGTTCACGTTAGTGATTAATTACGCCCTGATTGACCTGGTAATACACTGCTAACCTCCGTTGGCTGGATATAGTTATTATAAAAATTGCTTATGGTTCGACGAAAGAAAAAATCTTTTTCCTATCCTGTGGCAGTGTATTTCACTTCTTTTGCCACCTCTATCAGTTCTAGAGATATGACGCTGGGTCGAAACTATATCCTCTCCGTTGTTATGTAAAAATAGCCTGATCCGAATTTTTAAAGCAATAATAGCATATAGACCTCTAGTTTCTCGAATCAGTTCAACATTAATCTACCTCTACTTCTTAGACCAGCTAGCACGGGGCTACTAGATCAAAGGAGTTGAAGCGGACAAAAGATAAAGCGGGAAGATTGTGTGTTGAAGAGCGGAATGGTAATAGAATGCTAGATTGAGCTGGTTTAGGAACACGGGAGGGTTTAGGATGACAGACTAGGGAAAGGTAGAATACCCTGACTATTAATAAACAAAGGTATGAGGATCTTTAACTTCATCCGTGTAGGTGAAAATTATTACTCAATGCTAACTCTTTTTGAAATTTTGATTATGACAGTCCTATGGGTACTCTCATGGGTATGGTATGGGTAAAATCAGGTACAAAATACGCAGTTTCCTCGGAAAATAAATTTTAATGGTCACTCTTCAGAAAAATCAAGCGAATTTTCTGACCAAGTAGTGCCCTTTGAAATCTGGAAGAGAAGCATGTGACGGTCATCACTTCTGTTTACACTCGCATTCAGACCATCAGTTAAAAAATCATTCTTTTTTGTAAATTTAAAATCAATTTATTTTCGGACGAAGTTTTCAAGTTACTTAACGAACTGCAACATACTACGGTAGATCAGGTCATGAGAATAAAATATGGGAAATTGATTGTAGAACAGAAAGGTTTAAAATGTCGTTTTTCCCGCGATCAACAAGAGACTATAATGGCTGCGTTAAGACTTTGAAGAAGGTTAGTGACAGGTAGTGTAGCTGATTAATTCTATGCACCTTAATGCATGATTCTAAATCTGCAGAGTAGTAGTAACACCATGTTTTTCCTGTTCCCTGCATGACTATTGGATCATATTTTCATTGTTACATTATAGATTATTTTAGTAGTTTTTGTAGCATTGGTGGTATACCAATAGTGCGGTGCTTGTTGGTGAGAGTTAATTTCTTCTTTGTAGTTGACGTTGATGATAAGTCGTCCCTGGACAAACATCCTTGAGGTGGCCTGCAGGGTAATAAGTAGATGTAGATGTATATATCTTTATTCATCCCATATCTGACAATGGTGTATATGGGTAAAATCCATCGTACTTACAAATAATGTCTGACGGAACATAAACGTAATATAAGTTCAAATAAAATAAAATAAAAAAATTAAATAAATGTAGAAAATCATCGCATCATTTTCTTCATTATGGATACAACAGCAATTTTATGACTCAATGGTACGGTATGATCGGTTATTTTTACTATCTTGCAGCTTTACGCTTTTATTTGGGTCTCTTTATGAGGGATGACCGGGATATGGACTAATTTGCCCACTTCTCCGGATCTCTTCTACACGGCACCCTTTTTCAGAATCCTTTCTTCCCCCTCCCCAGCCTATCGCCTCTTACCCTGGTTCCCGAATCCTGGCGAGGGAGGCCGATACACCGCCCACACAGCAGTATGCGGGATGACGGTCCTTTGAGCGTGCCCTATCTGCTTCACTCGTCCTCAGCCCACCTCCCCACGTACAGACGAGTCTACATGAAGTGCTGAGGGGAGGCTGGGGGGGTTGGGAGGAGGTGGTTCTGAACTGGGACGTTCATTGTGTGGCCATTTGTGGTGGGAGGGCAGTGGTTTTGTGATGCTCCCTCAAGTGGTATAAGGTGGTACAGGAAGGGGTCGAGGGTGCATAAAAGTTCCGGAGTATGGCGGGGGGTAATTGGGAAAGGGGGTGGGGTAGGTCGGCCTGTGCTAAAATTTTGTAGGAGTGGGGTGTCTTTTCTTAGGCTTTTCACATTTTCCTTTTGTTTACAGTGTTCCTCCCCTTTTCTTCCCTTCCCCCTACTTGTCTTTAAAAGGGGCGGAAAGAAAGGGTGGGGAGAGGAGTTTTAGGGGTACGACAAGTATAACCCTCTCCCTCCCCCCTGTTTCACCCTCCCAATCCAAAAGTTGTCCCCTCGGCGCTAAATTTCATAAAGTGAACCCATTGTTACGGTGGATTTCCATTATCGAAAATGCCCATTGTTGGGGAAGAAAAACTTCCACCCCATTCGCCTCTCCTCTCCCTCAAACCTCTCCTTGAGGAGCGAGGCTGGTGTGTGAGGGAGAATCTGGGCTCATTACTGAGGGAATTTTCTTCGCCGTTATTCTGGGATGTCGAGCATATAGCGGAACTCTGTGTTAACTCTTATGTCCCTTTATCTTTATTTTTAGGATCGGTGTTGTTAAGCCAGTCTTTGTGGCCGATTGGGGTCTCTTTTTTTTGAATGAAAATATGGGAAATCCTGTCGTAAGTTTGGCGAACATAAAATAATCCGCTCTATTTTAAAGCGTATACCTTGTCCGACCCAAAAAGTGGTTTTGCGGCTCCACTTGGCGCTCCGTTGGTTAAATGCCCTTGCATAGAACAGTGGCAAATTTCTTCAATCGAGTGGATGGGATTAAACGACGAGGGCGAAGCGATTCATGCCCCTTATAGGGCACGGTGCAAGTTTGTTCCATGATTTTTTCCATTTACGGTTTTTTTAACGTCCCTGGTCTCATATGAGACGCAGTTTTTCTCATTTACTCATGCCATTTTTTACTGCTATTGGTTTGTTCTTTTTAAGATGTCTTCCTCTTTTGGACTAATAGTCTCCTGATTCTAAGTATTTGGACCGATCATCTCCAAAAAAGATCATTTAAAATAACTTTACTTGCTTGTGCACTAGCAACTAAGCACTAGGTAACTTAAATTCATTCTTATGTCGCGCTTTTCCGAGGCATAAAAAGCCCATTATTACACTATGCTGACGACAACTTCATCATTAGACGAGACTACACTTAAGTCACGCTCGAGTAATTGGCAACTGTTGATTGCCATAAGCATATTTCATTAATGTCACAGTTAAGTGAATAGTGCATGTTGCATTTATACACCTCAATATTAATTGGATCTCAACGAACTTGATTTATAGTCAGTTACTAAAACTGATTCTCCTAACTTCTTATTCTTTGCTCATTTCTTATGTCCAAACTACACAGTTTTATTACTTATTTTAGAATAATGAAATATTAACAAATATAAACCACTATCTAATTTAGCATTATAATTATAGAACACAGGAGACTAATTTGAATTTACATCTGCTCTATCGTGTACGCATAAACCAATAACCAATATCTGATATTTTTAAAAATCGGTAATCTTTGTTCCGGTAATATTACTCGTAGAATTTTGTTAGATTTACATTAGGTTTTGTAGAAGGAATTAATGGTAATAGCAACATTTTAATTTGATTTATGTGATTAGACTCGATGAATTAGACTTGATCAAATGTAGATAAAGCTGAAACTCGCTTAACTTTACCTTCTACCACATCATAAACAGAATTTGTAAGTTTGACTTGTTTATTTAACACAATTCCGACACTTCTATAAAGATTGTTTTACAATAGATAGCTTAGACTCTCCCATCTGTATTGAGACAATCTACAAGAACGATAACAAATTGGCAGCTCAAATTCTCCCATCTAGAGAATAGTACTCAATATGCTCTTAAAAAGAGAAAAACCTGAAAAAGAAAAGTAAACAACGGTAACTAAGTTGAGCTGATTAAAACTTAGATTTTTTAACCTCACTCATTACATTTTTTTACCGCAGAGGCCGGCAAATTTAACTTACTCGTGCTATAAGTTGCTGTATAATACTCGTGACTTAAGTGGATCTTATTACACGGCATTTTATCTATAGCACTAACTTCACGCCATGAAATAATGAGCCTCTTAAGTCATTAATAACGTAATATACCTCTAAGTTCTCATTTTATTGCAAAGTAGGTCCATTTTTAATTAATTTCATAGGCTGTAACATAAAACCGTGTACCTTTTCATTCTGTTTTTAAAACAAATGCTTTTTAATGACATCATAGATATATTCTCGAGAGGACTTTCAACGAACTGACTGAAATATAGCTGCTCAAAATTCATAACTAATTTATGTTTTTAAATCACAACAACTTTGCCTTTAATTTTGTATAATTCTCATCTCATGAATTTTAATTGAGTTTTAATGAACCAACAGAGTAATCCCGGGCAAACAAAAAGGCGGAAGCGGTAAAATAAAAATATCGACTCAGGTCAATTGCGTGCAGAAGTAAATAATTATTGAATGTTGTTGCTTTTAATCGAAATCAGATTTGTTTCAAATAATTTTCAACTGCAAAGGATATGATTCATAAAGTCAAAAACGGTGAATTCTAATTATTTTTTAATTAAATTGCAATATGATGAGAAACGAATTTCTTATGTAATTATAACCAGTACTGTGTTTTTTTGGTGCGATACAATCAATTTATTTTAACACTTTCATTTCTGGCACATTTTTTTAATTCTCACACAATTAGTCTTTTTTATGGGTGAACGTGGTGGAAGAGACTCTTAAGACGAGGCTTATTTGGCACCTTGAGAATAGGAAAACGTGATGCCATACTTCTTTTGAACGAAAAATATTTTAATTCACCTTTAAACTCCGCTGTGGTTAGTTAGAGGAAATATCATGTACCATGTCACCCTTCATTGAAGCGTAACAGACAGCAGGTGGGCATTGTTCCCTAGTAAGAACAATATTTCGTTAGTATTACCAAGGTGGTAGAAGAAACTATGAAGAGGAGGATTTTCAGTTGCCCTAAGACTGGTAGTGTGCGTTGAAAGGGGGCATTCGGTTAGAGAAGCAAAATAGACAAAGCAAGGATAGAGCATAGTGGAGGGCATTGTTTGAAGGTGGCCAGTTTTCTAGGTTTAACGGGAATAATAGTACATTGTGCAAAGAGTGAGGTTTAGTTGTGAATAGCGCATAGCGTTGAAACGAGTGAAACCAGCCGCCGGTGTAGCAATATTCACAACTATATGACACTCGTTGAACGCTCTATTTTTCCATAAGTGTGTTGAAATTATCAAAATGTGGAAATATATACACATATACAAATACTGGCCATTTAATATAATATGTTAAACCGTAAAATGCCCAGAGATGTCTAGATGTTCTTGTCATTGGCCATTGCTCAGGTTGCCATGAAAATATGCCGCTGTTGAAATTTCAGGAAAATCGATAATTTTGTCATTTAAAACGCAATTTATAATCAAACTCGAAGAGTATAACAAAATTATTTGCAAGAATCAAGTACTTTATTTAATATACCACCTGTTAGTGAAAATTTAACTCTATATCGTTATTGTGAGTAGTTTCAAAAAGCAAAAAGAGAAACGTATGCAATGGTTCCTATGATTTTAATGCGGGAGTAAAATTATGGACCGTTTTGAGTTCTCTGGAGCCCTTGCAGCCGTGAATCCTTCGCTTTCATGGAGTTTTTATGCACTACGTACCTACCTACTTTTTGTACACTACGTATATACCGAAGGTCTGTTGAAACGGTTCAATGGTTTTTGGTAAAATACCAATAGATACAATTGAGCCTGCTTTTTTCTCGAACATGCACTTTTTGCGCGTATATTTGCAGTGTATGATTGACCACTTAGCACTAGGAAAACCGTCACAAGGTATGGCATTTCCCTAGTACGTATGATAAAAAAAAGGTTTTTAGACTTAAGGCTGGGACACAATCAACGTGTACGTGTAACGTGAGCCGTTTACGGGAATACGCGGAATGATGGCTGGCGGGAAAGTATTGCGAATGGACACAATCAACGTGTACGTGCACGCGAGAGATGGGCAACTTCCATCTCTTCCCGTGTCCCGTACACGGAAAACCAATCAGAATAGTCCTAAGAATCCGGGAATGGGAGCCATCTGTCGGCAGATACATCCAACTGTTGAAGATTGCTCTTGGCGAAGACAACTTATTTACCTCCACACTTGTTTACACCTGATCTCTTAGCAGCGCCTGCGTTAGTCAATTGTTACTCCGGGCCGCGTTAACGTCGATTGTGACCGCTGACTTGCGTTCTCCGTCTCTCGTTGTTCCGTTAACGTCTCGCGTCACACGTACACGTTGATTGTGTCCCAGCCTTTAACCTTACCCGAAAGAAAATGGCGTCATTCGTATGTATGTGTGTATGCATCAAAAAGCCCTTTCAAAAAATATTTCTTGCGATGTGAATTAAAATCATTTGGCGTGTAATCTAGCTGACTTTCCTTTCTTTCGCTTTCCCGCACGTGTGCTATCTCACAATGTTAATTTTTTCTTCTTCACTCCCATACCTCTCTTCCCCACTTATACGACTTATTGTACTCCCTAAGGATCTCTTATTCTCTCAATTCGTAAGGCTCAAAATCCCTTGTGTCCCACATCTTCCTTTAGCTGCAAGTTCTACTCTTTGCGCTACCTAAGCATTTCCACTTCCTTACCGCTGAAATTCAAGATCGATCGTCATTCTTGCTTGTCGACTGAGGCTTTTGACAAGTTATCAGAAGCATCGTGGGTATAAAATTTGGTCTATCGAGAAATCTTTAGGATGGCGATATGCTCGTAAGTGATTAGCCCTCACGAAAAAGACATGTAAGAAAATTTTTTAACGCAAGTAAAAATAGCCCTTCATTTGCAAATATACTTAGCCAGTTTCTTGCCATGATTAGCAATAAATGGCATTTTTACAACATTTAAGGATTAGAGGGACAAGATATGGTAGTAACTTTGCGTAGTCACCTCAAAATTTATCACAAGAGCGATAATCTTTTAGTGTTCAAAGGCAAAAGTGAACCTTGCGGACTTAGGCGACCAGAGCACGCATTGGACTACTCCATAGATTGTATATCCGTCGGTCTGGAATACCTAGCTCTAGGAAAGTCCATTGAAATGCACATAAACGAAGGAGGGCTCGGAAGCTTCACGTTGTCGTGTACACATGTCATTTTAGTGAACAGCAAGGTCTAAAAAGAGAAGAAAATGACCTATTGGATAGAGTTGAACATTGAATGGACTGGGAAAACTAAATCTTAAAGCAGATAACATAGAAGAAAACTTTTAAATGCGAAAATTGATTACTTAATACGTGTTGCAATGCACGCATTTATGTGTGTTTTCATGTTTCTAGACAATTTTCAAGCACTCCTTTAACTTAACCAAGTAAAACTGTAGTTTCCCCGGTTTATTTTCATTTTTAGGAGTTTATTTCATTGAATTGCTTTTAAATAGTATGAGACTAAACTTTATCCCGCAACGAAAATACTAACACCTACCAAAAATGAGATGTAACTTGCTTAGATGTGCAGAGTGCAAAGAAAAATATACAAGAATGACAATTACAACTAAATTATAGTTTTCTGATACATCATAAGGAGATAACGATTAATTTCCTGTCAACTCAAAGATAATTAGTAACATCAAATCGACTTTTAAAGTAATTGTTTACGTTTTAAAACCATGGAGCGATATTGCGATAACTGACCCATTGAAATATTGAAAACATGATTTTATGAGTGATGAATAATCTTTCCTAGGTAGTGGCTAGAAACTGAAATGAGGAGAAATTTCCGCACCATCTTCGTGCTTGTTCCTTATCCCTTCAACTTAATCATGATGTTTAAATAAAATTGATCGGTAATTATTGGAATATGAACACCCCATAACCGTACGATATCAAGTTCTTTATCAGATTACCTGATTTTTAATTTGCAATGCATTGTCAATCCAGAATATAGACTGAGATTTTTCTTTTCTCTTTTTTTCCTGATATTCAGCAATGCGCTATAATTTTCAAATTGAAATAATTATAAATCGGATGCCGGTAGGAAAAAGTGGGAAATTTTTCAATGACTGTAGTTGATGCAATTGAGATAAATATGATTAGCATGATATATGCATTTCACCATGCTTAGCCAGCTCGATTATTTCCATTCTGAAGCACTGATGTTCTCGAAGAAACACCATGAAAGGCACTCATCATGCGTGCTCTTCCAAGTGTACACTCATTTTCTCGCTGCCACATTCGTCGTCGGAGGATTTCGTTCCACAGGATAGCAGAGAGAGCAAGGGGATAAGGAAGGATGTTTCAATTATCCAGCGGAATGAGCAGAGAGAAGATATGCATGGAGGTGTAGACGGGCGTAAGGAATTATTTTGGCTCGTAATCAGTCTGAGACTGGCGCTCACCGAAATAGCCCTTCTGCAGAACAACAAAACTTGCGGATTATTCCATACTGGCTGAGCTCTGGACCTGTGGCCTGAGAAAACCCATTACTTGCCTCATCCCACGCCTATTTGGCAATAATACAGGGTAAATCATTAGTGTTATAGGTTTCCAAAATTCTTATTTTCTCCCAGGTCCGAAAAGAATAGATACGTAATGTTGAAACCATCCATGTAATTTCCCTTAATACTTTTGACAACATGACGTACGATACACTTGGGCTTCAGCGCTTGATTGCAAATAAATTTCATTCTAATTTAACCATGAATATAAAAAAATTCTTTGCCGTCATTTAAAAAATATTGCGCATGAAGGGATAAGGGACAATCGCGAGATGGTGCGGAAAACCTTTCATCCCCGTTGCTAGCCTCAATCTGAGATTCACAAAGGGCTGCAAAACCCCGCTGCATCCAAATATGTTGTTTTATTTACAAGGTTTAGCCATTCTAATAGTCAAATACTGCAATTACCTGGGGTAAGATTATTCCTCACTTATAACCTTATGTTTCAAATATTTCAATGGGTCAGTTATTGCGATATCGCTCTGAGGTTTATAAAACGTGATAATTTTTTTTAATAAGTTGGTTTGATAATGGTAATTAGGTTTGAGTTTGCGGGATATTAATAGGTTTTTCCTTGTAATATTTCAGAAAACTATAATTTAGGTTTACTTTTTATTCCTGTATTTCTTTTTCTGTAGTTTTCCCGGTTAATTTTCATTTTGGCAGCTTTATTTTTAAAAAATGGTTTATAAATAATGTAAGGCTAAACATAATGTCACTATGAAAATCCAAACTCCTACTATGAAAATCCAAACTCTTACCGAAACCATGATTTTCTATAGTTATTTAATAAAGCTTTGTAATTAAGTATTTGTCTTCACTAACATAGGATAGCTAGAGCCACCTTTAAAAATCCCCATGCAATTTTTACTCTGTTTTATGCCTCGAAGAATCTCTTCCTTAGCTTGGGAGGTTGTTCGCGGCATGCCCAACCTCTCTCTTCCTCCATTCCGCATCCGATCCCACGATCGAACCGCGTCGGAGGAACTCGCGCAGCAATCGGCTCCCTTTGGGTCCGTAATGAGCAAACCGTGGGCTCTCCGAACGGCACGCCGCAGGCACAAATGCATTCGCACAATACATAGGTAGACATACAAGACTGAGTGTGCTCACACAAGGAGGTTTGGGTATGTACCTACGCAAGCAGACAAACGGAGGCTCCTTCCCCGAGCCCTTGTCTTAAGGTCACAATGGAATTTTCTCGCATTATCTCCTTCTGGTCGGGAATGCTCCAAGCTTTAGTCGTTTTAGGGTAAAGATGAGTCGATTCTCCCGAGTCGTGCGACTGTAGCCGTGGCGATGCGAAGAGATTCGTGCTAATCTGCCCACTGCTTTCCCGATTATTACAAAGCGGTGCCGTGCGATGTAACGGAATGATCATACCACTGTAATAATGACTTGTCTAATGTGGTGCAGCTGTGGTCAAATTAACATTTTCAGCATTAATATAATGAAATTAAATTTTAAAAAATCTCGAAGCAAAAATTGGATGTATACGATAGTTTGAGTGATAGTTTTCCCAAGTCAAAACGAAGATTCAATTTGAAATTTATTTTATGTGCATGAATATGGAAAAAGCTTTGTGTAAATATCGTGTCAAATATGACGCAAACAAACCATGGCTGAAATTCTATTATTATTATTCAACACATATTTACAAGGAAACTAACATAAACAAACTAATACCATTACGTTGTGGAACCTTGGCACCCTTACGGGAAAAACCATTTTTGGGGTTGCAATCATTAAAATTCCACAAATAACTGGCTGCTGTCGCCAAATAGAACTAAACTTACAAATGAAAAAGTAACTTTGTTTTCTTCCACAGATTTTTTTTCTTGGTACAACATGTTTTGACACAGCGGTGTCATCATCAGGCACAATTCTGCGCCTGATCAGTTTGTACCTGATAATTACCCCACTGTGTCAAAACGTGTTGTACCAAGAAAATAAATCTGTGGAAGAAAACATAGTTGCGTTTTCATTTGTGAAATTCAACTTCCACATAGTTAAGCCTCAAGCTATGGAACGTAGAAAAAATTAAACTCAACTATTAACTAGTAAAGAAATTATCTTCGGCCTTGCCGAAGCTACGCCACTTTCAATTTTATCAAAAAAGCGTAATTTTGGTCTGATCCAACTCATGTGAAAACTGTGCCATTTGTGGACTACTATAGGCTTATAACCCAAATTTCAGGTAAATATCTCAATTTTTACGGCAGTTATCGTGCGAAGAGACGGATAAACAGACGGAGAGACAGACGAAGAGACAGACAGACGGACATAGCCTGATGGAATCGTAAGGTGATGCTGATAATTTCTATATATACTTTTCCATACCTGCCACGCCCCCTTCAATGCGTTGCATTTCTGCTTTGACAAAATCACTATACCCTAACCACGTAGTGGTGTAGGGTATAATAACGCAGGAGAGTAACGCATGAATACCAAATTGTGTTCGTAGAGTGTTCAATGTTTTGCTTTTTCGCTGTTGGGGTATGAAAATAAATGATTAAATACAAAAATATAAACTATAAATATTGAACTTTTTCAAGTTAACCAATCACTTCTCATCAACTCTACTAATGCCTTTGTAGCTTAAGATTTTGTATTGTGATTTCGTTTGAAGTTATACTGTGACTCACTTATTTATTCAAAAATCAATTTTGAGATGGCATACGAGCAACTCATTGTTATATTTCTGACGCGGTTTTTGCTTCAAAACTTCCTCATTTACTAAATTAGGTCACTTTATGTCACTAAGCAATGCCGTATTTATTTAAATATGGCATACATCTTTCGACAAATAAGTTTCTCTGAAAGTAGAACGGAAGATGGAGGATATTTCAAAAATCAATGGAAAAATGAGATTATTTTCTTTGTAATGAGGTCAAATTCACTGGAATTAATGTGATGTGATATTTATCTCATCCTACCGTGTAGAAAAAAGAAAGAAATCGTATAGAAGAAAATCTGAAGAGAATGCTGAGACGAAATCAAATACAGTGACACTTAGAACTGAAGACATAATGCATGTAAATTTTAAAAGATCTTTGTTATTTACACACTTCTGTTTTTTTGCTGTAGTTATTTTCAAATGAACGTACATAATACCAACTTCCGCCAAATTAATTTATCAACAATTATCTTAAATGAAGATACAATATCGAGCTGCATCTGAGTGTAGGAAAAATACGTATTGCAATGGAAAAAATACGTACTATTTTGATGAAGGAGACCTGTATTTAACGACCATTTGGTGAGAATGGACTAGGGAAAATTTACGAATAGGACTTGAATTTTTTAGGCTATAAAAAGAATCAGAGTGTATTTTATGGTTAAGGAAAGGATATGTGAGAACTTGGGGCTACTTGGTAAAGCCTAACGAAACATGAAGTGGGTATCCTGGAGCAAAGGCGCAGGTTTTCAGATCTCTGCTGGGCAGAAAACATTAATAAAAGGGCAGAAATAGACAGAAACATGGCTATAAAATGATTTCCTGGAGAGAAAAAGGAAGGAAAGAGTACAGAAGTAAAAAAAATAATCGAACAAATATAGATTGTTGTTTTCCAATTCGGAAGAATTGGAGGAATTCAATTTGTTATTTCTTCTCCTTTCTTGTGCATTATAACGTATACGTTTCTCTGACTCTACTTAAGATAAGAGAAAGAACTGTCATTTCTCAATGTTGCTATGTTGCTACGTTTTTCTCTGTCTATATCTCTTGAAACGAATTGATTTGTTCCTTGTGTCGACCGTCGATTTTACAGTATTTTACATACATATAATATAATAATTTTTTTGAAAAATAACGCCAGAGATTCATTATAGGCAGTGCACCAAATATTTTGATTTTTCATCAAAAATTGAAAAAAACTTTCTAATAGTTTGCAATCCATAACCTGGTCTCAGCTTTGATGCCGATGTATTTTCCATGGATGTTAGTGTGGTAACCTTCGTTCTCATTTCCACAGTTTCAATAAATTGCAAATTCCTGAGCCTTTTATCCTCCACTAGTGCATTACATGTCTTACAAAATACGTGCGATTTCACTTTTTCTTATACTTTTATTTAATAATGTCAGCCTCTATGAAGATAATGGGATTTATGAAATAATATCTCCTCTCATTACCCCGCTATATTATCTTCCAAATTTTCTGTCTTCTTAACTTAACTTAACTTCCTTAA
Organism: Ceriagrion tenellum; assembly: GCA_963169105.1. Taxonomy (NCBI): domain Eukaryota; kingdom Metazoa; phylum Arthropoda; class Insecta; order Odonata; family Coenagrionidae; genus Ceriagrion; species Ceriagrion tenellum. The sequence continues at coordinate 75,295,330 of OY720643.1, forward strand.
CTGACCAACTAGTTTTGAATTAGAAAATCTGTAGGGTACACCACGGATAGGCATTGAAGTTGGGAGTTGGGCATGTTGGGCATGAGTTGGAAGGCGTAAAAGATTGATAATAAATGTGACTTGTCCTTTCTATGCATTTGGCCATTCATTCTATATGTATTCATTTTCAAATTGTACAACTCATTCTACATGCTGGAATTTTAACCCCGCTTAACAGTTTCTTCATTAATTCCTGCATCCATTTTTACTGTCATTTAAAATTTTACCAAATATCATCACTCTCCAAAAAAAGCGCTCGAAACTACTCTGCGACTCTACATCTTAGTTTACAGATTTTCTTTCTTGGTTGGTTCGATTTCCATGTAATGTTTCCATGTCCACTTTCTTGCATGCCAGAGGCTTAAACATATTCCAAATACTCCGCACAATAGCGAATTATTAAGTTAAAAAACCATTTAAATATACGTAAAACAGCTGGTATATATGTTATGAATTCGTTCTATGAATGCATTGGAATCCCATTTAAGCAATCTCTCTCCAAAGATGACGAAGACGAGCCGTTGAAGTGCGCTTCGTCTGTGATCCAGGGTTATAAAAGTAAAATTAGATGACTGTGTGATTTGGAAGATTGCCAGAATCTGGTTCGCTGATGCAATCGCTTCTTTGAAGCCGTTGCAGTAAGTGTAGCCATCATTCGTCCGCGGAATCAGGTCGATAATTTTATTTCCGTCGTTTTGGTGTGATGATAATGGAATTGATCACCCGTCGTTCTCATAAAATCGCCATTGAGCCCGCATTTTGGTGCCAAATCCCTATGCATTGCACTCGTCAACCCTTTTCTTTTCTCGCCTCCATCCTCCTGATGAAGATTTGGAGAAAAGAGGCCACTATCTCGCGAGAATTTGCTGCAGAAGGGTAGTAAACGCCATAAGATTACAAGAAAAAATGGGAAAAGGTCTTTTGTAGCCTCTAGGAATTTAATGATTTATTCTACTAATTGCTGGGGGCCATCAATCGTTTCATTCTGCAAGATGAATCGCGAGAGCAATGGATTGCAATGAATTTTCTTGTAGGAGAAGAGAAGCAAAATCAATGCGATGGTCTGAAAAATATTAGTTTCTTACTCGTATAATCCGAAAACTGATTCATAGTGAGACGCCTTCCAACATTCTTAGGGTTAAAGATTCCTAGAAAAAGTGTGATTTTATCCTGTTAACGCTAAATGTTAGGTGGTAAAGCTTTTACATTGAATTTATTTTGATTGCGATCTTGGTTTATAAATATTAGGCATAGCATACTGTCGAAGCTCTTGCATTCAATATTGACGCTCAAGTGCTGGGTGGTTGATATATCTGGTTAACAATATGAAGTAATTTTTCTGTCAAGCGAAGGAAAATATCTGTTCCAGATAGGATGTTTTACGCTCAAATTTACGTTTAATTCAAATATGTCAAATACGTGATGGTACTGGCCAGAATTTAAGCTTTAATAGCCTATAAAATTTTTTTCTCCTCGTAAATTTAGTATCGGAGGCTCCGGGCACAAAAATAAGAAGAGAACAATTTTTCCACAATTCCGAGTCTACGTCTTCGCTCTTGACTACACACGCATTGATCTTAATATTGTATTTAGAAATCACATCACGTGTATAATAAAATGTGCTGAAGATAATGTCTCCGCATAATCCTGTGAAAACAAGACGGTGAACTTCCTATTTTTAAATTCATTTCTATATTGGTATATCTACAAGGGCGATGATTGCGAACTTAGAAATTCTTAAGGGTTTAATAGGAGGAAAAATATAAGAGATAATGCTTTAAATATTATAAAGTGAAGAAATCTCTCCTTAATATTACCTGTCCGATTTTCTGCAAAATTTTTCTTCGGGACATCTCTTTGTAAGGTCCAGCAGTAGTCAACCTTCTATCCAGCCCTCTACTTCCTTTGATACCGATTTATCAATTGTAAAATATCCCGGTAAAAGTGTTTACCATGTTCACCACTAGCGACGCCAACGTTATCTGGGAAGAAGTCAAAATTACCGCTCAAGAAATGCTCTTTGAATTACTACATTCTTTACGGTGGCATGATCTCATCAATTTTTCTACAATATCGCTGTTGTTTTCGGCCGTGTGATCGCCTAAAAAGCTCTTGCAGATACTGTAATAGAAAGCCATTTTTTTCCACATCACTTAATAATGAAATAAAATTGTTATCATCTATTAATTCTCTAGTTCGGGTTCTGTGAACCCAGAAACTCTACGAACTGTATGTCGACGGTCTGTGCTGTATCTCCCACTGAATTTACTGAGTTTACTGCCAAGTTTTCAAAATTTTCTTCCATTTAATTCCAGCCACTTTTCCATGGCCTAAATTTTCATGAGAAAGCCACGATGCATGTATTAGCAGTGTTTCGGTGTACGTTGAAATCATAATCCCTAGAAGTCTTTTGAATTTCCAAGAAATCATCAAGATACAGGAGCTTTAAGAATGAATAGGTTTGATGACATACTGCTCCATACATTTATTTACCTCTTCAGGAATGATAAAAACGGTATAATGGCCTGGGAATAGAGAGCATACATTTAGGCAATAATTCAAAGAAATTATAGTTTTTATTTCTAGTTTCTAAAGGCATTGCCATTCTCTAGGTATTTTTTAGTGCAGAAGGAACTGAGAAAATAGCTAAGGCACACATTTTAATGAGATATATTCATTTTCCGAGTTTATGAGTAACTTCTTCTTGGCCCTTAACATTGCGAAGGAACTGTTCACCAGAGAAAACTTTTGCAATCTTTCATGAATGTAGAATATCAATACGCTAGAGATGTCAAAATATTTGTAAAAATTGTGCTGTTATAGATACATTTTAATCATAATATTAAAATATTTTCATTTTTTCGTCCTTTTAGAGGGACTTACAATCAGTTCAAATAATTGCTAATGATAATACTTGTAACCAGAGGTATAAAAATTTAGGTTGTACATAGCATAATTAATTTATTAATGCAACATGCAAATATAATTAGTTAAATAAGTTCAGTCACCTGGCGTATTGCCCACTTTTAATATATTTAACGAAGAAATATGGAATACTAATTCTATAGTCATTTAAATTAACATCGTTCATCCCTTAGAAGACCGAGACAATTACACAACTAATGTAAAAATTCTATTTATACAGGTAGCACAATTAGGGAACTTACGACGAGAGAAATTTATATTGCTTATCAGTTAAAAACAAATAAAATTATGCGTTCTACTCTGTGAAACTTCAACCTAGGTGTATAACTATAAAGGAAATATAGTGGTGAAAAATAATAAGGAAAAAAATCCTTGGTGTATAACTGGATGAAAACCTCAAGTCATTCTGGTCCTACGCAAGAGAGCTCCTGGGAAAATCTTCGACGGTAGAGTCTTTATTGTATAAAAAAGACAAAGCAGTCGCCAAGAGTACCAAAAAAGCCAGCCTCTTAAATAATTACTCCGAAAGTGTAAGGGTGACACAGTACATAATTTAGATATTCCAAACATTAATCAACCAATGGCTGACAGAGTTATTCAGTGTGATGGAGTAATTTAACAATTACGTTCCATGAAAAGTAAAAAGTCCCCAGGTGCAGAAGAAATACTTGCACGCGTGCTCAAGGAGTTAGCGCCACAAACTGCAACATTCTCAGACCTTATTGAGAAAAACATAATCCGAAGGAAAATTACCCTTAAACTGGAAAAACTTCAACCAATGTTTGAGAAAGATAAAGGACATGACGCTGAAAATTACCAGCCCATAACGTTAACATCGCTTCTATGCAAGACTCTTGAACACATTTAGCAATATCATGACCTTCCTGCATAATTGGCACTTTTGATATGTTAGGCAGCGCGGCTTCCGGAAGGGTAGATCCTGCGAAGCGGCTTGCGCTCTTCCTTCACGTCATCCAAAAGTCAGGTGAATCGAAAAACGAAGTTAACACCATATTCCTTGATTTCAAGAGAGCGTTTGACTAAGTTCCTCAATAAAAACTCAAATACTAATTGAAACTATTCGGAGCAAATGAAAGAGTAGTAAATTGAATAAGGGAATTTCTCAGTGATCGCAAACAAAGAGTAGGTATTAATGGTATTAGCTAAGAGAAGGTTGCAGTCAGATACGGTGTTACACAAGGAAGTGCGATCGGCCCTCTTTTGTTTACTATTTATATAAATGACAAATTCTCCTGTTAGCAGTAAACTAAGATTATTTGCAGTCATCTACCGGGAGGATAGTGAACACACATACTCAGAATTTCTATCATTGGAACTGAACAACGACTATTCGTTGAAGAAGAAGTAAGTGCATTCTGATTTCTAGTAAGTGGATGTAAAATTGCAAAATTAGTACGTCAGCCTGTAAGAGCAGAAGGGAAATCGGGGTTAATGAAGATGGCAGACAGGCCATGTCTACGTTAATTCTCCATCTACCTCTATGGTTCCACCTCATCACACTTGGATCTGCTTTTTATAATCTCACCTAACATTCGCACAAGAAGATAAAATCATACCCTAATTGTGATTTTGAGCTATTTGTTGGCAGTGTCAGCATCGATCTTTATATAGGCATAATCATTTCACAGAGACATTGTCGTTCGTTACAATCCTCTGCTGCATATTGCGTTCTAATCTAATGTAGCATTTTAAGGAATTAAACACCAATATGGGCCCAGGATTCCTCCCTCGTACGCCCGCTCGGTCGCTCCGTCCTGCAATTTCCACCATAATTACGGCATTGACAGCCAAAAGAGTCTCCCCCCTCCACCGTCGCTTTGGTGTATCCGCGTCCGGTGTTCCCTACCCTCACGTGTCTCCGCGAGTTTAGCGTTAATTCGTCTGCATTGTTTTGACGCCGCCGAGGGAGTTGGTTGGACGGGGGAGGGTTGGAAAGGGAGTTCTTTGGGAAATGGAAAACCCGATTACATCCACGTCGAAAACTTGAGAGGGTAGTCAAGGGAAAGGACTAGATGGGTGGGTAGGCGTAGAGAGGGGGAGGGGGACTCTCGAGAGGTTGGGTGGAGTACTGACGGGAACGTAGCAGAAGAAGAAGCAAGGCAGGGGTGGCACAGTGTAAATTTCTCCATTAAATTCATCGCCGTGAATCTTCTTCTCTTAGCCTGGGCACAAAGCCACTCCCCCCATATATATATAGGCCTTCCCTCCCTCTAACGAGTCTTTTCTCCACTTTTTCCTTAGGCATCAAGACCATCCCACTTTCTCCTCAGTCTTCTTACTCCCCCCACCCCTCCAAGACGGGCCGTCGGCACTTAAGCAAACATCCATCAATGGCTCCTTCCGAAAGGCAGAAAGGGGGCGGGGCTTCTTTTTAGACTCCTCATCAGGCACTCATCCACCCTCCTTCCTCATTCCTCCTACGCAACAAACCACCCTCAACCCATCCCCCTTTTATTTACTCCCCCCCCACTGCCACACGCTACTTTTTCTTTTTAAACTCGGCCTTGCGATGTTCCACTCTCAATATCGCAGTGGGATATGAATTATGGATCACAATATATCGAGCTTTTCGTTAAATTGCCAGATACTACCCACGCCTCACCTTATGCATTGAATACGTTTTGTGAAAGGATCGCAAAAAAATTCAATGTACGTTATGCACAGATTGGATATGGCTTTGCTTTCTACTTTTTATGCAGGTGGAATGCTCGAGGGGATTTTTTCAATTTGTATTTAGGTATGTGTCAGAAGCCCAAGATTTGGTGTTTGATTTGACGCAAGATTTTGTAAGGTTGTACCTACTGCATATTAGTGGATGCGTCATATCTTTTTGGATCACGCGTATAATGCACGATGAATTGAGTAAAAACGATTTGTATTTATTACATACTTTAGTTCTTATGGTTATTTATATATAATCGGTATGTGGTAATTATATACTGAATAAAAAGTGCGTTATGAGGGTAAATACTGGATCGTATCAATTATTATTGGATATCTAGAGTCATATCATCCTATATATTAGAATATGCTGTATACATTTCGTCAATCAACATGATCAAATTAAGGATAAAAAATATTTCGTAATTTCCTAAGTTTCAATACTGGCAACCTCATCGGATTAAACCATTTTACATAACAATTATCACGGGTGATTTGTATAAAATATTGTATTTTAATATCAATCTTGAAAAAACAGGACATTTTCAAGATATTTATTTCCTCGATATGAACAAATTCTTCAAGTGCGCCTGACACTGCACACCTTTTTAGTCTCCAATGATGGCCCACGCTTTTTCTATCAGTCATATTTAAAATTAATTCCTAAAAGGTTTTTTACAGAGAAATGTAACATGTGTAACTAACCGTTGGATGAACTATATAAGATATCCTTAGTAACTTTTAGAAAGTATACGGGAGTAAGAAACCTAGACTTTTACTGTGGGTCTCAAGTTTTATTCTGACTTGAATCACAGTTTTGAGCTTCCTCACCGCGCTGAGAGGAATTATGATGAACCAAATTATTCATAGTTTTGGACCTGGATTAGATTGGCATCCAACATTATTTTTGTCTATTTTTTCACAACATCAGGGCTGGTGATCTGCTCCATCCTTATTTTTGTCGGCTAGTGGATAGCAGATTAGATTTTGATTATGTATTGTGTCACATTCCATGAAATTGTATAATGCTAAGGTAATAGTCTCATTACCTGTGCTAGTTTTGAGTGATTTTTTCTCTCAATTTCGCTATGCCAAAGCAATGCATTCAGTTTTTTCCTTGTAGGATGAAGTTGCAATTACCTGAAGCGTAAAAGTTTGCGTAAGCGTAAGGGAGCCTGAGTTTTCTCGATAGCACACGATAGATGGAAAAAAATGCAGCAAATATATTCAGGACGCTTAAATGACCTCTAGGTTACTAATTTATAAATATAAATGCCGACAATATTTAACGAAGTCCTGAGGAAGTTGGGGAAATCAAATTTTTTTAACAACTTAACATTATAATTATACATATGCTTCAATAAATGCGACATAGTTTTTGATATTGCATTTCCATTGAGGTATACATTTAGTTGCACTAGTTATATATGCTCTAGCATTAAATGCACCATAATCATTATAATAGTGAGTTTGACGTGGGAAGTTATTTGGCAGCGCCTGAGGATTTTTATATTAACACCCTCTACCTAATTATGTTTTTCAACCAGATCATTACATCCTTTTACGATTCAAGTTCATGACTTACAAGGACTATAGATGGAAAGAAATGGTTTTAAATAAATGATTAATTATTATGCATATTCTCTTTGCACCGTATCATTTAGTGCAATTATAATTTTATATTTTATTGCAAATTTTACGATTAAAAAATTTATTCCAGGCAGTAATCGTAAGATATTTTTTGGCAGCATGACAAGAAATGTCTTACGAAAATCTTTACTCCTTGAGACTATCAGGAGAAAAATTGCCTTTCCTGCTTTGTCTATATCGAGGATCGAAGTGTAAGGTGAATATTGCAGTACCGCTCAGCCCACGCTGTTTGGATACACCTTGCGTCACCCACCGAATGCCGCCTCCCCCCTTTTGCCCTTTCCGCGAGGCAAACGAAATTTCGCACACGCCTCCCTGCGTCCCCGTCAAACTCGCTACATTAAATTAACCAATGCGTTTTACGCACTCTCTCTCTGCTCAGGGGTGGTGGGAGTTGGAGGCCGCGTAGAAAGGAGGAGTTGTTTTTGAGGAGACGTGGGCGGGGGGGGAGGGGAGGAGGCTGAGTTTTCTCGAAGACTCCACACCAAGGCTTTCAGGTCGTTCCACTCTTCCTTAATCAAACCCTTAATCCCTGCTCCTTTGGAGCGGAAGGGACTCAAACGAAGCGACAGGAGAGGGTAAAGGAAGAAGCCAGGGTAAGGGGAGGGGGGGTGAGTTGTATGTGTTGAGAGAAACCCTGGAAAGCAAACGAAAGGGATAGTTTTCGCTCCTTCTCTTCCTATCCCCCTCCCCACCTTTCACCCCATCCCCCACTTCCCTGGATGCCATTGGCGTTTCGCCAAAAATCTCTCGCGTCCGGATTTCATAAACTACGGGAAAATTTGTGTTGAGCCGCGGTGGCTTTAGGCGTTTTGGGCGACGGGAAGGCATCAAGTGAGCCCTGAACATACTTCTCGGTGTAGATAAGTGGGCGCGTTATTTGTCACTCGAGGAAGAGTCATTTTTTGGGGTAACAGTCACCTCTGGAACTCGAGGGCAATCAAGGCAAAGTAAAGGTCGGTATTGGGAGACTTTGGGGTACGTTCGTTTGCTGATCGTTAATTTACCCCGGGCGTTAGCAAATCAGAGCGAATACCCTCTCCGTTTTAATAGGTAACCTTAAGAATGTTATGATACGGATGTAGTTGATGGATCAAAATCAATAGTTTTGGGAGTAAATTTATTGAAAACCATCATAAAATGAAGGAAATTTTGTTTACTCAGCAAACTAAATATCTTAATTTTATTTTGTCGACCAGGAATTTGACTGAGGATGTTTTGAACTCACTAATTATTCCGTGATAAAGATACTGTAAGTAAAACTTGTGTGGAAATTGATATAAAAAATTTAAATTTGAAGGAAACCGTGACCATTTGCAATTAAATACTTAAAAAAATATATTTTCTTTCATTTGGTTGAGGAAATCAAGCCCGATGCATTGGAAAGGACATGCATACCTATTAAATGAAAAATCTTAGCTGTTTAGTTTAGGTCAGTGGTATCTTCACTGAGAGACTTAATCCATTCTTGCCATTCTTGTCATAGCTGTGTGTACAAACTCACTTTTACTCTTAATGTACGGAAAATCGATGTGTCCATATCCAGGAGTAGAGGACTATCAAGGATGCTTTTATGGTGCTGCAGGCATGCACCTTTGAGAATAAATTTCTGCATTACTGCTGTTTTCTCGAATTAAGTAGTCCCCTACAAGCTATATTAGCTCGTCTGTTGGAAATTAGTTTTTATCCAGTAACATAAGCGTATTGTGAATTATGTTCGTATTCCGTCAAGTTTTCACTTTGAGAGGTTGGTAAGACGAGGTTACGTCATGTTTTTATGTTCTTCTGTTGCCAATTACACTATATGTTAATAAATTTCATAATATATATTCTATGATATTGATAATTTTTCTTTTCAATTCGGGTATATTTTTTTGAGGTAATGATAATCATTTGGACATAACTGGTTGTGTACTCACTCATTCAAGGAAATACTTTGTCTGCATTTGAGTCTAAAGTGCTAATATAAATGGCTTGGTTTAAATACTGACAATCTCTATTTATTTTTTGATGGAAAAATGAGCGTGTTTTTCGGCATTGAAAAAGGAAGATGTGTTTTTCATTATATTAGTCTTAAAAAAGAAAATGCCTATTTTGTTTTCAACTTAATTCCATTTTCGAAGGAAAAATTCTTTCCATGTATTTTCATTATATTTTATTATATTATGTTGTAAGTATTAGATCATTATTATGTTAAAACTTCAACTGATATATATGTTTATTAAAACTGTACTTTCAACTAATTTTATTTTTATTGACATTTGAATTTTACTGTTTTAATATTTGTTCACATAACAACTGTACGTTTTATAATGGCACCTCCAGACAAGCCTCTGGCTTTGGGGGACCAGGTGGTCTATTTAAAAAAATCCTGTCCATATTACCACATGTAGAATATCTTAATATTCTAATCTTATTTCGTAAACTCATGCAATTCTTGTGAGGTACGTTTGATTTCGACATAACTTCAGGATGTTCGACAATAAGATTTACCTACCGTTTCACTTGGAAATCTCCTCACGGTACTTGATAAAGCATCATGGGGCATTTTTAGCAGCAGCTCTTGCTGGAAATGTCCTTACCTGTAAAGTAACAAAATATTAATCAAGTTCGTACTAAGTTGAACAAAATATTTCATAAATATTCTTATCAGGGAACTTTTTCGATCGCAGCAATTGTTTATTTACCAATATTAATTTGATGTTGGTGGATGCTGAAGATCCTTTAGACAAATTATAACGAAATGAAGAATGTAGAGGAAAGTTGAAGAGGAAAGAACCACATGGAACACCAAACGTGAAGGAAGAAGCAGGTTGATTGGGCAAACTCCGAGAAACAACGGGTTTGAGAAGAATATATTTGAAAGAGGAATTGTCCCATAAAGAAAGGAATTGGTCGGAATACATCGCGTTAAAAAGGAAGAAATATTTAAAAAATCTACCAGAGCAACTACAGCTCTTGCATGGTATCTCATTCTATTGGAAGAGCTGCAGGGCTGTGGTCAACCAATATACTAATCAAAAAACTCTTACCACTAGATGCTACAGATCAATGCCCAAATCAACTTAAATTCATGAAGGAGTACTTTTCAGTTATTCATTACCATAGCAGTAAAGAATTTGTGTCACTAAATTACAATTGCGTACCTACTTAAGTTTACTTATAATTATAATTGAATAAAGGTTTTAAAATAATTTTGAAAAACATCAATATTTTTTGAACTATTCACTTTATTTCTTAACCACTGATGAGTAGATACCAATTATGAAGATAAATTGAAACGTTTTTTAACCATTCTGGAAGGTAGGTTGGTTAAAAAATGACATAACCTACTTTCGGACACGTAGTTTTAGCATAAATAGTTGATCTGATAACAAAATAATTTTTTTCAAGAAAACAGCACCAATAATCGTGAAATTATAACCGCTTGGGGTAACTTTTAATGATCTAATTATTTGCAAACATTGTTCTGTGTGTCTCTTTCTGGTTGTGACTTCATTTACATAATTATGCCATCAAACTCGAGATAATGATGAAACGCACAAAAGACTTTTGTTTTGATATCTATGCTATCATATCTGATATTCGACGGTCAGTAGTCATCAACTGAAGAGGTTGTGCTGCAGAATAGGCATATTTGTAATATAACGCTTTCTTCTCGTGCAGTTAGAGAAAGTATGCATCTTTGACGCTATCGGAATAAGTTGGCTACTAAGAATCTACCCTTATTAGTTAAAAAGTGGCGTCAAATTCAATTTTAGATTTTGTTGCCCTTACTGCCCCTACTGTAGGTGGAGTAAACATAAAATCATCAGATAGAGTAAAATATGTCGAAAGTACATTTACTTATGACATATTGTGGGGTACACACACACAATACATATGCGGCACAGAATTAAAGAAACTAGGTTATGTTAAGCGTATAATAGGAAGGCCTTCGGGTGAAAAAGTAAAAGAGAGATGCAACTTCACTCTGGTTAGGCCACATCTCGAATATGCTACCAGCATTTGGAATTCTGGTCATAAAGATTTAACAAAAAATATTAATAAAATACAAAAAAATCAACGCACTTAGTTAAGTACTACGAGCGAACATTTAGTGTCTCACAACTTTTAGAGGGATTAAGAAAGTCCTGGGACTCTGGGACTTGGTGAGCCCTGAAAGACACGGAGGATACACACTAGGCTTTGGTTATGAAAAAATGCAGCTCTAGTTTATTTCAGAGCGACACAGAATATTATTACAACGCTTCGCTACATCTCTAGGTCTGACAGAAGTGATAAAATAAGAGAGATACATTGCCGATCAGATATGTACAAAATATCGATCTTTCCACGCATTATATATAATCATTCACTAATAAATACCGGCTAAACATTTCGAATTAAAAGTTACGAATATTATTATGAAATATGGCTTATTTTTGGAAAAAAATTCGGCCTTTGCTCCACTTTTTCATCTGACTTGCAGCATTAATCTACTTTTAGTTTCTTCAGAATGAAAATGTAGCTTAATCTGATTCCAAAATTTATTTCTTTAACCGGCCCTGGTTTTGGAGTAATATGCCGAACTTTGAAAATTGCATAATGTGCCGAACTCCGGGTCGTTTGGAGATATTAAGTATGAAATCGGATTAATTTACCATTTTCGTCGTGAAGAACATAAGGGATTACCTCCTTGTGACGCCGGAGTAAATAACTCGTGTACATTTCAATACTATAAATTACTCTTACTTCCTCTTATTGGGAAAGATAATCATATTTTAGTCCTAACAAATCTCGTGACCATAAGTGTTAGCGTCACGCGTCTCTTCACTGAATAATCAGTGCTTTCATTGAAGGGTAAATGCGGCCAGGTTTGTGTGTCGACTAGTTTACTAGCTTCCCATTTCGGACGATCCTGGTTTAATTCCGGCCTGTAGCAGTTAGATCCGTGTGGAATAACATTGCGGTACTCCAATGTTCGGTTTCGTGCTGAGAGGAGGTTAAACCTTGGCCTCCTCGACGACGCCCTGTGCTTAAAACGGAGGAGTACTGATGTCTTTGCCGGTCAAGTGCAGTAGGGGAGTCTGAGAGACAGAGAGAGACGTAGCCTCCTTATCTAATCGCGAGCTTCTCGTCTTCTTGGTCGGAGTGAGAGACACATATGGCGTCTTGGACAGCGCGTTCTTGAAAGTTGGATATGCGTCAAGGGTGTAGGCGGTGAGGGCAATCGAGTTTTCGCACCATTCTGTAATCGTGCTAATGCTGGAATAGCAATTTTTTTAGCAGCGCCTCGCATGGTAGTGGCTGAGTCCGACCCAGTTGGTTCGGCTCCGCAAACGCGGGTTGCACGCGACCGATACGAACTCGGGGCGTAAACCAACATGGATTACCACTCCCCTGCCTTATCTCAACGCTGTTACCCTTATCGCTTATACCCTCTCCTCCGTCTCCGCTGCTTTCGTACCCTTGATCCTCCTACAACGCCTTTCCTTGGTCTACTTCTCTTCACGCCTTCGGCGCAGAAGTAACCCCGTGTTCCTGTAAATAACTGGAAACACGTCTAATGGGGATATCGTAGCTCTAAAATATTATTTGCTAGAAATATGTAGAATACTCTAAAATTATTACTGATATTGTGATATATGGTCTACTGCATAAATACGCTCTCAGGCTTCTAAAACTCAAATAATACATATTTAAACAAGACGTTATCGAATTATATTACATATGCAAATTTATTTAAAATTAAAGGATGCCTCACATAATGCGAGGAAAAGAAATATTTATTCTATAATTATTTATATTTTATTTTCGTCAACTTGTCATTATTCTTTCCTGTAATATTATACTCTAATTACCAGTGAGTTTGCTATGTAAATGTCTCATGATTTTAGGAGGTCTCTGGTGAACGTTTAAAATTGTTATGGCAGAATTATTCAATCGTTATACTATGAGTGATACCACTATTCTATCGATGTATTTTTGTTAGTGTCTTGAAGACACATCTATAAGTATACTGTCAGTTAATGTTTAATTTTATTTATCAATAGCTTTGTTAATGGAATAGTGCTTAAAAATTCCGCTAAAAAACTTTTTAACCTTCTCTAGGTGACAAAGACTCCAGGAACATTTTCAACTCCCGATGAAATTGTATCGATTCGTAAATTCAAGGTATTTCATTTTTTAGATGGTATCGGTACATGATACTTGCTTGCAAAAAGTATTTAAATAAACAGCTACCATCTTATCAATATGATTCCTCTCAATGTTTGTTTAAATTCAATGCCCATTTGCTAAATTGAATACTTATAGTACTCCTCCCGTTAACAATGAAAATAACTCAAATACTCTTGTATCCGTGACAGAGTATGAGGCGGGTATATGTTTATAATTAACATTTACATAAGTTTAACAAGGTTTTACTATACTTGTTGGCCATTGTGACATTAAAATACAAGCTAAAAGTGGAGCCTAAGTTGTGTTACGGAAAAATTACTTTAGGATTAGATAGAAGTGAAAAATTTATAAATTTACTTATACGGGCAAGGTTGCTTACATCTTTCCATCGCTTTTGGGCAGGAGTTTATGAAATATACGCAAGAAAATGACGAAGGAATATATTTGAATAGGAAAGAAAACTATCGATTTGCCAATTGTCAAGCAAGAACCAATTTTCTGTTCTACGCGGTTGCATTATTCAGCCAACCAATAAATGATACAGACAGCAGCCAATGAGAGTTCTTTTTAATTGAGCCCTTTCAAGTTGATACATTAATTAACGTCAACGTTTTAAGTTAATTTAGTATATGTTTCTTTCTTTTAAAGAGCTCCAATCTTTAACAGGTCTAATCCTTGACGTGACCTAGCATTCATTAGTTAGATATATATGAGTAATGAAAGGGAAACACGAGGGAAAGAATTACATATTACGTTCTCTTTATGTAGATATATATAGACAAACATGGACAGCATTTGCTTAGAATTTGTGATATATCAAATCATAAAATGCAAACGGTGTCCACTTGGAGTAATTTTCTTATTTGCATAGACTTAAATCGTAACTTAAATGCCACGATCACTACTTAAGTGATGCAAGAGGGGTGAAGGCTTACAACTAGTGTTAATTTAAACTTTACTTTAGAACCAATGATTTTCCATCCTACTTATACCTCTTTAAAATGTTTAGGTAGTTTAGGCGAGAAAGTTCCTTAGTCATGATGTAGACCATATCCAAATAATACGCATAATATCAATAGCTGTAGAAAGCGTGATTTTAATATTGCATTATTAATGGCGCAGTAATATACCTTTACATGACTAATTACCTTACCTTTAATTCTAAGTAATTAAATGACAATATTTTCTTAAGCCTTTAACTTGACTAATTTTCTTCACGCGGTTAGCTTAAAACTCCTCGGAAACAGAAGGTTTTTAGGGATTCTGGAAACATTACTGCGGTGACATTACGATATATAAAAAAATAGTAGAGGAAACATACAAGCTACCAAATGTTGATTTTTTTACGAGATCTAGGTGTTCGAAATTCCTCATTGTTTAAATTAAGCCTCTCTGGAGTGTATATGTACCATTTCCCATGTAAAAGACCTGATAATTTTTGATGAAAATCTCGGAAAGTATTTCCGAGGGTAAGGGGCTGATATTTTCCTATCGTTGGAAGGGTGAAATTTTTTCTTTAAAATGAGACCAAATGCATTTATTTATAGATGAATTGATATTTCGCTCAAACTACCTTACGTAATGCACCAAATTGAATTCAAGTTAACTACTTAAGTTGGTGTTGACTGTCATTACTTGGTGGAAACGATTCATTATAATATTAATGAATAAACTTGATTTTTCCATATTTTTTCCAGTCACCTGATGATGACCTGAGTGTCGAAACCTAGGTAGTGGAGGAAAAATAAATACTATTGAAAAATCAAGTGTATTCATTGATATTATTTTTAACTACTTAAGTTAATAAAACCTAAGTGTTTAAACAGATGTTGCAATTTCCGGGATATTTTTTTCGTTTATGCTAATGAGTCGTTACGTCAACGACTTCTTCACTTCATGTAATTAAGTTATTCACCGAAGGAGGCATTATAAAATTACAGTGAATCGCGCCTCAGCTGTCACCTCCTGTAATCGGTCACCTCTTTAAGCGGCCGACTTTTTCGAGAACGAAATGAAATTCCGTAAATTTGCCCTCCCTTCAGCGGTCGCCTCCTTAAGCATTCACTATCGCATTCGATATGGTGGTGGCAGTTTGTTGCAGGTTTCTCTACACTAGATTTTCGCCATTTTTTGTTACAGGCTCTTTAAGCCGTTAAGTCAAACCTTTACACTTACGTTATAAATCAGGTTATGAGAGTTAATTATTTGAGTTAATTTATCAAAAAGTTTTTCTTTCAATGGCTTCAGCCCTGCACGCGACCAATGAGTTTCAAGAATTCTGGGAGTAAACTAACATGGATTACCACTTTCCTCCCTTATCTATCTCCAGTTTTCTCTTATCGTTTTAACCCATACCTCCACCTACTTCACTCTAGAGCCCTATCCCTACCCTGGTTCCCGTCCAGTCCTCCAGCCGTAGGGTATTCGCTTTCCGTCACACACACCTATATCCTTTTCCATTGCCTTCCCTACCCTCATTCTCTCGTCTGAGATCTTATCTGCCCCTCACGGACCCCGTATCCTTTTTAACTGTCCACT
The DNA here is from genome assembly GCA_963169105.1 of Ceriagrion tenellum. Lineage (NCBI taxonomy): Eukaryota > Metazoa > Arthropoda > Insecta > Odonata > Coenagrionidae > Ceriagrion > Ceriagrion tenellum. The sequence goes on from OY720643.1 coordinate 75,311,326, forward strand.
TCTTCCCCTTTCACCTTCCAAGTCCTTTATCACCTTCCGATCTTCTTTTAAGGCAAGGTTTGCAGTGTTTTTATCGCCTTTATCTGTGACTTCGCGGGGGTGAAGTGTGAGACAGATGGGATGACTTCATTCGGTGGGGGATTGGGAACATTGACTGCAGTTATTTTCTCCTGTTTCCCTTCCAAATTCCACCCCACTAAGTGAAACTATAATGAAACTCATTATTCAATTTAATTACGTTTCACAATCTTGCATGAAACTGAAAAAAGCCATCTTTAGTTTTCAGTACTTTTGCTAGTTTGCGGTATTTTTTCCATAGAAATCTATTCTCTTCTTTTTTGAGGTTCAAGAATAATTATTCATACGCGTAAAAATGAAAAGACGATAGTAAATTTCCAAACTGTTTAATAAGCACCGACCATGGTTTCCATACTTTATGTCATTCTCAAGGTGAGATGACCTTGATAATGATATTAAGTATTGAAACCATGGTTGCTGCTTATTAATCAGTGTGAAAAATTACAATTGTCTTTTCGATTTCTCCGGTATGAATATAAAATATCATGATACGTCTCACTTTACCCTTATTTTCCGCAAATGGCCCTCAGTCATAGCCTAAAGTCAATTTTTTCCATTTCACTTTATTAAAATTCAAGAAAAAATCCTGTGTTTTCCCCAGATTTCTTGATTTACAACGCGTTTCATGACTTTTAACATTATCATTCGATTATTCCACCTCTGAAAACTTATAAACAAGTACAAGATTTTTTTTTGAAATCTATCATGAACTTCCACAATTGAACAACCAAATTCCTGAACCACATGAATTGACTGGCGATAAGTTTACCGTCTTGTTACCTGCTTGTCTTGACAATGATGCTATAGACGTAGAAACTAGTAGACAGCAATAAAACATAGTGGAATTTCGTTTTTATTTTAAGTTATGCCAAATCCCTGTACTGAACTATTAGCATTGGACATATTGGTAATCCAGATGAAATATATGCACCCTTAAGTTAGTTGGAGCATTTTACGTTTAAGAACATATTCGCGTGAAACTTGATATACAAGTACTAAATGGGAATATGTATAGATAAAAGTGAAACAACTGCATATTATCGCTTTTATTTCTTGTCAATTTAAAGCTATTTTAACACGTAGCCTTGTGACATTTTCTATTTAATTTCGATATTTAAAAATAATTCGATGACATACATAGAGTTCATCTATGTATGTCACCGAATGTCTTAGGCGCCACTCGGAGAAAATCCTGCATGATAAATGAAAAAAACACTTAGTGCCTGGTGATGGCGTGATATACCAAAACCTAGGTCGCATTGCTTTTAAAACGTCTACATCGACATAATACCCTGCGAGCCGCCGAATGGGCGTGTGGCTGGGGGTGTTAGGTCACCAGCCGTGTAAATATGTAAGTTTTTGGGAGGTAAAATGGTGACATGTATTATGGGAGTGTATTTAGTAGAGCTCAATTTTTATTGTGATTGTTTATTGTGCGCGGAAAGAACGATTTTTTGTACCAATCTGTTTGGCAGTGTATCTCTCTTATTTTATTACTTCTGTCAGACCTAGAGATGTAGTGAGGAGTCATGATAATATTCTCTGCGTTGTTCTGAAAAATATCAGATATGAATTTCACAAGCAACCCAATCCTAGCGTCATCCGTGATTCATCAATCATCCGTGTTTCTAGGGGCTCCCACCTTAATCCCTCTAAAAGTTATGAGACACTATAAGTACGTTCGTAGTAGTTAGTGACGAAGCGCGCTGCTTTCCTTTGTATTTTTTTAATTTTTTGGTTAATTATTTATGACCAGGGTCCCAAATGTTCACGGCGTATTCAAGGTATGGTCCAAACAGAGCGAAGTAGCATCTCTCTTTCACTTTTTCATCCGAGGACCTTCCTATTATACGCTTAACAAAACCTAGTTTCTTTAATTCTGTTCCGCATATGTTTTTTGTATGCGTTTCCCACGATATATCAGAAGTTAGCATGGCATAAGTGGCGTGGAATAAATAGAGCGTGAAATCTTAACGAAGTAATTGTTTTTCATTCATACAGGTTTTCTCTCATTCGTGAAAAAATATTTTGTATTATTATAATCGTTCTTTGGTAATGTTATTGAACTATGCTGAATAAAAAGCACGTATTTTATATTTCTATTTTTGCTTAAGTTTTGAATCCAGCGTCGTAATTCCAAGTCATAGCAATGATTTAATTAAGACTTGCATCATTTACATAACCCAAATTATCGTTCATTCTAGCGAATAAATAGATGCACTTGAGGGAACTATAGTCCAAGACTTTTGTAGTCTTACTTGAATAGTTTTTACAATTTGCGCTCAATGAGTCACGACTCCAACCACCTTAATATTTCACTATATTTTATCTGCTGTAGATAGAATCAAATAAATTTTGATCAATCTTTATCTTGAAAATCGATCATAAGAACAATGAATAACTTTCTGTCACAGACCTTCTTTTAGTGTCATTTTACTTTTGTTTTTTATGGCGAGTTTACCCAGGAAGCCGAAAGCGATTCCTATACGCAAAACTGTGGAGATGTTCATCCCTCTGTCACAAGGTTGCGTGACCTGGGGCTTTAAGGTTCCGCCACGGGTATTATTATTATTTATTATTACGATTAAGGGTTTCCATGGGCTGTGCAGTGTAACAGAGAGAAATTTCGACGTATCTCAGGGTTTCAAAAGGCGCTCTTCTTCACTCTAGGTAAAAAAACAAGCCAGTTCACGGGTATATGCTGTGATAGCCAAAACTCTTATCTGGCGCCTGGCTACATAAGGCGAACGAATGGATTGTAATGAGATTGATACGATTAGATTATTGCCATTTACTTAGACCATATGAGGACTAAGATTCTTCACATTTGTTCTCAAAACTTTTGTTAATTATCGAGTACCCCGATGCACACCTCCGCTTTTTTTAGGTTAGTCGTTTAATATTTTTGTTCTAAAACCTACAAGATAGTCTCGATTTAAACTAATTAGACTAAAAAACTAAAACTTTAAACTAAAAAGCTAAATACATTTCCATTTTCCCTTTGCTCGCTCCTTACAACAAATATTGCATAAGGATTTACTTTTTTATTCTCAACAACTTTGTTTTCAAATGTTCTAATGTTATAACAATAGGTTCTCTAAAAATAATAAGGTAAAAAGTAATTGGTATGATGTGCAAATGAATGGTGGTATACACTTAGACCGTGCTTCTCTATCTGTTCGTTTGTTTCTCTTCTAATCGAAAACTGCTGAAACAATTGATGATAACACCTTGTATGCTTATAGCGTGTATTCAACGGATTCCTATGAGAATATTGGTTATTCCAAATGTCTTATCATGTTAGGGAGTTGATGAAATCAGACTTTCATTCGTGAAATTCCATTATGATAAAATGAAAATGACTCATCAGCTTTGTCATTTAGTCTTATTTTCAGACGACCAATTTCATCGCATAGGCGATTTCTTCACCTGAACTCTTTACCACATTGAATTTCAAAGGCTGCCTTCATCTTTATATTAATTAATATTACAGCTATCTTGTATGAATGAGCCGTGATTATTATTATGTACTAATTGTTGAACAGCAGCTTTAGCCTTACATAGACCAAGTGGAAACTTGAGACACACAAAGCGCTTTTTCATTTGCCTGTAATAGTTGATATAGCCATAATGCATTTTAGTCCTATGTAGGAACGAATTGTCATTTAAGAAGGGAAGGACAAATGCTATTCAGAAAGGTAGTTTTTACTATAAAGATTTCTAGAAGGTGGTCACTCGGGTTCCCGCATGTTAAACTGTGTTGTAAATGCTAGATGCTATATTGTGAGTTAAGCTACCTAGACGTAATGCCAAAATAATTATTTGCATAAAATTAAGGTTAAGTCTTCCATGATACTTTCATTCCGAGGAAAATAATGCGAAATATGGATATATTCGAAGCCAATTGTCTATAAACAAAGAGTATTGCAGAATTACAGAGTGCCAAATGAGGTATAAAGTTTTTATATCAGTGTTGTAACGATAGTATTTTCCTTTTATTAGATTTTAGATCTGTTTTTACAGAAATACTTTCTCCTCCACTTGGATCTTGGGTGGAGAGGTTCATAAATCTCTACATTTCCTAGTCTATGTCCCTGGCAGACGGTGACCCTCTGGAATACTGCGTGTCATAATCTTGGGAATCCTTGAGTCATCCATTCTTTCCCACATGGTCTCTTAAAAATCATCTTATATTTCTGCCTTAACATGCAATATCTTCCAAATTGCATGTTTTACGGATCATTTTATTCCGTATTCTGTCCCGTAGTGTTCTTCCGAACAATGGTCATGGTGTTATTCCTGCCAAAGTGTCTTTCTTTCAGTGGTATTGTAAAGGCTCATCTTTCTGGCGGTCTCTGCTTGATGTTTATATAATCAAAGTAGAACTGATATGCATTGAAATGGGTTTGGAGAAGAACGGACAAAGAGATGAGGCTGGAAAAAGTAATGAGGAGCAATGGGGTCCATAAGGTCGTTGTACAGGGGAGGGTGTATGCCGAGCGGGAATGGGACAGAAATAAAATTGATGTTATGGTCGGGATAAAGAACGGTCGGGCGTAATTAGATGGTTTTTACTTACTTCAATTAACACCTACCTTAATCGGTGTATGAAGTTAATAATTATTCTGTAAAATTCGGATTCCGTATGTGTTTTCAGTTCAAAGGAGGGTTCAAGCTACACATTCCAATACTTTTCTCAAAAAGTATGTTTATTCAATTATTTTAAATTTCGTCAAACATATTCTTCTCTCGGATTTTTATTTTAAACTGAGAAATTCACACTTTCAAGATCATTGTGTCCTTTGTTCTTTTAATTTTGAATCCGGAATATATATGTGTAATCATTACGTAGCACTTCCGAGAGTTACATTAGTTTAGGTGCACACTAAATGCCTTCTCAATAATTGGTTCGTGCATTACGTGTTAGCCAGCGTATCAGTGTGGCATGCAGTGATCTGACGTAATCAAGTTAGAGACCATGTGTGTTGCTCACGTGGAATTTACATTGCCAACCGCTATCTGCCTCGTAGGTATCTCCAAGGGTCAAACGGCTTAATATGTATGCATCATTATTAAGGGTGATTTACCATTGGAGGTGGATTTAGATGGTCGCAAGAACTCCTATGCTAACCTTTAACAGCAGTAGGCCCTTGTTTTGTCATATCTCTCTTCATACAGATCATAAAGCACGTTCAATACCTCCCCACTTTCCCAGCATCCCCTCGTATTTTGTGGCGTGTAATTCACTTTCACCCCTCATCACCTATTTCTTCCGTCTTCTTCTCCTTCTATGGTTTCCTCAGACATACCCATCTCTTTACCTCTATGCCGAGAACTTCTTTGTTTGTCTTTATATTCGTATATTGTATCTCAATTCTTCCCCACACTCATGCCTCAATCTTCTGCGTCCTAAATATGTTTTTAGAGTTAAAAGTGGTGAGCTCTCCATTTGGATAATTTATGCTACGGCATTAAACAGCAAGAGTAACATTTTGATGATTTCTGTATTAATCTTTTCAATAGGTCCTTATAACTGCAAGATAACGCATGGAGTCATAGTGGGCAGTTGTTTGTATATTTTCTATCTGATTAGAGTGATTCTATACCTGCAATGTAGAGGTTATTCTGATCACTCGCGTTTTTTAATTTACAAACGAGTTTCAGTTAATCATTTTAATGGCATATTTCTGAAAATAAACACTCTAAGAAAATTTATTTTCATACAAATTGATGTATGATTCCAGAATACAAAACAAATTTATCCTTATATTTACGTTTTTCTTTATGTGTGACATTTGTTGGACTTCTCGTAGCGGACGATTGGTGAACATCACCAGTTAGGTTCAATGCATATTGAATATTGCATTTAAAATTTATTATTTACATAAAATGTCAAATGTTTTTAATGATAAAGAAACGTATATATTGTACATTTTAAAAATTCATGGACCTTATAATTGAATACCGTTCCACTGTTTTGCTGTTTTGATCGAGTTGGCAGTGAACTCAACTGATCAAGGCTGCCTGGGGCAAATTATTTCCTTTCTCTACTATTGACCTCTTTCGTTTCCAAAATGAGAAATGTTTCCAGAAGAAGTTTAATAATTAATGTTTTGCTCTTTACTTGATAATGTAGCTACGTTACGTCAATAGAATTTTGTGCTCAATAGTAATTGGGAAGATTTAATAATTAAAATTCACTCGCTTGCTGCATTATATATTTGCTATAAGTTTGATTTTTGCTATTCTCCGAGCCGAATAGGCTAAGTTTTCGTCCTGTAAGCTCATTGGCCATTTTACTTAATTTATTCATACATCTTTTGTTATTGGTTAATTTACCCTCACTATATTTATTGATTTCAATTTTTTCCTCTTTAATTTTACGACTTTTTTATGCATAACCCTTTTCTTGTTTTTTTCACGTATATTTCCTGCTTTGTTTTTATTAGAGTTACCTTTGCTATATCGGTCTGTAGGTTTTAGCAGATATTTCACTCTCTTCATGTGTGAGTTTTTCCAGCAGTGGATCATTTTGTCAAGGATATCACATCCTTATTTCCTTACGTTATTACAAAAAATTTACACATATTTAAGTACTTAAGTTTCATGCATGTATCTGACATGAGGTTTGATGGAAGAAGACAATGCCTTAGCCTCAATCTCGCCCCAGAAACACGTATTCTTGAGTACGAATCTCAACTGGGTGGATTTTTTCTACTCAGCTTACGGTGTAGTGTGTTTGTTTTTTTGCTTCACTCATCGTATTTGTACATTGTCTGTTTCTAGTACAAAACTTGGACCGATAAAATTTTTAACCTTTTTTTGCCCCCAAGCTTACAATCAGAAAAACAGCTCTCCACTTATTGCTACTTCATAAATATATTCCGAGTTTTAGTATTCTTTCCGTTTAAAGTTTTATGGTTGAGCTTTGTTTGTTCTCTACCACCGGTTATTTTTGCCCGGAGTAAACTGTACGATGGCTTCCTCCTTTGAAATTTTTATTTACAAAAGTTAATATGGATGTTTGTCCGGCAGTCTTTTTCTACTTAATTTATAATGAACGAACAGTGTAAATTCCATCTATAAGTAGCATGTAAAAAGTCGTTCATATCTCCCGTCAGTTTCTTCTTTTATTTTTTATGATTACTTTTCGGAAAAATATGTATTTATTTCCGAAATAATTTGATCTCTCAATCGAATACGTTGGCTTTCCTCAACGGAAACAGAATCCTTGAAATGAGTTGATATCTTTTGTTGGAAAACACAATTTTCTCTCTCGATTATGACGAGCGAAAGTTTCAATTCGGGAGAGCCGGCGATTCATCCCCTGGCCCTCGTTGTCAAGCGGATGTCGTCACTGATATAGCAACAGGGTTGTGAAACAAATAATTTCGAGAGCCCAATAAGTGGATTTTAAATTAAAACGTCACGCTATTTCGGTTCCCGTTCCGTTCCTATCCTATTCTCTTGTCACGCATTCCCAGAATAACCATTTTGATCGATTGTTCCTCAAATGGGTACGTGATTTAAGTTATTTTTGTGGAGTAGAGTTAATGCAAATTTGTATTTCTTTTTCAAGAGAAATATTAACTAGATATATGCCATTTCACGTACAGATGCTTCAAATCGTCTTGAGGTACTGAGTGAAAAAAAAGGTTGAAAGTTAGATAGAACTCTAATCATAATGTTTCTTGTGATCCTGAAAAAATGACAGCATTGACAACATGATTTATTTAAAAAACCATTTGATAAAACATATTAGGTACACACTGTCAGTTTTTGACGAGATATAAGTGTTATAAATTCCTTATTTTATGAACATTTTCTCTCTGTAGTGCGTACACGAACCATTTCCCATGTAAAAGGTTTGGTAGTTTTCGTCAGATATCCCGAAAGGTCGTGCGGTAAGGGGCTGATATTTTTATGTCTTCGGAAGTGAGAGGTATTTTTCTTTAAAACGAGACCAACTTCATTAATGTCCAGGAAATACAATATTTCGCTCAAACTTTCATAAGAGAAATACTTTGTGTAAAATTGGGTGAAATCACTGTATTTCCGGAACAACTTTATTTTTCATTTCCTTGTCAAAGTGACAAGATTTACACATAGGCAAATTATCTTTGATTACTTGTGTTGTTGAAGTTGTTACTTGTGTATAAAAAAGATGATTGACAATTTGTCATCTATTCAATTTACTATAAGTACCTAGGTTCATCATTGCCACTCATGCAATATTGAAGCGGCCGATGGCCAAAATACGTCTTAGTATTAAAATGAGAAAATTGAAAAGTTGCCACGAGATTAAAATGTTGATTACCTCGCTGTCTGTCCAACATAACAATAAAATTATCAACGTGTGTTACCGATTTGTCTATTTGAATTTGTTTTTCTTTCCATCCAGCTGGTTCTTGTCATCTTTCACCATGTTCACATTTCATCAGCTTCAAGTCTACTCCTTTCTAATTGCCCATAGTTCAACGTTTACTTCCATACAGCAGTGTACTCCACATAAATATTTTTGCAAAGGATTTTCTGATGGTTGTACTTATGTGTTTGTTGGTTAAAATATTTTTCTTAGTCATAAATGCCTGTTTTGCCAAAGCAATCCGTCTCTTCACTTCCATTAGGTAAGCATATATTGTCCTGAGTGATTATACTACCGAGATAACAAAATTGTTACATCTGATCAATTCTGGCGTCGTCAATTTTTGTATTGGTTTTAATTTCTTCCATATTTTATCGTACTACCATCCTTTTATTCACTTTTAATTTCCATTGGTTAAGAGTGTCTGATAGGACTTGCAGCATTCTATTCATATCTTTATCGGAATCTGCTACTATTACGATTTCATCAGCAAATCTGATACAATGTATTCTTTCACCATTGACTTTTATCTTTGTCTCCACCATATACTCCCTTTGTCTTCTTCTTTATGATCTGAATAGCTTTTTCAATGAAAATATTAAATAGATATGAAAACAGGGGACATCCTTGTCTAACTCATTTCCTGATCCCGGCCTCTTCCTCTACCTTATGATTCGTGATTATTTTCGTGCTATGGTTCTGGTACAGTAGATTAATCATTCTTCTATCCTTCCTTTCTTCTATCTTCTATCTATCCTTCGATCCTTTTTTTTACGTACTCTTTTTACTTTTCCGTACGTTTTATGTACTCACTCTATTTTCCCACATAATCTCCAGTCATAATTTCATTCTAGTTCTATAGTCTTCCTCATGCGATTCAGTAGGGCGTATATGCCCTGTCGGTACCAGTTCTCGCTCTGGGTATGGAGCCCGGTTTCCACTGCTCAAACTCCTCTTTGTCGTCCAGCGTAGTAGTGTGGAAGAGTATTTAGTGTCATTATTCAAAATATACTAGAAAAGAAACAAAATAACGAATAAAGTTACATTCTCTAACGTTATAGTCTGTGCCAGACTTTTATTTGCGAGCCCTATCTTGCATTCTGTCTTTTGGAGGGCCCACAAAGTTGGTCATAGGACTCCGATATAAGATAAAATTGCGTCGTGATAACCTGATAAGGTTTTTACGATCAATTTAGATAGGTCTCTTAATGTCCATTTAGGAACGCCGACTTCTTTTGATACGGACCTCAAATAAATGCAGGGTATTACCTTACAGGGCAACTCCTGTATTATAATTGATATATTTTCAGTCATTATTTTTCGAATGTTTCAAAATGCAAACAAACAGCAATCTTTTAGCCACTTATATTCAATACTCTGGTTAGTTTTCACTCTTATAAATTTCTTGGTGAGGTTCTTGATCGAAAAAATAGTCCTGTTCGCGAAGGAAAGCTAGTTTGACGAGAGGAAATTTGCTTACTCTTTTACGAATGTGGCTTATTAATGTTTTTAAAAGAAGACCAAGGAGATCGAAAACCTATAAAAGGAACTATTTATTTGAATCAAGTTGATCAGTGATACTTCTTCTATGTATTTTTCTCCAAAATAAACATTTTGGAAGGTACGGCTTGAGCCTAGCTCCTAATTACCTTCCTTACCGGCGGTCATTGTCCTATACTAAAAACTACTATAAAACGTGATATTAATCTACATTAAATTTTTTCAGTGATTAAAAATGTCTTTTGAATTTATCATCTCATTATTTCAAAGCCACACATTAGATTTCGATTAATACTAAAAGTGTCTAGTAGACTAAACGCCGTGGGTATGAGTTATCTGAGGAGTGTTTGCGGCAAAAGTAGGATAGATAGGGTCAGGAATGAGTATGTAATGAATGAATTTGGGTAAGAAGCTCCAGTAATGGACATATATGAAAGGGATGGGATTTGTTAGTTTGGCCATGTTGAGAGAATGGATGAGAGTGGAATAACGAAACATATATATAAGAGTGAAATGAATGTTGCGAGAGGTAGAAGTAGGCCAAGAAAGTTGTGGCTGAGTTTGGTTGAGGAAATTCTTAGGAGGAGGAATATTAGGAGTCTTAAAAACAGGAGGGCGTGTATGTAGCAGTGTATGAGGGTAAATGAGGCAAAAAAGGTTTGCAAGGATAGGTCAGTATAAAGGAAATTATTGGAGCAGAGTTAGGTGTACAAATATGTGTATGTATTTATGAGTGAAACTTTGTGACTGTGCCTACCCCGGAAGAGAATGGCGTGATTGGTATGTGTGTATCATTACCATGCATATTTTTAGAAATTCATTAGGTATAGCGTATACGTAATATAAACAAATAATACATAGATTGAATGAAGTCAAATGCTATACTCGCTAAAAAAATGTGCAGTAAATTATGATGAAAATTTGCTAAAATATATTGCCGATATCCTCGTAATCAGCTGGGTGAATAGTCTTCATGGCTATATCACTCTAGTAAATTCGTAAATTTCACTATTGGCTTGTTAGTTGTCAAGTTTTTTTATTACAAGTGTGACTGATTATATCACCTTTGCTTCAAAACCACACTAAAATCCATAGACCTAGGGTGAAAACTGATCATTCTTTGTAGTGGCATAGTTTGATACTGCCTCGATAATTAAAAGATCCATGTGTATTTTGTATCAGCAGTATTTCGTAAACTGGCTAAATGCGCGTTTTCCTTGCTGTGACATAAAACACATTTGTAAAATACCGATTTCTCCATGCCTGTAGCATGATTATAGTTCCCTACAACGTGCTCTCTTGTGCTATCTTTTTTCTGTTGCCCTCTCATACTCCTTCTAAGAACTAATACTCCTTCGCCAATCAACAAATTTCCCGGGTTCTTCAAGTGATTTGTATTCGTTGATCAATGGATCAATAATTAATAATAGTCATTTTAAGGTGGGTTTACAAGGGAAAATAAACTGCTCAAGGCATAGCAGTGAGCTCCTTTTGACGGACATTTAACATGCAAACGGCTCTGAAGTCCTCTTGATGATCTTTAAAAAGTAACGGCAAGTTGCGTGCAGGAGTGTATGGTTGCCAATGTAGACATCAACTAAGCTACCTTTGCAATAATTTGTGAAATGGTTTCCTTCCCAGTGAACTTCTCCGTACGTTCTAGCAATAGAAGCTAGATAAAAAAATCCCATAATAAGCAAACCCATCCAAGCGCTGTTACAATTTTTAATTGATATTGCTAGTCATTTTCTACATCTAGGATGCAAATACCTTTCAGACGATGGGACATCGTGTAGACTTAATCTTTTATTTAAACTTAATCATTTTTTTTCTGAGAAAGTCAATAAATTTCTGGAAAGCCCAAAATAATACGGTAGATAATATCATGACTGACTACAGACAGAGAGATACGACAAGTTTAAAATTTCACTTTACGTTCTAAAGCTAAACGACCTTTAAAGCTGCCATTGATAATTTTAACTGTATTTGTCGATTAGTTGTGCAAATGATTAGATGAACTTCTTCCTAATTACTTTTCTTGTTCTGCCGTGTTAAAGATCTCACATTTTTCTTGTTCGCCTCTTTTATTTTGGTAACTTTTTTATAATATTGGTAAATAAATAAATACTGTAGTTTAATACCATGCTTGTGATGTATATAGCCTTAAATCACCTCCTGAGTGGTAATTTATTCAGGAGTTAGCTAGTACATTAATAGTCTTAGTTTCATTGGCCATTTAGTGTGCAGCATAGCACATTCGGTACACACTCTTAAGGTGGCGTGGGAGGCTAGTATGTTGATGCAGATGCAGATGTAGAAGAAAGTTACCCTGAGCGTTGTCTTAAATAGCTGTTTGCGTTTTCTATCGCGATAATTACTTGCGGAAACTAAGGATTGTAACTATTCCCAGAGTTGCATATATCTACATAAACGAAATACCATGAAAGCCACTGCGCATAGAACCGCGAATGTTTTCCGGATCTCAGGCGCTGGCCAAAAGCTGTCAGGATGAAAATGCATGGTCAGACCAGAAACTAGGAGAGTGCTACGTAGACGAACATGCTAACATGGAATGCAGTCGTAAAACTACTACTGATTAGTTCGATTAATGTGTTTTGTAATGATAATATTAGGCACTAAATGATTTAAAATAATCATACCTGACGAATCAAGCGGGATGGGTTATTATAATGATGGGAAAGTATTAGTCACAATTACAGAGAGTCGAATCTATTTTTTTTAATTTAAAAAATTCCTTAAAGATTTCCTTTCAGTGCACTCGTAACATATAACTTCTGGTTAGTATTATTAGTAATGTCAATAAATGATACTAATGGGCATCAAATCATGCAGAAAATAAAATCATTCCGGGAATTTCGAGCGGGGTGAGTTGTTAACTGTAATTGTAAGTTTTAAGCACGAGTACAGAGTCTGCTCTACAGACTCGAGGTTTTGTAGAACTGATCTATCGTAACTATGAAGATCCCTTATTGTACATGCGTGGAAATGATGTAATTGTAAATCTATCTATTCAAATTTTCGGTTTATAAAGGGTAAGCATATTTTGAACTAAATAAAAATTCTTGGAAACATACAGTTGTGCTGGTAAAACTAAAAAGAGCCTTCTTGTATCCTCCACGCTGTTGTATTGCGTTATTGCGACGCTAGGGATTAGGGTACGCCTTCTGTGCCCTGTGTTAGAGGCCATTACCGTGGCGTAGTCATGGATTATTCCCTCGGTATCCATCGCGACGTCCTAGATCGATACGGTATTCGATCACAGGCTGGCTGAATTTGATTGAAAGGCTTGCGGCACGCCTCAGCGAGCCGATAGTGCAACCGAAGCGTGAATGACTGAGAAATCTTATTTTTCACGCTTCGCTGAGAGTTGCGATTGTATCTGATCCGTGAAATTTTGCACAAAACAATCTGAAAAAAGGGAAGGCTCCCTTTTTTTCTTCGTAGCCACGTCAGGGAAATTGTCGTGATGAATCAGTATTGTTTTTTTGCATCACGTAGTGGTCTCCTTCTTCAGTTTTCGAGCGAGTATTACACGCAAAAAGTTTCTTGTGTTGCTGAAGGTGGTTTCAGCAATGCAAGAAACTTAGCGCACGCTTTATTTTTGGTATTATCCATCGAAAAAGTAGAAAAAATTACATTTAATCGGGTTGGATTTTGGAAACCAAATATTCTCTTAACTTGTCGTATAGTGCCACATTACACAATATGTCGTAATATTTTGATTACGGAATTATTTTCTTCTAAACATGAAATATTTCATTGATTAGTATTTTTGTGGGCCACAAATACAATTATGATAAACCAAGTATAGTGTTTTTAAAAAATAACGTATTTTGACATAATTTCTTCTGTCTAATTTTGCGACGAATCACGGTATAACATTTTGTAATGAGTTACAATGCTGTCACACTTGTTTCCACGTAGGAATGTCAAGCAAGTTGTCATGGTGAATCTGAATTGCTTTTTTCCTTCATTTAATGGTCTCCTTTTGCATCACGTAGTGGTCTCCTTCCTCAGTTGTCGTGCGAGTATTACACGCAAATAAGTTTCTTGTGATGCTGAAGGTGGCTTCAGCAATGTGAGAAACTGCGTACGTATTATTGTTAGTAATATCTATCGATAATAGTGAAAAAAATTGCATCAAACTTAGTTGGACTTATGGAAGCCAAATGCTGCTTAAACACGCATTGTGATGGCACGTTTCAATTTTTCCTCATCCTTTGATTGCGTAGTTATTTTTCTAAACAGAAAATATTGCATTTATTGGTATTACTATTGATTACAAATACAATGGTGACAAGCCTAGTTTTGTGTATGATAAAGAACATATTCTACCATAATTTCTTCCGTCAATTTTTGTGCCAAATATCCTTATTGAAACATGCTTAAATTACGGGAAAACATTTTATCCTTTAGTCATTTACTGTTCTAATCGTACTGACAGTATAGTGAGTTTTAAGGTTGACACTTTTTTCTATCTAGACATGTAAGCCAGTTGTCGCGATGAGTCAGCATTGTTTTTTGCGTCATTTAACGATTTACTTCCTCAGTTTTCGAGCGAATATTACGAGTGAATAAGTTTCTTGTGTTGCTGATGATGGTTTCAGCAATGCGAGAACCTTTGTGTTCGTTATATTTTTAGTAGTATCTATCGATAAAAGAGGAAAAAAATTACGTTAAACATTGCATGTGTTGGACTTATGGAAACCAAATTCAGTTTCAAATTTATGGTGCTAGACACAATATTTTTTCATACTTTGTTGCCATAGTTATGAATAACAAAAAAAATATATTTTTGATAAGGTGCTCCCGGCAAAGTGTTTGAGTAAAGATTTTCCTGATTTCAAACCGAGTGATGTTGTTGGATAACCATTGTGATGATGCAGTCTGCTGTCTAAATGTTTTACTACATCAGCCGGTGTAAAACCCGAGATACATTTACTTACCAGAGATTGCATTTATCTGCATTATAATTGTTGGTAAAACTATTACGGCGATACGCCAAGTTTAATGTTCGAAAAAAATAACATTCAACTACAATTACTTACGTCGATTTTTGCGCCAGATACAATATCATTACATGCTTTAGTTATAGAACAACGTCCAATAGTTTTATCTTTCCCATTACTGGCTATGTAGGGAGTGCCAATGGTATACGCTTAAATAAAATGAGATCGATAAATGTTTTTACATCAAAAAGTTGTTTATAAATGTATTCTCAATGATTAATTTATTACTTATCAATTGAGACGAAAACGTTGTAGAAATCAGCTACTTCTCCCTTGTTAGACCCCACTTGAAATTCACTGCTAGTATTTGAGATGCTCATAAGATGAGAGACTTTAAAACAGAGTTAAAACGCATGCAGAGATGATAATCAAGATACGAAAAAGGCCGTAATGATAGTCTCGTTAATGTTACTGACCTTTTATAAAAACTGGGATGGGAAACACTTTTAGGCCGCCGATAAAAAGTTTGACTTTATCTTTTATGTAAATGAAAAACAAATTTATTTTCAACGAAGTTATTAATATCGTGCGATGCCTAGCACTTTAAGATAAATCAGACGATGAGAATAGAATTGGGGAAATACACTGCAAAACAGACCGGTTTGTGTCCCACGATCGATTAAGAGACCGTGATGGCGGCCAAAGAGACTTTGAAGTCGGTTTGTCGAAAGGTAGTGCAGGTAATTAGTTGATTTGCCCCCAGATGCTTGTTTTTTAATCTGCCACGTAGTACTAACATCAAGTTTTGCATGATACTTGTATGAACCTTGGATCTCGTTTACAAAGTTGCATTATACACTAATTCAATAGTTTGTGTAGCATAGGTAGCATGCTTATAATGTAGGTCATCTTGGTGAACGTTACATACACATTATATTATGTGTGTTGATAACCCACCCCCTGCCAAACATCGTTCAGGTAGTATGCAGATGTAGAATGACTCACCATTACCGCTCCAATCACCTAATTGTTAACCTGGGCATGCTATACAAATGCTCAGATGTGATTCTGTGAAATAAGGTTGGAATACTTTGGGATGTCTCCTTCACTAGGGTACTGTTGAAGAACACCTTCATCACTGCGTATTGTAATGGGGTTTGATGCAGATACAACTGTCAACGTCTCACCGTTTCCTAAACTTAGCAGGGCAAAGGAATAGGCTAATTTTTTAAAGAAATTTACAGTATTTTCTGGGAGTTTATTTAGTCATTAGAAAGAGTTATTTTTATATTTAGGTATGTCAGTGAATTCCTAGTACATGCAGCAATTGACTTTTTTAGTCTAATGACTTATGACATTAAGATAGTTCACTGAAAAATAATTATTTAACAATGAAATTATAAAAAAATATTCCACTTTCGCCACCAAAGGGTCGCTAGGATTGCCATATACTTCGACCATACTTTTCATTGAGTGAGTCAGTGCAATATATTTTTCCAGAACCAATAGAGACCTGAATTGAGTTAACATTATAATGAATGATTACAATGTACGAAAATACCCCTGTACCAAACTAGAAACTTCTCCCCGACCGTATGTGATTTTTTAGTGAGAGAGTATTTATCACAAAATATCGTTAGCAATGTAAGCTAATACCGGAAATCTCGATTAAGTTTGCCATGCAACGTTTAGACCTGCGAAAAGGCAGGTTAATTTCAATGATATTTCAGTATTATATCATTCTGGGAATCAAGTCGTTAAAATTTTTCTCTTAGGTGAAATTCTTGTAGCGATCAAGAATATTTCTAGCTCCTGGGATTAATGAATGGTTTGGCAGTGCTCGTCCGAAATCTCCTCTCCCATCTCCTCTTGTTAATTTTAATCTAGTAAAATTTCTAGTAAATCACCATTCAAAATGCATTTTAGCGTTTAATTAACGACACCCATTATAAATTTTAGAATGCCCTAACGTAAGATTTACGTTTTGTGTACTACGATAAATTTTTTTTTTACGGATAAGGGCCTAATCATGTCAAAGCGCCGGATTCCAAAAAAGGTTTGTCACTCACGCCATGGGTTCTCTATATTTTATATTTTTATTAGACAGGAATGCTCAACTAATGCTTAAAATTTATTTTTCGAGAAATAATTATGTCTTTGTAACTAAAAAATAACCTAGCTTGCAATATTTTGATTGTGATAGCTAAAATTAATTTCTTTTTCTTGTTTATAGTCTTGTTTATATATAATTTATACAATTCTGATATTTAAAAAAGACTTTTCTTTAAATTTTCAATATTTATGAATCAATAAGAAAAAAATGTGGAAGATATGCGTTTAATATAACTTTAATATAGCCACTTAGAATAGGAAAACATTGAACATTGAGTATATTAACAATAACATTAGAATTGTGTATTTCACACAACCACTAGGTTGAAGACCATGCCAGGTACATCCACCATATAAGCACTTTAAGCAAGTATCACAGACTTGACGCATAGAACGGCATACAAGGTATCATTAGTTAAATTTGCATCGTGGAATAGAAGCTGAGGACTTGAATCTTTACCCTGAGAAAGAATACTTTGTATCCCATGAAAACCCTATCTTGATGAAACACAAAAACTTGAATCAATTAAAGGCAATGGAGGATATCATGCGGAGTATTTAGACTTTTTATCGCATTTTATTTTAGACCCGTGTTTACTTTGTCATAACTCTGTTTTAATTCCCACTCAGGAGAACAAGCATTAGGTCGCGTCTAGAGGAGTTTATATTTCACCGGCTAAGAACCTCTCATTGGTTGAACTGCAAC
Source organism: Ceriagrion tenellum (assembly GCA_963169105.1). NCBI lineage: Eukaryota > Metazoa > Arthropoda > Insecta > Odonata > Coenagrionidae > Ceriagrion > Ceriagrion tenellum. The sequence goes on from OY720643.1 coordinate 75,329,057, forward strand.
GAATGCATCACCAGCGGTGAGAGCACTAGATCTTAATTCTATTACCTAGCCTCCCTTTTCCAACTCCTTAGGAATTCTTTCTTCGTAGTTACCTCTTACTTCTTTACCTTACTTAAGACTTTTGAGACGCCTCCTGTGGTGTTTGCCAATCTTCTGTGTAGCGCAAAATTAAGGCTGCGAGCCGCCCAAAAAGCAGGGTAGAAGGCTAAGTTCCTTTCTTTTGGTGAGAGAAGTGAGAACTTCCAGAGTTGGCCCCAATAAAAAAAACATTGAAAAAACTAGGATTATCTCGATTTATATCAACTGATTTCTATGTTCATGACACAGAAATCGATTGATATATGACAGGACAACATCCAATACTGCATTTAAGATAGTTGGAAAATTTTATCGGCATGTATAAGTTTTGAAGGAAAGTGAGGGATTTAAAATTTCAAAGATAGCATACTTCACTACCTCACGCAAGAGTACAGATTCTATAAATAACTTTCAAGGACCTATACAAATCAACAGTTGCCTAGGATGAAACCCATAAAGCCCCGTCTTTTGTTTCTTTTACGTCACTTTAATTTTTCCACCAGCGCGGTTTTTTTTAAGTATCCTTGGTGCCTGCAATTAAAATACATAGTCCAATTACTGCTGAAAAAGACTTGTTAAGTTATTGATAACAGGATGTTTCTTAAAGGATATATTTAAAAAAAACGTGTGCTAAAACTTAGTTTTTACAAGGGTACATTGTATTAACATCATTTTGTATTTTATTCTCGCCATATGGTGATGATCAGCTCAATAATTTGTCGCCTGCAACTCCATAATGATCGAATGTTGTTATGCGGGTAAATTTAAGTAAGCTCTTTTAGTAAGTTTTGTTTTTTACTTGCTGTTACCTCGTACTAGACTAGTTGCATTAAGTTGTACCGAATGATGTTTTTTTTAAAGAATGCTGAATAGCGCATCTGAAGTTACGTTTGTGGGCTAAATCACTCGACACTAATGGTCAAATGACACTCAATTACAGGAAAACTAAATAATGGGACATGAATTCCTTGAAGCATCCAAATTACTGCGCATCATACGGATTGGACAAAACCCTAGGAATTTAGACTATTGCATTTTTCATTAGACTAATTTTTATAAGGTTAAATAGGAGTTGTTGAAACAATTAATTCACATTCTCTGCTATGAAAAAACATAGGTCACTAACTGAAACCTACATGCAATCGGATAAGTATCATAACACGCATGTAAATAGATAGTAAGTTATAGCATCGGGAAACTGTTGTGGAGCCATCCTTGCAAAAGACTAGAGGGATTAGGAAGCTATGGAAACTCGCCTCAAAATTTCCCCTTCTTGTACACACAAATGCCTGCCTCGGAGTTTGCCGTGGAAGAAAAGGGGGCGATGAAATAAAGTCAACTTTGGGCTCCGAAAGCCCGAAGTAGGCTGCAGCGGTGAATGATGCATTAGAAGACGCGAGATAGGGAAAGAAGGAAACTACGGAAAGAAGAAATGAGAAAGAACACGCCGTCAGCTTTTCTGTTGTTTTTTCCCTCTACGCTGATTGTTCCCCGTCGAATACCTCTCGCGCTTCGCTGTTTGAAAGCGGTACCGAACGTAGCGCCCGCCATTAGAATACCGGGATTTTAGGGCGTGGGGACAATTGAGAAAATGCAGGCGTTCTTTCTGTCTGTCTGTGTGTCTTTCTTCGGCGCGGTAGGATGTAGTAGAGTGGGAGAGAGGATGGGAAGTTATGAGAGTACGAAGTTCCATCTCATCCCTTTGGAAAAAAACCGTCCGCCAGCCTTGGCAGAACGTGTGAAATGAGTAAAAGCTAATGTGATTAAATTACTCTCGCGGTTGGAAACCAAATGAATGCTCTGGCGGGATGTGTTGTCTGCCTATTGCATGACTGGGGGGGGAGGACAGATCGGGAGGGAATGTAGACGTAGGGGGGGAGGAGTTGGTTTTGTGAGCTAAAGGAGACAAAGGACTATTCGTCGCTCTCCGCGAACTTTCTCAGAAATGAAATTATGCACCGCTAAGTTCTGTGGCGAGCATAATATGCGACGAGCTAGGCTACCCTCCCCCTTCTCCAGTCATCTCCATCCATTTTTTTTTGTCTTTCTTTCGCCCTCCTCTCTTGCCAGAAACTCGTCTTATCCCTCACATCACGGAAGCGGGGAGAGAGATTATGAAATAAAAAAAGAATGGAAAAACGTCGCCTGCGAAAAACTCTCCCATTTTTTTTTACTTTTTTCCTCTCTCTCACTGGAGAGTTTTGCCTCGGTTAATTGTCTCCGTCGTCCCTTATCGTATTTTATAACGCACGGGTCAGAGGAGAAAGATAGGCGGATATGCTGACGGAGGAAGAGGAGTGGGATGGTGATGTTCGCTTAGAGGTCCTTTTATAACGTTAACCGCACCAAATAAGAAGACGATAGCGTACTCGTCCGGAAGTTTCGTATACTCCGCTGGAACTCGCACAAGAGGTGCGTTCTTCAGACGTTTTGGTACCCCTTTTAAAGCACGTCAGTCAGAGTGAAAATGTCGTTTTTTCTACTTCCTTTTTGCCAACCGACAAGTTAGTTACTGCGACCGTCTATTTTTAAAGATCTTAACTCATATACTCTCCCTCGGGTAATATAATTCATGCCGTCACTTAGTGAGCTCCCACCTCCGTGGCCAACAGGTTTAACAATTAACCCTTACTCGGCCAAGTGCTTTATGGTAAAGGCAGTCTTGACTTCTTATGACATAATCTTCTGGGTTCATTTAGCTCGCAGACTGCCAAGTGAACAGTTGAAAAAAAGCATATATACTTGGGGATAATGAGTTTAATGGTTGGCGACACACACTTTGAATCACGTTGAGCTTCGTCTTTGGCATCTTTGTTCTCATTTCTGTCTGAACGTAATGAGAGGTGCATGAGTAAAAATTATGGCTCTGGAAAAATGTTCGAAGTTGAATGTCAAATGGAAGATTTTTGAATAAATGCGAGGTAGAATACGCGTAAAATTTGCTACAGTTCTGGATGACTTTTCAAGTATATCTATTTCATAGTGATAACGAGACGAAGTCAGGCGCCAAATAATTATATGAATAGAAATGTTTATAGCATTTTGAAAGACATATAAAAAGAACCTTATGCGGTATGAAAGATTTCGGTACTGGGCAGGAGAACTGGTAAAGGTTAAAATGGCGTGTTGAAAGGTTAGCTGCCAATTATGCCTTTGGAAACTATACTAATTATTGCTTGAAAATGAAACGACTCTATCGAGGTGTACGTACCAGTTCAGAGAAGTTAAATAAAATATTAGGGAAGTCTTTGCAGATTTTCCTCCTGATGAGAAAAGCTGCTGCCAAAGTTTCGACAGCAACTCTGATATTGTCACAGGTATTCTAGAGGCATCCCAGACGAAGATGGCAGAGCAAACTGAAAAAAATCGGCAGTCTACTGACGAAATGGATAACTTATGAAGAATTCACACTAGTTCTATGAAGTTTTGAATGCTTGTGAGTTAGCGAAGTTCAATGTGGAAACTGCGTGTGCAGTGGTGTTTACGGTGGTTGGAGAACGTAAGATGCATAATTTTTTTTGCAAAGACTTTTAGCGAAAAACTTTTTTTATAATGGTGACGATAAAGCAAATACTTAATATCTAAAACAAAAATTAACTAAGATGATTTGGTATTATTCTACGTTTAATGGTGGTAAGTGATGAATTATCTTTGCGTTGTACACAAATTTAACTTATTGAAATTATTTTTGCAGATTCCGCATGGAATAAATCGTTAACTCGTTATTTCACTCGCATCGGCAGAAGTTGAAGTTTGGCGTAAATATATAAGAGATATCGTACTGGAAAGCAATTTCTGCCATTTATACTTTCTGGGGCTATAAAAGTGGACAATTTCTTTAATCCTTTATGTATTAATAGGAGTGTTACAATTATTTTTAGAAGATATGAATACGTTAAATCATATAAAAATTCGGATAGTATACGGGTATTCGATTGCAATAATGTAATGGGTTGTGAATTCTGTCTACATCGCGGTTATTAGGGTAAAATAACAAAATATATTTCATGAAAAAAATGCATTGATATCTAAAATATACCTCAAGATCATTTGCTGAGATGCAGGGCAGGGGATGCTCGGAATTTGGTTTTTAAAGATGAGATGATAAAACATAGAAATGGGAAGAGGACAGTGATGGATTTTATGTTAGCAGTATGTCTTAAACTAGTGTAACGCTCTTTTTTTCAATAATAAGCAATGTGGGAAGAGGGAATTTTTGTATCTATCATTTTGGCAGAGTATGCCTGTTATTCTGTTGCTTTTATCTGCATTAGAGAAGTTGCGTGGCGTCAATATTATCACTTATCCACCTTAATTCTGAATTTCACCTGCATTCTAAGTCTAACATAATTCTTTCGAGACTCCACTGGCTCCGAACCTTGTTCTTTTCTCAGCTGTTTGACTTTCTATTCGCTTGAAGCAGCTTTGTGCGGAGAGTTCAGCAGTCCTTTGTTTTTTCTTTGCGAATTAAATATATGTGTTCCTCCCTTCCACTGTCCTTAAAGCTGCGGCTCGTTTGAAATTTGGCCTAACCAGAGAAATTTTGATCCCAGTGCACTCAGCGTTGTAGTTAATAGAAAGACTTACGTTATTGTGGTGGGTACAGTCGAAATGATCAATTTAAGATTTACGAGAATCCTTGAACCGGAAGTTAATTTATCATTAAGTGTTAAGTTTTTGTTTATCTCCAACTCTTTTATTTGACTAAGTTGTAAATTACTTCTGTTCCACTTATCTGTTTCACCACTGATTCAAAATATTCTTCTTTAATTTTTTAAGCTAGAAGTAAAAAGACGCTCGCTGCATGAATTCGTAAATAGAGAATAACTCCAGCGTTATTTCTATTTCTCCCGGTAGTTCAAAGATGTTTTTAATTTTGAATATGGACGTTAAATATGATAGCTCAGTGTGATCCAACGTAAAATATAATTCTATGCACTCTTTAGAATAAAACTAAGAGGCATTTCGTGCATTAAGTAAAAATTTTCAATTTTACATCTCCATCTTTTGCGAAATAAATATCATGAAGTATACCACATCTATAAAAAGAGGATCAATTTTTGAAAAGATATTTCAGAAAGAATGCATTTCTATGTTTTGAATGGTGGTTTGTTATGATTGTGACGAAGCATTTATATTTTTAGATAATTCTTTCATTTTTAAGCCCTAGTATTATATCACCACTTTATCTCATTTTATATTCGTAACTTTTTTGTAATTGAGTTTAAATTAGGTATGAAGTTAGCATCATCGCCTTAAAATGAGCTGTTTCTTTAAATACATTCTTCAGAGTTTGATACTTATGCGGATTCTGAGAATGCAGAAGAGCGTTTATTTTCAAAATGTGAGCGAGTTTGAACTTGCCGTTCTCTTGCTAAAAATGTCACAATGTTATGCCGTAAGTTACCGAATGAGAGAGATTGTCTTGGATAATACGTCTGGTACGGTTCAAATAATGCTGAGCTTGAAATTATGCACGAGGGCGTTTGCTGAAATATGACAGAATCAGTCATCCGAGTCATTCCCTTGCCTCTGTGTTGGTAGTTTTAGAAGTGACTATTACTCTTTTACTAAAGTTTGACTTTCATTACAATGCCTTGGCGTTATCCAAGCAAGGATTTATCAACTTCTCGTGTCCTGGGAACTTCTCATTAACGTGTATGGATTCAAGAGATTGGATAAATTTCTTTCATCCATTAACGCCTCTTGAATTTTGGTAAATAGGGAGAAAATTTCGAATATTAATAATTGGATACAAAGAGAACGGAGAACAGTACAATCTTACATGCTGTCACTAACATTTGATTGGTCATCAATTCATTCATTGGTTTTTCAAGCCTGAGATTGGTTGACTGCACCCCTTCACCCTTTCGTATCTTATGCTAGTTCCCTTACATACTGGTATCTTTTTCTATATACTTTCTTCTTTTTTTTGGTCTATGAACTAATTTCTGAGTCATCTTTGGAATTTTCCCTCTATTTTGCCTTCAGTTATATTCTTCACAAACACTTGTGTCGCAGGGTGTGTCAAGTCCATATAGTTCTTCTTGATAGGTCAATAACAAAAAGTGATTGGTGACCGTGTATCTAGTAGTGATAAAGATTTATGCTCCTTGTATTCTAACTTACGTGGAACTTAATGCTAGTATTAATATGCGCTAAATATGATGTTGATTGAGGTATTCATTCATGTCTTCACCAATAGTTTTTCCACGATAATACTTAAACAGCGTACTAATCTTAAAGAATCTGTCAAGTTACATCCACCATCTCTCAACAAACATTTATTTTTATGTATATTTATGTGTGTAAGAAAATATCAAAACCAAACTCATAAACCTGAAATTGTAATAAACAATGCATGCTTAGCCGTAGTTTGTCTGCGACGTTTTTTAGCCATCATTCTTTTAAAACATCTTATCCACCCAAACAAAGTATGGGCATTACAATCTCTTCTTCTTATATAGATATACTAATAAAATGTCAAAATATCTCAGTCAGCTATCATAATTGGAATATCACGCGAATGGAGTCTGCTCTCTTGAGGTAATGAACGTAAAGGCAGAAGTTTCTTGGTGGATTATTATGGCATGAATAAAAACTTGAAGTAGTATTGATTGGATATTGTATTGATAGCGTGATAGCATCAAACAAAAAGAATATGTTACCAACTGGAGGTTAAACTCGGAATCATAGGTCGAGCACTACCTGGTAATTCCAACAAGAGTCCAGTACATGGATCTCTCACCCTCTTCCGTTAGTCCGCCAATTCCTACAATATTCGAAATTTTCGCATTGGTACCATATTCATCCCCGTTTACGGGACATACCTTTATTTTTATATGCTTATCCTGACGTTTGCACCAATATTCCTGTTGCTGATTTCCGACATTTTGAACACCACTGTTATGGAGGCCAAAAAACAATCCTCTTATGGCTTTTTTAAAGTTAAAAAAGAAAATTTTCAGGCTGAATAAATAGTTTCTCATATTATTTTTAAGCCATTAATCCGACTAATCAGACATACCATTTAGAGAGGAGGCATTTTTCGTATTTTGTCATATTCTATTTTTTCCTCGTGCTTTATAATTCTGCTACCCGTTTCAATTCACAGGGTCTACTACAGCATATTGGATCTGAGGTTGATTATGTGAGTTGTAACGCGCAGTAAAAATAAAAATCTTGAAGAAAAACACGTATTGCGCTTAATATAATATGAATTCATTGCATCGAGTCTGCATTTGTTGAATTCTTTTTGAATATATAATGCCTTCATTGAATATGTAAATCCTAGGTCCTTCTAAGCCACATCGCTTGTCAGAAGGTTCCATAATATTCATACCGGGGGGCATGCTATAAATTACAGTATTTTTGAAGTAGGATTACTATATTAGGTTAATATATTTTTAATTGTAATACAAAATTATCAATATAATGACATTGAAAAATTACCAAAACTGTGAAACGACAATATGAAAATATATATATTTGCCATAAGTATAACTGATTATTATAAGAAATTACAGATTCTTAATTTCACTAATTAACTATTCCTTGACCTTTTTCTTAATTCCTGCCAAACCTTTTAGATTATGTAGTTGCTTAGGCATACAATTAAAGGTATTTAGTGTAATATATTTGGCTTACCGGTTGCCATATTTTTTATTTTTATAATTTATATAATATAATTTTCATTTTTAAAAGCGCAAAAAATACTGGTATTGTAACATACCCTGCCAACCCTCTCTCGTGGTAGGCTAAAGAGAAACAGCGTAGATGAAGATATGCTCTTGAAGGCTACTTAGCGCCTCAGCTTATCTCGTGGTGAGAATTAATGCTGAGGAAGAAGAGAGGAGAAACCTCATTTTTTTCTCGAGATATAATTCGCGAGGAGTGGGACTCATCTCCCAAATATCTCCCTCGTATCTCCTTTATATCTCCATCCCTTTTCTTTCCCAAAACTCCCTTCCTCTGCACTTCCCCTTTTTTATCTCCCTGGGTCGGCCACTTCTTTTAAACCACTCCTCTGCTTTTCTCCTCTCACTTTCCTTCCGTCTACAATTTTTTTCATATCTCCCACGTCCCGCCCTCAGATCCTCTTCTCTTTCTCTCTCTCTCTCTCTCTCTCTCTCTCTCTCTCTCTCCTCTCTCTCTCTCTCCCCAGTCCTCTTTTGCTCGGCGGAAGTGGATTCGTTCAAGGAGAGGGATTTTATCAGCGTGTGAGAGAGGGTTAGGCCTGGTGTTTTAAGAGTTCCCCTTGCGACTTCTTCTTTCTTCTATATATTCGGCCTGTTTCTATATGCGAATTCTTACTTTGTACTTATAACGTCATGAATTTTCGATGATCTTCAAAGGTCACTTTACGCAATGGACCAAGTTCTCCAGGAGAAGAAATAATTGAAAATTACCAAGATGGTGACTAAAATCCAAGTATGCTGAAGAGAAAAGCTGAATTCATAAATCACACTCATAGGAGAGAAGTTAGAGCAAGTGGATTCCTTCTTCTATCAGGGAAGTACCTTCACGTCAGACGGAAGAAGCACAACGGGCATCTAGAGAAGAATAGCCCATGGTAAGAAAGCGTTCAAGGTTAAAAGGCAGCTGCTCTGTTCTAAGAAGATAGGACTTAAAACCAGGAAACAGCATTATGAAAATATTCGCTTAGAGCACTCTATGAATCTGAAGCATGGACTATTGGAAATGAAACATAGCCACAGCAGTATAGAAGCATTTGAAACCTGGTGATGGAGGAGGATGCTGATGCTATAATGGACGGACAAAGTTAGAAATTATTAAGTTTTCAGAAGAGTAGAAGAGGATAGGACCATATGGAATATCATACCGAAAAGTGGAGGATTAGACGCGTGAGGAAAAGGGGTTTTTTTTAAGAACTTAATTGAAGGTAAAACCCAGGAATGAGCTCTTGGGCCAAATAGAGAGGAAAGTACTTTGGATGTACCAGGAAGTAATAGAACTAGCACTTGATAGGCATGGGTGAAGGAATGAAGTCAACCAATCTTAAGAATTGAACAGCTAACAATGACTTATATCTTCGGTCTTGGAATTTAAGCGAGAAGAAAGTAAACACAGCTGATGGATGGACTGGGGTGAGAGCAGTTAGTGACTCGGTAGCAACATGCTAGGCTTAGATTACTTGAAATATTCAGATCAGGTAACTTTTAATGAGACACGAAGGATACTATTCTGAACCAGTGTTAACTGAAGGAAGTGACAAAAAATTAATGGCATACCCTGGTTTACTGATAGTTTCAACATTCCTTGTGTACATGTACCATTGGTGATTATGGCATATAGCAAAACGATAGCATAAAAAACTTGTGTAAAATGTAATGGTCTACTTTTTCAGTTTTCAAGAGAGTATTATGTGCGTGAATGAGTTTCGTGTATTGCTTAAGAGGTTTTAGCAATGGAAGAAATTATATCAATTTTTCTCTTAGTGATATCGATCGATAAATAAGGAGAAAAATGAAATCACACTTAGTGGGGTTTTTGGAAACCCAATATTATTTTATCTAGCAAATTTTGTGGTAAATGGCACAATATTTTAAGAACTTTGATAGCAAAGTTCTTAAACAATAGATATTGCAGGCTTAAGGTTTTCATGGGGAAAGATATGAGTTAAAATTAATTGGGTTTAGGTGTAGGATCTTCTTTGGACTTCTCGGAAACATTTAACTTCTGTCCTCCATCGATTCATTTTTTCCAATTCCCTTCTTCCTCATTGCTGGTTTACTGAAACCCTGCAGGGTTAGATGTATTTCCTTACTTCGTCTGCTAGTTGGTAAGTATCCGTCTTCCATTTGAGTCCGTCGTATCCTCTTATTCTCCTCCGCGCTCACTTCTCAAACGCCTGCAACCTTTTCTCATCTGCTATCCTCGCAGTCCAAGTTTCTGCCCCTCACAATGCCACACTCCACACACCAATATTACGCAACCTATTATTTACATTATTATGTACTTTCACTATAATTAATATTCGATTTTTTCCTATTAATTCTTCTCGCGGTGAAAGTACATATTTTCTGGGTAAAGGATTTTGTCAGTGCGTGAAAGTTGAGGATTTGAGAGAACTCTTCGTGACCTCTTCTTCCTTATTCTTCATTTGGTCCGTAGCCTATTCTTCTTCACCAAATATCAGGGAAGTCTCTCCAGTATATTTGGGTATTAACTTACTTAATATGCTAATTGCTATCTGGATAATTTGAAAAATATGCCGTGAGAAAAAATTGCCTTGAGAAGTATTTATAATGTTGCAGTTATCCGTTTCACTTATAATGTCGTTCTACTGTTTTCCTCACTTACTTTTTCTCATCCAGTCTGCGATAATTACTATCTCATCTGCTCTTCCATTATGTTTATCTGTATCCTGATATGAATATTTCATGGTGTAGTGAGGTCATTCATGCGATTCTGAGGAGTTTTCTAGTCTCTATATTAACTATTATCCGCTTCGAGGTTTCTGATCTTCTTTCAACTTGTGTGAAATGATTAGTCTAATTAATTGACGTATATTTCCGGTTTTGTTTTCAAATGGAATATATTTATTTTTCCATATGGCATTAATCACCTTTCTGGATGCGTCGCATATTTTATTGACTTGTTGTTGAACTTAATCTTCGATATTGGCATGGGAGGATTCCATATTAAACATATCAATCCCTGAATTTTTAAACGCTGGCTTCGTTAATAATATTTCCGTCAATTCCTAGTTGACGGCATATGAATTAGTATTCAGTTACTGTCAAGTATTTACTATTTTTCCTCCATTTTTATCATGTTAGACTTTCTGGTGGTGGTATTATACAGATGTAGTTTGAATTACTCGTCGTTATTAGATAATTATGTAATCTATAGTTTATTACTCCCATTTAAAGTTATTATCGGCTATTAGAAATTCTAAGTGTTGGCACTTAACCGTGGTGTCCTTTTTATCAAGTTCAAATAACATTTTTTTCATTAATTTGCTCAACATTATTTTTTGTAAAAATACTCATGTTCCGCTCTTTAATTTTGAAATGTAGACTGATTTTATTAGGTATTCTTGCAGGAAATGGTGGATCATTTGAAAACACCAATCAATAGATGGTATTGAGTTATTTTGCATTACGAAACGAGAATGTTGATGACAACGTCGGAAAACGTTGGATGTTGTTCGTATTGAAACGTAACCATTTATTTGTCCATCAGTTGGCATAAACCATTCATTTCTTTACATTCTAAAGGAAATAATTCTTAAGACAAGATATATCTTGAAGGCGTCAAGCTTTTTTTCAATTTATGTTACCATAAATTATTTCCATTTTATTAACATCAAAATTGGCATTTTTCTGCCAAAACCTGGGCCTGTACTTTGATGGATATGGGTGGGAAATCTCTAAATGATTTTTGTTTTGTGAATCTAATCTTCCACACGACCTTCCATTCATTAATCCAAAGATTAGTGAGAATCCAGACGGTACTTTAAGGCTCGCATTCAAATTCGAGGAGTCGGAGAAATTTTAGGACTAGTCCCTCCACATAGTGACCCAGCTATGTGAGAGGGAAGGAGGAAGTGGGGTTGGGAATTCTGTCAGGGGAGGGCGCTTAGCTGTCTGTCGGGGAGAGGGAACGGCTAGAGTTCGCTTAGGACGACCGCGTTTTGGAGATAAGACGGTTAGAGTCCTGGTAGCGAGCTCTCAGCGTAGGAGGGCCCGTGAGATATCTCTCCTCTCAGGAGTGTGGCCGGGGTTTGCCGTGAGTTCTCTCTCCCTCTCGGGATTTAGTGTGGAGGGACAGGGTGAAGCGTTGAATCCCGGTCCTAATGCCGGGGCTTCCCTTCCCCCAGGGGGGAGGGGTCTCTAGTTTGGCCGCCGCGCCAGATCAGATGAGTTCGCCTCGACGCCCACGGTCCAGCCGAACGGACGGTTATTCACAAAAGAAGCACGTTTTTTCTTATGCATTTTTTTTAACATCCTCTGCATCAACGCCTCTCTTCACTATCTTTTTGGTAAAATAAAATTCCACCATATTTTTTGCGTAATCGTGTAACGACAAATTTTTTCATGAGAGTTTTCTCCTTTCCCCACCCGCTTGCAGGAATTTTCACGAGTTCATTTTTTTCCCCAATCCAGGGGAGAGTTGATCAGGATATCGGGAAAAATTGTGCCTGGATGATGGTTTCAGTATTGATAGCATGCAGTTTAGTTTTATTTATAAAGAGAGATTGGGTTGGCGTTGGCATCATTATGGTTCGTTAAATGTTCATTGAATCGATCGAAAAAGAAAAATCAAGGAATAAGCGATCATCAACTGAATGCACTGAAGAGATACCATTGTACATCCTTTCATTAAGAGATAATTAGCAACAATGAAGAAAAAGTTCGTACAAACCAACGAAGTTTCATCAATCTGTAGTCTGACAACTTAAATAACTACTATACTAGTAACCTTTGCTCTTTTATAACTCTTCTTTGAATATCACGAGGGAACTGACAAATCTGTTGATGTATATGAAGAACATCCACCATGAGTTCGAAATTTTGGGCAAATGGCTCTTGAAAGATTAATGGCCTAATTATTGCAATGGACCCTACGCGATTTTACCATAGTTTTCACCGGTTTGCGCATTATTATCATTTGAACTTCAGTCAATTGCACAATTATCAAAAGCACTATAGTCATGTCACCGTATATCCAATCAGTAAGAGATTATTGGTAAAAATCAAGAAAAAGTTCGTATCCAACAACGAATTAGATGGAGAGAGTATTACGTCATCTAACTGTTGTCTGTCAACCTAAGTAACAACCATATTGGTTTGCTATTTTATACCTAAACTTTACATAGCACGAGGAAAGAGATGAGTCTGCTGATGTATATGAAGAATTTTCACGATTTTTTCGAAATTGTAGGCAAAAAGTCTTGATAGGAGTTGCCTACTTAGTGCTATGAATATTACACGATTTTATTTTTTCATTTTATATGTACCTGATTTTCACTACCTCAAATACAGCGCATTTGGACAGTGTATGGTGAATAACGACAACATCATATGAAAGCACGAAGGCAACAAAAACCGACATAAGAGAATTTTGGTACTTTTGGTACTTAAAATAAGCGATGTTTGACAACTCATTCTTGGTTGGAAAATATATTTTACAATTCCTTAAATCCTTATCTTTTAATAAGATAAATAAAATTGGTGGGTTATTGCGTCAAACACACAAAAGATTGGACGAGCTTAATGTCCTGCTACGCGCGAGCCCGCTTTAAAAGTGACACGGGGAGTTAATGCGGGTGGCCTGCGCATACGTCGCACATTGAATATCCAGTAAAGCAGTGGTGCATAAGAAATTCCTTCTAAACTCCACTTAATTAATAATTATAGCTGGTCAAACTTAATTTTGTCATTTTTAAAACGGGCGCACGCGTAGCAGGACATTACTTTCGTCCTATCATTTTTGTGTTTGACAAAATAACCCACCAATTTTATTTTTGTTATTGATTATAGGGGTTTAAGATATTGTGAAATATATTTTCCAGCAAAAAGAATGAGTTTTCAAACATGACTTCTTTTTAGCACCACAAGTAGCAACGTTCTCTTATATCCGAGGTTTGAACCACGACGGAAAATGAGCAAATGACGAGAGCTCGATTTTCAATTTAGCTGTGGCTTCTTCCTGCCTTCGGCTGGATAGGTGTTTCAGCTTCATCTCTTACTTGTTCATCTGGCATAATTTATTATTTGTATCCAGTTTCAACGTCTCCCACCTCTATTTCCCTAAAATTAATTTCATTCCAGCCCTCAGTTCATCGGAAAAAACCAGCTCGGCTTCAGCATTTGGCTTGTTCTGGGCCTCCTTTACCATTTCTCCTGCATTTCAGTTTACACCAATGCCAATATTATTGTTCAAAACCAATCAAAATCTCAAACTTTACGGATATCAACTCTTACTCATATTAAAGCTTAAGTGATAATACTAAACGTTCTGGTTACGAGATAAACTAGTCGAGAAAATCCTGTCTGAATCTATTTAGGAACTTCTTACACGTAATTAATCCTTATCTGCAATCATTTTATGTATACATGCGTCACCACCCTCCTGCAAGCTTTTGTTGTTCGTATTGTAAATTGATTTGTTAATGATTAAATATCCATGTTTTGCTGCTCATGAGGAGTTACCATTTTTATACATTAAATTATTATTGCAGTCACAAAATTGATGTCGGTAAAATTTGAAGTGAATACGAGCGAAAATCATTATATCTATTCATTAAAGACGTCGTGAAAAGTCCATTTAACTTCAATTTGAAAGACAGCTGCTCTCTCTCTCACGCCAACTTGGAGGAGAGAGTATTATTAACCAGCCAATCAGGGCGATTGAAGAAAAAACAATCTACGGCTGATTATCGGATTATCTTTAGCTTCTAAACTATCCTATATGAATATACATCGGCCAAACTTCAGCGGAAAATACTTTGACTTGAAGAACTCTTGGATGATCAGTGTTACGCTGTCCACAAAGCAACAACATCCGAAGAAATTACTCGTGAATAGATTGAAGCGGTTACACATATCAGAGTTCATTACAATCAGAAGACGTCATTGAAAAGATTGGTTTGTGCAGCTCAAGAATTCACCCTCCTTTGCACAAACTATTTCATTCTTCGATATTTCTTTACCTAGACGCCCTCAATATTTTCCTGATGATTTCCACTCACGGTATTCTTCTTTTATTTTACACGTTCATATCTTCATTTAATTTATTTTCTATGGACTATTGCGTGAAAAAATAATCTATGTATATTTAATTCAACTTTTTCTTAGAGTTTTCTTTATACTTATTTTATTTTCAACCCGTTGTAAAACATCAAAGGCCTAAAATTAAGGAAATAAACTGTAGAACCAATGAGTTTTAAAGTTATTTTTTCCACGTACAGTAAGGATTGGAATGGATCACTTTTATGATATTTTGACCCTCACTATGTAAAGTAGATATTTTACATGTGCTAAATATCTTAACATCATTATTAACAAATCACCCCGAGTGAAATATACGGCATGATTTAGCTTTCACATGACTTAGTTCCTTGTAGTACTATTTATCACCTACTTTAATAATATTAACTAATAGGTGTATCTTAAATGGTACACTGCATGGTTGCACTTTACTAGTTGCTTGTTTGACCACGCATTGATGTCCAGACTGCTTTTGGCCCGGGTGGTCTGAGAAAAGTTCGCGGTTCCGACATGAGCTGGGATGAGTACAGCTCCCTCAGTGTGGAATCACCCTGTGCCAAACACCTTAGTGATAGTTTGTACTGTATTTTGTAGATGTAGAAGATAAATTTCTTCGTTGGAGATTTTCCAAGTCATTTTGATCTTCATCATTCTTCGTAGATACCATATTTCGATTACTTCCAAGATCTTTTCATCTTCTGTTGTACTTGTCTAGACTTTACCACCATTTATGAACCAGCTCTATTAGTAAAGCGTCTATGAAAATCACCAATAAGACATTTTTAGACACTATTACTGAATGTTAAAAACCGGTCTGAATACCTATTTGTATCTAATTATTGGTACCTGGAGTCCCTTCATCTCAGTCAATACTCAACTATCTTTTTGTAAAGAAATATTGTTTGTATTGCCATGATACCATTTCTACCATCCAATGTTATAATTATGGTTGGTATTATCCAACCCACTACGTTGTCCTTATTGTTTGATGTTGTCAAGATAATTGAAAAAAATAAGGTATGAGCATCGAAAAAAAGACCAAGCTTGAGTTTGCACGTTTCCCCTTTATCCTTATTCGCGGAAAAGTTCCTCTTTTTTTCTCTCGGTGGATGGAAAGAGGATGAGAGAGGAATAATCTTGCCGGAGGTGATAATTTTTTGGAGTTCATGGGGAAACTCTGGAGGGGTGAAAGTGTGATCTGAAGGTTCAAGGCCATGTTTTTGGATGATAAGGCAAAAGACCGTGGTTTGTTTGCATATCTTTGGCGTTTGCTGGCGCTTCTGCCTTCCAAGTTTTCTGTGATAATACCAGGGTATATGTAGCACTTTTAACGAGGCATACTATACTTAAGTTTTCCTTTGGGGGCGGAGTTGGTCAACTTTTTCATATCTGGATTATGGCGCGTTTAGTCGTGTAATAGCCACAGGTGGAATGAATGCCATCGTGAAATTGCTGGCTTTATTCTTGTTCTCTTTTGAAACGCCATATTAAAGCACCTTCTGGTATTTCTTGTCGAACTATGAGTCTCATTTTTATGAGTAAAACTGACCTCTTTATCCGCAACATAAGGATCTGTACCTCAGATAATACGGGTCCTGATGAAATCGGCTCTCAGAGATTGGGTACTACGCTTTGCTTAGTTTAAATTAAGTACATGAGCGGTTTCTATTGTTTAAAGATTCACAATTGTTGAATGGGGTGTGAAAAATTGCTAGAGCTGACATTATATTCTTCTCGGCCGTATTTTGATAAGAGTATTTCTTTGTCTAGTCTTTCGTCGTGATAATTTTAGAAAGTATTCGTTTTCTCAATATCATAAATGTGAACCTGAATCCACGGCTTAAGCCGGCTTTGTTACTACAGAGCTACTGATACGCAATATTCAATTGTGTTGAAGTTCTCAGAACTGGACCGAAAAATAAATTTTTCTACCAGGTAAATAGAAGGACGAGTCATAGTAGATGTATTCCTCAGCGCGGAATACTTTTACGCTATTGTTCTGGAATATACCAGATAACTTGAATTGCACTGAACGTAAATTATTAAATAAATAGTCTTTCTCGCGGTAGTGTCTTCAGGGAGAAGTCTCTTTATCTTTTGATTATATAGAGGCTGTTTCATGAAGTTGCTTCTGTGTACTGGAACTAGATGAAATTATAAAAAAATGTTTGGTGGAATCAAAATGTTTTCTTTATGTTCTCCCCTGATTTTTCTCACCCTCCTGTCCTTGATTTTTTCAGTAGAATTAAGCGAAATCTTGGCTGCAAGTATCACTTAATATTCTTTTGTCTTCTCTTTATTGATGATATGGAATGGGGAAAACATAATCGTTTTACGAAACTTAATCACGCTACCGGTTTTAAGTGCCAACATTGGTATTAATCCTCCAATTCGACCGAGAAATTGTGTGTATAGTAGAAGTATGCGTCTTGCGTTAGCATGCGTCACTACCCTCTTCTCCCCAGTAGATAACTAACTAATGGCAACTCATTCCCCTGTAGAGAATCCTGTTTGAAGCTTCCTGGCCTACTACACACTTCAAGTCACTACTTTGCTCCCTTTATGTTGCCACTTTCACGTCTTAATTCTACATATTCAGCATAATGAATTGCTTGATAATGTTTGGGAACAATGGTGGTTCCACTGCATTCTTATTTTCTACCATATTTCAAATAAAATAACTACTAGTTAAGGATTTCACCTTTGTGGATTATAGAAACTTCTCCTCCTCATTATAGAAACATCCTCCGTATTACAGCTACGGAATTAGGTATATCTACATGTGGTGCGATAATAGAAAGGCGCTAGGGATGTCATGTACTGATTATTGGCTTATTACTGATCACATAGTTAAGTATTCTAGCTGGTAATTGTTGGAAAGTCTCACTATATACTCCAGCTTGTAACGTCTGCTGGCCACTGGCTGGCATACTACAGATTATTTAATCAAGTTCTGTGTTTCAGTCCATTTTATCACAGAATATATATCCGTATTTAACTATCAGTATTTCAAAATGGTGTTCGAAAAAAATTGGTAGCGCCTATTTTCAATCAATTCCTATTTTTGCCGAATTTCTCATGTGGTATTTTGTGTATCCCCTTCGTGGCTTTATGAAATCTCTTCTCTATTTCGTGGCTTTATGGATATCTCTTATTTACAGATGTGGTTTACAAAAACCTACTGCTGGCTGCCTGGCAGTGGCTGCAAACTTGAATATGGTACGTATTTTTACCTTATTTTAAGAATGTTTTTTTATTATAGCCATTTATAATGGTTGAATTGCGTTTAGCCCCATTGGCGGTGGTTATACCTTATTATTTTCTGCCGTCTTACGTTTGGAACAATTGGTCTCTCCTTACTGTAATTGGACTCTGCAGATGTATAAATTATTCTGTTCCCTTTATTACAGAGGTGGAACTAAGCAGATATTATCTTAGACACGTTTTTGGTGTTACATCCTGATTATTGCGTGAGAATACTCAAAATTAGACCAGAAAGTTAAAAATTATCCCATAGAATCAACCGACTAATTGCTTACTTCCATGGCTACACAAACCGTATTAGGTTTTTGGCCTCACCAACAATTTTACTCCATCTTCTTATGTCCTCCATCGCCGCTGTTGAGCTTCCGATCTTTCTCATGTCATTTTGGACTTGGCCCTAACACCCAAGTCTGGATCATCCCAAGGGGCTTTTTCCTTCAGGCCTTCCTGTTAAAATTTCTTTTAGTGTTGTTTCCTCTTCTTGCCTGAAGGCATGAATTATTATCTCAGACGTCTTTATTTAATTAGATCTATAATATCTGGATCTGTAAATAGTTTTCCGAGTTCTTTGTTCATTCAGATGTGCCACTTTTCACCTTTTTTTATTATTTTCTCAGAAATTTGTTTTCGAATGTAATCAATTTCCTCTCCACTCATCTGGCTCAAGCACATAGAGAGAGACTTTGTATTACATTCCTGTAAATATTTTACTTTGTTTTACTGTATAATATTTTTTTTTTCACTATTTGAAATGGCTGAAATGCGCTTAGTCCAATGGAATGTGGTAATGAATTATTATTGCGGCTGTTTTTCGATTGTTATAATTTGTCACTTCAGGTTTTAACTAGCCTCTGCAGCTGTAGAAATTGTTCTATTCCCTAACTTACAGACGTGGAACTGGGAAATAGAATTATAGGCGCATTTTTGGCGTTGTTCTCTGATTATATCATGAGAATACTAAAAAAAGATGGTTCTTTGATTATATTGTTGGAATACTAAAAAAAAGACCGGAAAATTAAAAATTCTCCCTCAGAATTAACCAACTAGCTACAATATATTCTCGAGCACGGAAATGCCTTTCCCCATCGTGCGCTTAACGCACGCCCAGGGAACGGAGAGATTACACAAGGTAGCGTGGAGGCGCACAATAGAGGAATTCTTTACCCTCCCATCGCACAACGGGATCCAAGGCTATTCAGCGGCTTTGGCGGCGAGGTGTCCGTGCAAGACTGTAAAGCGACTGGCCCTCCTCCTCTTGTTAGCTGAAGGTTCGACGGGTGTGCGGAGGGAACGGTATATGGGTGATGAGAAAGGGGGGAGGGATGGAATCCCTTAACGAACGATCCTTTCCAACCCCTTACTCCTCTCCAGCTTCCCGCTCTTCTCTCTCAATTCCCTATAGCATACCCTTTTCGTTTATCTGGGGATAGGTCAGGGGGTCGCCCCATCTCTCGGGCCCTTTAGGAAGAGCCCAAGGTTCGGCCCCTTTCAAAGAAGTGGGCTCCCCACGGTGCGGCTTCGGCCACGGGTAAATATATGACCATTTGGAAGTAGATAGTGGAGTGAGGTTTCTTAGTCCATGGTCTGCTGACCGTATGAGGATAAGGTGGCTCGTGAATTCTCTCGAATTATTCGGCGTCTTTAGAACGAAATAGATCCTCTTTTTATGTAATTTTTGATTAATTCCAAGTATTTTAGGTATCTGTTTCTTTTATAGGAGTCAATATTGGGTCTGAGGACTCTTTCCAAGTTTAATTTTCTTCAATGCAGCTACCAATGTCATGAATGCATTACTTTTCTTTCATTTTTTGCTGATATAGTTAGTTATTTGAAATTTTGTGACTATTTTTCACAGTGGATACTACGAGTAATTGGTGTGGAAACTACTTAATTGAGCAAATTTGGCTCTTAACTCTTCCTTTGGCATCTATTCAGCCGTTAGAGGATGTGGCGACTTACTTTTCAACTTGGAAACTACTTTGCTGCTTTACTCGGAATAAATTGGAACGAAGCACTCTTTGAGCAGCGGAAGCCAGTAAGTAAAATTACAGCTGAAATTAATTAAGTTACATTTTCTCCGAGGCAAAAGCTGGAGAATACCTCGAAATACCAAAAATAAAAACACTAATCAAGAGTATAAAAAGAGAAGTTTCAAGCTTGCTGTGGTGGAAGGATTCCACCATATGACTAATCAAGAGAGTTCAGGACGAATATGTCTCTAAAATATAGTTCCATCCATATGACGCGAAATATTTTTAAAATATTTCGAGTGCATTCGCAATATGGGTAACTTTTATACGCCACTTGTTAGTTTCATGAAAAGGATAATATTAGATGCTTCCAGTTTCTGAAAAACTAAGTGTACATGACATCATTAACATCTGAAACTTTCAAGCATGAAATCTATTGACTTCGACCGTCGTAAAATTCCGTTGAGTTACAATATATTACTACAATTTTCAATCTTGAAATGTGTGTCATCAATCTGGTTGTAAAAAGTTAATCATGCAGGAACATTTTGCTGAAAGCATGAAAACCTTATGTTGTGTTTTCTTATTAATCCTTTATAATTTCATGTTTAGATTTAACTTTCCATTATGAGAATCAGCATTTTCGACGGAAAAGGAAACTTTTGCTCTGTTTTAGGCTCATTCGATGAGTTATGCTTAATTTCGGCAATTTTTTTAGCATTTCAAGGCACTAATGGATACAGTAAAACATGAGGGTCTCTAATATGTGTAATTCTTCCTAAGCAATAAATTTTAGTGGTATCTGCATCATGTTTTTATTCATTAGAGGTCCTGTGATTCCCTTTCAATGAAAATGTCTACACAACCCGTGGGAATAGGAAAAAAATACCTTCAAATATTTGGCATTAAGGGCTTTTGTTCTTCATTGCTAGGCTATTTGAACGTATGGCCACGAACGCAACCTCATGCACCGTAGTATACTTTTTATCGGTCGTTCTTTAGAGAAGACTTGTTTCCATACCCTCTAAACACTCTGAAAGAATGCGTTCATCAGCACCTATAGTTTTCAATTTTCCCCAAATTTTGACCTTTCAGGAAACCTTCCGGAGTATTGTTTTACTATTAATTTTGTTTTATGCGGGTAAAAATGAAGTTATAGAAGCTTTATAAAAACTTATTAATAGTAACATGATGAACATTATGCCTTCCATCCTGCCTTGTATTTGTATGATTGATTCTAGCAAGTGAATTCTGTGTCATTTCAATGCGTTTTCATGTGCTAATGCTCTACACATGTGATGATACCTTCGGCTGACGTCATTTCAGGACCCAAATATAAGGTTTAAAACAGAGTAAATCTGTCTCTTTTAGGTCGGGGATGATTTTGCTAGGCTGAGTAAGTACTTCCCGCATTGAAATACGAATTTATTTACTGATAC
Organism: Ceriagrion tenellum; assembly: GCA_963169105.1. NCBI lineage: Eukaryota > Metazoa > Arthropoda > Insecta > Odonata > Coenagrionidae > Ceriagrion > Ceriagrion tenellum. Next base: position 75,350,546 of record OY720643.1, read on the forward strand.
AATGTATAATTGTTGCCACTAAGTGTTCATAAACGCAATGGCGAATGTAAAGTTAGATTTTATATTCTTTTGTTCTTCTTAGATGACCTGCCTCTCAGTCATTTAACGTCAGAGTCTATTGCTTATGGTTCACCCATTGTTTTTTTTTGTATTTTTACGGCCTCTTGTAATATGATAAGGGTAGGATATTTTTTCTACAAATTTTCCTTTCTTTTGACAAGTAAATTAAATTTTGTTAGTTTAATTTTATTTATTTGTGGACTGCTGAGAGTTTTTGGAATTATCGTCGCGTTACATTGGCATACACTCCTTTGTTGCCCATAAATTGAACTGTTTCAATATAAATCAATTCCCGAGATTATCTTATTTTATTTGTCCAATGAAATCTTGTAATGCAGTCAGAAACCCTTATCCACTCGTCAAAATATGGATTAAACTTGAGTGCGCTCTACTTTCAATGAGTCAGAGCTTTGCCTTATTTTGTTACAAACCGCTGTTAAACCAGGATACAAAATATTTTTCGAAGAACTTGACCTAGGCTCTAATAAAATATAAACCTCTTTCTTCAACTTAATAGTACTATCTCAAAATTACAATTTTACTTTCCAATATGAACTGTTTTCATAGAACATCGAACGATAATGTAACGGTTTTCTATTTTTGGTAGTGTGCTTGTAAACAAAAGTGAAGATGGAACATTGACAGCTGCCGAGCGAAAGAGATTGGTGTAAATGATGATATGTTGCTATCGAAGAATGGTTAAGTATAAACGGACGGAGCGAATGCCAAAGAAGGTGTATTGCGTAGACTAAGAGTAAAAAATAAAATAATAACAACATATTTATTCCGCTCTATATTCTATACTCTATAGAAAAAATAGACAAATAGATTGAAATTAGGCAACCCAGAAAAAAGTTCGTTTGTTGGGGTAGCCATTCCTTGGATATGACAGTGATTGTCAAGTACTAGAAAGTATTAACAAACTTAACAAAAGGCTATTTGACTTAATAAGAGTGTACTTACATGGTATAACAACATCATCTTAACATACAAATAAAGTGTTTATTATAATACTATAAATAAGATACAAAATATCATGAAAGAGGTCGATATAATCCAGAAGATGAAGATTAGGCAAATGTTTTTCAATATCGTTACGCAGAAGTAACCAATCTCAAAATGTATTTATAAGCAATATTAGAATTTTACAAACTTATTTTTCTTGTGCTAGCTGAATACATATTGTCGGGGTTATTAAGCTGTAAAAATGTTCAAATATTCAAATTTATGTTCGGATTAGAAATTGGGATACATTGGTTTCTTCTCAGCTTTTTAGTCATAGGAAAAGGTTTATTTTACGCCCTTCATGATAATCACAAACTACTAAAACTTAATTCGGATATAAATGCCTGATCAGAGGAATTTTAAATTGGAAAAATGATGGAAAAGGTTAAATCCTAGGAGTTCGTAGTATCACCCCTAGAATTTTGTTTTGGGCATCTATAATCACGTAAATTATGGTAAAATACGGTATATGCAATGACTATGTGAAGACGAACTTATTCCTGGGTCTTCTTCTGGTGACTTGTCCCTCTATTTTAACCTTCAAGTATGTTCTACATAAATCCATTGTACCTCAGAGTGTGTCCAATCCATCTGGTTCTTCTATTCTGTACAATGTTCCATATGGTCCTTTCTTTCATCTGTTAACTTCACTATTTCTAACTTTGGCCGTTGTACTTGCAGGATGATCTGTTCATGTGGTTGAATTGAACCATGACTTACGAAAGGGATTTTATTTTCATTGGTCGTACAATCCTAAGATTGGTTGTCTAAAACCCTCCTTCCTTCCCTATCCAATGCTAGCTCTCTTACCTCGTGGTAATTCTTCCAGTGCATATTCCTCTTTATTTGGTCAATGAACTTATTCCTGGGTCTTCCTTGGGGGACTTGTAACTCCATTTTACCTACAATTATATTATTTACAAATCCATTTTGTCTCAGGGTGTGTACCAATCCATCATGTCCTTCATTTTTCTATGGAGTTTGATGTGGTTCTCTCCTCTTCTACTCTTCTGTGCACTTCATAATTTCGTATTTTTTTCGTCCATTTTATCTTCAGCATACTCCTCCAGCACCAGGTTTTGAAGGCTTTTAGTATATTCTGTGAGTGGTTGGCAGAAAGAAGAAATGAGGGGAGGGCTGCTACAAACTAATCTTTGGATTGATAACTGATCAATATGATGATGAAATATTCCTATAAATTTCATCCAATTTTTGCATTCAATATTTTTTGGTGACTGGCCCGGTATATTTACTGCCCTGGTTGCTCTTTTGATTTTGACATCTGGAGAACAATTTCAAAGTGATACCCAGTTAAGAAAATTTGAACGCAAATAGAAATATATATCCTTGTCTGAATTGTTTCCATACATGAAATATATACTATAGACGAGAGCAAAAATTAAAAATACCGATTCGTGGGAACCAATAGTGTGCTCCCATGGGCACACGGCCAGTTGTCTGACCTAAAGAGACGATATTGCTAATAGTATTTTGTAAATGTAGTCTTACAAATCAGTCGTTTATGAAAAAAAGGGTAAGAGTCTGAATTATTCATTTTTTTATTAGGTTTACACAAGTATTTCACTTCCTTTATTCTGCTTTTGATTGCTTGAAGGTTCACCAATCAAGAAGAGTCATTTTGCTATTAGTTTTATTCATTTCATTTAAAACCTAATGTTGCAAATATGTGGAATGTTTGCCTCATACTTTTCCCGTTCTTATCTGTTGATAAATGGAATTTGTTTCTTACATTGACTGTTGAGCTCTCATGCATGAATTGTCATTGTTAGCGATAACTTTTTTATTTTAAGTTTTCTCCTTCAAATAGCCTAAAAATTTTGTAAGGTAGTGGAAATGCAATTTTATGGCCTTTTTATGAACAAATTTTGGTGTCCTCAAATTAGGACATAATGCATATAAGGGGCCGATTTTATCACAAATATCTGAGATGGGAAGACTTATGTTTGGATACAGGAAAAAAATCGTTGGATTTTCAAAGGCCTAAATTTTATCTCTTATTATTTAGTAAACAATAAGTATTTACGTTTTTTCATCCAAGGTAACCATGATTATAGTAATATTGATATTACTTGTTAAAGACTACATCATATGCTCCATTTTGAATAGTGAAAATAACTCTGAATTCTCAGAAACACAAATAGCCCAAGTGTGTAGAAAATGGCATATTTAATATTAAGTTACAACATTTATATAAGTTATCAAATATTTTTGACATACATTTGACGTATATTTGACTGTATATTTGACGTTCTCACGTGAGGACACTATGCACGAGAGAGTAGAATAAACATTTATGCGTTCAAGGTTTTTACAAAGGATTTTACAGGACTATTCCCGGGAATATTCATGGATGCGCCCGTCAATTCCTAGGCATGGGGTGAACTCTATCGATTGGTTTGTTATCCGACGAGAATCTGCCCACGTTTGTGTTACGGGTGAACCCGTGGTGACGTGGTGGCGCCCCTTGTGTACACTCCGCTAAGACGTTCGCCTGGCCACGGTGAGATGAGGCGGTTTGGAATTGAGGCTCGCAGCTTCCACTCGACTAAGGGAGCGAGTAATGAGGGAGGCCCTGAAGAGGGAGAGAGAGAGAGATAATGGCTAGTCCTTCTCCTTGTTTCCGTATGTTTCAGTGAAGGATCGTATGTGGATCTAACCGTAGCCGTTTGAAAGTTAATCTCGTGAAAATGTCTAGAGAATTTGGAAATTTCTCAGTTCGTTGGAGGTCTTGCCCTCCTCTTTTCTTTCTTCTGAGGATTAATCTCAGGGCTAGATTTACTCTTTTTTTCAAGCTCACCGATATTCATCGACATGGAGGGCCTCTTGACGACCTGATTAGTTCGGATCATTACGATTCCGAGCTAATCAGGTGCAGGCAAGACCAATCCTTCCGTTCCGTTTGAAGTAACACTCCGCTGATACAAATGGGGAAATTGTTTACTCGCAGGCATATTGCCATTCCATTATGCTAACTTTCCGGCCAAGAGGTGATATTTTTAGGGTTAAAGAAAGATGAGATTTGGCGGCGGCATTTATCCGTTTGTTTGTTTGTGGTGGTTGGCGCGATTAGTCTCTAATTAGAACTATGCGCGAAACTTTGTAACGTGTTCCTATGTACGAAATGTATGCATAAATGAAAGTTTTGCGTCATTTTGCTGAGTTGAATTTTAGTCTGTTCAACCTTTTAACATCATGTCCATTGAGATTTATTTCCTAATGATGCGATTACACAAGTAATTGTTTTCTCATAACGGTTAAATAATGTTTTATATGCTATTGTGACCGCTAAAAATATCATGTTATTGTTTAATAATTTTTGTACAACGATAGAATCCTAACTTGTAATCATTGTTCAGCAGCTCTCATTTTCCTCAACGAATTATTCGATTTCAATAATATTTGTACACTTTATCGACTGTATTTTACTTAAGGCCATTCTTAATTTTTCTCCGAAAAATGTCACAGCTTCTATTTTCTTTTCTGTTACTGTTCCATGTACCCAGTTTTCCTACTCCAACGATGACGTGTGAGTATAAGGCAATGAGAAGCAGTAACCTGTCCATTCAAGTCACTGCCAGCACTTGGGAAGAGCTGGGCAGTGATTGTGATCCCAGGTGAAGGCTCCGCGGATTTTCCCCATTACAGTTACGTTTTCCCCATTACGGCTATACAGTTTAATAATATAGGGACAATACTTGCCGAGCTCGTCATCTCTTCATTACTTTGCTATTCTAAATGCTCAACCCTTTTAATTCTAAACTCAATGCCGGGATGGGCGGCGCATCAATGTTTTTACTAAGGTAGCAAATGACAGCGATGAAATTCAAATACTTGTCTGCTAGAAAAATTTTCCGCAACAGAATCGAACCACGGACCATTCTCCACATAGTGGTTCTCTCGAAACCAATTAAAAGCTTGCATTTTCTTCACATCATTCAATCTATGGAAGGCAAAATCAAAGAACTTAGTCATAGCTGTTCTTCGTCATCGGTCGTTCAATCCTAAGATTGGTTGACTGTGGTCGTGCACACTTTCCTGTCTAATGCTAGGTCCCTTGCTTCCTGGTAGTTCTTCCTAAGTACTTTTCTCTTATTCATTTGGACAGTATATTTATTATATTTACATAAAAATAGATTAGTTAAGTTAGTAATGATATTTATTAGCTCTAGGAATAAAGTCATTTAGGGCAGGAATACGTAATAACAACTCAGACATATAAGTAATAACAATCACATTCAAAACATGTCACTCAACGACAGAAATATATCTACTGGCCAAATTTTCAAATCGTTTACGCTTTGGCCGTTGGATTTCGCACACGACCTTCAACTTGGACAGAAATAGTTCAGACTTTTGTCATGTTATTTATCAGTTTAATATATATCATTTTATTGGTGTTATTTCTCACATCTATTCCTAATTATTCCGTTCCTTGTGCTCCCTACACGCTTTTGTGTGACGGTATAGCTCTTGGGAGGCGTGTGATATTCCTCTCAGGGATATTAATTTCATCTACCCCCAACAAAGGCTTCAACATCGGAGTTACCCGATCCATGCCTCTGGGGTAATGGACTGTTTCCTTTCAGGGCAGCGGCTCTTCTTGGCTCAGAAAACGTCTTAGCTTGCACAGAGAAACCATCAGTCACTATCTTCATGCGTCTCTAATGGCTTATACTCATTAAGGATACTTGAGTCTTAAATCTTTGACAACTTGATTTAGTTTCTTGTTGCTTTACCTCATATCCGTAGTAGCAAATACCTTTATGTCAAACATGGGAAAATTTAGTGTTTTTCTACGCAACATAAACGCTATTTTAGCGAAAAAATGCTTGCCGGTAATCAAGCTTTGAAAATCGAATAAAGTTATATTTTGGCTCTTTAGTATCGTTTATTTAGCCACAGGTAAATTTTTGATATAGTTGAAGTAAGAATTTCGACAATTCAATAGAAATGGCTTTTCATTCAACCTATATACCTGGAAAAAGTGCTTATTTACAGAAAATTCGTTCAATTATCCTCGTATGACTAAACTTTACTTTTTAATACCTAAGCATGCCATCTGTGAAAGTATTCATTCATGTTTTTCTACCTCAATTGTAAGGATTTCTCATGGGCACACCCTCCACACTACTCTTCTTTCACCTAACCGCTTCATCTTCGCTTTCCCCCCACCATTCCTATCGTTAGTGAACTATCTCTTCTCAGGCAATATCCTATCCAGTTCTTCTCACTTCTTCATATCGTTTCCATCGTAGTCTTCTCCTCGCTTATTCTCCCCAATACCTCCTCATTTCTCACTCTATCCTTCCTACTCACTTTTTCCATATCCTTATCTCAAGGGTTACTAATCTATTTTCACTTTCCTTCCCAATTGTCCAAGTCTTCGATCCATATTACGCTACTCTCCATGCATAACACTTAGCTAGCCTCCTCATCTGTGAAAGCAAATGTTTGAAAATTAGCATACAAAGGAGTTAATTTTTATTATTTGTTTGGACTGGTAATGCCACGGTAGAACCCGCATAAGGGTGGAGAAAATTGATCACTATTGTGAAATCGAACAGGATAGCAGTAGGATATAGTTGCATTGTTTTCACCTCTACCTCATCTTGAGTTGTATGTACGTAGAATTAGTATATTGTGTCAAATGTGGAGAATTATTTTTAAACACTTTTTTCTTCTTCCAATTTGATTATGATTCTTCTAATCACTTAGAAATATGAATGTTACAAGGGTTCAGGTCATGTCTTATCAATAGAACTCTGTATTACCCAAATAACTCCTAATTTCTCCTGTTTTATTAATCCCCGTCACATTTTCAGATTGATACAGTCACTCGTTATTGCCTTGCTTAATTTATAGCCTCCACAGAACTACCTATGAAGTGCGAAACAAATTTAATTCCACAACGACTATGTTTTCTTTTACAAAATTTTTTTTCTTTTCTTTTGCAAATGATGACTGGTTTTCAAATACCCACGGGCACGTGTCCTTTTGGTTGCTGGAAATCACAAAATAGATGTAAATAAAGATGAATAAACTACTCTTTCACGCGTCACCCTGCGTCAATGGTCATTCCATCCCAATTTACGGTACATTATTCGCTCATATGAGCGTCGAATACTAGCTCTTTCAATAGGAACGAGAAAATGTTGATGCGAGCCGAGGAAGGCCAAAAAGTAATCCAACACGAACATCGGCCACTTGCCTAATGAAGCCCCTTCAATAAAACACTCCTATGAATGGGAAAGGCGGCAATTTGAGTGTTAATTAACGTCAATGCAGTCAGAAGGTACTCTATAGCTGCTGGAACGGACCGACTGGCCTCAACTCCTTTTTGGTCTCCCCCAACTCCTCCTGCCCTTGATTCTCACCCCCCAAGCGGTCCCCTTTTCTCAGCCGACCAACCGCCCCTGAAATGTACGACACGGCCCCGTGTCCCCAGGGGCGGAAACTTCGACGGGAAGGCTTGAAAAGCGGGCCAACCCCCTGGAGGGACTCGCTAACGTTCTTTCTTCTGCCGACTCCCCTCCCTCCCCCACCTGACCCTCCTTCTTACACCCCTGAAACTCTGTGCTCTTTGCCGCAGTCTCTGATTTCCGAGAAGCTGGTCCCTAAGCGACGTCCGACGAAAAACGTGCGGCCGGGCGCCATATTGAAGCTCCATTTTATTCCGTCCGACTCTTGAATATCACAATATCCCCCGAGCACCGTGCGTCAGTCCGCGCGTTCCGCATTTGTTATCTTCGAGTATACTCTAATGCATTATAACTTTGAAGAAATGCGTTTTGGGCGGTGGAGTTTAACAAATTTTAATTGGTTCTTCCCAAGATCACCTCAAAAATCTTATCGGTCCGGAATATCGGCTGATGTAAACTAATTTTCTTTTGAACTCTGGGGCTAAGAAAAACCTTTTCTTGTTCATAGTAATCAAGTTTAAAAATTGTAACCAAGTACATATGTAGGTTCTATATGTGAACTATATATATTCAATGGTGTCCGACGAGATATTGTGGAACAAAATCATGAGTTTGAAAAGAAAACGCTTTGTAATGTCCACTCGTTTATTTATTTGTAAAACGCGTATCGACGCTTAAAGCGTCATCATTAGGTACTACGAGTTTGTGTTGCAAAGTACAGCATTATATATCCATGGTATCACACAAAGTTTCCCCTACTGGAAGAAAGTTGGAAAAGCAGACCAGAAAAATTGGAAAATCATGGTTGGGGTTGGATACTGCAGATCAAATGTGCGGATGTAAAGGAATAAATTAGTACAGAATGTAATATCCGAAGAGTAGAGGACAAAATAAACAAGTGGAGCACGATGCAGAAAAAAATGATCCAAATGAATTGGGCTCAGTGAGCTTTTTAGCAATTTAGTCGAAGAAAAATTCGTGAAATTCCCCAAGAGTAAGGCCAAGGGATAATTATAAAGATCAAATGAAGTAAATTATATACACGAGAAGAACTGACAAGGAGCATGGAAACTAGCAGTAGATGGAAAAGCATGAAGGGATGTAGCCGTCCAATATTTGGGTATAACGACAAAAAAATGAATGCTTCTAATGATTTTATCCCATTTTATCTCTACTAGAATGAACCGGAATGCTTCTGAATAATATGAAAAGCAAGATTCCTTCGCTATTGTGGATTATCATGGAACATATTGATCGCATGCCTTAGTTAATTTACTCCTCAACGGCAGTGCAGCTATTTAGTTCTGGAGTATGTAGTGAAGTGCGTATTAGCTCCAAAATAAATTGAGCCAAAGCGGTTGGTTAAATACTAATCCAGCAGAGTTATGAAGAATGATCTACGGGCAAATATCATGTTAGTCCTTCCCCATAAATCCCTGTTCATGATTTCGCTGCGTGAGACATAGGCACACGGGTCGTTAGCGCGGTGGGTGGTAAAAATATATTGACCATCCGGATAAAAACTTCGTGCCCCGGTTTAACGGCACCCATAATATGTGACGTAATTTGTTACTCTGGGTTTGGGGTTAATTTATTGGCTCGCAAAACATTTAAAGGGATAACTCGAGAGAGTTCATTTGAGCCGTATGGGTTAATTGCTGATCGTTGGTGAAGCAGTTATATCTTTATTGTTTAGTAAAAAATTAAAGGGAAACGTCCTACAGTCAGAATGCGTAGATTTTATAGCAACGGAGGAACGTTAATGTTAAACGAGATGTTAAAACCAGGTGAGAGTGTATATGCTTAAAAAATTAATAAATTAATTAGATACTTATGAAGTATGCATGCTTGGAAATATTTTCAGAATCCTTCGTCTCATTTTCTGCAACTTCTAAACTCCTATATCTCAGTCCACAGTCCCTTTTATAGATTTTCTTGTACCTCATATGTTTTGGATTAACCCCATCCCTCATCTTGGAACTAGTGGATTTAGTAATTACATTAGTAGACCATAAAGTATCGGTTTTCCGAAATTTTCTATACTCACCTTTTAGGCCATTTTTAGCATTTCTTTATTTCAGTGCTCTTGATATAAATTTTCCTTTTCATTAGCTTGAAAATGTAGAAGTGGGTGGCAGGTAATGTCGAGTAACCAATTATGAAATTCAGGTTATATTAGTCAGAAGGAAATAGAAAATTATATCTTCCCCATTGATATTGCTTGGCTAAACTAAGGTTATGCTATTGAATTTCGCTGGACGAAAAAAATTATCTCTTAGTAATTTATAAATTGAGTACTATGACAAAAATACGTAAGAAAGCTACGCAGAGACAACGTGATTGACTAGATCAAATTCTATCGTAGCTTCCTGAAATTTGCGCTCTTCACGTGCCAGGGAATAATAATCGGAGGTGAAAATTTCATGTTTCCATCTAATCACGTTGTGACTCCCAAATCTTTGGCTTTTACGCATATATTTCGTGCTCATGAAGCAATGGATTACTTCAGAAACGTTGAAGTTGTTATCAATAGCCAGAATCTATCATTATGTCTTAATTTTCGTAAATATTAAGAAATATTCTCCTTTGAAAATCAAAAGCACTTAAGTAGTGAAAGAAAATTTTACGCTAGCTTTCGTGTGATAGCATATTTTTTATTGTCCATATCCACGAGCAAAAAATTTGGGCAAGAAGTCTGGAAGAAAACGATGATCGTCGACTCCCAAAAGCATTTTGAAACGACGCATAAATTCCTTGGTGAAACAACGCAGGCGCTTAACGAGGCCTGTTCCGTGTTATTATTTACCGCCTACTCGCGTAAGGCACGGGGTCCTAAAAGTGGCAATTTCGTAAACGATTTTTTTCCCAGGAGCACATTTCTGCGGAATGCTTTGAAATGTATCGCTGTCGTTTCAATTTTTGCACGCGAGCCTTGAAAATGTGGGTTCGGTGACCGCTGATATCGTGATTATGAATGCGAACGCACGTTTACTCTCGCCCGCGAAGATAACTGTCGGTTGTAACGAGAGGCAGAGAGAAGAATGAAGAAAGTGTTAAGTGAGTGTTTAGGCCAGAGGGATATTCTGGTGCTCTCACTTCCGGCAAATGCGATGGTTGCGCGATGAATTATGCCAAATGGAATTTGCCGTGCTCAAGAAATCCTTATCGGAATATTTTGAACTCTGCACAGGGATAGATAAGACACAAAACTTGGGTAAAGAGTTATGAAAAGGTGCGTGGGATATCTGATACATAAAAAAGAAAAACCTTATATATATCTATAAAAAAGTAAAACCTTATTGTCAGATGATTTCAATAGTTTGGAGGCTCACTGGGGTGTTTATCCTGAAAAGAGGTTAATCAAGAGCTGGTATTAATAAATATTTCGAATCCCGCGCTATAGCAGGGGCGGAAATATTCCTGTTATGGGTTTGCCCCAATTCTTTTACTCCTACCTGTCTTTTTTAAATTTCGTACTCACAGTTTAATCAATTTATGCAGGTGGATTGAACTGTGACTTACCAAAAGGATTGCATTAGGCATTTTAATCGATATTTTTGAAACTTTGTTCGTGCAAGGGACAATATTTAATTATGCTTTGTTTTTCAAAGATAACTGTCTCATCATGCATTTTTATAGTCCTTTATTTATTCCTTAACCAATAGAAATAAAACAACAAAATAATATAGCTATGGGGTCAAATTATGTATAAATATTTGGAGATTATGTTGGCCCAAAGGACTCTCTGCTCAGGTTTTTGAAGCTATGTTGTTTTGAGTATTTGAGTTCTCGGTAGTGAAATTGACCTGCGAAGGATTCAGTGGCGGAGTGGATTTATAGTGGTATAAATAATTAAAAGAGGAAATAGAGCCATATCCTTTTTTTAAACTAACTGAAATATGAATATATATTCACAAGATACTATTAATATGGCTGAAATTTGAAATAGTGGTCTGAAATATACAGTGTTAGGCTTATTGCACTTGGATTTATGCTTAAGGCTTTCGCAGTGCTGAGGTGCGGGTATTTCCATTTATTTCGGTTTTTACTACGTTACGTTATCTTGCAGATGACCAATGCTGGCCACATATTCCGATCAGATTTGTACCTGAACTGAAGATGTGGCCAGCATTGGTCACGAAATGTCATTTCCAAGATAACGTAACGCTGCGAAACCCTGTTTTTTAGTATTTCAAAGCTAAAAATGATGCATAATGAGTAGAATTAGAAGTATTATGTTCAATTTTTAGGCGTTAAAACGAGTAATTCCACTTTTTGAATTTTATTTATAATAAATAAGGAAATTAGCGGTTTGAATACTCTGTTTTAACTGTCGATTTGCTTTAAAATGAGCGAATGCAATGTCTTAAAATTTGGGTGAAAAATTTGCGTTTCTCTTTGAGTGCTGTTGCCAATTCATTTTAAATATTTTTTGTGCGTGGTTGTGAGTGTTTAGGACAGTTTTTGCGAGATTGTGAGTGCGGAGTGAAGTCAAGGACTGGTCAGGTGAGTTTTAGACGCGTATCCAGCTTGTTTGGTTGTTTTAACTTAGTAAACAGTTAAATGGAAATTGGGCAACCGTTTTAATTATAAAACTCGCAATCAGGTTATTCAAAAGCGAAGAAGTAATGAAAAGAGAAAAGGTAGTGAATCTTTATTTTAGAGTAAAATACAAATGCGAGCCTAACTTCCACTGAAGGTAGCAGCTAAAGCTATTTTTCTAGTAAGTTACCGATGGAAAATATCATAAAATTACCAAATTGTGTCCGTCATGCCGTCAACACTAAAGAAAAACCGGGGTTAACAAAGATGGAGGATATGCCTCTTCCACGTCATGGCTTCTTGCATTTTTTACCATAGCAAGCACCCCCTCTAACTACCTGAATGATTTTCTCATTGTCACACGGCGTAATCTTTGACTTGCGGAAGGGTAGGTGGGGAGGGATACGGTCGTTTGTTAAGGGAGATATCAGTAGGGAGCATTCTGAAAGGAAGAGAGATATCGTTCAAGGGAAGAGATGTTGAAGATAGAACAGGAGGATTAAATGGTCCATCGAAGCCCATGATAATCCGGAAGGAAGCGAATAACGATCCCATCTTCCGAAGGAGGGTATTACCTCTATACCATTCCTCATTGCCTCGGGTGCGTGTGTGCGTTAAGCCCATCAATGGCGGGTTTGTCGTTCGGAAGTTTAATCAATTATCTCGCTCGGACTTTTTTTATTGGACGAAGTCATCGGGAGGGGGGAGATGAGATGGGGGCACTCTTATGTGGGCGTAAGTTGTCGGAGGGAAGAAGGAATGGAAGCGTGACGCTGCTGGAGGAACGAATAAAAAAGAACCAAGAGGTATTTTGGGGAGAGAGTAGCTTTTGCCTCTAAAACCCGAAGGTTATTCACATTGAACGGAAGAATGTAACTTTAGAGCGTAACTTAGGAACATAGAGTTGGAGTGTAAAGATTGCTTTACGCGGTGCATTTTATTATACAAATGAATGTATGAATTTCTTCATGAGGAAAACTGTGCCGTATAAAGTGGAATATAGTTAAATATTTAAACGGATTAAGGCTGGAACCCCGAGAGACTCAGAGGCTACACGCTAGGCTCAGTTTGATTGATAATTTCAGCTTTTCTTTTCAGTTTTTTTCAACTTTTCTTTTTTTCAACTTTCAACTTTTCAGTTTCAGTTTCAACTTTTTCAGTTTCAGAGCGACACTGAGAATATTATCATGACGCCTCACTACATCTCTAGGTCTGACAGAAGCGATAAAAGAAGTGAGATACATTGCCGAACAGATAGGTACAAAAACTCGCTCTTTCCGCGCACAATAAGCGATCACAATAAAAACTGACCTCCACTAAATATACTCCCATATTATACGTCACCATTTCCCCTCCCAAAACCTTATCCCTTTCATCTTTACACGAATGATGTATCAACACCCTCTGCCACATGCCCATTCAACGGCTCACAAGGTAGTACGTAGATATAGAAATAGTATGATTGTCTGAATAACGGAACGAAAAGTTTAACCTGTTCTGATTCCATTATTTTTCTTGTACAGTATATGATACATTCGTTTGGGCAATAGAATGTACCATGTAAAGCTGCCTAAACGTGTTGTGTAGCTGATTAGTTTATATGCTCCCTAATGCTTTCTAAGTTTGCAACTCACTGCTAACATAACGTTTCGCATGACTTTTTCATGACTCTTGAATCTCTGATCTTGATATAGCTACAAAATACATTAATACCAAGGGTTTCTGTGTCATTTGTAGCAAATTTCAAGTGTAGTAAATATAGTTAAAGTTTCTCCTTTTGACAAGTTTCTTTATTTTCTCCCTAATTCACTAGTTAGCGATAATTTCGTATGTCTTATAAAGGTATATTGAAGTGTAAGTTACTGACAACTCTTCCCATGTTACAGATCCTGATGTGGATTGCAGGCAATATGTAAATATCGATAACTTTAGAACATAACATTAGACCATTAGACCTTAAAGCATACCCTTATGACATATAGGACGTACCTTTAGCGTAGGGGGCGTAAGCTAAGGCGTAGCTTTAGAATATAATTAGAAAAGTATAAATTTAGGACATACGTTTAGAATATTTCTGCACAGCATTAATTAATCGCCTAACTTAACGTATACTGCGTTATGAATTAAAGTTTATTTGGGTTCGGATTGTAGACACCCTTGTTTTCAAGCAAACCAATGACACTACTTCTCTCTTACTTTGTTTTGAGCTGTGGAATTTTTAATTCGACCTGGAGAGGATACCCGTTGATATCCAACGGGATGATGAATAAATTAACCTCAATCTGTAGAATTGAAGAATCTCTCAAATGCTTCATGCAAAATTATAATACCGTACTGAAGTTATGAAAGAGGGGTGAAAAATAGGCCTGCTAAAACCTCTCTACAAATTTCATATGTACCTTTTTCTTATAACTGTTGTGAGAAAGTTTCTATTTTAACTCCAGTTACGGATCAGGAATTTTAATTTTAGTTAGTAAATATAGAGGTGATGTGTAATTTTTGTGCGAAAATTTTTTAAGGAAGGATGATTTTTAGGAAAACTTGTTACTAGATAAAAATATAGCTACTAAGACCAAGCTGTATTTACAAATGTGAAAAGAGTGTTTAGTGCGAGGGAGATTTTAACCCTCCTTTGCTTTGAGTAGAATTATATATTATATGTTTCAGCATTTGTGAATGTCATTTGTTTACTCTTGATTACTAAATTTGATTACGGGCTGTACGATCTTCTGATTGATTTCTCAAGGGTTCTGAACCCTCTCCTTTCGACTCAGGCACTGTATCTTCTGCCTTAAGTTACGTTCCTAAGTTTTGCTGTTACGCCAAGTACAAAGTGACTGTCTTCCTTGCCATCTTTGTTACTTGACCTGGCTAACGGACCCGGCTTAATTTGTTGGATCCCCGCTTGCTCCGAAAGGATGGGGTTGAAGTCAGCCTGGAGAAGAAAAAAAAGAATGAGGGATTGGCGAACTTTTTACACTTTCTCAGCAAATATTTATGACCTTTAAAGGTAAACATCTTCTTCCAGAGGTCGCCTTCACCATCAGCTCTTGGATTTTAACCCAGAGAGAGGGGCGCTGGAGAATTATCTGCGATGAGGGAAGATTAGGAAAGAGGAGCGATAGAAGACTGTCGCTCTTCCAACTCTTAGAAGAGACCCATGTCCTCTTAGGTCTTTACTCTTTGGTTCTTTCTTCTTTATTCTATCTTACAACAAAATGTGGAGATATTAGAATAATTTTGGACCCTTAAGGAGGAGAATATGTTCAAATAATAAGTGGAGCGCAGCGACTAGCAGCTAGGTTCATAAAAAGTAGTGATAAAAAAATGTAGCCAGGCGACTCACTTGTTAAAAGAATCTCTAAATGTGGAAATCTGTAATTGATCTAAGGAATAAATTAAATAGGTTTAATCTTTTGAGTAATTTCGAAGCAGACGTTTTGTTTCCGAAAGTTCATACTATTTTACTGTAGACCACTTATTTGAGTAGAAACGGTTACATGCAAAATCAGGTAAAGGAGGTAGATTGAAGATCCGATATATTCAAATGTTCATTTACCTGCGGGACCATGAAATTTGCGATGGACCATCTCTGTGGAATTCCTTCCAAAACTAGTTATAATACTGGACCATTTACTTGTGTTTTGTAACATGTAATAACTAATTACACATCACTCTATATGAATTGTCCCGCATAATTTTGCTTTCTGCATAAATTCGTATTTCGTAGAACTCTTAAGTAAATTGTGTCAATAATAGTTAAAGTGTCCCGTGTGTACGAATGACACTCCTAGTGTACTGTTTTCCGATCATATTTCTCCTGGCTGCCTTTTGGTCACCGCCAGGTGGCCGGGGGAGCGTGTGGGGCTTAGCTTTGAACTGTAACAGGTACTGCATGCCTGGTTAAGAATCACACTGTACCTCAACTCCAATCTGTAGTTTGCAAGATACTTCAAAAATACAGGTGAACAAACAGTTGTTTGTTTTGGGGGTGGTTTTTATCCTTCAATGTTTCAAGAACCGGTAAAAACCATTCGATATAGCTTCATCCTTGCCTTCAACATTGCGAGAACTCCTCTTTATGTTGGAAAAATTTGGGCACAATACCTTAACCCTCCCATATTTTTGCATGCACAGTGTATAACCGCAGAAATTCTACGCATAGTAATGAGTGCCATAGACATCTTAATTCATTACCTTATACCTAATTTATTGAGCTGTTAAATAAAATTTTATTTCAGACGTGTACTGCTATTTCCTTCTGCCCATACACTTACTTTGCATAATTAAAATGACTCAAGTCCCTCCAGTTGCAGTCTTTACTGTTCCACATGTTATTAAACATTGCAGCTGCCATTGCCCATTTTTTCTGATCCATGGATAAATGTCGTTTCAAAATAAACTGGGTTATTCATGACAAATAATCCAAAATATGTATGCATTATATTACCCATATGTATACATACACAACTGGAATTAATGGAATTCGCAGGCGAGGGTTTCTTCCTGCATCAGCCGACGTGTGGTGCATTACCTGCAATAGACAAAAAATATTATTAGCCTAAAATTCAAGGTTTTTTGTTGGCATGTATTAGAAAAATGTTATGATTCTCAAATATAAATGTAATCAGTAGTTATTTTTCAGTGTGGAAATGATATATTATGGTAGTGTAAATCTTACAATTAGAGCAGGAAGAGTAAGAGAGGAGTAATTTTGATTAATTCCTATGCATTAATTTTAGCGGCCAGCGATTGATATAGATAAAGTGAGACAGACACACAAATAAATACAAGCATTTGATAGGAGGCTTTTGTGCTATTTATTAAAACTTAATGTAAACAATATTAAATACCAATTTTCAATATTAACTGAGAGTATAAATATTCAGCAGCCAGATTGGGCCACAGTAATTAAATTTTTTTTGCTATTTCCTTTTTTCAATCTTTTAATTAGGTACTAGCTTTTCCATTTGTACATAGATATTGTTACAGTACAATGGAATATAAGGGTATTCAATAATTTGCTGGATTCAACTATGCTGCGCTACACAGAGATAAAGAGTTGATATTTTTCCTTTCCCTGATTTTCTCCAATGTATTTCAAACGGCAAGCAAGAAATTTAGCAAGTGACATCATTAGTGAAATACGAGGAAATTCAGATTTTCGGAAGAGGTTTAAGATTTTGACCCGAAATTCACATGACCCCAGACATATAACTCTTGGATATTATACAATTCTTTTGATAAGTAGAATATAGCAATCTCATGAATCATTTCGGAGAGCAGATACAATCGTTTTGTAATCTAATGAAATGCTCTTCCAAGTTTTTCACTTTTCAGTGTCATGTAAGGTATTTGATGCCGACCATATATGTGGACCCCAGAAGTCAAGGGGTCTAAGTGACATTAAAAAGAAAAACAAGTTATGTACAGGAATGGGACGTGGAAATATAAATCTTTTAGGTGGTAAAGGGATCCAAGTGATTTTCTTGACAGGTGATGCTATCTAGGGTAATGCCTCTTAACTATTTAGTGGGTTGTACCAAACATTTTCAACTTTGGCTTAAGTTTCCTCAAAACAACGATTTTGTTACTTATACCCCTTGACTTCTGGGGCCCTCATATGTGGTAAAATATTGTAATCCTTTGAAACTTTTCTGTTTTTGCTAGGGATCATTTCCGTCCAAAACAAAAAAATCTCATGGAGAAGGATAGGGTTTTATATACTGATTATTTTGCTGAGGTCCATCCTCTTCTTTTTCTTATTATTTTCTGCAGCTTAAAAAATGCAGTGAAACCAGACAATTAAGTCCAAAAAGTTACCGTATCGCGCCAGAAAATAATCGTCATAGTAGTTCACATCTACGAAATACCTTGCTATCCGTCGCAGGAGCCTGGGGAGGGGGTGTTTGGGCAGCAACAGTGAAAGCGGTAGGACAAGGAAAGGGAAGGGTGGAAAGGGCAGAGCTTAAATATATTTGAATAATCTGTCATATGCTACAGTCATGCTACCATTGTTAAAATCATTACTGGTGCGAGGAAAGGGAGTATATTGTACCTAATTCTCAGTTTGGCAATGTACTTATCACTTCTCGCTTCTCTCTTATCTTGAAATATTGTTAGCGGTCAAAATAATATCCTTCGTCTCGTCCGGATACCAGCCTAATCGGAATTGCTCAAGTAATCTATGCATATTGTATTCCTCTAAGTCTCTAATAGCTCCCAGACACAAATATATATAATTATTCTTATACCTATCAATGTTTGTTCCTCCGCTGCACACTAACCAAGTGTGCGGCGCTTGATCACATTTTATTTATTTCGCAATCAACTCTTTGATTGAAGCAAACAATGGCTGTAAATGATCAATTCTTAGATAACAAAATCGTCTTTTATGACTTTTGGCAAATACACAGTATGCGGTGACTACAAAAATTGATTAAATATTTTAAGAAGTCCCTTTTTTATTTCAAAATCCTCTTACCTATGAGAACGTAATCCTGGTTAACCCGTTTTATCGAAAGAGTCATGGTTTTTTTCCGCAGATATTGCTCGTGTACATTCACCCCACTCTTATTCCATTTGCTCTTTTCTTTCCAGCTGCTGCTTACCCATTCCATCCGAAATTTCTCCTCCTCTTCCGTCCCAAAAAGCCCACCCGCCTCCCGGCCTCCCAGGTCGCCTCCCCTGTGTAACGCCACCGAGTCTCTTGGGGCATTACTCCGGTCGCCTTTTGTAAATTGTGATGAATGACTCTTTATTATTTCATTTGCCTTCCCCACACCCGCTGTTTATACACACATTTCCCCTATTCCCGATTCCTCTTAGCCCGCTATCCTACAGGGGCGTTTTGCTTTTAGGTTCAGTCTTGCTTCCCAAAGGATGGAGTCGAACGTGGGAGAAGGAAAAGAGAAATAGGGAAAGAGAATTTTTTGAAAAAGGAGGAATTTGCGAGGCAGTTTTCTTATCCACCTCCCGCTGTGGGGGCAAACTTTCCCTCTACTCGCGACCCTGTCTTTCTTTGTCTCCGTGGAATTTTTTAGGCACCAGATCTCCTTTGCCCCACCCCAAGAGCGAATCGTTTGACCTCACAACACACTTCTTTGATGCCATGAAATAAACAGTTCTATATTGGTTTTCTTCAATACAAAACCGTATGTGAGGATAAGCCTAAGATTAGACAAAGTGCAGAGGGAATGGGATGCCTGGAATATTTTTGCGGAAAATATTAAATTTAGTATTGGGTTAGGAATGAGTGGTCAATGAAAGAATGTGAAATTTATGCTTTAACAATGGACCTGTATGGACATGGAAATTTATTGAGCGGAAGCATGGACAATTTAAAAGGCAGACCGGAACAGACTTGTGGCATTTTAAACCAGGTTCTGGAAGTATACAATGTGGAAAGAACCATATGCAACAATTTAAAAAAATAGTAAACCAGATGGATCCTGGAACACAATGGGTTTGTGAAGAAGGTAATTGAAGGTGAAATAGGGATAAATGTCCCAAGAGGAAGAACCAGGAATTGGTTCATGTACCAAATAAAGAGAAGAGTACACAGAAAGAGCTAACAGGAAGTAAGAGACGTTGCAGATACTGAGATGTGGAGGGCTGCAGTCAGGCAATTTTAGGATTGAACGACCGATGAATAAATTTATAATATGAAACGAGGAAGCTTCAATGGCTAGCCAATGCCGAGAGAACTAATAAAAATGAAGTAACAAAGCAGGTTTATTTCAAGGAGCGAAGAATGTGAAAAGAATTTTGGGTCGAATGTTTTAAAGTGCTGGAATATTCTTTTATTGTAACATCTTGAAGTTGTCTTTAAGAATAGGAGGGCATGTCTGAAGCAGGGTATTAAGATAGAAGAAAAAGAGCCATGCAAAGACGTAGCAGTATAGGGGAAGTTAATAATGCTAGGTCAGTTCTATCACCGACTTCTTTGAATGTACCAAAGTCGAAAAAGTGTGTCGTATTGCGTATGTATGGAAATCCAATGCTATACTGTAGCAGCAAGTAACAAAAATGTATCTTAAAACTGGCTTTTGCGATTTCAAAGGAACTTTATGTATTTTAGGCCCAAGAATTTACTAGGCTAAGTCTAATTTTCGGGAAAATTATTGGAGCAATCGAGTCCAGTAATGCTTTCCTAGCCGGTTAATCTATATTTTGGGAAGCATTGGAGACTTGAAGATGGAATCATTTATCCAATAACTTAATACGACACATGAAGATAGGAAAACGTTGAACTTTGGACTATAATGCTCGAAAAAAAGTTTTGTTTATATTACGCCAACATTCGATTTTGTATACCCGATGTAAATATTAAGTTAATAATAGTAAACACTCTTCATGTCAACATTTAAAGATAACAGCATGTTTACGGCCTTTTATATATTCGAGGTAGTGTGAATGCTTGTTCACTTATATAAATTAAGGAAGAAAATGACATAGCCGTAGTTGAGTGCATTAGTGGACTTTTAAGTTAATTTCCATCACGTACCAAAAACAACTTTCCATTGTGAGCGATCGTTCCTCATGCGTCTACTAAATTTTGTGATAATTATATTAAATGATGGAAGGCTGAATACCTAAAAACGTAATTTTATAAAAAATCACCCAGATTTATAAAATTAATTTATTTTATTTATTTGTTAAAACATTTATGATAAATGAATAACTATTAAGTAAAATAAAACAGGAATACCGTTAAGAAAACAAAAGTACTGTTCAGAAATCATTTCCTAAAACCTTTTGCGAGGAGTGTTACGCTTCATACCCCAGAGATATTTGGCACTTTTCCGAGCGAAAACAAAAGATGATAGACACTTTCAAAACATGGTGCTTGAGGTGGGTGCAGATTACCAGAAGGATGAGTAAGATCAGAATAGAAGAAGTGTACAAAGGATAGACGAGGAGAAAACTAGGTTCTAATGGACAGCTCACGTCGGGAGATTCAACACTTATGGGCAACATATTGGAAGGGTAACCCCTACGAGCAAAATGGAGGAACATACAAGTATGAGTCGCACAAAGGCTAACTAATACAGGATATGGAATAAGAAATATACAATGGCAGAGGGGATCCCGCTGGAAACTGGTTATGATGAAGACTTCAGTGTTAGGACTGACTAAATGATGGTTGAAGACATACATTTTGAACAAGTTATACTTCCTACCGAACTGAAAATCTGTCAACAATAAATTACAACAAAATTTAACGAATTAGCCATTCATGGGAATAGTGACATATTCAGCCTGTCCGGTTGGCATTCTGATTCGCCATTCTGACATTTTTCATCTATGGAGCTTTTCGAAATCAGTTGACGGTATTGCCCTGATGTAGAATAAATTTGCAAAACTCACACTCTATGTGCTCATCCTTCGGCTGCGTTGGTAAACGTGTCTAAAACCGCTATTCAATTGAATAAAGTTACATTTTCAAATAAAAATGATATATAGTCAAACTCTTAGAGTTTCATTGCGTTCACGGTAACACAATACCACCCTCAGGTGGGAAAGCGGGGCAACTGCCCCGAACCCGCGCCTCCGAGGGTACCGCATATGGAAGGAACTCGGTTCGAACAAGATCGCGAAATGTAACCATAAAAATATGGTTTGCTCGCCACATTAACGTATCTGATGTAGGTAACTTTGTACCTCAATCGCTACTCTTTTTTCAAAGCATATATTATAAGCTATAGTAATTTGCGTAATATTCAGAACTCGTTATCTATACACGATCTTCAACATTAATTAATGTATACTAAAAAGAAAGTCATGGCAAAAGACTAGTAAATTTATAGAAAATGATATTAAATCATACTACGAATAGGTTTTTTAATTTAGGGCTCGAATAACTATTTGGCGACTTTTACGTTTGGTAAACCATAGTTTCCTGGGGCCCCACATGGCATAATTACCAGAGACTCCGCAAGACGTAATTGCCCAGGATACAGCAAGAACTTAGGCGGTAAAAGTGTGAAGTTACGTTTCCTGAAATTGTTAGTAACATCTCACCCTTAGCCATATGGAGATGTACATAGGAAGCGAATTCCCATTGGAACCTATTCTGTCATATAAGTGATAAAATGACTATAGTATAGTTGAGTGGAGTAATTCACTGTTTGTTGAGATGCTGCCTAAGTTCATGTTGTTAAATAAATAGGCGGAAGGATATAGTGAAATATACATGTTACCCTGCGAGCCGCCGCATGGGCGCGTGGCAGGGGACGTTTGGGCAAAATCCATGTAAAGAATAAGATTTTGGAAGGTGAAATAGTGAAGTGTATTATGGGAATGTTTTGAGTGGAGCTCAGTTTTAAGAGGGGTAGAGGTAGAATAGAAGGTAGAAGTAGGAATACGGAAATGAATAGAGGAAGGAAGAATTCACCAAGAAATTCTTTCACCTTTTACCATGGCAGGAAACTTCTTTTCTATATGCGACCCCGTATTTTGTCTCCGTAAAAATTTTCCTACGCCTGTTCCTTAAAAAAATAATCCTTCCCAAAAGCGCGAATCGTTTGACCCCCTCTCCTACCCCTTCCTTGATCTCCGGCCGTCAAGTCTCCGTGTTGTTTTTTCTTACATTTATTTTTTCTCAAGACTTATTCCCAACGTTTGACGAGGGTGCGCACAAAAGAAAACTCTGAGCCCCCCCTCCTCCAATCCCTCGCGTGATTTACGCCCAAATTAAAATTTCGGCCGTCCAATTTCTTAAGGGTGCCAGAGGAAACGGAAAAGCAAATGATTAAAAATGGGGGATTTCCGGATTTTAATCAATTGCCTCGCTCCACATACGCATCGCTGGATTCCTCTTCTACGAAAGATGTCAACTGACTAAACCCGTGTGTATCATGGAAAGTTAATGAGTGCCTATTGATGTAAGTGAATACTTGTCGAATATGCCTATAGAAAATCAGCAGAATTCAAAAAATATTTTGCCAATTTGGTCTTAGAACCGGTGAATGGAAGGCAGGTAAGGAGGATTGGGGGCTCTGGTGGATGTAAGCTGGCTGAAGCCGTACATTGAGGAGATAAGGCATGTACATGGGAGTGAGTTTCGTTCAAAAATACATGAAGAAGATCTCCAAAATTCAATGGGATTTTGTTACATTAGATTTGAAAGAATTAAAGGGGAATAAATTTGAGAAGACTGCTGTGCTCCAACGGAGGTCAACGAACTGAATCCTTACATTTTGGAGAATATTATAATGTAGGAAGGCTGATTCTTTTCCATATATCCTTTAGAAATATATCAAATTGCAAAAAGAGTTTTAGTGAACAGTATGGAAGCGTTGGAAAGTTGCCAATTCAGGCGGACTGCAGGTGGATATCGCTGTCGTTCTTGCAGAATCCTACCTATTAAGATACATGACTTCTTCCCTGTTTATCACTATTGCAAAGATTGAATTAGAGCCATACTTTTGAGAAATCTTAGGACTCAAACGCGAAAACTTGCATTTCATGGCGCATATGCTATATTGCTTGTTCGATTCTCGTAGCATCACCAGGCTAAGTTATATCTACCATAATTTAATTTGTCAACAAAATTGCAAACTATTTATCAGTAATCATGGAAATTCATGAGTTATTTATTGTTCATGAATTTTACCGTAGCCTCATAGCAACGTAATATAGACAAATTTATATACACAAATGTATCATTTGTTGATTCTATTATTTTTCAGAACTTCGATGCATGATTTTAGTTATTTTTCGCAAGGCAGCATTAAGCGTAATTTTCTGTAATTATAGTCAATAAAATCTCAAAAATATATATTAGGATAAAAAATCAGTTAATGAATATAACTTCCAACTTGCTACAAGATGGTACACAACTTCGGAAATAATCTTTAGAAAATGTTGAAATGTATGCTCAGGTAATTAAATACAAATAGCCTTACTCTTTTTCGAAACAAAAACACTTAGGCGCTTATTATTTCTGCACGAAATTTTTATTGTCTCATATATATAATACCTATCACTTTATTTTATATGATTTCATTGTAACCTTGAATAGGTTTTTAAATTTTAGTTTAGCCCCTTATTCAAGATTTTACTTCCGATATCGCTGAAAGTATTTCTTGAGCACTAATTTTCGCCGGTTTTATCTGACGTTAGTAAACTTCTTAGCCTGATCATCTGTGTAGATAGAGATAGTATGATATTTACATACAGTTCATCATATTAATGGCATCTTTATTCTCTGATGAAGCTGGCAGATCGCTCAGGGAAGCTGGTTTCATCTGACGTTAGTAAACTTCTTAGTCTGATCATCTGTGTACATAGAGATAGTATGATCTTTGCATACAGTTCATCGTATTAATGACATCTTTATTCCCTGATGAAGCTGGCAGATCGCTCAGGGAAGCTGGTTTCATCTGACGTTAGTAAACTTCTTAGTCTGATCATTTGTGTACATAGAGATAGTATGATCTTTGCATACAGTTCATTATATTAATGACATCTTTATTCCCTGATGAAGCTGAAAGATCGCTCTGGGAACACACGGTCGGAAGCTGGCAGATTGCTCAGGGAAGCTGGTTTCATCTGACGTTAGTAAACTTCTTAGTCTGATCATCTGCGTACATAGAGATAGTATGATCTTTGCATCATATTAATGACATATTTTTTCCCTGATGAAGCTGGCAGATCGCTCAGGGAAGCTGATTTCATCTGACGTTAGTAAACTTCTTAGTCTGATCATCTGTGTACATAGAGATACTGTACATCTTTATTCCCTCATGAAGCTGAAATATCGCTCTGGGAACACGCGGTTGAAAATGTCATTAATGTAGCCAGAAGAGAATATTTGAAAAGATGTAAATGTATGCTCCTAGTTGAAAAACGTAACATCCATTGCCCTCCAAAATTTATCCTCTCCCGAAAAAAATTAATGATAAAAAAGTCGATAAAAATATAACAAATGGAAAATATATCGACTAAAATTTTCTCTTACGTGTTTGAGAATAATTTAATATTTTGGTTAAAGTGGAATCAGCGACTTGGGCCTCCAAACTTTGATCCCTTGCGTGGTAACTAACGTTGCAAATCGAAGAAAAAAGTGACACTACGAAAGGGTTTAAATAACAGTTGTCATATCTGTAGCAGAAACCTTTCTTTACTCCCCTTCGGGGAATGATTCGATATGCCTCCTTTCGCTCCGGCGTTATGAGAAACGGTGAGATTGCCAAATGGAGGCGTATTTCGAAATGACTAGCTATGGAAATGAAAGGAATTCTTGTTTGAGAAAAGGGTTTTCTCTCGGTCGGGCCTGGCGAAATTTTCCTCCGGTGTTTCTGAACGTGATGAAAGCATTATTTATTGGATGAATATGATTTCCAATGCTTGGGTGGAACGAGCCTAACGGAGGGCCGTAACAGCGCTGAGAGACGTAATCATAAAAAGACATCACTACCTTTTCGGAGTTTGCTTCTCAGGTTTTCATTCTAGCTTAAAATGTTCCTTCGCTGTATCAAATGTCTCTCGCGCTCTCTATACGTATCACGAACACGATAGTTTTGTGGCTCTTTAATTTCTTTAACATGTCTTACTCCATATTTTACTGATTTGATCTATGCGTTTTTTCATTTTAGTACGGGTATGAAATGTACCCTTTTAGCTATATTTTTACAGTGATAGTCACAAAATCAAAATTCTTTATTTGCCTATAAATAAGCTATAATGGAATATTTTAGCGGGAAAGCTATATTAAATACCCTCTCTATCGCTAATTCTCAAAATACAATTACTTTTATATTTTATATATTGGAGAAATTTTTAATTCGTCGTTTAATTATGAGATTTGAAAATAAACCTATTGCAGAATTTTAGTATTTTTTTAGTAGAATTTTGATAAATAGTATTTTTATTACCTGTTAGGAATTGTCGATGGGGAAGACCGCCAAAGCAATATTTGTCTACATATCTGTGTAATCACTTAAGTATTAAACTTTCTAATTACCGTCAATTCTTATTTTTCAATTTTACATGCTTTAAAGAATGTTAAAGAAAACTGACTATTCATTATACCATGACTTCATGGCAGTTACGAAGTTTACTGTTTCCGACTAATGTACTTGAATTTTCTATCAGGATATAATTGTTGCTGTATCTCAACGCCTTGTGACTACCTTCTCTATTTCTTTCCATTGTAACGGTATGGACTTTTTTCAGGCTTGATTCCTATTTTACCCATAAGTGGCGATTTTTTCTGATCGTATATTTGTAAGACGCTGGTGGTCACCCGTAAGACCTACCAGTCCTTTATTGTGTTATACAATATATATTTTAACTAATTGTGTGCATGAATTGATATGATTGAACGTGAGATTACTTAAGCAAATTATATTGTGGAATCCAAATGTTAGCAAGTTAAGAGGAAGGCCCAAAATTAGTTGGAGAGAAGGCATAGATAAGGCAATAAGAGAAAAGCAGTTGCTAGAAGCCCTGTGGATGAATACAGGGTAATAGCGGTTGGGCCTCGGACAGCGTCGTAGAACGTTAACAGAACCAAATATATAGATACATACGTGCATTAATTGATAAATGGCCTTTGTTCTAGAAAAATTTTCATTATTAATTATTCTGAATTATTTTGAATAAACTTCCATTACAGTACGCACCAATGAAAGCTGAGGCTAAAAGTAATCTTTATTTATTTAAAGTGGCACTTAAAGGGAAAATTATAGGAAAGGTATAAAGAATGGGTACCATTATAGAAGGTATCTCCCCAATTTAGCTAAGAGGAATGTCCTAGTGATAATGATATTCGATTGTCTTCAAAATTATTGTTTGTATTATTTTAATGTGCAATTGTTTGTGCATTTGCCCGTTGCAATTGTTTGTATTATTTTAATGTACAAGTATAAATACATAACCCCCCTCTGCATCGGAACAGAAGTATGATCCATTGAAAAAGGAGGTCAGAAAATACTAGAGGTCTTGGAAACCTGGTGCTGGAGGAAGATGCTGAAGATAAAATGGACGAAAAAATAAGAAATGATGAAGTGCACAGAAGAATAGAAGAAGAAAGGACCATATGGAACACAATACGGGAAAGAATAACTAAATGCATTGGACACTCCCTGAGACACAATGAGTATGGGTAGAACATAATTGAAGGCAAAATAAAGGGAAAAGTTGCCGTATGAAGACCCAGGAATAAGTTGAAGGAACAAATAAAGAGAAAAGTACATAGGAAGAGGTACCAGAAGGAAAGGAAACTAGCATTAGATAGGGAAGGGTGGAGGGCTGCGGTTAACCAATCTTATGATTGAACGACCAATGAATGACCCCCCTCCGCATTCCATATCGGGGTAGCAGTAACGAACAAAGCTATAGCTGCTAGGCTCGTGATCAATTTAGTTTGTTACACAGCAATTGTATTGTAATGTCATTGATAGTTTGCAACATATTCTTCGCGTATAAGCATTACGACTTGGAGCGGTAATTGATGGAGCAGGTATTTATCCTAATAACCTTTTGAAACGACATTTCGGATCATGACATCTCACCTCTTAAAAATTTCCACTTCGCTTAAACTCATCTAGTGGATCTCATCTGCAAATGTATCCCCGCCGCCTGGAGTGCAACTTTGAGCCTATGTCTCCATACTTAAGTAATTACCGTCGGGAGAGTCGAGAGGTGGTTGGCACTCTCCCAGGAGGGAAGTGGCGGGCACCATCTCAATTTCGCCCACTTTCCACCGACGACCATCCAGCGTGTGTTTACGTGCCTCGCACCCACACTGCCGCATGCCGAAACCCATCTCATTCCATTTTCTCCCCCCCCTCCCCACGTGTGTGCGCCACCTAACACGACTTCCTCAAACTTGGAAAACTCCCACGGCATTCTTCCACAACTTCCTTTATATCCCATTTTCACCTTATCCACGCTCATTCTCTTCCCCGCTCCCCTGTTCTCCTTCCCACCTTTTCCTCCTTAAATTCCCTCCAGTTTCAGTCCTTCTTTCCACTCATATCTTCTCTCTCTGTCAGCTTCTTCTTCCATCTGCCCTAAACCCTTCCTTTCATATTCCTTGGCGGGATACCAAAGGGAAGAGACGCCTTTTGGGAGATAATGATCTTAGTGCATGGCGTTTAACACCGAGTATATGTGGTGATGCGATGTGGTTCAAGACGGTGTTATTCCTGTTACGGAGTAAAAGAAGTGACCGCTGTTTCCTGGTAATCGTGCTAATATGGGCCGCAACTTCCTTATGTTTCTTTGCTTCGATGAATTCGTGTAAATATGATTTTTTTCTTGAAGTCGTTTGAGCGAAGTATAATTTTTCCTATGAATGAATTGGACCACATTATGAACAAAAATATCTCTTCCCTTCATATATGTCAAAATGCTGCCCTTTCCGAACCGCTTTCCGAGTTTTTTGACGATTTTTGTCGTTTTACATGGAAAATGGTAAGTGTATGTACTCCAGAGCCGAATTTAAAATATTAGAAATAGCTAATACCTAGATCTAGTCAAAAAATTAGTAGAGTGTAGTTAGTATGTCTTCTCGAAAATTTTTTAAAAATAAATCATATTGTCACCATCGTTTTTTTTTAGAATTGCGTAGGACCCTCCGTTGTGAAGAGGTTTTTCACGTAGCACATGAAAAACTGAGTCAATTTAAGGACTTAAATATGTGTTTTTATTTGATTTCTCATAATTTCAGTCAAATAAAAGTACATAATAGTACCATTAATATTTCAATATTTAATTCGTGCTTCTTACAGGTGCTGAGATTAAAACGTATTATTCGAGTATGGTCTCCATCATGACTAGGGAACTATCTCGCTCAGACTACCTTAAATAAAATTTCGGTTAAATTAGGGACATTTTTCTTTATTTTATCTGCGGCTGCATTTAAATCTGAGATCCCACGTAACGGTATTTTTCAGGACACCAGTAGTTTTTGTTGAAGGGGGTAAAACTTATGAATTATTATCGTTTTAATAAACATATGTTGGTCTGTGAGTTCCTGGTTGCTCGATTGTGGAGTAATTTTGCGAGGAATGTTGGAGTATGCAATCCCATCAGTGGTAGTATGGATCTAATTGATTTTATCTTGGTCTTAAAATCTACCAATCTTAATTAAGGAACCAATTATCACGTCCATTCCATAGACTGACCTGTCTTACATGGTTTCCTCTTAATAGTCCTATATTGTTTTGTTTTTCTACGTGTTTGGACTATGAAAAACTGTGCGATTACTCTTGCGTTCTTCCAATAGTTTGGATTCATGGACTCCACTTTTTTCTTGCAAAGTGGTCCCGACTTCCACGGCCTGGAATGGAAAGGTGGCGTGCAAGAAGCATTTATTCTTTCGCATTCATCGCTAATCTTTTATTACAAACACAAACAAAACTTTTACGTACATTATGTGGGCAAGTCAGTGATTAACAGCTGCGCTGAAATGAGCTGTCTATTTAGATGGAGCAACTTCTGTCTTTGCAAAATTTTATATGAATTGATTCATATGTGTGGTTACATTTAAAATGAAGATAGAATAAAGATTGAATGTGATCAATAAAAGAAGAAGATAAATGAAACAAAACTTGGCTCGACGTTGTGGAGTTCCATGTTGATAATTAAAAATAACTTTTGCATTCTACTGCTTATTTCACGTATCAATAATTTATTGCAAATACCTGGCATCATCGTCAGGTGCTCACTGACACCTATTATCTCCTAAAGATAATGTCAGGCACCAAAATCCGGATTGTGCAATAAATTATTGACCTGTGAACTGACCAGTGAAGTGTAAAAGTTAGTTTTACTAATCATAAAAAACAGAAGCAGACTCACATTGGATTAAAATTTCATACTTCTCATAGTAATCCAATTTAGGCCTTTTGTCATTCAAATAAGAAACGCAAACTTCAAAGTTGAAAAAAAATGACTAACGCTGAGCAAATGTTTAGCAAAACAAGATTTGTGATCAATATTTATGAAACTTATTCTATATTCGTAAATTCTACCGTTAATATCTCGGCCAGTTTGACCGTTAGGCGTCAATTCACTGATTTAACATTTTAACTTATATGTTATACTTCTGCGTATTTGGTGATACCGATCTTTAAATTATTCGATAATTTTCAACTGAGTTATTTTATTCTCCCCATCGTTGACATATAATGTTTCCTCAAAGTAACGCCTGAAACTCTGTCATATGGTTCAACTCTTGAGCTTGCATTTCTGTCATTCAGTTGATCATCTATATGTACAATCTTACAGTAGACACCAGTGTATCGTCCTTCGTTCGAAGCCCAATTGTTTGCCTTTTACTGTTTGTAGTGTGGTGATAGCATTCTCTACCGTATTAATTTACTCAACGTGTTGCAATTGGTTACTTCGATAAAAGAAAAATGTTGTATTTTTACAATGTTTTCTCTGTAAATTCATCGTTATTTTAATACGAAACCTTTTGGAGAAATAAATATATTTATATTCGATTTCATGTGCATCAATTTTCTTCTCACCGTGAAAAAAAACGATTAATATTATTATAATGCTATCAAAACAAAATAAAATTGTCTCGCCGAATTAAAGATCAGGAAAAAAAAATATTTAAATGTATTTCCGCCGTAATTTCGATTATCGCCTCGAAAAACACGACATATGTGTTTATTTAGGCCAATGAGTAAAAGTTCATTCCTTTATCAATTCAATTACTGCAATTAATGAGAGTTGCACTGCTCAAGCAGGTGTAATGAACTGATATTTTATCCTTGATCCCTTTACTACTGTAGCATTTTCAACTACTGTATACCATACAGCAGCAGCATTGACGTTTGGCACGCGGAGTTAGGGTACCAGCCGAGTAGAAGATAAGGATTTTGGAGGTGAAATGATGAAGGGTATTATGGGAGTGTTTTAAGTATAGCTTTTATTAGAGTTAAAGGAAAATGTTTATTATGGTCAGTTATTGTGCGTAGAAAGGAGAATCGATCTGTTCGGCAATATATCTCTTATGCCTTATCGCATCTGCCGGACGTAGAAATATAATATGGCGTCCAAATGATATTCTCTCTGTCACTTTGAAGTACGCCTGTTCTGAATTTCTTTAGCATTTAAGGGTAGCGTGTAGATTCCAAACCTGAATGAATATGAGTCTCTATATATAAAAATGAGTTCTTAATGAGCCATGTTAACCCCTCCTGTCACCTTTAGGGTAAGTGTCTCTGTCCATAGTGGAATGGAGATAGGGTGAAGACTATTTCGGGATTGTAATTAGCCTGCCTCTTTTGATCGACGCCAAGGCTGCAAAATCAAACATTCCATCCAATGAACACTGCACCATAATCGTGGAGTTCTTGACAAGGCACACTAGTTATGATTTGAATCTTTTATGCTCCTTTACCCTTCATTCATGGTACTCTAACCGGAGCCCTTGATTTTGGAAGTCAGAATTCTTTAAACATCTAAACAGCCAAATCCTATGAATATGTGCTTGAGGAATAGCATGATGTCATCGACATCATCAATTGTCATAAATCGGAAGATTGGTTTCCTGCAGTCCTACACTTCTCTCACCTGGAAGCAAACTGATTCGTTCCTACAAAATTTAATACTTAAGCGTAGCTTCGTAAATTAAATTATATATTCTATTTTGGTCTTTCTCTAGCGGTAGTTATAGGGATAGGATTTGTAGGGATATTTATACCAATTCATCTGGAAGATGGACAGGAATTACCGCACTTCCAAGAATAAAAGTACATAGGTATTATAATGACTCAGAATCGAACCCTGGATGATACAATTAGAGGACGAAATTTGCAAGTAAAAAAGGCAATATCCGTGTTCAATAGCATTTTATGGAGTCAAAAAATATCCAAAACAAACAAATTAATATGAATGCAATTTTAAGAGCCGAAATCATTTCAAGTTGCCGGTGTAAAACTGCGGAACTCCCTAACTGAAGAATCAAAGAAACTGCAGTCTCATAACCAATTTAACCAATAAACCGTATTTATAACATGTTATTAGGCATAAATAATTCTCGGGCTTCTAGCCGAGTAAGAATTTTTGTGGCTGACGTTTCGATGGATAACACTTCCATTGCATTGTCCTCAGAGCAGTAGCAGAGCAGAGCAGAGTTTACTGCTCTGAGAACGATGGAAGTGTTATCCATCGAAACGTCAGCCACAAAAATTCTTACTCGGCTAGAAGCCCGAGAATTATTTATTCATATAATTCGCCGAGAAAGGACAAGATCGTACATGTTATTAGGCAGTTTAGCTTTCCTTTTCTCCTCTCTATGTACATGCTTGTATCACCCAAATATGTCAGATTTTTTTTCAAAATTTTATATGTTAGATTTTGTTTCTTTTAAATATTTCTTTCCAAGCTTAAAAAATTGAACATTCAATTGTTGTTATATTGAAACCTTGACAAACTGTTTTGTAGTGTTTTTTTGTACTCAAGGGACAATGTTCCAGTTCAAAATATATTATCTATCTGTATAATGTGTCCTAAATATCGTACCTACCGTCCATGTGTGAACATGTCACGTCCTGCGTAATTCCACCCCACCTCCGCTTTGCCAATACCCTCGCTTTTCCTCCACGTCTAACTCCTTAGCTATTCCCCTGGCGTTGAAAACTGCCCTATTTAGTTGCCTCCAGGCCCCCGAACCCACCCTGCTCGCCCCTCCTCCCACTCAGTGGCGTTGGTACCCCTGTCTTTCCGAATCCTCCCTCTCTTTCATCCCACTCCCCTTTTCTCCCAAGCCGGCCATTCCTCTTCGGAAACAGTGCTTTTGTGGTCCGGGCCGAAATTGTCTTCGGTGCGAGGCGAAATAGAGTTATCGCGGTGGTGGGAGGCGTTGGGGCTTCGAAGGGGAGGAAGTGGAAGTGCGCGCAGGTATATAGGAGCGTGGCGAGAGAAAGAGAGGGACAGAATAGCGGATGGGGAAAGGGGAAAGGTTGCGGAGTTCTGTATAGCCGTGGATTGCCAAGGCTCTTTTTCCTTTTAAAGAGGGGAGTGAAGGGATGAAAAGAGGACAGTTTGAAAGCGAAGGTGGTAGGGAAGGAAATAAAACGAAAAGGATTACAAAAGCGCAGAGGAAGGATACAGAGTGAACTGAAGGCAACCTTGTCCTGAATAAGCAATTTATTTTACTATTTCCATTACCATGTGGGGAAATGCTTTTAATTTCATGCCTTCATCCCTGTGCAGTAAGTGACTTTCCTGAATTTGGGAAGATGATTTGAATGCAACGTAGTACTTCCAACTGGTTTCTTATTTATATTTAATGTAAGAATAAATCAATTAAGACCATGTATAGTTTCATCATGTTTTTAATGCTGTGTGCCGGTTTCGACGTATATAGCGTCCTTGTCTAGACGAACTTGTCTTTATTTCAAAACAAAAATGTTTGTCTTGAAAAGGATGCTATAAGTATCGGAACTGGTAAACAGAATAAAAAATATAGTGGAACTGCACCTCGATTTTATTGTAAGTTATTTATTCTCATTGTATTGCATCGTAACACCACAAAAATTAATGTGATTTATCGTTATAATTTCTCTGCATAGCTAAGCGATCAACATAGTTTGGGCGAGATATTATCTACCTAAATTTCAATAAATTTGCTCCAAATTTAAAGAGATTTTTTTGTATTACCTGAATGCTATGCTGAAGTTTATCCTTTTGATTTGTTGAGACTCAGTAGTCAATGTGGTCCAACTTGTTCATGGTGAATAACTCTGCTAAAAGTAAATATATTTTTGTGTGCACAACATTGCTATTTTTTGTTTATGAATTATGAAAACTGTAATCGTGTAAAAGTATCCACATATCCCTGATTAACATACATTTTTACCTGCTGTCTTAAATAAACTCTCATCCTAGCTATCTTAGGTACGACTTATGGGGTACTTCCACTATGGGGTACTTCCACAGTACTTCTACTTATTGTAATCAGTTTTAGAAGACGGATTTCGTTCTTGGAATTGTCTCACGAACATGTCAATATTCTCTGGATGCAAATGTTTCATATTTTAGAAATTTTAGTAATAAGCATGAACGGCAAAAGATATATTTTTCTTTAATTAAATCCGTCTTTTCTCTTTCTTTTTTCTTCGTCAGTTCTAAAACATATCTTTACCGGCTCCGGTGGCAACGGACTAAAAGTTCTCGCCTGCTAAACCGAGAGTCGTGTGTTCGAATTTCACCCGGGTAGAAATATTATCACCACTCAGGTCTTGGGCGATTTTGTTCGCCTGTTGTTATTGCTATTCTTCCGGTGTAAATTGGCCAAATGCGCTGTATTCGATAAGTGATAGTGAAGATAAAATAAAAGAAGTGATTAAAAAAATAAAAATCTCATGTAAAAGTGCGTGACTACAATCCAAACTCGATCGGAAATATATTTCACTTATGTCGAATGAATGTTACAAGAATTTTGATTTTGCGGAGAAATATTTTCACCTTCTAAAAACACCATATCAGCACTTTCGAGTCATAGTATCTGGAAGTAGTCGTAATAAAATGGTATGATATACACTTATCGCTATGGTAAAGATGCCACAGAACCTGAAAACCGCATTTGTGTATAGGGTTGAATCTAGCACGATAGAATGGAAACGGGTTGCGGGCTTATGTGCGGCCAGACGTGAATGTCTGGAGCTATTTTTTTTCCCTCAAAAAGAGGACTGAAGGGATGAAAAATGGTGAAAAGGACTTGTTGATGTAAAGGTAGTAGAGAAGGGAAAGGGAAACGTATAAGGACTGGAGGGGCGAAAGTGAAAGAAGATAAGACACTGGAGGTATTTTTATCTTCAATTTGCGTATTATCCGTTTTAGTTGGGTTTCAGAGTGTTAATTTTCAAGAATATTCTTCCTATCTATTACTATAATTATTAATGTAACTCCATTTTCTGGACGTTTATTACTATAATAATGAAATTATAACATTATTATCATTAGTCCTTCAATCCTAAGATCGTCTGCCAACAGCTCGCGATTCTTACCTTTCATTGAATTCTAGTCGAACATAGGGGTTTGCTTTAGTTGTCGCTTGCTATTTCTCCTACAGTTTTAGTTGACCCATGTTTTTCTACTAGATCTTCCCTGTATGACTTGTCCGTATGTTTTCCTTTCTTTCGCATCCCATACAAAAACACAGTTTTTCTGAGATTGGCATATGTATGCAGCAGTGCATATTTTTTTACTTTTGATGCAGTAATTAAATTATTTATTCCTCAGCGATACGTTTTTTACGGAAAGGAGACATGAGATTATTATCATGACGCCTCACTACATTTCTAGGCCTAACAGATGCGATAAAATAAGAGGTACACAAACAGAGAAGTACAAAAACTTATTCTTTTCGCGCAATAATAAGCGACCACGAAAAAAAATGAGCTCCTCTAAATACACTTCCATTATATGCGTCACCATTACACCTCCCAAAAACTTACATTTTTACACGGCTAGTAACATATCACCCCCTTCTACACGCCCATGCGTAGGCTCGCGGGGTAGTTTGTAGCTGGAAAGACATTAAATACTCCTTAAAATTTGAACATATATGATTTTTAATCCTATATGGTTTTTATTTCGGTTGTCAGGCTACACTTTGATGATGCCATGCCTTCTCCATCCACCTCATTGATTCATTCCTTCTTAGTCAAAATATTCTTTTGGGGTTCCACTGTCGTTTTTGGAGTTTGTTTTTGTGCTTTGCGAAGGAGCCTTTGCGGTAGCTGGACCTGTGTGAACTGGAAATCTTAGACTTGCTCATAAGTAAATATCGTGGATGCTCCTGTTGTTTATTATTTTTTGTTCAATGAAAAAAAAATATTTTCATTTCCATAAGTTTACCAAGTTGAAGTCCTGCCGCGGTTGAAATATGAGTGATATTTTGCAACGCCAATTAATATCTTCATTCCTCTTCTTTGATATCAATCACGAGTCCCGCCGGCGATGAGATGTCCTTTTAAACCTGCGGTCGCGGGTTTGAGTCCATGATGGGTTTACTTTGTACACTCAGGGCGCGGTTGTGTGTGCTTAGTATTTGTTATTTTCTAATTCCTTGGAGGTAAAAAGCCATATATACTGAGCTCGATGGTCATGCAGAAAAATAAATAAGAACATGATTACGCATACCAACAAAGTTTTGGGTTTTTTAAAAATTACAGTTAACGACAGTTACTTGACCGGCTACATCTTAAAGGGAAAATAAACATTGATAATGAAACATTTGCGGAATCCGTATGGTTTAAATACTTAATTTACTTTGAAATGTATTTGTAGACATTAAATCTGTGTAGAGAACTATCAGCTCAATTTTATTTAATTATTGGTAGAAATTTAAAGAGGATTGGGAATGCGAACTGATCCTATTTTTTTTCTTAGAACTTAGGTAGGAATTCTTCACAAATAGCTATTTACAACCAGTGACATCTTTAGGAGTAATTTGACATTGATAATTTAATATTAGCGGCATCATCAGTATGGTTTAGATATAAAATTGAATTTAAAAAGTATTTGTAGATATATTACTAATGTGTAAATAAATACTATTTCAGTTATCTTAAATAATCGGTAGAAATGCCGCCAGACATATGGATGCGGTGCGAACCTATTTCTCACTTTCAGCTAAGGAAGGAATTCTTCACAAATAGCTACTTGAACAGTGCAACTTAAAGGGTAAAGAGACATTAACGATTTTATTTCCACGGAATCAACATTATTGTTTAGATACACAGTTTACTTTAAAATATATGTGTTGACGTATCAATACTGGGCAGAGAACTATAACTTAAGTTTCATTGAACTTTTGGTCGAAATTATACGAAAAATAGAGATACGGTGCGAACGTATTTTCCTCGTAGAGCTAAGAAAGGAATTCTTTGGAAGAAAGACCTGAAAATGAGTGACTGTGGGAGAAGGGAGAAAGGATATCCTTCGTCGAGCTGAGGATAGGGGGGAGGGTGAGATAGAGAAATGGTGGGGAGTGTCAAGAGTGGGTGGGGAATGGCGAAAGGGTGTTAATAGTGTTGCCAGTGATGGGGAGGGTCGTGGGGGAGGTTATGGGAAAGGAAGGAGGGGAGTGATCTGCGAAGGAATTTCCTTCGGAAAAGAGGGAAGAAGAATATTCTAACACTCCCGTGCCTCTCTAACGCCTCCTATCGCCCTTCGTTCCGAAATATCCCTCTCTACTCTCCTCCTCCTGGCATCTTCACGTGTATCCATCCAATAATGGATTCTCAGAGGAGCGGTTGCTATGGGATAAAAGGGTGGTATGGGCCACGGGTATTCCGGCTGGGGAGTTTGCGAAGGAATAGAGGGTGGGGCTGTTGTTTCAATAGGGACGCGCAGGTTGGAATGGGGCCTGCAGCGGGAAATTTGGGGGGGGGGACGGGCGTAGGGCGGATAGAGTATGGGGCTGTAAAGAGGGTTTTATCCCGTGGCCATTTTGGCCGAGGGAAGATGAGGGCTGAGGAGGAGAGAGAGGAAAGAGGAGAGCTGTAAGCTTCCTTTTCCCTTTTTTTTGGGGAAATGTATTCGCGCCTTTTCTTTTCACGCGACTCGCGAAACGACTACGATTGGGTAGGAGGAGCGGTTAGTCTTTATTCTTGCCATTTTTCTACTGGAATTGTATTGTACCACGTTGAAAATTCTCTATTTATTGCGTCCTTGTGACTCTTAATACAATTCTTTTCAAGCGTCGTGGCTCAAGGTCAAAAAGGCTCTCTTGGGTGACTCAAATGAATTAATACTTTTATATTTATTCCAATTTTACTGTGCATGCAGTTTTATGGGCATTAATATGAGAAATTTTTTCTTAATTTTTCTCAAGAAATGTCTGCGGCTGAACAAAATGAATGATTATATTTTTTTCATACAATCACTAAACTGATATCCTCTATCGCCTCGGAGAAAAGTTCTCTATTTATTATGCGTTATGAAATTGAAGTATGAATCTTTGTATGATCCCAAAAATTTTCCTATTGCTGCTACTATGAAAAATATCCGAATAAATACTTATGCAGAAATAATGCGCACACTATGATCTATAGTGGTTAATTTACGATAAATAAAATATTTTAAAGGGAATAACGAAAGTCATTAAGGACTGACAAATGCTTGGATTGAAACCTGAAATCACTTGAAAACGCAATGAAAGACACTCAGAAGAAAGAATAGGAACGCCTTATAGGCTATTTTCGGTAAACATTTTTATTTTTCAAAATAATTGCGAAAAATTTAATAGCCAAGGTAGGTGGTCAAGGAGAAATGGTTACAGTGGCTTATTGCAGTCAAAGGATAACTAAAAATCAGACAATCTGGTTAATCAATTAATGCATGACAAAAATTCGTGGACTTGTCTGTGGTTGTTTTGCAGAGGTACCTCTAAAGTAATGTCATTCCCCCCTCTCCCGGATTTAGTCATTTCTAAGAACATAAGGAAGCCTTCGGCTTACCTTATATAGAAATTGTTATTGAAGTATATGGAAATTTCTCAACAGGCCTTGAGCCAAAAGTTGAGTATATAAACGGACGCTTGCAAGCATCAAGGCATTCAATTCTTAGGATTTCAGTTCGAGTTCAGTTCCACCCTGGTCGGCTCCGACGCTTGCAAACCTTTGTGTGGTAAGAATTTCATTATTCTCTAGTGCACCTCTCTCTCTCTCTCCCTCTCTCTCTCTCTCTCGAAGACGGTCCACTGACTCCTCTGCTCAGTGTTGAAGTGTAAAGATAGTGTGTTTGCCAAAATAAAACCCCTGTAAAATCTACTGGCCTTCGCGGAGTGCTCTAATTTCTCATTCATCTCGACGTCAAGGGCAAGAACCCTATTCTTTTGTGTTGCATTAACCTAGTTTCACTCAATGGAGGGAAACCTGGTACCACGGCACAACATTATTTCATTCACCCGCTAGGAGGGCAAGAAATTTCAATGCAGGTAGGTGATTCTAGTAGGTGGTACTCAATGGTTATTTGCACCATGCAGGTTTGGTCGGTGGGTTGTTAAGATAAAGTTAAAAAATATTCGGACACATTTCTCGTGCAAAATAATTACGGAAAAATTAAGTTATCGCATGGGTGCAGCCCATATTTTAACATGTTTTTTTAAATTTTGATTTTTTTAACATTTCGACTACGGTCGTTGACAGAGATAACTTGATACGTGAGATTTTGGTATCTACTCCTGTGATCTGTATTTAAAGTACTCGAAAATTCAGTTTTCTTCTGCTGTGAACGGTGCAGTGTTCCTTTTTTTTCAAAACACGTTTGCGTAGTAAATAATAATAATAATAATATTTATTAGCTCTAGGAAAGAATTCCTTTGGAGCAGGCATAATTAATTACAACTCAGGCAAAAGAAAAAAAAATAATAACAATCACATAGGAAACATGTCACTATGTACAAAAATCACAATCACAGCACTTGTCTACAACAAATATTACAATTCCATACTTAAACATTATAGCAATCACAAAGGTAGCATATTTATGAATTAAATCCAAGATATTTGACAAAATATTAACTATCACTAAGATAATAAGACAGCAAGCATTTTTTAAATCTTACTGTTGACTTAATATTTTTCAGCGCTTGCGGAATCGAATTCCATACAATGCACGAATTTACATAAAAAGAGTTATGATACATAGACGTTCTGTGGCAGGGTACAATTAAGTTGTTATTATTTCTGGTGTTTTTTGTTTTTTTGACCAAATTATCTTTATATGGCTGATAAATGTAAGAAGGAGTTTCAGTTTTTAATAATTTGTGCATAAACACACCCATTTGCAGTTTTCTTCTTTGTTCAATTTTAAGAATTTTTAATTCATAGTGATACGTAAATGTACTTCTCTTTTGTGCTTTAGTTTGGCCATCATGGCTAAGTATCTTATGGCCAATTATTAAATTGTGACTCTATGCAACATATTTCCTGAAGAAAACATTTCTTAAGTTTTTCGCGGTCATGAGTTACTTCCGCACTTTAGGCGTAGTCAGCATTAATTATTTAGCTTATAAGTATGAAGTTTTCAGTTTTGATTTTTCCCGCCCTTGAAAATAAGACTGACTATTGAATATCGGACTGGAATCGTTTGAATGGTCTTATTTGAACGTAAAAATTTGTTATTACCCGTCGGAATACGAAGTGTGTCTCTGAATACTATATTTTGAAACATAAAGTTTTACTCTAAACGTTTCAGAAACTCTGTATGCTATCTATCTTCTATACTGCTAGCTCTCAATTATTTTATGCAGGCTTGGTGGAAATTAAACATGGTGCCATAAGTAAAAACTTAAATATTATTCAACCCAAAATAAATAAGTAACACTACCTGTACACACCTCTGTCTATATAACCTTCACGCGTTCATCTAACCTTGAGGAAATCGTCGGAATATTTCCTGTAGTCTTCTTTTACAGAGTCTACTGCATTTGTATGTCTGTTTTATCCTTTCAGTGACATTTTCTGTTGCTGTAAGTATAAGAAACTATGCTTAGTAATGGATCCGTAAGGATCTTAGTAAGTGATCTTTTGCGGCGTCAATTCTAATACCATCCACTACTCTAAGCCAGCTCCAATGGTATAGTTTTCATTCTTTGGAATTGCTTGACAAAATAAACATAAGGTTTGAAATGGGACTTATTTACTTACTTAAATTATTGCTTATTGGCCCTGTGTACAGTATTTAACTCCGGAAAGTACGATTAAGTTAGTGGATTTACGACTCGGAAGTCAGCTTTGAACCTACAGCAACGTGGCAGAAAATTAAAATACAATTGAATCACGGAATCTATTTTCCCGGTTTTTTTCATGATCTTTTCCAAGAGAAGAGTCCGAAAATAATTGGAAATTTCAACTTTTTCGACTTTTGGCATTATTGAAATTTAAATGTCAAAACAAATACATCTCATTTGTGACGTAAAAGAAAGTAGATTTCATTTCACGTCGCATATGGAAACAAAATAAGCGATTTATAATTGATGTTTACACGGAGAGGACTTTTATATAAACATGAGATGTGACATTTCAATATTTGATGCATTGTCGTTTTCAAAATTATGTTATCGCGTGTTATTCTTTTCCAAAATAATTCGAAATGATTGTAAAAAGTCATATCGCAAGAAAAAATTTGATAGGCGTAGTATATGTGTGAATGTTTCGTGTTGGGAAATTTTTAAACTCACGCTTTTAATACACGGTGTTTACAGAATACTTTTCTCTGAATTTTTTGGAACAAAAATTTATTTATTCGTGATGAGGGTTAGCATCAATAGCGGGAACATTTTTGGCGTGCATCAAATTAGTAATGCGGAGATACTATCACAGGCCTAATTGATATTTAGTGGAATTTGTTCTATTATCTTTCCTGTATAGTTCTATTTTTTTACTTTAGTAAAGCAAATAAATGGTGGAAGGGAATATGTAGTCGAAAAAGCGTCTTAGTAAAATTGTATATGTTCAAATATCATATGGTCGGAGGGCTTGTGGTCCCGCGAGAAGAGGAAATTAAACGAGCTTCGAAAGATACGTAGGCGACTCGTGACGTTAATTGGAAGCTTTAATTAACATCACGTAAGTGATCTCTCGCCACTGATCTCAATGAAATCGTTAACCGAACCGTATTTCTAGTAATTGGAAAATTTTAGTCTATTCTGAGTGAATGGTGGCCACTCTTGCAGTTTTAATGAATTTTTGAACGAATCAGCTCGTGCCTTTTTCAATTGAAGGTTTTTTTTTTCAGTGTGTCGAGGAAATCACTGTTTTCTCTGTATTTCGCCCCCGTTTTCATCTAAAGTGCTGGTCCGGCGTACAGAGTAATTCTTATTTACTCGAGAAAAATATATATTTATGTCGGATATTTCATTTTTTTCATCCGATTGCGATTCAGAAACTTTGAAACTGCGAAAACTGCGAAACAGAACTAAAATTTTGAACACCATTTTTTTCTGTTAAGATACATTTTTCCGAATTAATTTTTGCATTTTTGGATTTGGAATTTGTAGCTGGTCTTCTCAATTCTGCCCGATCTTGCGAACCCAACCAGTCCGTTCTCCTTTTTTTTCTTTAACCCGCAATCTTCGTACCTCATCCGGGATCTACCGCCACTTTTTGACCTGTTAGACACGTATCCATCTCCATTAGTACGTAATAAGTGACCTAAGTATAACTAATACCGGCAAAATTTTATTTTTTTATTTCCCCTCATAATGGTCGCACCCTACTTTTTATCGAAATAAATTGGCATCAAATCTACGACGATTATGCGGAGAAATACGGTATTCCGCTGCGTAATTAGGGTTTCGTTCATGTAGTGCTCTTATTCCAATATATAAGTACCTATTTAAACGATCATTTTTTGATCAAACAGTATGAAAATATTATATTGATTTCGTTTTTATGATTTCCTCCATGTTTGCCTTGATTTTAATAGATGTTAAATCACCCTTTCTGATTCCTAAAAAATTGTAAAAAGTGTATAAGAACTATATTTTATCAGTTTCTCACCTGTGTAATCAGTGAGACTAGGTTTACCTTTTCTTGGTATTTTAGCGGAAATATCTCCTGAGACATCCAGTAAAGAAATGAACTGAGTGCAAGATAAATCATTACTGTGTAAGAAGTGAATATATTAATATTTTAAGGACAAGGCTCCTTTAGGACTTCAGGCGTTTCTTCAGGAAGAATCTTATATTAGGATCCATATTAAGGAAGTTTTTTTACTTTTTCACAACAAGCATTTTAGAAAAGTACGAAGTATTTTTAATATGAATTTTAAGGCAAGGTCCCTTTTTACGGATGAATAACCATGCACATGTAATTGCAAATTTGTACCAGGTTGTTTTTACTTTTGTTGTGACATTTCCATTGGAAGATACTATTGACTTGGTTAGTACAGGTGTTACTTCATAGAAATATATTTCCAATGATGAAATACAACACTGTGTATTTTACTAATGAATTTCATTTGGTACGACTAGTTACAACGCATGAGCAACATAGCCAGATACTATATTTCCATGGTAGAGTACTTGGTGTATATAGTCAAAGTTAAGGGCCGTGCAGAGGTGAGTAGGGGAATTTTGGAAGGGAAGAAGGTGGAAGTTACTACCTACGCTGACTAATATGATTTCCGAAGCTCGAGGTCTATTTCCCGAAGGCTATTTTGGAAGAAAAGTTGTCTGCCTACCTGTTGCAATCGGAGAATGTGTGATGAGCTTCAGTTGGTCATGAAGGAAATTCTTGTAACCCCATGCTACATCTCTATGGGAGGAAAATGCGAGAATATTAAAGTAATTCGTTGCCTTATATATAGGTTTAAGAATCATTCCTTCCCACTAACTGATAAAAGCTAATATGAGAGGCGATCAAGACGCTGTGCTGACGAAAACGCGTCGCATTAACAAAGTCATTTTTCCCCCAATTCCTCTTCTGCCGTTTTTTTACGAATGGCGTTCTATATATCCCCTGCCAACCTTCCATGTAGTGGCTCATAGGGAATGAAATGAGTGCGTTGATGTGAGCATTATATGGCTACTTTTTTTGCAAAAAACTCCCGCGGTGATCTCTCCTTGAATAGGGCGGGGTACATGTTTTTATTCTTTCCAAAATTCTGAACAGACTCTTGACGTCACACAAATGGGATTGGACACTGGGCATCGCAGTGGAGGGGGAGAGAAAAGGAAAACCAAAAGAGATATGTGAGACGGAACATTTTCCCTCGGGGGGGTCCCCTTCCCCCCCTTCCCCTTCGCGAGACCTGTTCTCCTTCCCATCTCTTATGTAAACAGGGAGAGACTGTTCCGGATGACATTGATTCCATTCCAACATCTTTCCAATCGTACTTCCTTCCGTCGGGGATGAGAGAAAAGAGTATTTGCCGAGAGAAATAATAGAAGGTGGAAAGAAATAAAAAATCGGTCGGAGCATTCTTTGGTGGGATACGTGAGAGTACTGGATTGCATCTCCGATCGATATTGTTGAGTTGATCTCCATTGCGGTGGATGAATGGAAGGAAAAAGCGAGAATCTTTGCTCTGAGACGGACA
The DNA here is from genome assembly GCA_963169105.1 of Ceriagrion tenellum. NCBI lineage: Eukaryota > Metazoa > Arthropoda > Insecta > Odonata > Coenagrionidae > Ceriagrion > Ceriagrion tenellum. Next base: position 75,394,621 of record OY720643.1, read on the forward strand.
ATTCTATAATAAAAAATTGAACTTATGAATGCATGATAAAATGAAACATTGTTAAGTTATACACCTCGTTATATTCCACACAATATTGTATCTAACACCGAAAAGATTGTCTCTCAAGCCCATTATCTAACGTTTAAAGTTCAGTAAAAACTTTCTGTTATGGTTAACGTTCATGATAAACTTCGATATGCCCACTCAGTTATTATTCGTGCAAAACGTTTAACTTTATGACAACATTAGTGAAAAAAGCATACTCTGAAATGACTGAGTATCGATCAATAACCTTTGCGCAGTTGAAAAAAGCTTTGCTACTCTTCAGTTATTTTCTTTATATGCATCGATTATATTGTTTAAATATCAGTGTAAATGATTTGTATTGCTTTTTGCATGGTAAAATTAGGTTCAAGTTTGTACTCTCTACTGTTGCTAAATGTTCGCAATTGATCTTTCTGCACAAAGTGCTTATCTCGCACATTTGTTGACATATGTGTACCATGGAAATATCTTGTAAAATAAAGGGTCAATTATTATAACATATTGTTTTTAAGGTAAGAAATATATATTTCTTTTACTCTTTTCCGCACATTTTATATTTTCTCTGGCAGTTAAATGTTTTCAAGTCTTTAATAAGTGGTAACCATACCATGAAGGTTTTTTTCTCTTATTCATACCATGAACGGGTGGAGGAATGAGGGTGATTATGAAAAATGAAGGGGGCCAAGGCCAGGGTCATAGAAAAGTGAGTGAGGAGAGGCTAAAGATAGCATAGAAACTAAATGGTGAGTGATTCCCAGGAGCAAACTCATTTGCAAAGTCCTCCTCATATAATCAGTTACATGTTCCTATTACAGATATTTCTATTTCATTTTCCGCCTTTTTCACAAGTATGGAGTACATTTCTGGACCCAAAAGAATGTTGTCTCCATAAAGTGCTTGGAAACGAAGTTTACTTCTCTAATTTACAATAAATATTTATCTGTGATAAAACTGTTAGTTTTAGTAACCGCTTTAATAAGACATGCAAACAATATAACCGAAATCGAGATCAAACTAATAGTGTGGAAAATTTCGGAATAGATTTTATTTTTCACTATAAATCTTTTCCATGATATTTGCTCATCGATGAATTATTTCACTTATCACTTGTTTGAGTATAGTTTTTGAGACTTTGACGAATGCTATCAAATATAAATATTTTAAATTCTAATCGGATCGAAGCCGAGCACCAAGAAATATAAGCCTTGTTCTGATTCTAATATTTTTACGGACTTTTGAGCGGATGTGGCATCTAAGACATTTTGGTCAGTGATATTTCATTCATTACTATTTCATTAATTGATTATTCATTGATATTTAGCGAGATATCCATATATTTTCAGTTATCATTGTTTGTGCAATATTCAAAATGTGCATGTACAGAGAGTGAAAGTCATACGATTCGAAATCATAAAAGAGAAACCAAAGTCACACAAAAGGCTTGGTTCTGTAAATAATTGAGAGAATTTGTGTGATGAAGTAAATGAAACAGATATTAAGTCTGACAGTGGCTGAAAATATTTTAATTGAAATAAGGAAACCGTTATACTAATTACTAATTGCTCCTAGTTTTTAGTAAAAGACTTTACATAACAAAGGTTGACTAGTACTTAACATATAATGTGTTTTTACATTATGGCTTTAATTCCTGAGTATCAATATACAAAGTTGTAAACTGGGAAAAAAATTAAACGTATTATTTGATACTTAGCAGTTAGCAACTAAAATAACTGATTTTGTTAAAATGAATAATAAATTTTAAAATTCTAGTAATATTTCATGTGAGGACTAAATATATTTTGATGGCGAATTATATTTTATGCATTGCTATTTTGAGATTTATTGTACGAGCTCCTAAAATATGCATCTGTGAAGAACATATGAAAAGAAAAGAAAAAGATTGCGAAGAAAGGGACAGGGAACGCATGAGATGACATCCCGTGCTCTCCTTTTCCTAAGACTTCTCGAAGGACGACGTGACGACGGCTCGCTACGGAAATACGTAGCTGGGACTGCCCGCAGCGGAGAAATGTTTTAGAAAAAAGAGAAAGGAAAAAAGGAGGACAATGGTGTCTTCCGTACCTGACATGATCCCGGGATGAGAGGGGCAATACTTTAGATCTCGCTAAGATGACGATATGACTAAGATGAATAACTATAATCTCACTAAGATGACGATATTCCTTGGACTCAAGAGGCAACAAATACGGAGTATTGGTGATATTTTTTCTGAAATTCCCTTTTGCCTAAAACAGCTGTTAGTGTGAAAGTTGATATATATCATCTTTTGGTGTCTGATACATGAAAAACGGTGTTTTTATACAGTGATTCATTCAAGGTAAAGATAAATCTATAGAATATGGTGAGAGAATTCAAAATATTTTTTCTTGTATGATGGTCGAACCAACATAGTAGTCTTGGCTTGATTCATCATGAACTTTACCTAATATTCTATGCTTTAGTGAATGTTTCAATCATTTAAATAGCATTTGTAGACAATTATGAAAATTAAAATAAAATATGCCTTCAATACTACCAGAGTTGGCGGATTTTCTGCGTGTTTATACCATTAAATACTACTAAAGCACAATTCGATGGTATACTTATGATTCTGGTCTGCCACACTTAATGGCTCTTAGATAATTTTTTATTGATTTCATATAAATTAGGAAAAACATTTTATTGGCCCTGATTATACTGTTTTTATCATGTAGTGAATATTCCGTTTACAAAACAGCAATGTTGAGAAATATGAGAAAGTAAAAATGTATTAATGAGAAGTTACTATTGACGATATCACTTAGACATAATCATTCCATAAATTAGTTTACTAAAACTAGGGTCAAGCCGAATAGCTTAAATATTTTCACTTCATCATCGATTTATTTTAAAGGTTTATGTTGCTCCTCTGCTAAGACCTCGGCGGTTGAGAATGAACATGTTTTATTTAATTAGGGAAAAAACTTAACTGAAATAACATAAATTTTATTAATTCAAACTTGCTATAAACTAACTGCATCGTATTAGTTCAGGTAGTTTGATCTATCTTTTTAAAATGAGACATAGTTTATTAGTTGTATTTAAACGTTTTATACATTTTTGCTAAAAAATTTTCAGCAGCCAAATGTTTATATCGGTTCAAAATAATAAAAATTCCTTTATCAATTTCGTATTATAAACAATATATTGATTATTACTTGATCATAGGGTTTTTAACTGTGTGCTAATATTGTGTGCTGGCTATGAAGCACAACTGATTGAGGCATATTTGGCCTTGATTCCTCGGCTATTTGAAAACATTGAAATTCGTTTCCCTTCGTTACAGTAGTCCTATTGGTTTCTGGGGTAAATGTAGCCCGTTAAGAGATGAGTAAAATACTGGAGCACAGTTTCAACTGATCTGATGGAGTAGAGCAAAAGATAAGATCGGAAATCGATGAGTGTGTGGATATGTTATCCCATGATATTGGATCCAATCAACCATTTCCATTCTCTGAGGACAAGGTAAATATTGTGTCTGACCAAAATGTCGCTGATGGAAACGCATGCCCCTGTTTAACCAAAGGTGGGGAAGTTTCCTCCATTTGGTTTACAGCAGTTAGTAGGAGGCTTTAGCCTCGAATTTTCAGAATTGGATATCGTTTCCTCGTGCAACGGACTTGTGTGCGTTATCTGCACAAATTGAAATTATTCGCTGAAGTAATTTGAAAAATCCAATTACCGCTAACTGATGCCCTCGGGTTCTCATTCAAAATTGGCTCGGACTCTTGTGTTTTTTCTAAAAAAAAATAACTTTTCATCATGATTACGTCAAAGATGTGGTTTTCCTCAGCCTTCGAGGCCATTAGTTGGGGCAAGGGTACTGCTATTTAAAGAAAGAACAATTTTCTGTTCACCTGGGTTCACCTGTCTGTAGATTTTATTCTTCTGAATTCTAGAGTATTTAAAAGTATGCTCCAATAAACGTACGAAAATGGTTTCAAAACATTTGTAAACTAGAATATAAATTTAAAAAATAGCATTAATTTGAATTGGTGTAGGCAGTATGTACAGCATATAAAGGAATGTGAGTAGGTCAAGAGGAGAGAAAATTACAGGGTGTTAAGTGTTCTTCTTCCGGCATCATTATATGCCAACAGAATATAGACATGTTGGGGTAAGCATAGGAGTAGTATAAATGGAGTTGAAATTGGAGGCACGAGAAGTGTCTAAGTAGATACTAGGAGGAATGGAGTGAGATATGACTGGGTGATATTCATCTACGTCTAAGAAATATCGTAAGAAACAACAAGTACGAGAGTGGTACATTATCCAACATGCTACCATGCTACACTCTAGTAAAGATACAGGAACTGGTTAGTATTATTACTGCGATTGATAAATAGTACTAAAGGGTACTAAATCATTAAGAAAGCTAAATATTGCTAGAAATTTTATGTGAGATGAAGATAAATCATAAGACCACAAAAGTAATGAGATTATATTGGACAAAGAAAGAGACGCTAGCCCTTAAAATTGGAGGACACAAACGCGAGCAGGTAGTCCATTTTAATTACTTAGGTAGTACGCAAGGAGAAAATGGACATAGTAGCAAAGACATACGGAAGAGAATAGCACTAGCTAAGGAGGCGTTTAGTAATAGAAGGGAGCTAATGACGGGGACGTTGGTTAGGATATGAAGAAGAGGCTCGTAAAGAGCTTGATATGGAGCGTGGCGTTGTGTGGGGCAGAAACGTGAACCCTCAGAAAGGAGGACGAGAATTGGCTGCAGGCATTTGAGATGTGGATATGGAGAAAGATGGATAAGTCGAGGTGGACGGAGAGGAAGACTAACGAGGAAGTGGTTGAGATAGTGGGTGAGGATAGGAAATTTCTCAATGAAATTCGAGATCGGCAGAGTAGGTGGCTGAAGAATGTGATAATTGGCGATAGGTTTCTCAAAAATATGATAGAGGGAATGATGTGGGGAAAGCGGGAAAGAGGAAGAAAGAGAACAGGTTTCATGGACAGGATGAAGAACGGTAGATCGTATGCTGAAACAAAAAAGCTTATACTAGAGCGAGATAGGCCTCTGAAAGTGTAGAAAACCGGGAAGAGATTCTCTGACACTCAGCAACACCTACCCTATACTATTTTTTTAAATCACCAAAATCGATATGATGAATGGAAAGTTTAGTCTGTTTGTCTGCCCAGAAATAATCTTTACTGTGGGCGTACTGCTCATAATCATAAACCTTAGTCAACTTAGCAGTTAATGCAATTCCAGTCATCCTGACTGTACTTGAAAGTACTGTGGTTGAATTGTTAAGGACGAAAGCACTGTACTGCAGAGACTGAACTACGGAGGAAGCTATACTGAAAATGTGCATGTGAACTCTACTCTGGGTATAGCAGTACGGAAACTGCTAAATTTCAGTGCTGGAAGTGTACTGCTGCTATAACTGTATTGAAAAAATGTGGTGTAATGTGGAAATCTATACTTTTTTTTCAATTTTAGTGAAGTACTGAGCACACTTCCAGTCCAGTTACAGTTGAGATGGAGAATAGGTGCACCTTAAGTACTGCACAATTTTTTTTCTCTGAGTGGTGACGTGGGTCTATCTCGGAACTTTTTAGCCATTCGTTTTTAACGCGAATTTGATGAAATGAAGTCGCGCTATTCTGTTCCAGTTCTGCTTAATTCACTCTCTTTTTGCATTCCCTTTCAAATGCCATGAGTCTCACTTCCTACTCTCTATTTAGACGGGTCTCTTCTAGGACAGCTTATTCTAGACGCTAGGCCACTCAGCTTTAGGCGTGGGACGAGGAAACATTAATTCCGGTGGATTCTCCCATAGCCATTTCTTTCTGTTTGTCGTTCCTTCTCGTAGGGCGCCTTTGAAGGGCTTGCTTTCCATTTTAATATATGAGCACCTTGGAGAGAGGCTCTTAGATGGAGAAAATATTCTCAGTTGATGTCAAACATAATTAATTACGAACGTGCTCAGCACCCCATTTGATACTTCTCCAAGACCTTCCGGGTGACGATAAGGAATGAATTTTTGCGGGGGTGTCTTTCTTTACTTCTCAGAATTGAGTCTTAAGTTTGTCTCCGAGTATTAGCGAGTGGAAAGTTAATCTGAGCAATACGAGGACATCCTCACAATAAGTCATTGTTTTAGTCTTAATATTACTTGGTTGGGCGAAAGCAGGAAAACATGAAACTACATTTCAATATTTTTAGCACGTTAATATAGCTATTCATCTACGCGTATACCCAAGCCTCCATTAGGGCCTTTGACACGTAATGATTCTCATCAGGTGTGAAGTACTCATCCCATCTCAAAACAGAACCTCGTACGTTCCCGCAACTGTTTGGCGTAGACCAAGTAGCTGTCAGGATATGTGGCTCTGTTAGACAAGATATTTTTCCACTCGCGGTGCAGAAATGATGATGAAATGCGGCATGTAAGAGCCACGTTAGACCCCCTTAGACATAAGGTGCATAATATTGATACATATATCGGTTTTAACCTAGCGCTTTAAACCTTAGAGTCTCTGGTGTTTGCTTGTCTACCTAGGTAAAAATCTATACTTAAACTATCCCTATTTAAGTACGTTTTACATGCCATATCATAGATTTTTAACCCACTTCAGTTTGATATCGTGACAGTTTGAAATTGTCCCTAGGGATATTTTGTGAACATGTAACAGTTATTGCCCAAAGAAGAAGTGAGAGCTGCCTTTTATAACAGGCACACAGTAAGGAACCTGTTAGGAAGCAATAAGGACAAGACGGAAGTGATACAAAAGAGTGGTGTATATGAACTCCAGTGCGATGATTGTGGGATGACGTACCTGGGACAGACTGATAAGAAGTTGATGACTAGAGTGAAAGAACATAGAGCCTGTTACATAAACAATAACTATAATTCACATTTTGCAAAACATTTAATAGAAAATGGACACTCCAGCAATTTTACCCCTAAAATTCTACACATTCAAGAAAAAGGACCGAAGTTAGATGCTTTGGAAGAATTGGAAATTTTTTTACAGGGCAAATCCAAACGAATTTCATATTCTTAACGAACTTTTGTATCCCTCCCGTTCCCCTCTCCTATACGTCCTGACTCCTACCAACAACATCCTTACTCATCCCACAACCACAACCCTCGCTCAACCTACCACCAATCTGCCGAGGCCACTGCCTCCTCCCACGACGCCCAATCCAGCGTCCGCTTCCCGGATTATGTCCAATACCCTAGCTCCTCACCCCTCCCCATCCAATCAAACATAGAGCCTCCCACCCCCACCCATCCAACACAATACCTTCCCAACGCCTTACCTGTGACTTCCCCTCCCTCCCCTTCACCCGCCCCCTCTCTTCTCCTTCATCCATAGAATTTCATATGTATACATAGAGTGGAAAATATGTCTGTGTACCTGATGATGCTGCACTGCGGCGAAACCGGTCGTAAATAAATCTTTTACAATGTGGAATTGAAAAGTTAATCCTTCTATCCCTGAAAATATCTTATTTCAAATGTACCAAGTTTTCATCCTCTTGCCGAATACTTTGTGAGATTGTTGACGAAAACCTACAGCTCTTTGTTGTCCAGCTTACCTCTTGGTTATGCTGGATCGGCTTCTTGCCCTATTCCTTCCTCCCATCCTTCCTCATCCATGTGCACCACTGGCACGCTGTGCCATGGTTTCAGAATGTGACCTGATTTTTTACCAGATTCCATATGGCTTTAAATGCTTTATTCTGTCACGGAAATCCATAATTAGCAAGTAGCCAATCCAGCCTTTCCTTAATTACTAACAGAGGATTTATCGATACAATGTAGATTTTTTGACTTTAATGATTATTTTGCTGACACTATGAAATATATGGACACAATAACCAATTTTTGTTTCATATTCTCAGTTGACCCCAAGAATTAGTGCAAAAGTCATTGGTAGGAAACAATAATTACTGATAATTTGAAATATCACGTGTTTTTTTTAATAAAAATACCTCGAGGAAATAATAATACTATCTACATAATAGAGGAGGAAATTAATCTATTCGATTGAGGACTGGCCTAATCAGTAATTTAGGAGAAGAATGAAAAATTAACGAGTGCCTATTAAATTCTCGGAGAAGGGCGAATTACCCTCTTTCCTCCCTCCCCATGGGTCCGCCCAGACTCAATCCATTTCTTCTTGTCCTCCTATCGACGTGCCGTGAAAACTCTACCGCTGTGCATTTTCCGCCGGCGCAAACAACACAAACTGGCAACGAGGAATGTCTTTCGCGGGCCATCCTGAGCGGACGTGGTGGCAGGAGGCAAATAACACCACACGTAGGCGCCTATAAACACGCGTACCGTGAAAATTGGACGGAGGAATTTCTCGTTCATTGCGAGGACTGGGTATTTCCGATATTCAAGTCCATGTATCGCTACTCGATGTTCGAGGGTTGATCGATGAAATCTGAGGAAAAATTTATTTCTAGGTTCCCTTATGTGTCACATCGTTGCGATTTATAAATTTGGAAACAAGTAAATGGGTGCTTGCAGTTTACAATCAAAGGGGGAGTTTGTGTATAATGATACTCTTTAAATAACGAAAAATGAAAGGATTATCCTTACAAAACCAATGAAAGCTCTAAAGCCTACGTGATACATGCAAGCAAAGAAAAATTTTATGGAAATCTCAAAATCAATTACACGGTCCATGAGGTATGGACCAGAAAGTTTTAGTACAAATCATGTTATCTCATTCGGATATTAACGACTTCTCAAAATACTGCATTCAAACAGAAAGCTGGACCACCTCGCCGAGTTCCGAATCTCAAATCGACAATCGGCCTGGCGACAATGGAAAAATCTATCCATAGCAACGAAAATGAAGAAATTCCTAAAACCGCCGATAAAAGTTTAAATATTTCAGTTTAACGATAGGTAGGGAAAAGTTGATTGCCAGAATAAGGTTTTTCAAACGTTCAGCCTCATATTTGTGAAAGAATTTATCTTGAAGGCTCAGTTTTTTCACATTTTAATGGACAATAGAAAAAAGATCTACACTAAAATATTTCATTTTTTCCCTTTAAATCCCAAGTAAAGCTATCGATTACAATAACTCGAAGTCCAATCGACTTTTTGACATTTCCGATTTTTTCCCAACTCGATGCATAATTCAAACCCTTCCCTGAAAATTTGGAGCACCTAGCATGTTAAGAAATGCTCAGGAATTTGGATGAATGAGTCAGTCAGTTTTGTCACGCCTGTTAATTTGTTGTGCTGTTCATTTTTATGAATTTTGTTTGTTTCACGAATTGAGTTAGATTGAGAGGGCACCACGTTACCAAACTGAAACCTTACAACCGAAATAACAACCATATTGTTATTATCTGATCTCTCCTTACTTTCCTATAAATAACACGACGGAATGGACGAATTACGGATGGCAAACAAGAATATCAACCGCCTCTTTGAAGTTGATGGCAGTAACTCTTGAAACAGATGTTGACTGCTTGGTGCTATGCATTCTACTCAGTTTTACGAAATTTTTATTGGAAATGCGGATTATTATAAATTTACATAAATAAACATTATATGTTGGGAGAATGCATATTGAAGAAGTAAATGCATGCTGATTTTTAGTAGGTAAGTTATTGAGGGAAAGCATAGGAAAATTTCAAAATTTGTGCGTTAGCCCTCAAGCGCTAGGGTTATCAAAGATGGTGGACTGCCTTAAGCTTTTAGCCATAAATATACAAAATGGATTCACATGTTCGGAATCGTTGCTTAGGCTGCGTGTTGCCTCAATATCCACATTTAGTTCACCCAGTCCTTGGCGTTACTTTGAAAAAAGTCTTCTCAGTCGACTCGTAAATGGCTGTTGTTGATTGCTGTTAACGTGAGATTGTGGTGAATATTCAATAACGATGGAATAGATGTGAACTACCTGATGCTGTGAATAATAGCTGGCTATTTTTAGACCAACCAGTTACTTTGTAAATATCTTTCAAATTCATTCCACTTTTATCACCTCGTATTATAATTAAATTGCTGTAGAACGATATTCACAAAGTGCTAAGAAGTTGATTTTGCATTTGTGTCATTACATTTGGAGAGGAATTAAATATATCTGTAGACCGGACAATATTAAAAAAGTGTGTGATTATGTCCCGCGTGTAGTACTACATTTTTATCCACTGCATTGTGATTACTGGTGAGTAAATCCGGTAATACGTGATTATTTATGATATGTATACTGTATTTACATTTGAACTGGCATATTTCATCACTAGATGGTGCCATAATTGACAAATTTGTTTGTTTGCGGAATTCTAGGCAACAGTTTTTGGCGACGAGTCGTCAATCTATATGTATTTTCATGTTTCTAGCATTGGCCAGCATAGTGAGCGCCCTCTGAAACTACCTCAATGGTTTTTATCTGACAGGAATGGAAGTATTACAAGACGAGCAATACCTACTTGTGCAATATAATTGTATCCTATTCAAAAATGCCGAAGCAAAAATGATAAAAAGCTTACAAAAGCTATGGTAAACATACTCCATCACCTTTCACTGTGTTTTGAAGACCTAAGGTGGCTCTAGACTTACTGTACCATTACAAAATACCAAAATACTCAATTACACAATTTTCTCGTCTGGTATAAACAATCCTGCTTCCGCTGAGGAAATGGGACTCTTATAGAAAACTAAAATCAAGGTGAAAAATGTTCAAATTATTCCACCAAGACACATTTAATGGTAACAAATGTCCAGCTAGAGGAGCCGAATGCAGACCAATATTGAACTATTGCTTTATCACTCCAATTATGACAGTATTTTGCAAATAATTTGAAGAAATTAGTTTTATGATTGTTTACCTTATTTTAATGCTTTTTTCCAGGGCTTTTCGCATTTTCCGTAACCACCATCTAGCGGTTTTATGTATGGAAGTCAACAAATTCATAATGAGGCTATTGCAACGATTTAGCGTGTATGAAAACTTGAGACCGAAATTTCTCTCTATCCTTCTTGATGTGTTGCTGGTGCTGATATGTGCCGCCAATGCGTTAAAACACTTAGAGGCTAGGTAGCCAACAAATCGACTCTCTGTTGAAAATTAGAGTTATTCCTTATGCAAATTCTCAGCCAATGTATCTTCTGTCGATATTATTAATATCCTATTAACTACTACAAACTACTCCGTTAATGTAGATCTGGTCATGAGAGTGAAATTAGGGAAATAGACTACACAGCGAACCGATTCAACGTGTCATTTTTCCTGCTATCGTTGAGAAGCCATAGGCAGCTCCCAAGGAGAATTAGAATTTAGTTAGTCGACTGCTAGTTAAGTTTAATATGTACTAGGGTAATTGTTAAAAGAGAACTGAAACCGTGGCTGGCGAGAGCTCTTCCCTTTGATTTATTTCTTAATTATTTCGCCTAATGAGAAACTATCTGGGGTCGTTAAGGTAACAACTGGACTCAGTGGGTTTCTAGTGCCGTAGTGTGGGTGCTTATCTTTGTAGGGCTATTTTCTGATACCTTAAGATTGCTGAGATAATTTTCTTCATTTAGATAGGGTGTTGGAGTCGCCTTTGGTAATCTGCATCTCGTGAGAAACTTGATACAGTACCCTACGAGGCGGCTGTTGGTGACCAATGAGATTGACACAGGGTGGTCACATGGTTTCTGACCATGGCCAAGCTATGATTTCCGATTTTTAGACCCTGAAGCTGACCTCTTACAGTTAGTAGCTTATCTCCGTAATGCTTGTGAATTGATCTGAAGCGTATTACTAACATCACGTTATGAAAGATTTCAGCAATCTCTCTTACATCTCTGATCGTTTATCAAAATATATTATGCAATTAGTTGCTGTGGCGTTGTAGTGAGGTGTAGGTTATTGAACGTTCCGCCTCATGACAAAATTTTCAAAGCTGTCGCTGATGCATTATTAGCCGTAGTTTCGATAATTCTTCCACGGTACGTCATGTTGCATATTGTTGATAAGCAAACCCCTTGCCTCACATCTTTCAGGTGGATTGGAGGGAAATTTGTGAGGGCAGAGGAAGACGTGTAGAGTTATATGGAAACATTTCCTGTGCAGCAGCTATGGAGCGCGAGACAATAGCGTGTAAATCGCGGCCGGCAATAAATAATCATTTGGAAATTTGTACCTCCTTTTTCAACTGAGCAGCAGACATTCCTCAAAGTGATGCCTCAAATTTTTGATTTTACACTCCTGTTGAGACAACGCCGAGGACTATATCGAAAAATCTTGAAACAATGTTTTAGCAAACATTAGTCTTTTCGAGTCAAGTATCGATTTGAGCGCATCGAAGCCCCTCTCACAGCCTCAGAGATTACGAGGAAGCTGAAATGTGCCGCTGGAGATGGGGGTGTTATGTATGGAGGCGGTAAGGTACAGCGCGGCGGAGCAAACACCGCTTTGTAGTTTGACACAAGCGTTGCATCGGCCATATGGGAAGGAGAGCGGACTTTAAAGCGTTTGCTCACGCCGTTCGCTTGGGATGGATAAAGGAATATTGAGGTTGTCAGGCGGCGAGGTGGCGTAGGAACGGGCGATCCCGGGAGGAGTAGGGATAAAAAAATAACACTTGAAAAGTCAAGGTAGTTTGAGCAAAACATCACTTCACAAAAAGTTCGATGAATTTTTCCTCTTTTCAAACAAAGAGATCTAATTTTTTCAATGATGGTAAGCTATCATCCAAGAAACAATATACTTTCGATACATATGCCAAAAATACTAATCATATTTAAGGGTAATTGTAGGGAATTGCATTCCGGGGATAATTTCTTTTTGAAGCACGGATTTTCACCACCGATATTTCGCCAAAAATTATCAAGGATTATTTTATTTTTTTCATCATATTGTTTATAATTAAGCCAAAAACGTATTGCAGTGATTGTTACTAAAACGCAAAAATAATATTAATTTTTTTAAAAGGCGTTCTTGGTATACGCAATAAAATAAATTTATTCTCTCTAACAAGTCTGTTTCCCACCTTACACATATAAATTTAGTTAATTTCTCAGGGTTGCCGTTATTCTTACAAAGTTTTCGTGCCATCAATGTTACAATATTTACTTCGCATTTCCAACCTATGCTTAGATATAAATATAAAATTACAATATTACATATAAAAGATAATAATAATAATATATTTATTCTTCCAAACATGCATCATACAGCACAGGAAGTAAATTAGCCTATAAGGCATTAAGCCTACGTTTAGGCTAATTTCAGAATCATAAGGCGTGGAAAAGGAAACATTGAACCAAAATTTACAAAATATGACAATATGCATATAAAACTTTTGTGCGTAAAAAAATTACCACTTTGTTAGCTTGAAAAAATGCATAAAATAAAGCAGTTTTGCTACAAATGTGATTAAAATTTTAACACTTAAATCAATTTTCAAAATTCAAGCGTAAATATGCAAAGAAAATTAAGCGAGTAAAATAATTACCACTGTGCTGGCTTGAAAACATGCCAAAAAATAAAACAGTTGTACAATAAATGTGAATAAAATTATAATTATGACACTAAAATTCACTGATCTTTTACAATAATGTTTCAATATTATCAAATGTCATTAGCCATTCATGAATCATTCTTTGATATCTTTTTAAATGAATAGATTCTTTGATAGCTTTTGGCCAGAAGTTATACAATATAGGTCCCATACACAACAAACACCTTTTATACAATGCAAGATTCGGTTAGGGCGTCCGGGACCCAGAATCCTCTGCAAAAATTAAATATCATATTACTCCCAAATAATGGTGGACTAAATCCACTACGTAAATGAAACATTTTCAGGACTTTAAAACAGTACAAATACCTCAATGGGAGTATTTTTATTTACATTTTTTATTTATATTTGGTATATTTCAAATAGGAAAGATATTGCGCTAAAAAATCTTTCAATGGAATCCTATTTATCAATCTGCCACGACTACTTGCGTCTTTGTTTAAAGTTTGTTCCTCTTTTTCCATTACAGGCAAGATTGATCATAAAGCCACGGTATTTAGCTAAACTCTGAGCAATTTTTGAACAAAAATTAGGCGTCATATTTCTTAAATATTCTATCAAATATTGTATAAATCAAAGATTAGTAAGTGCAAGAAACTTCCGAATGTCGTTAAAAAGGTAAACATTTAATAAAAACAATAAATTTATTGTTCAGGTGTCACCAAAGGTTATTATTTTGTAGTAAGACGTTATTTGTTCATATTTTAAAAATCAGGGAGGTGTAATTAAAAATTACGACACGACACCGATCAAATTAGATGTAGAGAAATTATTTCAGATGTTTAGCTAAGGGAAAAGTGTAAACATGAAGACATTTTCAAAACACAAAATCTGCGAGATAATATCATCTTCTAGAGTACCGCTTATCGCAATCATATCTCTCTCTCGTATAAATTTAGATTCTGCCTTCTTGGTGCAATCCACCTCCTTATTCAGCAGAAGGTTTAAAGTAGGTTCTTAAATGTAGGAAATTGTAATGTCTTCTTAGTCTGCATCGTATAGTAAATGATTCACCTAAAAACATTTATATCATGCCTATATTCTTTGATCATATATTTATTTCGCTGTTCGCTGCTATAATTTTTTAAATCCACAGATTACCAATGTTTCCTAATAACGAAACAAATATTCTGCTGCCGTTGACCACCGCTATCAGCTATATTTAACATTCTTCTCAATATAGGTAAACTATGATTGGCTCAAGGTGATAATGATGGTAAATTATGTTTGTGAAGCCCTTTAATGCTAAATTTCATATCCAGTATACGTTTGTTTATTCCCACTCTACGTAGCCTGTTACTGTATTAATTACTTTTAGAACCCTTGAGAATGGAGAACAAGTCGTTCTCGGAAACGTTGGCAGAAATGGACCTGCTTAACCGGTGGAATACCCGAGAGACCTGTATCTAGTAATTACTTTCTCCAGATTACTGGCTCGCCAAAAGTTATTCACTAACCCTAGCAAAGTTATACCCAATAATACCAGTAAGAATACCATCATTTGCTATAAGTTTATTCATCAATTTGTTTGAGCATCATCCGCTTTCTTTGATTAGTATTCTGTCACTTCCTCGTATGTTTATAATAAAAAAATTCCATTTATGATCCCGTTCTAGCTTATTTTTTCCTGCTTAAGGTAGTTGGAACGATTTTTGTATATTTACAGGTTTGCATACTTACCTGTCTTAATTAATAATATTTATTAATAAAATGGATAAAGTACATGTTACCCATTAGGGTTCTTGAAACATTTATGCTATTTTAACACTTAGCATTATGGCACTTGACATGTATTTCGAAATAACTCGACGATGTATGTATAATTTATCTCTTAATCACGGAAGCGTACTTTTCATATTATTAAAATTGTCGCTAATAAATAAAATAGTTTCATACCGAACAACGAATACGTGATCTCAATGGTTTCAGACTCCACTTTGTGGAAGTATATTGTAAATAATGGAAAAAAAACTTTTTTTGATTCCACCAATTTATTTTCAAGTAGGTACTACTAGTTTACACGCA
The DNA here is from genome assembly GCA_963169105.1 of Ceriagrion tenellum. Taxonomy (NCBI): domain Eukaryota; kingdom Metazoa; phylum Arthropoda; class Insecta; order Odonata; family Coenagrionidae; genus Ceriagrion; species Ceriagrion tenellum. The sequence goes on from OY720643.1 coordinate 75,410,225, forward strand.
GCGGTGTCATCTTCAGGTACCTTCAGTCACTACTAGTTTCGACACAGCGGTGTAATCTTCAGGTACCGTGTGGTGTAATATTCAGGTATCGTGACACCGCTAAAAGTACCTGAAAATGACCAAAGGGAACCTGAAGATGACCAAATGTACCTGAAGATGACCAAAGGGTACCTGAAGATGACACCACTGCCTTGAAACTAATAGTACCTGAAAATAAATTTGTGGAAAAAAAATTTCTTTTTCATTATTGATAATCACATGTTTACTTTAGAATTACGCTTACATTTTGGAATCCGCGCCGTAAACCGAAGGCATAACAGCGCTATAATTGAAAAAATTTGGGAATACAATTCTTGCATTGTTGACATTGCCACAATGATGTTATTTCAGCCGTAAGAATAGACATGCCGAAGTGTATTGCGGTCCATAATTTTTTTCAACCTTCCTCAAGAGTGATGAAGATTGACTCACGATTCACGCTCGAACCACCTTTTTTGTGGTGCTGCAATTTATTATTAAGCTCGTACTGCAATTACTTACTAAGCTCGTATCCTTCGTCAATAAGATAAATCCTATCACATTAATGGCATGTGGCAAGGAATGCTGAGATTAGGAAGTAGGTGCAATGGAAGTGGAAAAGGGGAATTTTGGTGTGCTTTGGACCTTTTTCTCTTAGTCTTAGTGCAGCTACTTCGAGTGTTGCGAAGGAAAACCAAACTCTTGAGTCCGCCTGTTCGGCCGTCGATCCGGCTTATTCCGCCTCCACTGCTTGTCTTGCTGATTTAGCACTGTTAGTGAGTTATTTCCTTCGGAGTGACAGGCAAAATAAAAGGAGGGAACCGAGAGTTTCACTGGCGTCGTTCCAACCTTCTGGATGTGATAGAGCACGCGGTTTCACGTATTTTCTCCCCATAAACGAGCTGTGACTGAAACTTTCGTTGGTGCCGAGAGTTCATGAACATGAAAATGTCACCGCTCTTACTGCGTGAAGACTGGATTTTGAAATGACGCGTAATTAATAACGCAAGTATATTTTAATCGTGCGAACTTCCACGTGCTTGAGTGAGCAATTAGTATTGCCCTGATTCCGTTGTTTCAAAGCATTATTAATTAGACAGTGTGATATTTACAACTCTCTTTTTCTAATTTAATTCTTCATTCATTTATTTTCTGCATTCTTCATGTCGTTGTGACCCCCAACCATAAAATTTGTTTCGGTACTACTTCATAAGACCATCGGAAATATGTGATTTCGATGATCTTAGGCGACTCCAGTGAAAGAGTCGTTTGACCCTCAAAAGTGGTTTCAATCTTCAAAGAGATTGAGAACCGCTGCTCTAAGGATATGTGAAGGAGATACTGCCCGAGGTTGAAAGAAGTAATGTTAGGCGATGCTGAAGGCTGTGATTTAGGGGAAAATGTTGGGTGAGCGGCGAAGGAGAGGAAAGAAAACGGGTCTTTTTGAGGGAGTGAAGAAGGGTTGGAAGTGTGCTGTGATAAAATATTAACTATGGGCTTAAATTAACTATAATATAGAGCATGCACCTGTAAATATCTTATAGTCTCATACTCTCCCCATTTTAACCCACTTCAACTGTTAGATAACCCATATTGTAACGAAAACTGTTACTCATTAACTATCGGAAAACCCTGGAGAGACAAAAAAATATCGGAAAAATAGGTAAAGAGTAATGATCAGAGTAAACTATGAAATGTGAGTTAATGTATGGTTTTATATTCTATGTGAAAAGAATGCATTCCATTACAGTAAACGATGTAAAATATCTCAACGTAGAAGATTATTTATGGAAAGTATTTTACATGAAGTAGGCGAAGCTGTTGATAAATAGCGTCTCTTAGTAAGGCCCATTCATTACATGTACCTTTATATCTGCTAACCAGCGTGCACAGGGAGAGTGACATATGAAAAAGCGTGGCTATTTACGAGATGTGGGGTATGTACATGCTTTGAACAGGCACAACAGGCAAGGAATTTCTGAAGTCTCCACCAAAAAGATTGTTTTTTTACACCGAAAGGATACAAAATTTCCCATGATATCTTGCAAGAGTCGATTAAGAGTTGATTCAATGAATAGTTAGGGGACATCATTATCAATTAACAATTTCGCAAACAATCGCCGACAATTTTCTAATGGAAAATTGTCGGCGTCGGAGGAAGTCATTTTCATTTTCAAAGTTGAGGTATCTAAAATCAGCCCGGAAAATATAACTTGTGAATGCTATGTTTGAATACTTACCGGCATTTTGGCAGCCTTTTAAGCCCATAGGTAAGCAAACCTGTTGGGCTCGAATCAATACGAGCAAGATTGTGTACAAATATGTTTTGCAGCTATCACTGGGTCCACTAAGGAAGTAAGTCTATGAGTATGGTTTTTATCGGCTTCTTCTTCAACAATTTTATGATATGCCTCTACCTGCTTTTCATGTAAATTTAATTTTATGTTCATTGCTTTGAACCATATCGAAAACATTGACTGGACTGTCTTTCATATCATTTGTCGAAACTTGGAACCGAAGCAGTAGCAATTTTTTCCATTCTCAGTGGGGATATATTGACTATTTATTAGGTCCAAATTTGCAAAGTAATCACAATTACTTTCATGAAGAAACTACCATGTTAAAGTATTGTAAATGTTTTCTTTATACTTTAGAAACAGTTGTAAAATGTCAGGAGGAAATACCACAGTGCTCGAAGCTGGATGCCAATAATACCCGTAATAGCACTGACCTTTTCTCGGATGCTACGTTGTGTGGCGTCATATCACAGATTTGATCGTCATTGAGTTTTTGAGATCGTCAATTGATATTAACATTGACGTCCTAGTCTACGTCGCCGAAAGATATCGTCAGGTGGAGTTTTATTATCTCACTTTTAATCCATTGTCACATATCTTCTTGTGTTTGAAGTAAAACGTGCTCTTTACGCAATATACCTTTATCCTCATTTTTCTATCTTGATACGGATTCAAAACTTTTTAGTTTGCTTCTTATACCGTCAAAATATGTTAATTGAGTAGGGAGTGCAGTAAAAATGTGTTAGGAATGATGTAAAATAAGATTTTAGAAAAAATTAACATTAATAATGGTAAATATGGGAAACTCAGGAATAAATAATTGGAATTCGCTGGACACACTGAGGATAGAGAAGTAAGCGTAGGAAAAAGCTCCATTTCTGTCGCTAAACTGATGTTCTACGTACAAACTTCTTCCACACCCCTTTCTCTAGTCTAACATTTTAATATTCTGTCATCAAAAATTTAATTTTCAGGAATGTTAGTATATAGAATATCTCTCTAGTACTCTCATAATTTTTCAATCCTAACATCCGATGACTGCGGCCCTCCACCCTTCCCTCTCTATTGCTGGTTCCCTTACCTCCTGATATATCCTCCTATGTACTTTGCTCCTTATTTGGTCCGTAAACTGATTCCTGAATCATCATTTGGGGACTTTTCTCTCTACTTTGCCTTCAATTATGTTTTTCATAAATCAATTGTGTCTCAGGGTGTGTCCAATTCATCATGTTCTTTTCTGTATGGTGCTCCATATGGTCCTTTCCCCTTCTACGTTTCTCTAAACTCATCATTTGATATTTGGTCCGACCATTTTATCTTCAGTATTCTCCCCCAGCATAAGGTTTCGAAGGCTTTTAGTATTTTCTGTTCAGCTTTTCCAATTGTCCATGCTTCCAATGGCCGATCCATAGAGTACCACAATCCACATGAATGTTTCACATACTGGGCTCTAGTATTCCGCTGTTCTTGATTTAGTCCGAACTATTCCGTTATGTTTTCCTCACTCGATACTGCTCTTGGTGCTGGAGCTGACATATTTTCAGATGTGATAACCACTGATTGGTTTCTACGAAGATGAAATTGCAGTTTGATAATTATATGTTACTGCTTGTGGCATGTCAAAACAAAGAATCCGCCAGCTGCTTTAGGATGCGGTGACGTATCTGTAGTCCACGGAAGAAATTATCTCATTGTAACAGATAATGCCATGTTGCTTAATGGGAATATCTTGCAGTTAGTACGCTTAGCTTGATATTTCTCTTTGTGCACGTATCTGGAAAATTATTGCACGCTGTTTATGGGAGTACAGCTCTCTACGTTGATATGACGGGTATATGTTAGGCTGAGACACCGGTTACTTGCAACGACCTATGAGTAGTCAGCTTCATGGCAATCAATGTTACACCATTATTTTGTCTACAATTGAAGGGATAACTAGCAAAATGCATGAATGTTTCCGATAAAATTACATTGCTAAAAATGACCTTTACCGCATCACCAGCCCATGATGTACGTGTCCCCGCCTTTCTCATCCCTGCACGAATATTACTATTTTTATTCTCTGCCGTAGCTATAAAAATGATTAACGAAAACGAATATACATTGTTTCTGAGGATTAGAGTTAGTTGGCAAAGAGCTTCGTATAACTATCACATTGAAATGTGCCAAATTTTTTTAAAATAATTATTTAACAGATACAAATAAAAACTCTAAGAAATATAGCCTATTGCAGTATAGTTTTGGTGGAAGTCGTTTGGTGCTGTCGAAAAATAATATAAAGCATGAAAGTGTTCTAAAATTTGCTAAAAATCTCCATGAATTTTCGTCAGAAATATTTATCTTTATGTAATGATGTTTATACTATAAACGTATGCGTACTCCTGCGTCATGGGTCAATTAGTGGAGAACGTGTGAGGAATCAGTCATACCACCTATTGGCGTTTGCATGAGTCACCTTGCTTTGCAGCAGGCAAAGAGTCAAGCCTTTTATGTAATAGAGTCCCAAAAAATTTCCCTGTCCGAAACTCCCTACCACATTTTTCGGTAGCTGTACATTTTGGGTGCAGCGATGATGCGGAGGTAATCGCTATCGAATAGATGGAATATTTCTCCACTTAATTAAGACCGCCATTAAGACCTTTTAATTTATACATTCGGGTCGACGAATTGGAGGCGGTGTCCAAATAGGGGTCCCCTCGGGCCTTAAACCCAAAACGGACCTCCAATAAATATAAAACCATCCTCCGTTCGATTAGCTTTCGAAATTAAGAGGCAGGATCGAATCGAGGCGCGAAAATGGATGAACGCTTGAGCTCCGTCACATCTATCTTCCACCCCCTGTTCTCCGCTCCTATCCTATTGACGAGAGCCCTAAGATGTGTGTGGAACAGAGGTTTTGAATGGATGGCCGCGTTTGGGGAGAAGGGGTGAGTTCGTAGACCTGTTTTTCGACAAAAAGTCCCTTTTTCCTGGCCTTTGGAAGAAAGGGGAGGGAGGGATATCGGCTTAGGATGTGTGCACCGTCCATGGAAGTCTGCCAGACCGACAAACTTTTTTCATTTTTTTTACATCCATACCTTACCTCCTTTCCTCGTGCCTGTCGTCCGTAGTACATATTTCCTTCAAACGGCGGGCGGCTCTGTCTTTTCTGCCCGAGGAAAAATTACTGGCTTCCACGTACAAAGAACGTGAGGATTCCTGACTTTTTTTCTATATTTTTTTAGATATATTATTTCTAGGCTTCCTAGGATTCCAAGCCCTTGTGAAGGCCTGGGTAACTCCGCATTTTTTCCTCATAGCCAACCTCCTTTCTCCTTTTTTTCCCTTCAAGGCAGACCTCGGCAACGTCTTACTTGATGTCGGAGGTTTTTTTTGATCAGGGTAGGCTCTTCTTGCTCGTCCATTTTTTTCCTTGTCTGCAGGCATCGGGCCAGTTTCAGTTCGGTTTCAAGGGCTTAGAGGAAGAATAGAAAAAGTGACCGAGGGAACTCAAGGTTATTGCCCACTGAATAATGTAGACTAAGTTACCTTAAAGGTGGTTGGATCAATTTTCATGTTTGACGGTTGCTTTTATAAACTAAAAACTGGCTTTGCTATGGGGTAGACTCTGTCCCAATATTTTGCCTAACTTTATATGAACAGTAAATTATCTGACTCTAAACATCCGATGCTGAAGTACATAAGCAATTGGTATCGCTGTATTGATGATATATTATGTCTAAAAACTGGTACCTCACGCCACCTATATGCCTGTATTTTCTTCTAAACTCTTTCCGTGAATCAATTAGATTTTCGTCTGAATATGGAGGAGATTATATTTTCAATTTGGATATTAGTGTTTTTTATGTGCTTGCCAGAATACAATTTCAAATAGCAATTTCTTGGTTTATAAAGTAGAAAAGCTTTAGGCAGCCTCTAAAAAAATGAGTTGAGAATACCATACTATAATATTAGGCAATTATTGAATTGACTTCTTAGGAGTATAATACAATTAACCTATTCAAATAGTTATCTGCCAAAATTTAGAAAAAATAATAGTGACTTTACACAATAATATCAAATAAATATTCTGAATCTGGCTGAGTGAATAGCCATTGTGCAGCCATTTGAATTAAATTAATACTTTTATCTTTTATGTTAACTGCTAGTAGATTGTACAATTTTGGACCCATGTGTAAGAAAAATCGTTTAAAGAGAGCTTTGTTTGGTTTTGAAAGAGTGAAATTATATTAATCTCGTAATTAATAATGTGTTCTTCGCGAAGGTAGAAACTGTTGGTTTTTATTTCTAACATAAAATAGCCTGAGTACTTTATAAAGGTATGAATGCCCATATATTTGTATTAAAGATGGGAATAACAATTTCACCATCCACCGGAAACCTACGAATACAGACAACATTATTTTTAAAATCTCTTCTCATTATCACTCTCACACATATCCGTGCCATTTTAAATAGATTAATGAATGTTGCTAAGTCTATATTATATTTTAAAATGACGTTTCCATTTAAGAATGTTTGATATGAAAGTCTCCCACCAAGTGTCGCCTGAGACTAATACTGGAGCTATTTTTGACTTAAAATTACAGATTTCCACAAAATTTGCTTGCGTGTTATTATCAGTGCTATCTGTGGAAGCAAGTGGAAAAGTAGAATTAGAACGATTTATTCTTTGGCTATCAGTAGGTATTTACACACTTAGCATTGAGACACATAGGTATGATGTATTCCGCAAAACTTTGGTCGAATATGTTTGCACAGATTTTCACCTATATGATAGATTATTTATTTCATATCATCTATATGGTTTCTAACTAATAGCGAGTGGCAATGCCAAAGGAAAGATTATTAAGAACGAAATGAAATAAAAATGTCTCCACTATTCCGGTAGGTCTCGCTCATATTCATGGTTTAAACGAAGAAATGAGAGTATACTCCACTCGTCCTGTGAGTTTTGGCTTACATCTTTACTATATTCTTCAATCACGGTATCATATTGCGGCTGAAAAGTAGTGGTAGTTGGGAAATGAGTGACTGTGTGGTTTTATTCACGTGAATTATATTAGGAAGTAGGTTGTTGGTACAAAGGGCAGGTATGACCCCATAAAATTTATTGAAACATGACCATGGTTTGAAGATGCATAATAATGCCTAAGGACTAAACCATATATATGCTTCAATAAATATTATTGCTCAAGTTTTGTGTCTATTTTGAGCCCTAATCCAGAAATATTTTAATTTCATTGACATTATTTCAATTTTTTTACTATAAAGTACCTCTACCGATCGTAAAACTTGTTAAAGAGTTAATTTTATGATAATTAAACTCATTAGTTATTTTTATGAATCAATTTTACTCGTACTCTTTTGCACACCTGTTGGTTCACGCAAGGGAGAATCACGCACCTCCCCACACCATATGCTCTCTAGCAGGTGTTTCATTTTCACCTCCATCAACCTGCCTATTCTAGTAAGAATATAAATTCAGCAAAATGTGGCTAATGACAACCAAAACTTCCTATCAGTATGTTGGTAGTATTTTTTTAAGTCTGCGATCTAATTTTAAAAGTAATTTTTGCTTTCACTAAGGGTTTTTCAGGTCATCGGATGGAAGAGTTTGATTTCAAACGTATATAAACGTTAACACCAGTAACTGTCTAAAATACCATTAAGTTATTATTCTTGCAAAAAGTAATTTTACATGTCCTCAGTTTGATAACAATATAACTAGCTCTTTGAGCTACTACTTATATCATTTCCAAATTCGAAAATTTATGAAAAATGTAAAACATGGAATTGTTCCGCTTGACATAAATTCTATTTTGTAAAACAACAGATAAAATATCCAAATTAAATGGGTGGTTATAGAACGTAGGCACCACTCCTCCTCATTTATAGATATATTGGCAGATAATTTTGGGGACTAAATAAAAATGAGTGAGTTAAATAAAAATGGTAATGTAGCCATCCCATACCCGAAAAACGTGTCGTAAAAATTATATTTTTGTAATTGTAGGCATATCCTCAGTCCAAGGCTTGTTTTTCTTATGGCAAAGGTCCGTAATGATAACAATTAACTTTGTTTTTCCACATATTTTTATTTGCTACGACTCGGGTTTCGACGTTCTACGTCATCTTCAGGTAATGTCTCTATAAATCCATCACAATGTGATGTGAAAGTTAAGTTTTATCATTAAAATGTTGACAGATTCCACCAAGTTACGCCTGATACTACCAATTATAGCAAAGGACTGTCTTTCTTGAAAGCATTTTTTAACGGTACTTGGAAAACTATGGAATTCAGATTTGGTTTCGAATCACCTTGAGGCCGAATTCCCTCTTAAGATAGGTAACAACCCTTGAAAGCAGTTTTTTTTAAACAGTTCGTGAGAAATTGTAGATTTTAAATCTAGTTTTGACTTACATGGTAGCCTATTACTATCTTAAAATAGTTAAAAATCGTACTAATTAGATGCAGACTGTTTAATTTGCATTCCAATTCAAGAATTTCAATTAAATTTTGCTATTAATATAAGCATCGTGTCTTTATCGTCACCCTACTACCTACCCACCAGCCATGGTGCTGGTGGGTTCGTAGCTAATAAGCAATTTCGCCTTTTCTAATAAAGTGGTAAATCTGAATCAACGGGCTCTCGGCATTGTGTTGTCCTGCGGTCACCTCAATTCTCTCATCCAGCCACGAGCGAATATCCCTTGCTCAGCACCGCTGCCATTATGCCCGTAAGCTGGAGGCAGTTTATCCTTTCACTGGAATGAATTCCCCTCAGGGGAAAATCAGGTGAATGGTCTAACGTGCAGGGTAATGCCCCGCTAAGTGCACGGGTTTCAATTTCTCATTTGGGGTGAGGATGGGCCGAGAGCAGGATTTCAAGCCTCACGTGCTACCTAACCGACTCTCTTTAGTGCTAAGGAGCTATTCTTCTTTTTATCTACTTAACTCACTTGGAGTAAGGATTAACATGGTGATAAAGAATCGATTGGCACTATTTCGCCTAGGTTCCTTATTCCCGGTTGAATTCAACGTTAAAGTATTATTCCCCTCTTTTTCAAGGCTAGCTTTAATGACTTTTAGAACACAAAAATTGCTTATTTGAGTCACAAATATGCGGTATAATCTTCAGAAAATGTTATATCTCTATGATGGTGGTCATTCCAAGGGAGCAGTCTCGTTATTCAGTATGTTATGTTCAACTAGACTTTAGTTTAATGATATGTATTTCATGGTCTAATAAATAGTAACAATATAGGTACTATGACCGACTTATTTTAGGCTGCCATTAGTTTCTAGGTTTCAAGTTTCAATTTATGTTGTCGTTCTATGAGTTTAAGGTACATTGTCCTATGTATTTCACGCCGTGTGATGAAAACGCATTCATAAACGAGTTGTTTTTTTAACAATGTATTTAATTGTATTACGCTGAAACAATGAATCACTTGGCACTATTCCGCTTAAGTTTCTCATTTCTAATCGAGTTCAACGTCCATAAATCATTTTGGGAAAGACATATTTTTTTATCAATACTAGTTTGAATGACTTTTTAAAAACAAATATTGCTAATTTAAATCGTAAATATGCTGTCTTATGTTAAAAAATATTATATCTATATGATAGTGGTCAGTCTCTTTATAAAGTATGTTACTTTCTACTTATCTTTAGTCTTATGATATTTATTTCTTGGTCTAATGTATCGTGACGACGTAAGTACTGAGGCCGACTAGTTTAGGCTGCCATCGCTTTTTAGGCAATTTATGCTCATTTTGGCTCTAAGAGTTTGAGAAAAATTGCGCTACTTATTTCACGCCGTGCACTAAAGACGCATTTTCATCCGAGTTTTTTGTGACAACTTGTTTAATCGTATATGTTTGAATCAAAAAGTAATACTTTAATAATGGAGAGAGGGTACAAATTAAATTAGAGCAATTAAAGTTACACGCCTGATACTTACCCATATAGTTATGTATTATGTACGTTAAAACTTGCCCATATAGTTATGTATTTAAAATTATGTATCACATAACCGAACTGCTGTATTGATCCTTAGTTACTCCCCCGTGCTTTATATTCTACGTCACATTTTCTCTTCTTCTCGAAGGCTTTTAAGATAAATTTTGAGTAAAAAATTCTATTGATAATTTACGTTGATTTGTCTTACCATGCTTGCAGCAGTTTTTCTATATATTTTAGAGTGATCACACACAATGTAATCCAATGCAAGTATTTTCGTATCAATCATGCCAGCTTGTTTGACCCGACGCAAGTTGTTACGTTAGAATATATAAATTGATTTACTGGCCACCGATTTGTTCGCAGAACCAAAGTAAGGGGACATATTCTATCTTTTCAATTCATGCATCACATGTAATTATTCAGTCGGCACTTTTTATGAGAATTCTAATTCATTTGTCGAATGTTTTGGTATTTTTTGGTATTTCTAGGGGTGGATCATGAAAGCCGTGGATAAATATGGTGGAAGAGACTAACCCTTTCATTTCATGTGCACAGTATACTTAACAAAGTATGTTTTGCACGACGTGTGCTTATTAAAACTCTTAGTACTATTTTTGACCGTTATAACAATATTTATTAGGGCTTTGTTTACTACACTTCGTCATTTTTACGCCATCTATTGTCTGTTAATGGCATTGGAATTGTAATCAAACAAGATGGTTAAGAGGAAGAAGTTGAGATCAGGGGAGTGCATTTTTTATTTTAAATAATTTTTGCAATGTCTATTACAACATTAATTTTCTAATGGAAAATGGTGATTACGCATACAAGTAACATTTGGAAGAAACAGGAAGTTTTCAGGCTCTACCAATCTTGTATATGTGTGCAAGAAATGCTGATGTACATTATATCATACATTAGGACCCGTTTTGTTGATGCTATAATTGTTTCGAGCAAGAGATATACCGAGAGATTTATTTTGGTGGTAAGAAACTGTTTATCTTTTTTAAAGATTTTCCTCATTATTTTTTAAATATACGTTAATAATGGGAGCTTCTTCATATTCCTCAAAATAAATAAGAATGTGAAGCTTAATAGAATAGCTTTGGTGATCGCAATGTGATTATATGTGGACGGTGTTGAAAAATATCGTGCAGAAATTGGTCCCAAACATCAAAGCAGGAAGGGAAGCATGAAGAGGGAATACTGGCAGTCTTATGGACATGTGGGCGTGTAATTAGCAATGCATGAATGCAACTGAAGCAGAAAAATTTTTGCAGGGATTGAGCGAGTGAGGAGGGAATTATGAAAGTCGAGTGTTACGGTCAATTTTTTGTGAATGGCCTGATGGGAATATATTTATGTGAGATGAATGTTGATTACAAGACGTAATAGGTAATTCCATTCATTGAAAAACATTTAAAGAAAAAATTCAGTCTTTAAATGTTCAAGTGAGTCATTCCTCCTCTGTAATTTGTTTTTCCGTATAGCTCCAAATTGAAATCACCAATCTCTTATTATTCATGGTAATAATATGACGTTATAGATATATTTTTATGCTGAAGAAACTCTTAAAACCATTATTCACTTATCAAACGTTATATCGTTATAGTAAACGCTCAGATGAAAAGGTGAAAGAAAAATACTAATTCGTTCTGGTTAGGCCACACCTCGAATACACCATGGGCATTTAGGACCCTCATAAAAATTTGACCAAAAAAATTAATAAAATACGAATAAAAGCCGCACGCTTCGTTAAAAACTACTATGAATGTACATATAGTATATCACAACTTTTAGAGGGATCAAAGTGGGAGCCCCTAGAGACTCGGAGGCTCTACGATACGCTTAAGTTGCTTGATAAATTCAGTACTTGAGTGTTTCAGAGCGACACAGAATATAATCGTGACGCTCACTACATCTGTAGATCTGACATAAGCGATAAAATAAGAGAGGTACACTGCTGAACAGAAAGGTACAAAAACTTGTTGTTTCCGCGAGCAATAAGCGACCACATTAAAAATTGAGCTCCACTAAATACACTCCCATAATACACATCACCATTTCACATCCCAAAACTTTATCCCTTACGTCTTCACACGGTTGGTGCCCTAATACCCCCTGCCACTCGCCCATGCGGTGGCTCGCAGGGTAGTATATATATGTAGATAGTGAGATGTATGCCCTCCGATTTTATTGTGCTAATTCAAGATCCAATACTCTCGTGATGTGTGATACATGATAATTTCATGAACTTATGGATTTTTTTTACGATGAAGAAACACTTAAAGGCTCCAATTCAGTCTTCAAACGCTCAAGTGAGGCGTTTGCTCTCTGTATTTCTTGCACCAATTTGGAGAGCCTCCCCCCTCAATATACTCCGAAAACTTTCTCGCTGTTTCACGGGAGATTTCTGCGGTTGAGCGCGCATAGACTTTTGGGCCCGCTTCCATTCCTCCAGAATCCGCCCCTACGGAGGAGAACCACCTACTTTCCCCGCTCACCCAGCCAACCAACCACCCCCGTCCACATCCCCAAACAACCCTTACGAAAAGGAGAGAGAGAGAGAGAGAGAGCGCGCATCCCTTTTCGCCACTTCATCACCTTTCGAGATCCACTCCAATGTGCCTTTCACCCGTGTGCCCACCCGCCCACCAACGGGTGCACCGACTCCCCCCTGGCGGCCACTCGCATAAATAACCTGGGCGGGTAGGCGCCACGAATCCTGTGGGCGAATTTTCTTCTTCTACACCTCTTTCCTCCCCCTTCCCCACTGGTCCACCGCTATCTCTTCTTCTTCCCGGGGAAAAATGGCTCTCTCCAATTTGTAACTCCCGGTCCAGCGTGACCATGGGCACGGGGATAAAGAACAAGATGTGTGCGTGAGGTAAACGCTCGGTTCAGTGGGAGGTAGAAGTTGGCGGACAGGAGTGTCTCCATTCGTTTTCGACGTTCTTAATGTGGCTCTTTTACCGAGACGGGGTGAAAAACATGGGTGAACTACCAACGTTAGTATGTAGGTATTTGCTTTCTTCTTCAAACCCTCCCCGTTTTCCCCCTGGCCACTTATTCTCTCATTAGTCTTTCAGTGCAATGACTCGGGTGGATAGAGAGCGCTTCATTCGTCACGATCCTGCAATAGTCACTTCGTCTGGCTGACGTGTTAGAGCGCAAAGTTTGCCTCGTAAGTCTTCAACTCGACTCATTCTTTCGATATTCCATTAAACATGGATTGAAAATCCTCTACAGATTGAGGCATAATTCAGAGCAATTCACTCACAGGAGTGAAGAGAATCGAATTGTTCTCCTCATGGATTGAGTTTAGGGGCTGTGGGAAACAAAATGATTCACTTCATTTCTTTCATTAAATCGTAATACATGTTTGTTTTTATGGTTTGAAAAGGTGGGCATCGTTGCCGTCCACCTTTTTGGATCATAAATTTTGTCATCTTCCGTGAACTCGAATATGCTGCAATTCTAATTTATTTCCGATAAGGAACGAATTCTAGACGACAATCTGGTTATTTTTCACGTAGAGTCCTTACCATGGCTAGTGTGTTCTTTATTAGCACATATACACTATACGCTGGAACACTTCCGTAGCACTGTGGAACACTCCAATTGTAGGTTGTATTATTCCTCCGACAACATTTTACTGGTGTGATAAGACATTACATTAAATCATGGGGCTTGTTTGGTGATTATTACACCGGTCATAACCAGTGCTCACTTGCTAAAATCTAGAAAATCAACATTGAAACATACGCATATGCTCAACCTTCAGATTGACATTTTCCAGTTAGAAAGACCTCGCTTCGAAATATGCTCATGTTTCAATGACATATATCTTCGTTTTGTTCGGTATATACTTGTCAAAAGCACAATGTTACCTGCGTGAAATCGTTCTCTCACAAACTGTGAACTGTTATGATCGATTACTTATTATCAACTTCCGAAACGTAATGAGCAGCAGAGTAACATAAGCCTCTTACTTCCAGATAAGTGACTTTATCAACACGTTGGCAGCTAAGCAAATATGAAACTCTGCTATAGGACATCGTCGCAAATAATACTCGAAGGCTATATTTTCCCCATAAGTGTCTAAAATTAATATGTCATTCCCAGTGAACTCCACTCAAAACGGTAATTGTTTACTAGCATTCGTGCAAAACCTTGTTCTACTACCATAATTGTTACATATAATTGTTATATGTTACACAACATGTTGCTAAAACTTGCAACTTCAGAAAGGAGAGCGTGAATAAACAGCAGGCGTTTGAGATGTCGGTGTGGAGAAGGATAAAAGTGTGGTGGACGTAAAGGAAGACGAACGAGGGAGTACTAGGTATGATGGGTGAGAAAAGGAAACTTCTGAGTGAAATCCGGGTTCGGCAGGGTAGGTGGGTAGAAGAAGTATTTAGGGACGGTAGGTTGCTCAGGACTGTAATAGAAGGATGGTTGGGATAACGTGGAAGAAGAAGAAAGGGAATAGGTTTTATGGACGGGATGAAGAAGGATTGATCGTATCCTGAGGCGGAAAAGTAAACAATACAGGCGAATAGGGTTCTAAGAAAGTAGAAAACCGGGAGAAGTGTCTCTTAGTTTTAGCAAAACCTGCCTTTTATCGGTAGGTTACTTACCCAAATAATACAGCATTTTGTGATCTTTTTTTGAAACTACACCTTCGGGTTAAGGAACTCTTCCGACACCCCAACAGCTGTTGCTAAGCATTTTCACCTTACATGTGCATTGACTGAGAGGTTATGGGTATGTGGGTATCCGCTGTCAAATGAACACTTCCCATTATCCTCCACAGGTTCCTGTGATGTGAGCGGAATCCATCTTCCGCAGGATGCAACTGAAATCTTACTTCCTCTT
Organism: Ceriagrion tenellum; assembly: GCA_963169105.1. Taxonomy (NCBI): domain Eukaryota; kingdom Metazoa; phylum Arthropoda; class Insecta; order Odonata; family Coenagrionidae; genus Ceriagrion; species Ceriagrion tenellum. Next base: position 75,425,387 of record OY720643.1, read on the forward strand.
GCCGTGTTTGGGGGTTCTCTCAGGCCGCACCGCGAGTCTGTTATCGACACCACCACGTCTGCCAAGGAGCGACAATGACTCCGCAGCTTCGACGGTAAGTACGTGGAAATTGCTGTTTGATGCTACCAGATGAGAAGGAAACACGTTTAGCGTTAAAACGGTTTACGGGACTGAAAATATCAAGCAAAAGGCGTAATTGCGTTTACTCGTCCACACCATGGGAAGGGAACTATTTGCTGTGGAAGACTGTGCTCATTTCCGCGTGTGTTCCACTCTATGTGTGTTTTTCCACGCTAATTTCTTTGAATACGATATTTATTTCAAAGAGCTAGTCTGCGCTGACTGCATTTGCAAATAATCGATGGTTTAACCCTCATGTTCTTAACTTTTAAGAAAAGACTTTGACCACAGCAGTAAAGCATTAGATTTAGGCTACTCGACAAGAAAATTATTCTGAGAAATCAGAGATCAATTCTATTACTTACGCTCTTGAATTAACAGAAAAATATGTAAATTTACTAATAATTTACTAATAATTAATACGAAGTTTAGGTGGAAACTAATGACTTTATGCTATTTACTTCTGATACTAGTAAGTTACTTCTTGAGCTACTACAAACATAGATGCAAAATTTGATATGATTATCTTTTAAAACTTTAGCCAGGAAATTTGTGAAAGTGACTTGCTATATACTCTGCGGCTTTAAGATATCTAATCATGCAAAATTATTGAATTTCATCTCTATAGATTTTTATTTCAGTAATAGTGTAAGCGTTTGGTTGCAATCATATTAATTTACCTCTTTGTCTCAAATTAAAATTTGATGAAAAGGTTAGAGAAAATTTTTATGTGATTTCAAACAGATGAACAGAAGATATAGTAAAATAAAAATCAGCAAAAATTTAAACTGAAAAAAACTGAAGCTAGCATAACATTTCCTGTCCTCGTGCATAGATCCTCAACATATGGCTTCTCTTAGTCAATTCTGATCATCAAGTGTCTCACCAAGTTTCAGTTTCAGGAAAAAACATTAACAATGAGGATATTATGTCTCTTTAGGCATGAATTCGGGGCTCTTAAAATTAAGTCATCTATGAATTCTGTCGGCCACATTCTATTTCATCTTTTCTCGCAATGTCTGGTCGATTATACTTTCAGTATAATATAGCTATGATGTAATGTAATTTATGTATTTTTGTAATTTAAGTATGTATGTAATGTAATTTAAGATATTTCAGGCTTCTCATAATGTGATAAATGTTTGGACGCCATCGACATCCTCTCCTCCATTTTGTTAAATTAAACGTTATTATTAAATGTGTATGCTACAACTCGAGTGGTAGATCCAAAAACTATACTGAGAGAATGATTTTGAGGTGAAATAACTAAATTGATTACATAATTTGGTTTGAAAAACGAAGGTAAAACTTGTTTATCTTTTTCTCGTAACAAAAGGCAAAACTTAAATGCAGTTCAGCTATTGATTTTTGTCTCGGATACGACCAAGATTTTTTCGAAAACCAATGCACTATTAAGATCACACGAAACGTTATGGCTGCATGAAATAGCACATAAGGAGCCTTTGTGGTCTGTTGGGAGGTGTTTCAGCCTGTAGAAACTGTTACCGTGACGGTGGAGTTAAGGTTAATGGCGGTTCATACACGGTGATTTCCTTTCTCTTTTATCGCACAACTTTTCAATGTCTTTTCCACACTGATTCCATTTCGACAGCAACTCCAAAACTTCATTATTGCGGTAAAAGTTGCGCAATACACATGTATAGTCGCTTATGGCTTAGACTAAGAGCTTTCAAGCTTCCATCAATTGACCATAATATTTTAAGAATCGGTTTGTTATTATCCCAGATATATGCATTAATATTTTAGGTCCACGTAATAGGACTTGATTTTAATATGCCTAAGATCTAAATTAATCTAGATTTATTAACCATGAGTCACTTGCGCAGAAAAACCGCATTTTTACCGAAACTAAGCTGAATTACAAAATGGATTCAGCTTTAATTATGCCCTCCTAATTCTTGCGTGTAAGATTGATTAATGCACAAAAAAGTGAGTTGGATGCTGATGTGGAATTTCTCGAAAGATACATCCAGGATTAGTTTATCCTGAATGTGAGAAAAACATAAATGTGAGCGCCACCAACATTAGTTTACACCAAAAAAGTTTCTGTATGCTAATTTCCATTTCGTTTTGCATGTCGTTGCTGTCATGGTGATTGAAGATTTTAAATATTTTTAGTTTGGTCCTCTAGATTAATCAATTTTTAAGCATTCTGTCGGCGGGAAATGTCTTGGAATAGTCTAATTTTCTGAGTTCATGTAAGTCAATTGGCACGCCTCAATGCTCCAATTAATTCCATTGATTTTGATCACAATCGATGTTACCAAAATTGCAAACAAGTGGAAAAGCGTGAAAAGGTTAAAGCAGTTATTTTGTTACAGTGTGCTCAAAGTGGAACTAATTTTGTTGAATAGTTGGTGTTTCATATATTAGGCTAAGGGCTTTGCTTTGATTTCTGCAATTACCTACTGCAGCCATTACTTTAAAATGAAGGCTCGCTTAATTTTTTACGCTAAAAATTCTGCTTAGTATTTCGCACGTAAAACCTTACCCTTGGTGGAAATGAAACGGTAAAATGACTGCGGGAAAATTCATTGATGCACTTATATCTTTATGGAGGTGGGATAATAAGTTATGACAATTTTTGTTTTGAAAATATCGCCTCCGAGGCATACATTGGTGGCTTATTATAGTGCATTGCAATTTTTGGGAAAATTTCCGTCATGAATTGAGGTTTTCGCTTGTAAGACGGACATGTTAGATGGAATATTACTGTATTCCCCTTGTTGCACACTTTCTCGTGTGGTAACACCTCTTACTTACTAGTTTAATTTGCGAGTCTATAAACACGTAAAGATAGTATTATATATATCATATTACAGAAAAAAGGTTTTTCCGCATGTCGTCGAAATTTATTAAATTTAAGTTACTTGATGGTGCTACCAAGAATTTACCAACGCAGCTGCGTCGACCAAAATGAGTACTTGTATCCATTGTTCATATTTCGTCTGTATTTTTTAAAATTCAATAGGAGATACCTAAGTTAAAAATAAAAATAAACATGGGAATTAAATATGTTATTTAATTTTAAAATTCATATTTTAATATGACTTTTTCCACTCATACGAGGCGATTGCATCGTCATTACAATTTATTTAGCAGATTATCACTCATAATTGGCTGTAATGTAGTAATTACTCAAATGATGAGAGTGACATGTAATTAGATGTTTTTATTGCCTGTTATATCAAGCGGGATGGTATTTTATATACAGCCGTGTCTGAAAATAGTATTTTTTTAAATAAATGTCATGCCCTTTACCCGGGCATATAGCTATAATAGGCCCTTCAGGGCTATTTAAATTGAACTACCGCTCTTCTCACATAGTTTTCTCGAGTTTTCCATTATCGACTCAAAAAATTGTAAGTATTAAAGCCTATATTTTATTGCCATTCAATTTTTAGTCAGTTATTAACTCTCTTAAGACGACCTTTCGTGAAAAAGGTATTTACAGTGAATGTGAAAATTCTGTTTTTTCACGTGTTTTCCGCAATATTTCACTTTACACAAAGAATTATCAAGAATGATTTGCGAAAAGCTTAGCATTGGAATGTTGGAATTTTAATATCTAAAGCATGTAGGGACGTAATCAACTTTAATTGGTCGAAAAGCTGGAAATAGTGCCAAAATTAAAGTAGGTTAAATTGTCACGGTGACTTGGGTGTCTTTCTTTTCCATCCTAGCCACTTCAGTGTTCTGTCTTTGCCCGGCCGATCGTGATCAGGAATTTTCGCTACCAGAAAGCTCAATTTTGGCCGTAGATGCGTAAACAAGAGCGGTTGTTTAGTCGCTTTTCGCTCAAAGTCGGTTTTCCCTCTGTTTTTCACTCACGTCTTCCCTCCTCCGTCCCCTCTGGAGTGCGGCACGAGGCATAATAGCCCGGGAGCAGAATGCCGTCGTTAGGACTTGGCGAAAATAACGTCCTCGTTCCATTCCCCGCTTCAAGGCTGCAGATCCCTGACAGATGGAACCGCCGCATAAGCCGACTCTCCTTGCCTTTCCATGATTCCTCTCCTCCCCGGCAGCCAAATCACTCCTTCTCTCAAATGTTTGGGTGAGGCTTGTAATATACATCTCTTTTCTCTTTAATATGAGTGGAATACATACGCTCCTTTTTGAGGCTGAATACATATTCGACCCTATTTAATCGCTTTTGAATGTATTTTATATCACGGCGTTCTTGTATCCATAATTTAAGATACATGGCGAAACTTGGTGGCTGTCACCTACGCTAAACTTGATATTCAAGAAGAATACTCGGCTTCAAATACCTTCAGGTTATTTATGTATTACAGCATGAACTTCACGCTTAATTCTTCAAGGTAAAATAATAAAACAGTTTGAACGCAAATTGTTTTATTCTTTTAATTGAAATGAATAGTTGTAGCGGCAATTGAAGGAATTCGCCTGTGCCATTATTGGTATCCAAGAAGAATATTTAGCATATAACAACTCAAAGTAAATTATCGACCACGGCATAAATATATGATTAAATTCCTTCCTTTCCAAAACTGTATTTCCTCTATCTACACTCTACTCACCAGAAAAAGCAGATGGTAGCCAACAGGAGTAATCGATCTTTCAGCAGCGGCTAAAACCAACAAGGACACTAAGCAATCGTGACCCGCTATTTGAATTAATTAAAAGGTACCATCGATATGCCATAAATCTAGCTGTCCATATCGTAGGTATGATATTTGGGGTAAGAGAATTGCTACTTCATAGTGTCAAATAAATTCATCCATACGTAGAATAAGCGGAGTCATTTTCATCTTGCGTAAAGAAGATTGGGATCCTTAGGAGAGTCCGCCAACTTTGCATTCAGTATGTACCCTAAAGTAACACCCTCCTAACTGTGGACGTGGTTAAAAATCTCAAAGAAATTCTACCGAGTCTATGGTTTTGGAGACATTAATCAAAGCCGTTGTTTGTCGTAAATTTGCCTGGTAGTCTTGCTGAAATTAAAGAATTCATGTATTTTATACGAAGGATTTTCGTGTATGTGTTTGTCTTTCATATACACCTGCAGTTTTATGCAAATTAGGATGAGATTTTTTAGTGACGGCACAAATTATTGGATAATTTTCAGTAAAACTTAATTTGGAAAGATATGTCTTAATAATGTAGTATTTTACCCCAACTTAATGGTGACGACGTTTTATTAAAGAAGCCAATTCTCTGGAATTTCACCTTTTATTGCATTAAAAACTAATTGGACATGAAATAAGTATATTGTTTATCAACACTATGACAATCGATCCAAAAAAAATAGCATATTTAATCATTTCTCTCGCATATCGTAATGTCGTTCCTTTAGCTCATAGCCCAGCACATGCTACTCACGAAATATCGTAGGTCGCCAATTATTTGACAAAACAATTGTAGCCAGTGAACTTGACTTGCAACTTGTGAGTAATAGGCTTGAACATTTGAGAAACAACATTTTATGAGCTGCGAATGAGTAGACTTGTACGTTGTAGCTGTGAGAAACAGGGCCCAGGCCATAATGAGTATTTCACTAATTACATCTTTGAGGGAGATGACATTGTCAGACGTGGGGATACACCGGCAACAAATGAGTACTTGACAGGTCAGAATACTCATCTTAAACGCCGAGGAAATTCTGGAGAAAACTTTTTCTTCGAAACTCATCTCACCATTCCTGGTGGTATAAGGCCCAGGTAATAATTATTTATTACTGTTCATAAAAATGATATACAAAAGATATCGTACTGTCTACCTTTTATTAGAAACTCGTACTACACGTGTTTCGACTGTCTTGCAATCATCATCAGGTACGAACGTCGTACCTGATGTATACCGTACCTGATTTCGTACCTGATGATGACTGCAAAACAGTCGTAACACGTGTAGTACGAGTTTGTGATAAAAATTAGACAGTACAATATCTTTTGTGTGTCATTAAAAATGCTGTTCTACAATATCTCGTTTGAGAAAGTGAAATTTGTTCATCAAAATCTTCAAAATACCGTGACATTCACTGCTAAGGACGAGTTATCCTCAAACTTGAATACAATATTTAAAATTCATTTACATGCCAAGGCGTGATTTCACACCGGGCGTGCAGCACTAATATCAGTTTGAATCAGAGCCTCACACGTTCCCCCGGCCGCCAGGCGCAGACCGAAAAGCAGTCTGGAGGTAAAGGTCTAGTGTGATTCTTGCCATAATTTTGTTCATGAAGCCCTATTTTAGTATATATCTTTATCTTCTACCACATTAATTCACGGCAACACGATATCGTTTGTGAAGCTCACAAAATTTGGAGTTTCTTCTTCCACATAAGCGTAAAATTTTAGCTGCTTACCCCTTTCTGTCGCACAATTCCCTCCACTATCATTCATCACTTTCGTTTTCAAATTCTCCTTCATTCTCTTAGTTTGACGAAAGTTTCAACGTACTCTCCTTCCATATGAGTCCATTATTGGAGGAGCATACCTACGTTCTTTCACGACCTCTTTATCATAGTCCCACCCATCTTACTTTTGTTGCAACATTTGTCAGGTATACATTTTAACTTGTTCATGCCAAAAATAAAACGCATTATCATGCAACTTAAGGCTATTCTGTAACGAAGTAATTTTCAATGCTGGAACTTCATAAAACTATAGGAATACATGAACTTTCGAACCGGTGGAACAGTGTTTAAGCGTCACCATCATTACATGATTTCAAATGAAAAGCAGGCTACCCTGTGCGAAAAGCCCGGATCGTAGAGTTTTTGTTTTTCTCTGCTTTGTAAAAGTTTCTGCCAAAAATAAAATTTCCGGCCACTGTTTCTGTCGAATCTTTCCCTGATGAGTGCTAAATACTTCCAAGTTACGTCATCCTGTTGTATTGTGATATGTTCCTCTTCTATTGCCCTCTTAAACCATTAGGATACCCTAGCTCGTTCACGCACGTTCGTTTAAGAGTTTGGCTGAGACGAGTCCCCAGAATATTCTCCATTGACAACCTCGACGAAGAGATTTAAAAGACCGGTCGACCACAGCCCACAACTCATTCGCTCACAATGGCCAGCTACAGTCCTCCTCCCTTTCTCTCTTCCCCTATCTCCTGACCCTTCTCCCGTCCATATAATCCTTGCCTAGCTAGGATACGCCCCCTGAAAAGACCTCCACCCTTCCTCCGCCCTCTACCGACCAACCAGCCAGCCACGCGATTCCGTATTTCCATTTATCATGCGCCTGCCCGACTGTCAAGAGGAAAATGTCTTTGTCGTTCCGTCCAATTGTGTTACGAGCTCCTCCTGGCTGTGGTCTCATCAACTAAGCGTGCGCACCTGGCATTGTTCGGGTGTCCAATTTCGCCCCCAGGTGGCATCGCTTATGGTCGCTCGTGGTTTGCGGTCCGTCGGTTTGGTTGAAAAAAATATAAGCGTCGTAGGAATCTACCCTCTTTCGGGGGAGAGGTGTGTTTTAATAGGCCGATTGTGGGGTTTTGCATTGCTGTAGTCAGGTTTAGCACAAAAATGTCGAGTCTGCGTTGGATCACGCAAATATTTGCAAATAATAATATCGTGATTCAACGTAAGGTGCTTAGGAGCAAGTGGATAAATGGAACGGGACCCCTCAAAACATAAAAAATATGAGATTTTGACTTAATACAAAAAGCAAGATACTGTTGGAAAGCGAAAGTTTTCAGTTCCGCTCGCAAACTTTGGCTTGCAGTCATTTATTATATGTACAATTAGGAAACATTCTACTTTTACTTCTACTTATTACCCTGCATGTAATCACAAGGGTGTTTAGGATGGGGTGACGTGTCCCCAACATGAATAGAGTGAAGAAATTACCTCTCACCATCATTAAACCACACTATGGGTGTGCTACAATTGCTACAGAAATTACAAAACGTATCGTTAATATAACCACGTAGCGTAACGCAAGTATTTCATGCAGAGAGAATGCAAAACATGGTCTTAGCAGAACTCGGATTTAGAAACATGCATTAGGGTGTATGAATTAATCTGCTACACTACCAGTCAACTAACCTACTTCAAAGTCTTAACACAGCCATCATGGTCTCTTATCGATCCCGCGAAAGGGAACATTTTAAACCTTTCTGTTTTACAATCTGTTTTCATTAATGTTTGTAATGATCTGATCCACCGTAGTACGTTGAAGTTCGTAATGAACTGATAATTTCGTCAGAAGATAATCTGAAGGGATAATATTTGATTTTAATATGTAACTTAAACTAAGCAATGTTGTTATCGTATAACTCAGTAACCTCTCATTTTAAACAATAAACATTGGAAATTTGTATTTAACGACGTCTAGTGGTTAACAGGGGGCAGAAAGACCAGAATTTCAAGGAATGTGCTGATAGAAATTGCTGAAGAATTTCTTTCGGGCTTCATCAGTCATCTTCATGCACTTAGCATTCTAGCCTTGTGCCCAGGTTTTACTGAAAATCACAAAATTATTTTTCTCTCCTTCTACGAATGTAGAGTTTATAATCTGAAAAAAAATATAAAAGACCTTTTATATTATCAATACTTTGAGCCACCCATCTAGTTGTTCGGTGGAGTTGCGGACCAGTGATTTATGCGCTAAAAATCAAAGCTCTAAGCTGAATTTTATCGTCTGCTTACTCAGTCAAACATAATATCGAATGCGCAACAAATTTTATTGGCCAGAAAAATAGCTCAAATTCTCAAAATTTTGATGCCCAAGAAAAAGGGTCGCAGCTTTACTTGACGCTACGACGCAGTAACATTCCCTTACGTTTATTAAAAAAAGAGGCTTCCGGCATACCCTCTTGCGCTCAAAATTCAATCAATTTCCAAGGAAATGAAGGTAATTTGCGTCAAAGGAAGGTTAACTACTATTAGCAAACTTTCAGGTCTAGCGATATTCCTCTACTTGAAACAAAAAAACGGGGTTTCTTAATCAATACAAACGTAAAGCAATGCAGAAGGCAAACTTAAATGAACTATGAGTACAAAACATATTCAATGCACTCTTTTATTCTGTAGAAGTTTTTTTCGAGCAGAATAAAAACGATAGAGTTCGGCATCTAAATCTGCATAGTACCCTGCAAGCCATCACAATGGTGTTTTTCAAGGGGTGAGTTATCACTCACGTGCAATATTATGTACGTGTTTCTTTCATCAACATGCACTACACTCTATGTATGCTAAAAATGCTACAGAAACTATTAAATAAATGTATGAAGCTGATATATAAAGAGATGCAAAAGTCATTGAGGAAATCATGCGAATCTTGACGTTAGTACTAGGAGGGAAGTTAAACATTAACCTTTAGGGAGCAGATAAACTGATTTTCTATTGTATAGTGATGTAAAAATTCAAGAAAACAGTGCGATGTGGCTTTTTTTAGCGCAGCGTCAAATTATACCCATATAAATTGCGATAAGAAAACAGTTTTGTAAGTGCAACGTCAATTTTTTAAGAATTTTCAACAATTGTCCTCTGGATTTTTTGGTCAGGAAATTTTTATTGTAGAAATGAAAACAAATAAGTGAAGAAGTATATTCTGAGGTTTAAAAGTGCTAGGTTTGAAGTGTCCTTGAAGCCACCAGCATTGATTCGCGGGAACGCTCGAATGAAAAACAACCCGTTGCTCACGACCTTACGGGGGTGCGGGCGGGTATGCAGATGAGAAGTCGCTAGGAAAGGGGTGGGATACTTACTGAGAGGGCTTTGGTGGGAGGTGGGAAATGGATGGTATTTCCGAGCGCGGTGGAGAACGCGGGACCGGTGGGCTGGCTCACTTTTCAGAATGTTCGCCGACTTTCATTTCGTTTCGTGAAAACGTCTCCAATCCTCTTTTCTCCGTAAACCTCTTAACTTCCCCTTCCCCCTGGAGACATGTCTCTTTCCCGGCTCACTCGTTTGCCTGGCTACACCGCCGCAGATTACTATTCCACAACCACTCTCCTCTACTTCAACTACTCCCCTTTCCCACCTACTACTCCTGTGGCCCGAGTTTTTTGAATATTCGATGTGCGGTTTATAGATTCCCTCCTCGTCGCTACCAAGAATCATCAATACAGAGGTGTTTTTTTCCCAATTAATAGTTGGTCCGTTTATAGCCTATTCCGAAAATTCCACCAACCACCGAGCAGAAAACCTTCTAATATAACTTTTTCAATACATACCACTAGCTGTGCCCGGCATGCGTAGCAATTTCTCTTTTTCTTTCCAATAAGTCCACATATACAAACCAGATACTTTCACATGCATAAAATAAATTTAAGACGATGATTTTTTGTATATAAAATTTAATTTGAAAAAATTTACTCTAGTACTTTGGGATATACAATATCGTTGGTCTTACCGCCTTCTGCAAAATAAAATTAATTCTTCGGCTGTCCCGCTCGTGAGTATACAACATATAATTGACCATGTGAAAGTCATGGATTCTCTAGATTTAATTCCCACGCATGTAATGATTGACCTTGTGCCTGTAATTTGTAACGATGCCATGAGTTTCCAATCCATGCCTATGCTGCGGTTTCCAAGTAAAGAAAATATTCTATTATTGAAGTAGTGCAAAAATTTCAGATTTTTGAGCTTAAAAATCCAATTTTAGGAAAAAGCGAAGCGTATACGAAAATCGAACGCAGGTATAAAAAAATCAAACAAGGGGACCACAACACCAAGACTTATTCTACGTACAAATAAATTCCGTACCATTTAACACAAACTATGTCTCACTGGTACGATTCTGATGCACGTGATATTATCTCACTGATACGATTCTGATGCATGTGATTGAGCAACTCATAAACGAGCTGCTTCGTTACTTGCTTGACGTTCCTCGCTTGTTTGAGAAGGTCGCATGGCAACGCTGTTGAAACGATTCGCGCTCCACCTATTATACAATGAATTTAATAATTCAGAGACCTTCATGGGCGCACGCACAACAGCTCACTAAAGTTTCACGGTAATCTGATGAATGGTATTGGAAGGCAAAGAAGACGAACAAACAAAAATCAAATCAGTGACTTATCTATCTAAATTTATTTATTCTTTTTATATAGAGGTAATTTAGTATGCATAATAGTCCTTGTGTGGACGAAGAGAAGAAAATTCATTGAAATTATTTCATAAGCGGCTAAAATGTTTTTGCTTGCGCTAGATATGGCAAAATTTTGATATTTTATAGCAAATTTGGGCTCACAAGTATGAATAATGCATTTGATCATTCGGTTTAACTATGCAAAATACAGGACACTTGGTATCGATTTAGTACGAATGGAGCAGCCCATAAGGCTTTCTGGCTTATATAATGCGATAAGGACCATCTCGCCGCTGAAACGTTAACCCACGAGTTGATATCGTCATGTCATTTCCTTAACTTTATGGAAAAAACGACCCACTGAATGTTAAAAGTAATCTTTTGGGCCTTAGCATGGATTTGAACGTGACCGTGGATCAGTTGGAATCATGGGTTTTTACTTCGGAGCAAAAACACTAGGGATTCGTCCGTGCAGTATTTCAATGTTGCTTCAAGCTCTCGTGTTACTCTCCAGTTAATTGAAGGCTCTTGAGGGAAATAATTGCTGTGCGAGCGGCTGAGGACCTATGGACGATGCCTGCGGGATTGAAACCAGACTGTGTGAGATCGAAGTTTATTTATCGGAAAGTTGCCATGAATCAATTTGGTAACGATTTAAAATATGTATGCCTGTAAAATTATCCCGAAGATACGAGGGTTTTCCATAAAGTAACACCCCTATTTTTGTCTAAAAAACTACTAATTCTTCGAAAATGAAACTCACACATATGAAAGAATGATGCCTTGTCTACTCACTCTATCATACCACCTAATCTCCCAGTTCATTTGCTTTCCTCTAGCGATTCGCAAGGTCGTGTGTGCCCAGTCGGTACCAGTCCTCGCTCGGGTTATTGAGGTTGTCGTTGCCGTAATCAAATCTTCGTTGTCCAAAGAAGTCGTGCAAAAAACTACTTTGTGGCAATATTGAAAATGGACTGTATTACTAGGGAAATTACGAAGCAATTTATATTCTTTCATGTGTTTAGTTTGTGTCAGACTAGTATTTGCTGACCTAATCTATATAAATAATAATGAAATGCTGTTCGTTGGTAAGCGCATCACTTGAAAATGGCTGGACCGATTTGGCTATTTTATAAAAGTATTTGTTACAGTCCGAATAAGGATATTAAGGAAAGAAAAAATAAAAAATTTGCCCCGAAAATTGGAAAATTCGGGAAAAAATGAAAGTGCTTTCTTCTATGGGATTTTTGAATGAACTCAGGACCATAGCTAACGATTCGAACAATGGATATGCGTAATCCTTTTTTTGTTTTCTTCGTTATTGTCCTGGAAAAGTTTTCAGGAAAAAAAGCTACTATAGGCAAAAATGTCGTTTGACAGCTGATTGTCAATTTGTGAATCAAGCCAATTAGCTACATAGTAACGAAAAATTGATTCAGTTGTTTATTATCAGTTGTACTGTTTTCCTGTTGTAAGTTCATTGCAATCGTTAGATGAAATGAATTAAGTTACGTCGTTTTATCTAAAAAAAATATATATAGATTTACCTACAAAATTTGGTGAGTTTTAAAATGAAAAACGGTTGTGCAGTAACAACAAAGTGGATCAATTTTCAGTTGAATTATCATTCTTCACACTTGTCACATCTGTTGGGTCAGCTAGTGTTAATATATAATATTATCACTAAGAAATACGTTTCTTTTTCTCATATAAACTTTGTTTACACATTTACAATAGTTTTCCACAAATTCACAAAATGATCACAATCAAATTTATTGAAATTTTGACAGGACAACGTCTGTCCGGCAAGAAAGAGTCTGCATCAAACTTTCGTAAATGATTTAACTTATGTATTTCCCTTAGATCGGATAGAGGTTTCCACCCTAATTCCCTCAACATTTTAATAACACTGCTATGTTTATCGTAACAATTTTTAACAAATCTAGTTACCCTACGCTGTATTCGATCTGTATCTGGAACTAGCCCTATTTCGTAAGGGTCCCATATACTAGCGGCGTACTCCAAGTGATGTCTCACGAGAGAAGAATAACATCGAATTTCAGTAATATTTGAGGCGGCGGTGTTAAAAATACGTCTCTGTAAAGGCTTTAAAATTCCGAGAACATGCAGAAAACCCCCTTGGACAGTAACCCCCTTGTAAGAAAAATTAAAGTCTGCCGTTAAGATTGAACGTAGTGACTTACATAAGCTGAAGTGCAGATTATGGCGGATACCAACGACGGCATTCATTCATCCAGTCTTTATACAGATTTATTTAAAAAGAGATTGTATGCGTTATTAGGAGGACTCAATTCACTTGTTTGAGATTCATTGATGCCAATGATGTGCAGTTGCGTTGCGATGAAAGATCATTTTTGTTGAATGAATACGAAAAAGTTTATGTAGGTGCTCTTATTTAAAGTCTAAGTGAATGAAAATGACCCGACAGATTTTGGAGATTCATTTTTTCTCTCGTCCTTAATTAAATCTATTTCTGCTTTATAATCACAAGGGTCATCAATGGTTAATTTAATTTTCAACCGTGAGTACTTGGGTGAATTAAATTTTTCCTTTTATATTTTATGTAACTTTGTTTTTAGCAACAATCTACTCTTCATACAGCACAGTTTAAGTCTCACGTTCTCATGTATCCAATATTTAATAATATTTTATGCACCGTAGTAATTTGATATCGTCTCATAAAATACAAATACTTGATGAATTACTCATTACTACAAGGTGAAGAAGTAGATAATAAAGGGTGCATCGAAAGAGTATCAAGTAAACAATTAACAAATAGAATATGAAGGCAAGCGTTGCATAAACTCGGTAAGGTGGAGAACGAGATAGTTTACAACGGATTTTGAGAGTATTCTGCGTGAACTTGAGAAATATATGTGTAACTGAGGTCAGTAGGTGGATTATTTAATCGGTAAATAAATTTTAGCGAGGTTGTACGTTAATTGGAAATATTTATCAGGGAAGCTAGATGGAGTAGGGAACAGTTGCACATATTGAAGAGAGGCATAAATGCATCAAAATTGAAAGAGAAGAATTTATTTTAAATAAAATATTACTCTATGGAGCCGTTTATTTGATATTCTTTTCCATCGTGAGTTCCATTAGTACAATATACGTTTATAGCATCGAGATACTCGAAAGCAACCTTGAAAGTCATTTTTCAAGAGCTGTGCCTATATCTGGTATGCTCTATCCAGATATTACTCAATATTATACATTTGGCGGCTGTTTGCTTAATTCAATTAATATAGTTAATGTATAGAAACTGGGGAGGAACGAGATCACGCGTGAAATAAGACTCAAACTATTTGTCATCTTATCCGGGATTCCCACCAGACAGGATTTTATTTTTTTAAATTCGAGTAACATTTAAATTCGTGGAAAACCTCAACCTATGGTATTCAATAATTAAGAAGCACCTTTATATTATGCACAGCTGCGTGTTAAAATTGTTCTGCGTGCACTCAATTTAAAAAATACGAATTCGGTTGAATGCAATTTTTTTACATCCATCCATAGATAGCTAACAAGAATCAATACAAAGTCAAAAGTAGTTCCAAACAACAATTGGTGAAAAATAAGTCAGCAAACATCCCTGAGTGGCCTGTAAGGTGATATGTAGATGGAAGTGCAGTGATCAGAAATATAGGAACCAATGATCTAAATCGAAGCAAAAGGGAATACTCACATCCATGTTGTTATTCCAGTTATTCTTCCAATTTTGTCATTACAGCTACATCTACGAAATAGCGTGCAAGATACGACTAGGGTTAGTGATTCCACAGCATGCTTGCAGCACTCATTCCAGTCCACATCAGAGCGTCGCACGGCTTTGCAGACCAAAACGTAGGGAGGATAGTAATGCGCAGTTCAAACAGAAAATACTAGAAGGCTACATAGATAAAGATACATCTACATCTACGTGATACCCTGCGAGCCACCACGAGGGTGTGTGGCAGGGGGTGAAGACCACCAAACATGCACTATTGCCATTTAAGTAGGATATTTAAGGGAGACATGCTAGAGAACAGAGTCACATGCAGCTAGATGGTCAGTATCTGCATAATAAGAAATGGATTATTGGTTGTTAATACATGCATCATGCACTACAGACTACTAAAACTATATATCACCTACCTATCCCTTTGCTACGCTGCCTATTGTTCTCTCTTATGGTACTAGGGAAAAATGACATTTTAAATCTATCGGTACGGCAATCTATCTCTCTAATCTTGTTAATGAGATCAAACCTAGCATAATACGCAGGAGTTCTCAATATATATCTAACGTCATCTGTGAAGAAATCGGTTTCGAATTTACTTAAAAGGTTTAACCTAAATTTTAACCTGCGTTCTGATAGTAATTCCCATCCTAGTTCTTCTATTAAGCTCGTAACACTTATACAATTATGTTAACGGCCTTTAACAAACCTAGCAGATCTCCTTTGCACGCGCTCTAATTCTTTAATCATACCTTCCTCGTACGGATCCCATATACTAGCGGCATATTCTAAATGAGGCCTGACAAGTGCAAAATAGCTTCTTTACTTTACTTTAGATACTGACCTGCAATACACTAAGATTAAATTACTGGTTAGTATAATTAATGCGATTGGTAAAAAGTACGACAAGATACATCTACATCTACAAAATAACGTGAAATCCACCACTAGGGTATGTGACACGGTTTAATTTGCACACCCGGCATGAAGCCCTCGCCCCAGCTGAAATCAGAACCGCACTCGTTTCCCCGAGTGCCACACGCAGGCCCAAAGAAGTCAGGAAAACAGTGTGCGGTGAGACCAGAACCATTTGGAGAGTGCTACGTACAAGAACATGCTATCATGCGGTACACTACCTAAGACACAAATATTTAAGATTCTAAATCATGCAAAAAGTCAAATCATGCCGGAAATTTTGTACGGGGCGAGTTATTAATTATGATGGTTAGTTGAAAAAGTGAGAAATTGCGAATGCAATAATAATGGTATTTCGTTCTTCCACAGAGCATGGCCGGTATTGCTCAGGCATTGAAACCGTTGTCCTTCTCGAAGGGGAAGGACAACGGCGTTTTCCGCCTTCCTTCTCCTTTCTAAGCTATTCTTGGGGCTGTCACGTTCCCCTCCATCTCTTCCCCACTTTCCTATCTCCCTACCCCCCCCCTGTCTCCAGCCGACCCTCCCCTTCAAAGCCCCGCAGGCGAAACACGTCATGCATTTCTGCCCCCCTCTCACGGATTCCACCGCATCCCAACTCTCTCCCAATGTTGTCATCCCTTTTCCTTATCCACCTTCATTTTCATCTGCCTCGTAACCTCCCTCCTCTCTCCCCACCCTCTCCCCAACCCTTTTAGTTCTTTAAAATTTGAAGGAATGACGGTTTTTTTCTTATCCCCCATTCTTTACTCACCCTCCTTGGCTCGCAGAGAATCTCGGTGGGTCGCCTGAAACTCTCAGTGTTTCCCTTTTAAAGCGAAAGGACTTGGGTTTCTATTAGTTATTCGACTTGATGCCATTCGATTTTCGTTATTATAAATATTAAGAAAGTTATTTTCACGTTGCATTTCCCTCTGAAGATAGACCTTATCAGCGTGTTTAGTTAGCGAAGAGACTTTGTTATTTCTTTCATTTTATATTTTTAAGAGACCATCGATTCAGCAACATATAATGTCACTATCGCGTATTAGTAAATGAGCAATTGTTGTGTTTAAGCATGAGCTATTATCAGTTTTATCAAAAAATGGCGGTCTAATCTAACCGAATTTTGGTATTTAAGATTTTATGGTAAAAATACTTGATTGGTCTTCTATCCGTGAAAATTGTTTGCAGAAAAAAACCGTGTATTAAAAATAAGAAAATAATAAAAAATATGTTCTAGTAATTTTCCGGATTGATTTATGGGTATTGTATTTACTATCCAGAGTTATATTTTTATATTCAAACGTAAATGGTCTCTAAGAAAGCATTTTTTCTTGATATAAAATACGTATGCATCAAATAAATCTGGTTTAGTAAATAGCCTTTTATATACAAGAAAATCTATCAGGCGGTAAATATTGTATTAATAACCATAAATTTTCATTTAATATTCAAAATATAAATTCAAATTAATAGTGTTGCAAGTAAAGTTTGATTTCTCAGTACCTAATAAAGTCGATAATGATGCATATTTTCGATACTATGGCTGATTAAAAACAAAAAAAATTAAAAAATCCCAGCTCCAACTTCTTCTTTTATAAGTTACCTTCAAAAAGTTTCCAAAGTGACTACGTATTTTGGTTTTGTTTCCTTTTAAGCCTTAGTATATATTTTTACATTTTCATGATATGTAATCAATGTTAACTTTCGAACCAACTCGATAGAATATTTTATTAAGAGTGTCGTGCAGAGCAGTGGCACTACAAGTGAGTTAATTGGTCGATAAATAAGGATGTTTTTTTTCTAATAAATGATAAAAAACTAAATACAAGTGGTTGTGGTAGGTAAATACCATCAAATAATCGAGTCACAATTTACATGAATCGACAATTTTTGCCATAGAAATGTGATTGAATGAGAAGTATTTGTTCCTTGATGTACTGATGGTGGACATGTTAAATCTACTTTAGGTATGAAGTAGGAAGTACAAACAGAAAAATGAAAAAAATTTTACCTTTCGAGAGCAATGTTCCCCCAGCTATTTTCGCAGGATAGACTTTTTACGATGATGTGATCAGCCACTAATTACATAATGAAATTCATCATATGATATAAAAAAAACTTCCCGCTATATGTTCAGTAATTAAAAATAAACCGGCTAATTTTGCAGTTCTTAGAAATGTTTGTGTTTGTAAAGTCCTGAGAAAGTAGAGCTTCTGAGAATTTACTCTTTGAATTACATGTTCCCATCTTGCTTGCATGTCTTTTCTACTTGAATCTGCACGTTTCTTAAGATATCATTGTCTAGCGGTATTATTTATTTTAATGCTCACGTATTTTGTCACTGGTTATTCAACCATGGGGCGTTTCATTCAATAAGTGTAAAAGTCGTAGGTACTCTTGCCTTCGCAGAAAATAAAAATAAATTAAATCACGCTCGGAGTATTCTTTCTTTCTTTCCTTGGAAAAATTCTTTCTTTGGCCTGGCGCGGTATTAACTGTTATTCCTTTACCTTCCAAAGATCTTATTTTCTTCCCGAGCATCGACTTAATGCCGTTTTCTTCCCATGTCATCTGTCTCGTTCTCCGCTCCTCATTCCAATTCTCCTCCAATCCCATTCTCATTTTCGTCGTTCGATGGAAGTATCCCCCGTCAGTCTTCAAATAGCGGGGTCGGGATCGTAATTTTCATCTTGTTCAACCTCCTTTTTTTCTACGAGACCATTGTCCCTGTTGCTCTTCCTGGGTTTCCTTTCACACAAAAAGTTCCAATCCTTGACAGAAGGCGGCGCTGTGCCTGGAAAACCAAAGCCGTCAAAAAACTTTCCCTTTTTTTTACACGGTCTCATTTTTTATGTTTCTCCCACTGTTCTGTGACTTTGCCATCCCCTTGCGATGTTTTTCTCCGAAATCCCAAACGCCTTCATGAATGCCTTATTCCTCGAGACAATTTTTTTTGCGAGGGAGTTTCTTGGAGGATTCACCGATAAAGGGCAACGGTGCTATATTATTTGTGCTTTGTGAAAGTTTTTAGGTAAAGTAATCGAGATGGCTGTAGAAGTACTAAAATTCTGAGGCACAGGCCCTTGTTGTTGCATAAAAATCTTCAGTGTTTTTCCATTCTTTGCTGGTGTTCCATGCGGAAATTTTTTCACGTAGAGTACTCTCTGGCAGGCATAAAACTTTGTTTTCGTATCTTTTGTGAAAAGTAGCTTATTTCTGACTTAGGGTTTCTCTCTTTCTTCCCTGTTCTTTATCTCCACCCTTACATGAGATAGTCTACCAAAGAATGGATTATATTTTTCGGTGAATATTCAAAAATATTTTGGTCGAGCTTTAATAACAATGCTTGGCTTGCCAGTGAAATACTACTTGAAACATTTCTCACTACAATAGCTATTTGAAAATGTACGTCTTTGATATTTGTAATGAACGTGTACAACATAAACTGTTTCAATATTTCAAATGACATGTTGTTCGATCATGCAATACTAATGGGAGCGGAGATATCCCAAAAAACCGCGACCTTGTGTTTACATGCTTCAATATATGTACTAAATAATGACATGCTGCATATTAGCAAAGGTTGGGAGTTTTTAAAAACAATTATACCCCATTACTTTGGGCGTGTCAGAAATTTTCAACGAAATTGTAAGAAGTCAAGGGTCAGTTAACTCATATTTCGGATTGACTAGGTATGAATCCAGTAGAAAATATCGCATTCTGAGATAAAGTATACAAAATGAAGAACGGAAGTGTTCAAATAGCATTTTCCCGAAGTCAATAAGGGGACACAGTTGTGATGAATATATTCTATGTAATTCCCAACCTCGTTGGGTAGAATGGACTTATTATCTACATCTACGAAGTACCGTGCAAGCCACTACTAGGGTGTGTGGCACGGGGTGATTCCACATTATGCATAAAGCCCTCATCCCAGCTGAAATCAGAGCCGCGCACGTTCCTCCTGATTCAGGGTGCAGAGCAAAAGCAGTCAGGATAACAGTGCGCGCAGCGCTACATGCTACCATGCAGTACGCTGCTTAAGATACTACTACTGGCTAGTATTATCAATCCGACAGATAAATAGCACGGCAAGGTACGAAATCATACAAGAGTATATCATTATGTTAAACAACTCACAACGACCACAAACACCTCACTTGGCTTGAGATTACTCGCATAATTATGTGTTCTGCATATATTTCTATCTCATAGGATCAAAGAATTACTCTTTGCAGTAATACTAATGAGTGAGAAATGTTAATCTGGGCATGACATACTATGTACTATGCTTGCTGATGTAGTACTCCCCTAGTTTGAGAATGGCAATGCATTTTTCTCCTCTCTACTTCCTGATTCTACCATAGCTGCCGGAGAAGTGATCGAGGGTTGACCTTCAACTGTGCATAAAGTAGAATAACCTAGTGACGCATACCCTAGAACTGGCTGGCCCGGTACTTCTACATCCATACGCATGATGTGTTGTGCTAGCCACTACTACGGTGCGTGGCACGGGGCGATTTTAAACCTGGTATGCAGCGTCTCAGTCCAAATTAGAACCTTTCAAATTCTCCCGACCGCTAGGCACTGACCAAAAGTAGTCTAAAGAGCTATAAGAAGCCTTACCAGAAACTGAGAGGGAGAAATTAATGATTAGACGGGCATGTTAACATATGGTACACGAGTTAAGATACAAATGCTGGATAGCATCAATAATGCGAGAATGAAAAAGTAAATTTGTTTTCTTCCACAGATTTACTTTCCTGGTACAACATGTTTCGACACAGTGGTTTCATCATCAGGTACCAACACTCCACGTTATATAGGAATCCACTGTATCGAAACATGTTATACCAGGGAAATAAATCTGTGAAAGGAAACGAAGTTACTTTTTCATTTGTGAAATTCAACTTCCACATATTTGATCCACAAACTGTGGAACGTGTCAATAATGCGATTGATAAATAGTACAACAAGATAATTAATCATGCAGAAAGCTAAATCACGTCGGGGAATTTCGTGCAGGGTGACCAATCCTCAAAACTGATGAGACGCCAATGGGCAAGGCATGTCCTGCAGATGCCGGAGGAGAGGGAAGCCAAGAGAGTTTCCCCTGGACAGATGGGAGGGAAGAGACCTGTAGAAAAACTCTGAGTATGGTAAGAATATAACGTCAGCAAGAATGCACATGAACTGTTTGGGGTGAGGAATTGAAGACGAGTGGCAGAGGATGGACAGGAATGGAAGAAGAAAATTGAGGAGGCCGAGGAGGCCCCATTCGGGCTGTAGCGTCATCAGAAAAGAAGTTATTAACTACGAGTACCAAGTCTATATAGAGTGGATCAGAGTGTAATAGCACTCATCTTTGGCAACTAATGTGGTACCTTATTGTTCGTGCAAAATATGGCATCCTAAATTTATCGGTTCTTTATTTCCTTAATATTATGCCTGTGATTGTTTCTACCGTAATAGTTAGGCTTCAGCAATATATAACGAAAGTCTGAAAAAAATATTCTGCATTGGTGCAAAGGGTGCTTCGTTGATGTAGATGTAAAATGACTGGTTAAGGAAGATGATTTACAAGTTTATGCATTACCTGTTGCCTTATAATATATTGGAGTATTGTACATTAATTCTGGCGCCTAATGCATTACTTCTACTGTCTCAATCTTCAAATCTCCATATCTTCAGACCAGAGACTAGAATAATGCTTTGAATGCGTAAGTACATATTTCCGTATTAAATATGCTTACTGTTATTATTCCCAGCATAGCAAACGCAATACTTTGAAGCCAAGGATGCTCCAGATTTGTAGGGTCTCATTTTAAATATGCCTGCGGCTATTTGTGGAAATTTATGAAGAGAAGAGAGAAAGTAATTGTGGGAAAGTTTGAATGGAACACATAGCTCATATTATGTTAGTGAGAAAATAGTCAAGAGGTAGTAAAAGAAAGGCCTAAGAAATAAGCTCTGTCCTCTCGATAAGGGAAAAATTCAATAGGCGTGCTACCTCTGTCATATTAAGTCACGGAAGCTAAATGAGAACGGATCAGCCAGGGTGACCAAATATGATTGGTTTTCCTTCGAAATGTACGGGATCACATGAATTTCAACGTTGTTCGGCCCACAATATTGATTGTATCATCTGATGGCGATTCGCCGTTTCACTGGCCGACTAATCATCTTTCGGAAAGGAATAATTGAAAACAGTTGTGCCCAATGGCCATATGGCCCGTGGACTTTTGGAAGCAGGTACCTAATTAGGTGCGACGTCAAGTGCCCATGGTTACCACGTTATAGCCACTAGTTCTACATCCTCACATGTATACTGACCCTTAGTTCATCGTAAACTCGTAATGCAAAGAGTGTTTTCGCAACGGAAAATAGCGGCGTCTAGTTGGCAGGACTGAAATTTTCACTACCTTTAAAGTTACCATGGTCAACTATTTGTTAAAATCTTTTTTAGTTACCGTCATCTACCTTAATAGGTGGAATGAGTTTTAGTCTCCGGGTCGTTTTTTGCAATGCCCGAGTTTTGGGATCACTGTTGCAAAATTAAATTTTTCACGTGACTTTGTACATATTTTACGGAAAGCCAAAACATTTTGAAGAAGGCTATGAGAGACTTTCCATTAGTCGCAAGCAGTGTTGTGAATGATTTATGAGATTCAAATTTGGTGATCATCAGTTCAAAGTTGGTTGTTATCTTGGTAGCACGACCTTCCTTGACCACGACAACATGTCCGCCTCTCTTTTTGTAAACTCGTGATTTTGGGACGAAGTCATGCGACTATCCTCCTCTCAATTAAACTTCCTTCGTTCGACTTTTTAAATTTCCCATGATTTTAATCAAGGTTTCAGATATGTCGTTTTGAACCGATTAATGACATGAAAGAGAATTCAGAACGAGAAAGGGAGGTGACTCTCACAGAAGCATAGTAGAATGGTACAACGAAAAGGAATCACCCTTTTAATAAGGGTGTCTAAAGATAAAAAGGGTACTTTGAAGGGTGCAAGGATCAACAAGTTATTAATACCCAAAATTACGTATTTTTAAAAAGTCCGTGACCGCAAAGGACCACATTGAGGAATAGAAAACACAATCTTATACCCAGTTTCCGCAAGGACCGTAATGTAATCATCAATCACTAGTGCATATTATCTTAAAAAAGCGTCCGCCATTTTGTGACGTAATAATCCACAAATATGGACAAATATATCTGACACTCATGCATAGTACAGTGATAGAATTATGTTGACAAATTTATAATGCTTTTTACTCTATTAAAATCCCTCCATTACATCAACATCTGTGTAACTTTAAAGATTTTCGAAGAAAAATGAAAACAGGCGTTTCCTGGAAAATTAAGCCAAGTTTAAACCTCGATATCTAAGTAACGGCTCAGACCTAAGGCAAATGGTTTACTATTACATAATAAGCAATCATTTGTAAGCATATGTGCTAAGTTTAATTGTCATTATATCAAAAAATGTCATTTTGGACTTTTTCCCGGCATTTTTCGATTTCCGTACACTGTACTACGTTTCGATGACGTATTCTTCCATCGTCTTCATTCACCCTAAAGACAATTGCAGAATACGTCATCGATACGTCAGTGAAGTTCAACGCCATAACTCGGCTGGAAGACCGAGAGCTCTTCATCCTAAGCATTCACCTGGAAATACTTAGATCCTACAGAATAAAAGAATTTCTTACCGAAAACATGTGCAGTTTTAAATTTTTTTCCTTGTCTTACCCGATTGTGTCAGCTCCTGTTCGTACATAAAAGGGTTGTGCCAGCGTGCATTAGCAAGAAGAAAGAATTTCGACTGCTCTTTGGGGCTTCATTGGCCAAGTTGAGCTTAGAGTCAGAGGGTTAGTGGGAAGGGTTAGTGCAATGTAGATCAGTATGCGGGGAGAAAGGAGAACTCAACGGATTGAAAGTACAAGGATGTGAGTCTGAATGAAGTACGAGGAGAAGAGAAACGGGAGCACCAACACAATTCAAAATTATATCTTTCCTACATGGATTCTTTAGGATCGGTATCGTAAAAACCTTTGAATAAGCACAGAGAAATTTTTCCTACGGTGAAGAGAATTTCCCGTGAACTTTGCAGCAAATTCTGTTTTGTGTAGCACTCGAAAAAGATTACCACCGAAACGAATTCACTTTATTTGTCCCGATTAAATGAGAACATTGTCTATTTTCCGCTCAAGCATCTTTTTTGTTTGTGTATGAGCGTGCGCCTTGGAAAATCGAGAGATAGCTAGTCAAGTGCGAAGGTGACTAAGGGAATAAATGGGACGGAGTATTTTCGTTCTTTACGAATACTATCATAGGTCAAGGCGGCCGTAGAGCAGAGCATACTTGCACAAGATAAACGGGTGGGAGGACTGCTCTCTCAAAAAGAGACAAAGACGATGAGGAACGTAGAAATGAGCTAGTATGAAAAGTCTGGAACAAGCAAGACGATGGTACATCTTTGAAAGATTTTGGATTAAGTATTATATAGCTATATTTTCCCAATAACATGGCTTTATCTTTAAACGTTATATCGCAGGTAGCTTGAAATCAATTAATAAGAAGTAAAAATTGCAGTAAATATTTATTATTTGCAACATTGTAGTCCTGCACTTACGTTTGCCTGATTACAACACGCCATACGGACATTATAAAGCTATAAATAATAATTGAAAATGAACACTTGTACAATTTCTACACTTTTATTTTCGTCCTCGACCATGAATTCAGCACATTATGCCATCATGATGGTCAATGTACTGTGCTGTCAGGGTTGTGCTGTGTGCTGAAATGTGCTGAAACCATGGTCAGTGACGAAAATGAAAGTGTGGAAATTGTTCAAGTGTTTATTTTCAAATATGAAAGTCCATAGGTTCCACAAAATATGTGTCAATACGCTCTCTTATGTCAATAGCAGATTTTTTCTTCGGCGACTAATTTTCATGTTAACATATCCTTAAAAATTGATAACTCTCACACACATGAGCAGGCACAAATATGAGCATGATCGAAATGTTTTTCGACTATAAATGGTGTGCTGTCGCATGACGGGTTAAATTTTCCCTCTTCAAGGCGTGGAGAAAGTACAAAAAACAGCGAGGCAACGGCTCCAAGGAGAGATATAGAGAGTGAAATACCTTGGTACTTTGGACTGTCTAACGATTATTCCATTTGACGCGCTTCCGTTTGCATTAGATAGCGTTGTTTCTGCGAGCGTTATCAAGAGATCGGGAGGGCCGGCCGGTCTGGTAAGGGAAGAGGCAAAAGGGAGGGCAGAAAGGAGAAATTTTCGTCCTTTACGAAGGGTGTCATGGGCCGAGGAGGGTGTGGAATAAGGCAGAGAGCCTTAAGGGGTTAGGAGTAAAAGGGTGGGTGGATTGCACTCGAGGAGAGGGGCGAGGAGAAAGGTAGGAGGAAGGAGTGCAAAGGAGCAAACTTGCAAGGGCACGGGGCTGAGGGAAGGGTACGAAAGGAGGACACGAGAGGTGGGGATGAGGGTAGCAATAGGGGGCGCCAGGCAGGTTAGGGAGGATGGCATCCAACGGCGTGAGATAGAGCACGAAGTGGTTCGTGCAATATTCATGGATGTCGAGACTAAGACGGATATGGATGGAGGTGTGTGCGAAGGGTAGGGCGAGGAGCGAAATAGGCTACAGAGGAGAGGAAGAGAGTGAGAGAGAGAGAAGGATAAGGAAGGCTAAGAGAAAGGCTTGTATAAGAGGAAGGGAGTGAAGCGTAGTGTAGGAAAAGGGATCGAGATGAAGAAGTTTTTTTGGCGGAGTGATGGAGATGCGCAGAGATTGGATAATATACATATTTTGGTTTTATTTGGGTTACTATGTATACTGTAATGTATCCTGTATAGTGAATAATGGTTGTTGCATTAAATGCCATTTGTCGATGCACTTATTAAATATTTTGCGGCTCTTGCCCGGCCCAACACTAAAACATTTAATTGGTGAATTAAATGAACAAAAATGAACAAAAGCCAACATACACATGTTATCCAATCATTTTTTAAGAACATACAGTAGATAGATAGAGAGAGAGGAAAATGGTAAGGAAGCCAAAGAGGAGGGTGTGAATAAAAGGAAGGGTGGGAAGTGTAGTGAAGAAAAAAGGGTCGAGATGAAGAAGTTTTTTTTGTCGGGGTGATGGAGATGCAAGAAGGAGCTTCCCGTCACGCAAAGGCTCTGCTCCACATCTTGCTGAAGAGAAAGACGGTTGATACGTCGATCGTGGTGGAATTGGGAACTTCAGGGCGTATTCAGGGTACGTGCGATTCAAATGCCCCCACTTAAACCTTTTAGTAGGTTGGTTTATAACGACCGGTCACGTTTGCTCAAACCGGGAGTCGACTCATGAAATGCTCGCAAAATTTCATGACCGAGCGTTTAATTGCCGTACACGCCTTACTGAGAGACGGTGATATTTCATCTAACCCCATCAATTTATTGCTAAGATGGTCGTTTCTACGTCACTTATGTATTTACCATACAGCCACTCCTGCTCGTAAATATTTTATTGGGTTCCTTTCAGTTTTAATTCACACATACCAATGGAGATGACTATTATAATACGGATGTATAGTCCGTTTTTCCATTTACTGAGTCGTTTTCAAGAAAATTTGTGAGTGTTACGGTGTCTTTGGGCATAATTGTTGTTAGTGGCTAACTTGTTAAAGCTTAATGTCATGCGATAGCAAATAAATTATAACCTAAAAGCCGTTTAACTTCAACTTTTGTATAATTACGCTATTTGCTCCTTATTTAGACTTAAATAGACTCTATGAATATATAAACTCTGAATTTTGCCAACTTTACAACAAAAATCAAGTAGGGTGCTTTGGAAATGTGACTTATGACGTAAATTACAATTGATAAACATCGTCTTATCTTACTTTAAAGTTCAAAATTAGAATAAAAAATGCCGAATGGCAATCCCTACTTTGTTTGTGATTTGTGGGGATCGCTTCAATTTGTGTGCTCCATCCGATGGACGTTGCATTGATACGTGAAAATTTGGTCAACTATCCTAGTCTACGGCTCTATTCAAATGCACGGTTTCTCTCCAACTCGCTTTTCAGCCCTTTGTACGCGGGGCACGAAATTGCGCAGTTTAAAACCGCATGTTTTTTTCAATCGTGCGCTCAATTTTAGCGCGGGCTATTTTGCGACCTCGCGTACATTAATTTGTGCATGCAATCTTGCAATTCAACTCTTTACTCGACATTAATTGAAATGCACGTACACGCTTTCATCAGTTTGTGAAATAAAGTGATCCTTGTAGTTGGCAGCTGGTGCCCCTCCCGACGCAGATGCCAACAAGCCACGCAGTGAGGTGACGCGTATTCGTCCGTGGATATTTCTATTGAAAATATATTATTACAAATGGATATACCAGTTTTCGGTCAAAATTTGACGTTTTTTCATAACATCCATTCAATATTTCCTAGATTATGCTTAGAATTTCTCTACTTTTCTATATAGTATACTTCTATCTAATACTTTGCGAGGCATCTCAGTGCACTATGACTGGAGGTGAGTTCTCTCCACTACCCAACACCATGTACATCTACATCTACGTCATACCCTGCAAGTCACCCAATGGGTGTGTGGCAGGGGGTGCTTTCGCACCAGGCATGCATGAATGATATGGTAGAACACCGACATTACATTAAAACCCGCGTACCACACATGCAAAGCGCCAATTAAAAATCTAATACCCAAGAAACATTCCATCTTCAATCGTTCCAACATGCAAGGGATACAAAGACTACTACTACAGATTCAAAATATCATGCATAAATAAGAACATCAATATTTACATCATGCATAAATAAGAGAGTAGAGAATATAATGAGAAAGATTAACTGCCTGCCTATTGTCAATACCCGAACTATTCATGACGACGATCACAGCTGTTATGGTCCCGAATGGTACGCGGAAATGTAAAATATAATGAAACTTCTACAATAAAATGCCATTCCTAAAACCATACAAATACTTGCCAGAGGAGGTGAAATTTTACCAACATTCAGCAATCAACGGTATCGATATAAATGCTCAAATGTAAAATTGACAATCCGAAGGCATTTGAAAAGTCTTTTTACTTCTTTGAAGTAGTTTGAGGAGTGTCGAAGTAATTTGACCCCCTTTCGGCAACCGTAATTGAAAATTCATAGTAATAATAACAGTAAATATATCAGTATTTACCAGCAAATAATTAACCTCACGGCGAATTTTGATATGATCAAGAAGGAATTACATTAAACACACGACGATCATATCTCCATATTTTATTACACTCAATTTAAAATCCATTTTTTATCTCAATTGTGAACACATTAATGCATTGGACGGGGGAAGTTGATGTATTCTATAATAGTTTGCATTTGAGACGTCTTTGTAAAGGTACTAATGGCATAGAGTATGAATAGGCAAGGATGTATAAGTGTTTAGTAACTGAAGATTGCAAGGAGGATATTTTTGCGGAACAACTGGAGGATTAAGTTTCTGAAAACACCATCGGATAGTCCAACCTTTTGTTTCCGTTACAGACTCGGACATGATATTTGGTGAAGGGTACTAAGGCCGAAGACCCATTAGTCACTTCGAAAGCATATAATATGGTGGGCCGCCGAAAAGGTTGGCTACAAGTTCATGGGCTTTGATATATAAGACTTTAAATGTGTTTATCGAATGCGTGTTCCAAAAGTTCCCTTGTCAAGAGCGCTCCCGTAGTCTTGCAAGCTGTTACGACGAGCGCCTTGTAAATAAGGGAATAGGGTAGAATCGGGTGGAGGGGGTTAAAGAACGCAAAATGAAAGGAGAGAGGAAAAAGAGCAGTAAAGAGAGAATTCAGCGTGACGCACAGAAAAGGAATAAGGAAGAGGAATGGGAAGAGACGTGGAAAAAGGGAATAAGTGAGAGATTTCGGAGTTGAGTGTAGGGCCAGCGGGCCGGGAAAGGTCGGGAAAGATACAGAATGGGGGGAAAAGGAACGAATAAGTGAGAAAATCTCGGTATCTGACTTACAAGGAAAGGACTTAAAGCTCATCACCCCTAAGAACAACTTTAGAGATGCGAACTCAGAGACGACGGCATGTATATTGAAAGTGTAACGTTTAATGCTGCGGTGTAATGGTTTTGGATCGATTCATATTATTTTTTATCACGTTTTCATTACTTTAAGATTTGGGATCCGATAGAGACTGGAAGGCTACACGCTAGGCTTAGTATGCTGGAGAAACTCAGAACAAAGATATTTCAATGCGACACAAAATATCATTTTGACGCCACACTACATTTCTAGGTCCAAGGGAAGCGATAAAATAAGAGAGGTATATTGCCAAAGATATCGGTACAAACATTTGTTCTTTCCACGCACAATGAGTGACCATAATGAAAACTGAACTCTACTTAAAATACTCCCATAATACACTTCACCATTTCACCTCTCAAAACCTTATCCTTTACACGGATGGTGTCTTTACATTTCATGTTCTTGTAACAATCCATGAGGTGGCGTGCAGGGGTGCTAGAAGAACTGGTATGTAGATGTAGAAGATGGGTTTACAGAATCAGGTGTATTATGCAATTTACCAGCAGAATAATAATTTCGGCATGAATTTCAGCCATGAACGGTTCTGTAAGTGAACTTGTAGAGCTTAGCACCGTTTTGATGTGTTCTACTAAAGAATAATTTGTCCAGCATAAATTGCAATTAATATGGCACTGTTTTAACTGATGAAAAATGCTTCATATGGCAAAAATTCCCCCGCAAGCTTTTCCCGATGAAACCTGCGGTAGTAACTCGTCGGCGCAAATTTTTCATTTAAGTGGTTGCTGGTTAGTTATTACTGTTTAGACTTTTTTTATGAAGGCTTCATAGTGAGGGATTCGTAGACGAGGAGGAAAAGGTGGCTTTTGAAGGATAAGGAAGGAAGAAAAATCGAAACTACTTAGGACTCCTGTAGGAAGCTTGTTCTATAAAATAAAAAATAAAAATTACCCATAGTAAGATAGGTTTATCAAAAGTGAGCCGATGATACAACAGCATCTAAATGGATTACAACAAACCCAAAAACGGAGTGAGGTAAAGGTTCTTCAATGAATACCACTTAAATAAATACGGATTTGGCTGATGAATATTTGGTGTACACGCCCAAGTGTCTAAAATTAGCCATAGAAGCAATATAATTCGAGTCAACTGAGACATTCCTATGGAGCTGGTTATAATCACGGCAAGTGTGGACCTTTTTAACGGATAGCACAGAGTAAATTCAACAATGGGGTGGCTGGGTGGTTGCTCAGTGCCTATAGGCGATCATTTGACCACTAATATACACATTCAGATACAGGTTGAAGATCAGTTTTCAAGAGATTTCTTACGATGCTGGTAGAAGCAATGCATCAAATTAAAACTCTAAATATATAATTGTGAATAAAATACTCCATTTTAAATACCATTTAAGATTCCAAATATATCCAATCCAAAATTTATTGAAAAATGTTGAGGATAATTATGAGGGGGGTAAGGTAACAGGAACCCCATATCTCTGTATCACTCAACCCAAATATAAGATACACAAATATACAAACCCAAAGGAAACACAACCCAAAAATATTTCTCTTTTCAGGTATTCTCTTCGCGTGTTTAGTTTTTCTGACAACAGTTTCTCCCCCCTTCCTGGGGGCGTCTTTAGGTCCGTTGAACACTTTGTAATTATTGGACAATAATTACAAAATATCTAACGGACCTGAAGACGCCCCCAGGAAGAGGGGAGAAACTGTTGTCAGAAAAACTACACACGCAACGAGAATACCTGAAAAGAGCAATATTAACAAGTATATGAGTCGCGGAAGCCTTCAAAGAAATTGCAACCCAAAAATGTTCTGTTCAACACATAAATGAGAAAAATAATAATTTTTCGACTGCCTCGAAATTGGGTGAAATTGGAGCAATTCAATAATACTGATACCTCCAGAGATGGAAAGTTTATAGATGCTGCCTAACTTTTCATGTAGCATCAATGAATTAAACTCACAAGGGAGGTATGAAAGAAGTAACTTAGTAGAAAGAAGTAACATGCGACATTTAACGATGTATATTCAACTATATAATTGTTCCCGTTGAATTTCATCGGATAGAAAAAATAATTTGAAAATGGATGCATGGGTTTAAAAGAACTCTCCCAATGTGACAATTGAAAAAGTTTATACCATGTAGAAGTCACTAACTATGAATGAAGATGACGGGGCGAAAAATATCTCATCTAAATTTTTGCTGTAGTTCAGTAAAATTGTGCAAATTAATTGAGCCATCGGTTCCTCAAGTAATAGATTTTACCCGAAACCTATGCTGTGATTCTTAAGAACAGAAAGTTATTTTGCTGGAGTTAGGTATGGACTCTGGAATTTGGGCTCAAGCTCAAATGTTTAGCCCAGAGCAAAGCGTTTAGGAAAATTAAATGCACAAGTTCAAAACTTATTTATTCAGTCATCCGTTACTAATCATCCTTAGTCAATATAGCAGTACCGTTAACTCTCAATTGCAATCGTCGGGACTTTTTCGACCCGACATAATTTTGTTTGCTGTAGTGGTAAAACGGTCGCTCGCAGCAACGTTCGCTACAATGTAATCCTAGGGATGGGGGAACGAGCCAGCTGAACTTGAGACAGTGCGGGTGATGGTTGTAGTTAACGAGCAATTCGAAAGTGTGTAGGTGGCCAAAAACCTGGATAGTAGTTAAGGGTTAATTAGAAAAAAAACTTCTGCACCAAAGGAAATTATTTTTATGGAAATAATCTGCAACCACTGAAGGCCGTTAGCCATTTCTGTTTGACGTCTTAATACTTCTGGAGCATGAGAAACTTATTCTTTAAAATTATTGTGGGGATTCGTTAATGAGAGTTTGATAATTTGAAAATTATTTTTTTATGCATAAACCCAAAACAAATTTTACTTTTTGACGCTCACCTGACTTCAATATTTTCCCAAGTACTAAGCCGTAGGAATTGGCAGACCTCTCAGTAGAAATTTATAATAAGTTATAGACGTATAATTTTCCCTTTTCTTTTACAATATACTTTGCAGTAAAAAAAACTTTTTTCATGAACAAACAGAAAAATCCCTTTCATTTAAAATGTATAGTTTATTCCATGATTTTCGAAGAATCAACCATTTTCTTTCTGCTTTTTGGTCCTTTTTTGGCCGTGCCCTTCCAACTTCGTTTCTCCCAACACTCCTTATTGCCCGTGTCCCTTGTTCGAGTGAAACCCACCCTTTACTCAAACCTCTAAAGCTCCTTTCCCTTATTCTAGCTCCGCTCGGCCCTTGATACTCCTAAGAGCGGTCGAAAATTCTCCTTCGGCTTTCCTCTGGCGTCCCGCACTCAACCCGGCCATCCATCGATTTACCGATAAGACCCGGCGACTCACGCTCACCAAAAAACAGATGCTGACGTACAGAACGACAAATTGTTCGTACGTCTGGACAACTGAAGTATGTAGCTACCCCTCACCTATCTTTATCTAACTTAACCTATGCCAAATAGTTAAGTTGATGCTCAAGAATAATTCTGCAGAAATAAAAATGGATGAATTTCCTTAAAAATAAATTTACTACGAATCAGATTTCAATGTGTTCATATCGGTTTATGATGATGATATATAAACATTGAAACCCTGATCAAAGTAAATTATAACTTTGCGGAAAATTTCTCATCTTTATTTCTGCATTATGCAAAAATTCCAATCCATTTTGCAGGAATCTTCGGATTTTATAAAGTCAGTTTGCTCGCAGACTAATAGTAAGAGTAAAGATAATTCCGATGAATTTAGTTGTAGTAGCGGTGAAAATGGCGTGCCGCAAGGAAGTATCACCGAGTCACGTATGTGCATCAGTGGTATTAGCACCTGCGTTGACTTGAAAAATTGTCTAACGATTCTGTACCTATTCTGTACTAACGATAACGATTATAATGAGGAAATAACATATTTAGCCATTTGGAATTGCCAAGAGAAAATTTACTCTCCAAATATTGTCTCTGTACTGTAATATATACATATATTTTATTGTAATGGTATCAACGTACTTCTACATGAGATATTGTATGTGTGTGTAGCAGCGGTTTTGAGGACACAGCTATTGAAATGGGAGGGAAGTAAATGAGTTGGAAGAGGCAAAGATAAAGTACGACATTTGTGTTGACGAAGGGTCTAAGGTTATCATAGGAATCGGTTATCGTTATGTATGGTGAGTAAATGGAATAGATTCTGCACCGATCGGTTCAGTAATGTTCAATTGTGTTCCTCTTTGCTCGTATCAGTTCTTGAGTTATCGAATTTGGTAGGGGACTAAAATAGTAGGCCACCTGTCACTCTTAAATGCGCCACGATCCAACGATTTCAACTAATTTCAGCCAAACATATAACTTCAAAAGCTCTAGTGTTTCCTTATTTTCCCCTACCATCCACTGTCTGCTAAATTTGTAAAATTTTAATAGTTTTTAAGAATAGTTTTTTATTTTCTTTCATTTGTATATCGTTTATTTTTCTTATTTCGTCTTTTTGCGAACGGGCCCTCAAACACTCGGAATACTCTAGATATGAGCTAACTAGAACAAATTGAAATATTTTTCAAATTCAATTATGAAAATATTTATGCTATAGTTTAACTAATAATCGCAAGTGGCATTTTGAATGTTTGATCTCTCATTAATCTTCCCCTGCCGTCTCCTCAAAGGTCCCAGCCATACCAGTTCCTTACTTAAGCTCTTTCTCTAGTGTCCCTATATCGAAAGCTATAACCCCGTTTTTTGCTAACCCCTTAAGACTCTTCCTCCCATTCCACACCCTCCATGGCCAACTTACCCTTCCCTCAAGAAGGGTCGTGATGCCGTCTCCTGCCATCTCTCTGCTTCTTCCTCACAGCCCGGCCAGTCTTCGATTTCCCGATAACGCACACGAACACTTGGTACGCCAATACAATGCGCGAACTCGTTTTCTTGGGTGAAAGAGCGTGTTTTTGCTTTCTAAAGGCGACAAGAAGGGGAGATCTTCGTCTTCATGTGGCATAATAAGTTTCAGCGATGATGAACTTTCACTTGTTTCGGATTAATGACTGTTCGTTAAATGTAAATGTAAATACTAGCAGCATAGGAGATGAGAACACAGAGGAAGATATATGGGAAGACGTTAAGGTATAAAATAGTGCAAAAATTGGAGAAACATTACAGATAAAACCGATAATTGAGTGGACGCTGACAATACTATATAAATGGAACAATCATATCACTAGAATATATGAAATTAGAATTGTATGAATTGCCAGAGACAGCATACCAGTGAAATACAGATCAATAGGTATACATAAAAAAAGATAAAGAGAAAATTTGTAACATTTTGGAATAAATAGGCAGTAGCCTATGTCTAAAGCAAGAAGAAGAAAAAAAATACTTGTGGGCATAGTGGGTCTAGTCTATTTATCCATTTATTTACTATGTTCTTCAAATACACTATAGGATGACTTGGGCCATGCTTTCCTTTGTGAGGGCGAGAACCAATTGCAAACTTTGATCGCTTTACTCTACATGGCAGCAGGTCTCGAGAGCTGAGCTGATGTGCGGAGGGAATGTACGGAACTTTGAACGTGTTTTCCTCAAAACTTACTTCCTCTACTTCGTATTGGTCCCTCCAATTTTGACCATGGCGGATTCGCCCGAGGAATACGAAATGTAGTTCCTTCCGATTTGAAGTGACTGATTGGCGTTCTGGTTGGTGTAGTGGCTCGAAATGTTGGCCTTTAATTCCATAATGCCTCGGGCTTTAAGCTGCCCATTGGTCAGTTATCAGTTTTTACTGGAGTATTGATCCGTACTTGGTTGTTTTGTATTTTCCTGCGAGCACAATAAGAGGCTGTGCTCGACGGCCAAAAATGAATCCGGTGAGGTCTACACGCTTTTACGTTACGGCTTTGTTTTCCTGATTGCTATCTGTTAAAATCAAATCTGTTTGCAGAGGCATTAGAATTTTAAAATGCCTTTAGGTATGTTACCTACTAAAAATTGTGTCACAACTTTCTGCTTTTTACTTTCTACACAACTGTTTGGACCGACGAAGAAACGTGAATTTGTCGAAAATCGGCTTGTCGCCATGTACTCTCTCCCTCATATTGAGCGTTGAACTGGTGACCACCAGGATCCTTTTGCTGAGTGTAGGCCCATGTCAACGCCGGGTTTCTCTCCATCGGTTCTACTACATCCAAGTAATCCTGCCATTAACAACCGATCTATCCATTTAAAATGGTGCTTATGTCCACAAGTTGCTGGTCGGCTCCCCAAAAATGAACAGCTATTGCTTTAACTGCTTCAATATATTCATATTCATGTTTTATGGATACGTTTGATAAAATCAATAAGCCAGAAAAACCCAGAAACTTTTTCTTCGGAGTAACGCGAAATTTCGTGTTTACAGATTTTCAACTATGTTTAGAATAAACTATTTTATAATGGTATCGCTTGAGCTTACGAATATTATTTTGCACCTAAGGAATAAATATATTTGTTTTCAACCACTTCTGGTATATCTCAAAAGTATATTTTGTTATTAATTCAGTTGAAAATACATCATGAATACATAATTTGCCACGATTATTGCGTTTCTAGTTTTTCCTTCATTTATTTCCATCTTTCAGAAATTACGTCGACTATTTTGACGGAATTGAATTAAATACTTTAAATAAAAAAAAAAATTAATTTTAAATTTAAATAAAAAAATCGGAATTAAACTCTTTTTGCTTGATTTTTCGACCAAAAAAATCGACCCAGGAAACATAGTTCATGTAATGAAAATAATTATATGAATCCGAAGCACAATTAGGACAGATTGTCATTCGTATCCCTTAGAGCAGCCAGTTTGGCGTTTTTATTAAAACTGCCAAATGCTTCTAACAAAATATTTGCGGTCCCATAGCGCTTTGTGACTGAAACATTTCGACCACATATTTACTGGAAAATGACGTTCACTACCACATCCTGAAGTATTGAATTATCTCTATGAATCACACAATATTCGGAGAATAACTCAAAATAATTCAATTACGCGAACGGGGAAAGTGATATCTTTGCCTACTTTTGCTCTTTTCATGGAACCTGGCCCGTTTTGATGCCGATCTTTCTGTCCTTGAAAAGTGTTACGACCCATGTAAAGAACGAATGATTTACATTTCATAGTCCTCAGATGTCACTCTTTCATCTAAACTATCGGTGATGAGAAAAATCCATTTCGCCGAAGTAACGACTCTTTCAATTTTGCTTCCGTCAAGGTCACAACTCTCTCCATCATACTTTTGCGAGTCAAAGGGTGGATAAGAAAATTGAGGCTTCTTGGGAACATAGAACTTGTAGTATGGTATGCATTTCATAGCCCAAAATTTTAACTGTCATCTGAGGCAGCAACTTTTTTTGTTTACTTTCACGAAAAATGTTGGCCTTCGGACAGTATTTGACTTGATTATAAAGTCGAACGTTATTTTTTCAATTAAATATTTTGGTGAGTAAACGTAATTTTACACTGAGTGTTAATATTACGCTATGGAAATTAATTTTTTGTATTTACCCCGGCAACATTACCAATGAAGTGCTATAAGTAATAGATAGACAAATTAGCTCTTTATTTGAAAAGTATAATATGTTTCGTGGAACTCACCTATGCCTTGTTTTTTTATATCGCCTCTCTCTTATCCATACCTTCGCTCATCAAATCAGATATTTTTATGGTGCAGAATTTTCAAAATATTACAAAGAACTGGTAAAATTGCTGGGTGTATAAGTTGGTGTGCTGAGTTATAGTTCATCTTCCTCAACGCTAATGCTGCAAGGTGTGTAATCGGTCATGAAATCTAATGGTGTTAGATCTATACCCTTTTCTCCTGTTGCTTTCATTTTCAAATTGACTCATCCCTCGGCAGATGGCTGAGACAATCATTAACGTATTGCGTTGTGTGATAGGAAATAAGTATATATGATTGGCCTGGCATAACATGAAATCAATTTGCTGTGCTTATATTCCTAGGCTCTTGATGGTGAATGTTTTTCTGAAAAGCTAGCGAACGGAACACATGGGGTCCGAAAATGTACCGGAAAGTTAGGTTGAAATGAAAGAGAGTAAATGTTTTTCGATTTTTTCATGTGCAAGACATCTAAATACACTATTTCTTTCTCCACCGCAGCATACGTCCTGCCACTCTTCATCCCCTAGTTAAAGCCTAATATCTTCCTTTCCCTGCCCCGATCACCCAATATCTTCCGCTTTTACTAGCCTATCAGCATCCTCTTGGAAGTCACTAAGTATTTCATTAACGTATTCTGCCTCTTTTAAGTCTTCTCCTACAATTTTTCTCCTCACTTTTCATACCGTTTTATTCCCTCTCTGTTTGAATTTCAGTCCACTGAAAGTCTCTATTTCTTTCCACATCCACTTTGCCTATTACATTTGCATTATTTAAACAAAATCGAAAGCAAAGATTGATTAAAACCTGATTTTAATGTATTTATCAAATCCTGGAATGATATTATTGTTATTTTTATCAAATAACCGTCCTTAAATGAGGCAAATAAATTTCTTATTTAGGCCACACAATTTTTATTTCTTAGATCAGGGATTTCAATGAAAACATTCGGCAAAAAGGGTGGTAAATGCAATTATTTTGAGGTATACAGATAGATGACACTTGACTAGATAGGGGTATACTGATAGATGACTGTGTAAATAAGGGAAAATTTGAAATTCATGTCCATTCCAGGATAGAGTTATATAGTATAACAGACTCTTTATGTCAGAGAATATGAGATATCTGGGTGCTGGAAAGTTTGGGACAGCGTTTCATTCTTATTTGAACATTTCTTACATTGCGTATAACATATTAGCAGAACATTAATAGCTGAAACATACCTGAGATAAGGCACAGAAGTATTAGTAATCTGATAATGATTTCTATTTGTTGTCATGGTCCTTTGTTGGTACACCTCTAATCATTAATCCGCCTATGTGTTACAAAATTCTTAGAATAGCGCGCCTTGGGTGATTGGGAGCTTGCTGTGATAGTTTTGCGCTGGAAGAGCAAAGCTGGAGAAGGGATAAATGTTGACATTACGTACACATAGGTTAGCGGAAGGATAAGTGACTAAACACCATCATCCAATTCCAGTGTTTGCGTAATTAATTCAAAACGCTGCCGCCAGCGTGTAATTTACTTCCCGCGTTCTTTACTTGGTTGAGCAGGTAATAGGAAAATGTGACAAACGAGCACCTGTGTTATTTCTCATAAATTAGACTACCCGTATGATTTGCATGTAGATGGTATTACTATAACTTGTCAGTGATAAAGGTTAAGAAATTGCCCATACATTTTTGCAAAGAACTACCATTATATTAGTATTAGTAGTATAAAGGCCAAAGTGAATTCATTCTTTGAATTTTGGGTTTGAAAAACCTGAAATAACAGAGAAAGAGAGTTGAAAAACATGGAAACCAATCTGGAGTACGGGTTTATATATTTTAATTGACCTCTTTAATATATAAAATGCACTTTAAAGTATTAGGAGGCCTACATTTTGAATCAAAGAAGGTAGTGATTGGTAAACCTGAAGCAGCGTAAATTTAGCAATGTCAAATAAAAAAAATCTCTCAACTAGTGCGATTTCTTCGCGTATTTTTGAGGAAAGTTTACAATACCATCAATTCCCAAAGCAAAATGTGTTTTGTCTTTCTGCAACGGTTGATGCTATGGTGAAAACTTTCTGCGATTGCGGGCGTTTTAGTAATAAATTAACCATAGAGGTTTTATAGGCGAATAAGTAAGCAATTCACACATGGTCAACTCTATTTTATTGAGTAAATAGCGGTCCAATATTTTTTCAGTGCCTGCGATATATTTCTGCAGCCCTCATCTCTGTTCTGCGACAATGTCGCGGCGTCGCTCGATGTTCTGCTTTGGAGTCATCAATAATTCGTCTCCCAGTATAGGTTATCTTATATATTACGTGATTGAAAAAGAGTGTTTATAAGATTAGCCTCATTATTACCTAATCATGTTGACAGATTAAGTGTAATTATTGTTGTTTGTATTGATAGCTTCTAGTAGCGGATATAAATTGTGGCTGTGGATATAGTTATTTAGAAGAAAAGGATAAATAAAATAAGTTTGTTTGATATTAGTTGTCTATACTAGGGTAGCAGCAGGGATAAACCTGGTTTTTTAAATCAATACTAGCTGAATGAAGGCATTTTATCTTGTAAAAGCGGTCCTTTCGCACCAATAGATATTGATAGTTAATATAGATATATCTTTTCTTCCTATTAATGACCGATTTTCTGAAGTAAAACCGCTAATAATTGATGATGATATCTTGTAACTTTGTTAATCCATATATTTTTATTTGATATACCCGGGTTTTGATGTACAACGTCAATAACGTCAGCATGGGTCAACGTCAACTTTGGTCATTTAATATAAAAATACGTAAAATATCAGAGAAATAAGTAATCATCATTATGTTCACAAATGCCGTAATGTTACGCCTGAAACCACCAATTGCGCTAATAGTTTTGCTAGAAATATATTACTTCCTGTTATATCAATGTATGCTTTTGGCTTATGATTTGTGATGACTTTGACAGCTTAGAGATATGCACTGGTAATTAGTGGGCAAGCTTCTAGAACACTAGACTTATTCCCCAGAGGTTATCCCCCAGCGTTATGATTGCCATCCAAATTAAATAGAACACCGAGTGGAATTGTGTGCAAAATTGCTTCCTTCCTAGAATAATGATTTAATAATCCATCGTTTGTCAACCAGTCAAACAAATTATCAGTTTACGAGTGCACTGTCGTTAGTAAAGGATACGTAGGCCATGACTACAATTCGAACTAGAGGAATGAAAAGAATCAAAAGGAAATCTTTCAAGTTCTGCGTCCATTCATGGATCGACAGGTTTTTTTTGTATTTTCAAAACTAAATTTCTTTTATCGAGTCTATTTAAGAAAAAATTGGTTGATCTGTCTTTTTGCGGATTCATTAAATGATGGATGTGTATTTTTGCATTCTTCACTGAATTAAATTTTGGTTTAATTCCTTCATGAATCATAATTTTATCATTTTGCATTGGTAATTTTTGTTAATTCCTTCATTCCTTCTTTATTCAATATACTATGGTTACATGAAGATATAAATATCAATTGTTTAAACTGAGATATTGCACCTCTTTTACATAAAACACTTTGGATTTGAAATATTTTCTTCTGAGATATTTTGTGGAATTTTTCGTCTCTCTATCTCCATTTCTTTTTCAGCTCTCTTTTGCGACACTCTTTCTACACTGATGCAGGTACGTATCAGTGTAATGTCCCCAAATTTCACAAAGAATAAAATTATTGGTAAAGAAAGGAAGTGTACTTAAAATGATACAGGGACGAATCTGTGAATATATTTGTATGTTGTAATCAAACACACAATTTCAAAGTTCATTCAATTTTTACTTTTTTGTGCCAGTAATAGCGAAATAGTTTCATTGGAGAATAAAATTGAAAATTTTTAATTGATGATGATGCTACGGATGAGTTTGTGCCGAGAAATAAACTCAAAATCGTAGTGTATCTTGTTTGGACGATCTGAATAAAATTCATAGCAGAAGTTGTTTGAGGATACACCCTCACCATTCCGTACAAATAAGGCGCACATTGAGAGGGAAGTTAGGCCCTCGAAATGCAAAGCATCCCGCTTTAAAATCTCCGTGCGCTTTCACGGAGAGGACGGTTCAGTTAATTCTCTTAACGGCGGCAGCTGCAACGAACCAGATGATGATTTAGATCTCCCAAAGTTTTTGGCCAGTCGAGGTGGTCGTTTTGAGTGTGTGCGTTAGTCGTTTTTGCCAGCCGAGACTTTAAAACTGACTCGACTCTGAATGCAAGTGGTTTGACGTGTCACAGTCCCCCCTCTCTACTCCTCACCTCACGTTCCTTGAATGGCCTTCTCTATCCCTCTATCTTTCTCCCTCTTGTACCATAGAGGCGTGGAACTAGGAGAGGTTATTAATTTTTTGTTGAAAAAAATTACAAAAACCTAAATAATCCTCGGAGATGAGTTTGCATGTGAGCGGAACATATGCGGTCGAAACAGATAAAGTTTAAATTGGAGAGGAAATCCTCGTTCGTCCTCCTCCTCCTCCGAAAACTGTGGCAGTGACGTGGCGCTGGGTAAACACTCGTCCCCGGGATATTCTCGTCTGCGTCGTGAATCAACAGCCACCGTGAAACCGCGGGAAAGTCAATAATCGCGAACCAAAGCCGTCAAAATCCTCTCCCTCACTCTTGGGTCGGCAGCAAGACGACCTTTTATTTCCTCACGGGAGGAAAATGTTGGATTGAATTAAACCAAGGGTTATGAGTAATCCCCTCTACCTTTTATCCGAGATCGGCTCTTGCGTGTGACCAACTTCAACCCATAAAGATTAAATATACACGGCTGGATAAAGGTTTTTGATGTTCATTTGGACGGTGCCTGCGAACTCTTTGACTTATTCAAAGGAAAGCGTTAGACTTAGTGTTTCATGCAAAAGACATGTCTTTCATTCTGAGTATTTTTTTCCAAATTCATTCATAGTTTTCCACTAACATTCGAAAAAGTGTGAGGATATTATGGATATTGTAATCTTCTTAATAAGGTTATACTAGTTATGTAAAATTCTGGCGAGACTTGGAGTAGCAAAACTATTGCAGAACCAAACATTATGACAAAAAAACTTTACTTCTTTGCTCAAGATCAATGATTTCAATCCAATTTGATGATTACTGCATGATATGCCAGTTAGTTAATAAACCTTTTGCACCTTCTTTGATTGATTTTATCTATGGCAGGTTTCTCACGTCGGGGGCATCGTCAGCTGATCTACCATTTTCTGACATTATCACATGGTGATGTTGTCTAAGTTACGAATCACGATTTCTTATAAATAAGTCAGTGAATGTATTAACAGATTTTTATGCAGTGACTATGAGTATCAGCAAATTGTAGTCAGTTAGGCATAATATTTCTCTAATTTTCAAGTTCGAAAATAAACGTTATTTTTAAAATTTATTGGTATATAATTTGTTTATATAAAGGTTACATTTTCAGTTTTCGTCCTTAGGATTGGGGGGTGATTATTGTTGAAATTTCAAAACTTATCAAAAGACGGAGGAGCTAGAAATGGTATTTTTTTGTATTGTGGCGTCACCTAAGAATTAATAAACAATATATACAAATATGTAGTAATCTAATCATAGTCATCAGTAATACTAAAAAAATTAACCATAGGGTTGGATGTTTGGGGAGGCGACCGACAGCTAAGGTCATTTGCGCCATGAGGGATAGGTAAGGGTAGAAGAGTGGATAGAAACCCGGCGTCGGCATTAGCCTGCTCTTAGCGAAAGGCGCCAAGGGGACCACGGTTTAACGTTTCATCTGACAGACGGAGTACTGCACTTGAAGTGCCCTCTGCAAGACACTCAAGTAGGGTTCAGATTTCCTCTGAAAAACATCCGCCTCTGCAGGGATTTTAACCCTGGCCGCCCGTGCGGTAGGCGAGTACTCTAATCACCACACTAACCTGATCCCCCCACATAATCGTTAATCTTAAAATGCATTAATAATATCAGTCTAAAACTGTATATTCTTTCCCATGAAATTACAAGTGGTGTAATCAACGGTAACTAAATAAATACTTACTTTGTCAGGGGGAGCTGAGTAAAATTTTACCGACGTTTGTACAATTGCGCTGGCACAGTTTATCATGGTACAGGTTATCTAGGGAAGTATTTTTTCGGGGAGGAATAAAATTGAAGAGGAACCAAGCGTTCACATTAGCCTATTTTTTACGCACGGTACAAAGGCTTCTCCTTTTTTACATCCAATACGATGGAGATAAAACTGTTCTTGAACTCGTATCCTGTTTGATCCAAATTTTGGATCGGAGTTGCTTTTACGATCTCCTTGGGAGGAGAGTTTTAGGTTGGATGAAACCATGAGTTTTAAGTCGAGATAGAATGACGTGTGGCATTCATCAACTATTTCTTTGGCCCTTGCTTTTCGACCGCCTTTGCCTTTGAAGATTATTTGTACTTACTTGCTGAATCTTTAGAAGTTTGTTTAAGCGATCTTTGACATATTCAAAGAAGAGCGTGAGCATTGAGAGCTAATGAATGGATAGAAAATGATTTTTTTCAATGGAAAATTTTAAAAGTTTGCCGCTAAAAGCGGTCGCATTTTGCTTGAAGCCTTGGTGAGCGACTGGAAAATATATTTCATGAAATGGAAATGAAAATTTTTCTTTTGAGCGTATTAATGTTCCAGGGCATATATTTTCCCATGCTTAAGTCTCATCATTTTAAATATTTGGGAAACAATTTGAAAGGAATGTACCAAGGAATGTACCGAGAGCTACAGTTAAAATAAAATCTGGAAGGCATTGAAGGAATAATTACTCGTTTTTCACTAACCTTTGCCCTCTTTTTTTATGCTTCTGGCTAAATGAAAGTGCTTTTTGGAGCACTATTGTTTATATAATGTTGGTTCTATTGAACATAAATTGTTTAATGTTCCTGAGTCTCTATAAAATGGTAATTTATCAGTGCAAAGGATGTCACTATGCTTTCATTGGAGCGAGTCTTTTTTCCTTAAAACACTTTGTA
Organism: Ceriagrion tenellum; assembly: GCA_963169105.1. Taxonomy (NCBI): domain Eukaryota; kingdom Metazoa; phylum Arthropoda; class Insecta; order Odonata; family Coenagrionidae; genus Ceriagrion; species Ceriagrion tenellum. The sequence continues at coordinate 75,468,952 of OY720643.1, forward strand.
GTGCTTATGGTGTGAAACTTTTGTGGTGTTTTTGGCTATCCCAAGGTACTATCTTCAGGTGTACTCCCGGCAACTAAATACCTCCTTTACCAGATATTATTCCTCGTGATCAATCAAAATATAGTTGTTTTAAAATTTTGGAGGGTGGCGAGAGGAAAATATTTGAGAGGTACGGAAATGAGTTCAAGAATTGGTAATGCTTATGAAAAAGGTTTTATTGGACGTTATCGTAGCCTGTTTTTTTTCTACCAAACTTTTCCCTGATAGCAATGATTCATTTGATACTTCATTGTAAATAACAATTTCCCTCATGGAAATTTTACGCTAGAATAAATAAAAATGACACTTATGTCTTTATAAACCGAATGAGCATCGAAGAATGATATCATTTATGGAAAGAGCGTCAAATTTGTGGGTCAGAATCGAGTTAAAGCTGGCCTAAAAGTCACATTATGCAGGGTGTAACAAATAATAACTTAACTAAGTTTTCTCGAAAGTATGAAACTGTAGGTAGTAATCGTCATATTAAATAATAATCGCGTACTTTTGAATCCTAATATCCCTCCAAAGACATTCTAAAGAAAGCAATTGTGTACCCATGAATTGTAGCAGTTTTAAGCCTTCTATCTGCAGATAACTGATTCTTTGCATATGTGACCTATACTGATCGATTCCGCGTTACGCTAAATCTTTTGATGCCAAAATTTGGGTGAATACTATTGCTATTTTGTTAAAATCATTGCATAATACGTATATATATATATATCAAGACGGAAATTATTAACATTCATGATAGAGGACTCTTTGATTGAAGTAAATTAGCCTGAAGTTTTTTGGCCTTCTTAAGTATTAAGGTCCAGAAAAAAATTTTATCTCTCTCTGTTGCCATTTGTTACGTTTATCTGGCTTGTAAATGAAATCCCATTCGCAAAGAGCGCGCTGTAGGAAATAATCTGCCTGTTGTAGTTGATCTCTGGTGAAACTGGGTGCCTCGTGGAGGTAGAAGCCTCTGACGTGAAAAGAATTCCGTTCACTGCTAAAACTGCTGAAACTTTTTTCTTTGGAATGTGACCGAAAAAGAAGAGAAAAGAAATAATTTATTCTTACCTTGGGGCAAAAATATTTTCCCCGACATTGAACGAAAAAACATAAAGAAAGGTACGAGTATAATAGCGCCCTCTCTCTCCTTGACCCACAATGTCCTGCCGTCCCATTTATCTCCCGAAGAACGCGCTCCAGTCTTGTCGCTTGGAGAAAGCTTTCTTTCCTCTATTTATTTCTTTCGCTCTTATGTTTTCTCCTTTTGCCGATCTCCTTCTGTCCCGTCACACGCGAGGCGGCGTAATCAGAATCAATTCCATTAAGTGCTACGGCCGTCGGAGAGGATGTGTCACGGTGAGACGGAGGAGGAAGGCTTTAAGGTCGAGAACAGCACAAGACGAGAGAGAGATAGAGAGAGAGAGAGAGAGGCACAAGTACACGCCCCGGCTCCGTCGACGGATCTCCTTATCCCGTGACAAGGAAGACAGTCGACCTCTCCGAAGAAATGGCATCAAGAGTCGCAATCCGAGAGGAAGATAGGGAAGGCAGCTCGAGCTTCGGCTTGTGGAGAGAAAAAAACATCGTGGGAAAATGGAAATGGGTGTGGAGTGGGACAAAGGTATCCTCGAGAGCACGTATGGGTACCCCATATGAGGCGTGTGGTATTCAAATAATGTATTTGCTTGTGGAGAGTGAACAAGCCAATTGTTCTCCGCATTTACATATCCAGCGCCTTGTGAGCCTCTGCAAGCGTGAATGGCAGGGACAGAGAATTAGGCTATCGGCCAGTATGAGAGAAAAAAATTAAAAAACAAAGAAAGTGTCATTTTGTAATTTTTCATGCTGGTTTTGTTTTTGCAATCAAAGGTGCATCGAGTGAAGAAATTTCTTATTGCCACAACGGAACGGAAAATTTATTTTTCCCCATGTTTTGCAGAAGGAATGGTGGCACTATTTGTAGAAGTTTTATCCACGTTACATCATGTTTTTTAATGGCAATATCTTATTAACACTATTAATGGTTGTGCCGAATTAAAACTATACATTGAAACATCAAGTTATAATTATAAATAGAAAACCTTGATCTAAACTTAAGTTCATCGGAAGAATCAAATTATAGTGATGAAGAATTGAATATTCAGAGATTTTGGTTTTGAAACTCGAAATATGAGTGAGTATCTGTGAACTGAAATAACAGTCAGTCGAAAAGATTGGCCTGATAATATTGTTAAAATGCCATAATTCGTCGTAAATTAGAAAAAAAGTAAAATATGTGTTCCAAAATGAAAATCATTTCTTGTGGGAAACCTTATTCTGTTTCCATCAAATGTGAGGTATTTTCTGAGTTAATAATGGTACCTTATAGTCATAATTGAAGAATTTCGAGTGAAATATCCATTCAGGTGTGGAGAAAGTGGTTCAAAGGCAAAGAAAGGAACGGCCGTTTGTGCATACATTTGAGTGCAACTGATTACGGGTCAACAAGCAGTGAAGCGCGGAAAGTGAAAGTTGCGGAGAAAAGGAGATGTAGAGCAATGAAGAGGTAATTATGAAAGACGTCTGCAACGTTTAAGGAGGGAAGTGAATTATTATGAAGAGATATATCGGTTGCCGGAAGAAGAGTTTTGTGTAGAGCTATTGCAAACCAATCGTCGGATTGATAACTCATGATACTGATAATATTGCTATACTAACCTGTAAAATCATAGAAATCGGTCAGGTCGAATAAGAAAAAAGTGTGGAAAAAACGATATAATTCCTCATCGTCTTGATAAGTTACGGATTAGAAATTTTTTCTCTTTACGGTCATTTATGCAGCAAATTTTCAAACAACACCGTAGCATTAACCATTTTGTCAAGATATCTTAGGATTATAAAAATACTTTTTGGGCTATATCTGCTGTTTTTCTCTGCCTGACAGCCCCCTCCCTCGAGTTTTTGAGAAGACAACTTCCTATCTTGATGGCTATCCTCCCTTCCTCCTCCTCCCCCCTATTCCTCCTTGTCTATATCCTGCATGTGCTCAAAAATGAAATAAAGAAAAGGAGAGAACGAAAAAGTAACAAAAGTCGAACAAATAGACAAAGGAAAGATGACAGACGACTTCAGGATCGGTGATCACAGAAGAGAAAGCGAAACGAAGACATTGTGTTCGTGCTGAGGGCATAAATGTGTTCGTTTCTCTCTAGATAGGACGAGGAATGTTGAGTTGGATGGGTTGGCATGACGACGGAGAATTTTCTGCCAAGTTTGATGTGGGGAATAATAGAAAGATAGGAGAAAGTAGTAAGATGACTGAAGAAAATTCCCAAGAGGCTGAATTCTGAAGCTGAATTGAACTACCAGCGTGAAATTCCACATTTTTATCTGTGCTTGCGATTAAATATCTAATTTTCCCTAATATCATGTGTTAGCTCCTGGAAATCAAAATTTAAATGAATAAATACTTCCTTCTCCTGGGAAAGGTACGGTAAGAGAAAAAAATATGGTTCATTACCTCCTGGAGTACGTTTTTAGATGGTAAATATGCTTCTTAATGGCTACAATAATTGCACAGCATTTATGAAAAAAATCAAATTTTAAGCAATTTGAGAATCAAAGAGTATTTGACTTTAAAATTTGTTCAATGCATCTTAATGAATCTTTCGATGACATAATATACCAGAACTAATGATAAATTTCTTTGTTAATGTATGATTTAGTTCATTGTAGCTCTGAAGAAGTTAAAATTGATTTACGGAACGTTGCGATGAGTTTATAAAATCTATCGTTTTCCAAGTCCTACAATGAAAAAAAAAGATTTTTTTCAAAAATAGAGAAAATTATTGCATCAATAATTTAATATATAGAATGTATTGATGATAATGTAACCAGTATCTGCATATTTTGGTTACTAATACCATTTCCTGCCTGAAATCACAGTGACGTTATATCTTTCAGGTGATACGTAATATTTTGAGCTCAACATTTTAAATACTTTCACAGTAACCCATAAACTAAAATTGAATTCTGATTTTATTTCAATGCTATTTAATTGCCGAAGGAAAGCCTCTTATCGTACCAGTTTTCTTTAAAAACAGAACGCAACAGTTATCATTAAAAATGAAAGTGTGCCTTGCTAGAAAAACTATGTGAAACATTTTCTCTCATTCTGGTCCTTGAAACTAATGTCATTTCAAATTTATTCTTAGAATATAAAGACGTCAAGATTGACTATGATATAACGAGATATCTATAATTAACTTCAGTATTCCAAAAATGAGTGTAAAATTGTTTCTATTTTTTGAATAACTTTCTTTTTATAGTGCAGCTGTCTGACTTTGGCCGAGTACTCTTATAACTTATCCCTAAACGTATCCGTTGTGTGCGGTGGAATGTGCGTTGGTGAAACGTTTGGTAACCTGCCAATTGATTGGACTCAGTTGGTATGCAGCTTTTTCTACCGAATATCTTGTGCATTGTTGCCGAATGAATTCTAAATAGGCGTTAAAGACCTTTTTACCTAAGAGTAAAAAAAAAACTCCAGACTTTCCTCGAATGACGTCTTCACTGAAAATCGACACCAGAAGAGCAATTTCCGCTGTCAGCGAATTCGTCTGTCGTTGTATACTGCATATATACGCTTCTCCCAATATTTTTTAAATGCGCTGCCTAGTGTTAAAGGACCCAAATGAAAGACAAGTTGGTGTACTTTTGTTTGGCGTGGTGAGGAATGGTCTAGAGCAAACGGAAAGCTACCAATATACAAGTGTTTTGATTTAGCTTTGTCTACATTGTAAACGTTTCGTGAAAAGCGCTTCTGGCCCGTTTGTGACCTCTCAAATCAAATTCAGAAATATTGGCAGCGTTGCCTGTTATGTGCTGTCCTCTCTTTTCCACTCATTGACCGGCAACTTGCACACGAACCCTACATCCCTCTAAGACGACAGCCACCAAGTTTTGCTACCACCACACGGCGCTATGTACTAAAAAAATCATCATTTTTGTTCAGTCCTAAGGTCGGTTGACTTCCGCCCTCCACCCATCCCTATCTAACGCTATTTCCCTTATCTTCGTGGTATCTTTTCTTGCGTATTTTCTCTTTATTTGGTCCATGAACATATTCCTGGTTCTTCCTCTGGGGACTATACCCTCTATTTTACCTTAAACTATGTTCTTTACAAACCAATTACGCCATAGAGTGTGTCCAATCTATCTGGTTCTTCTTTTATTATAGTATTCCATATGGTCCTCTCCTCTTCTACTCTTCGGTACACTTCATCATTTGTTATTTTTTCCGTCCATTACATCTTCAGAATCCTCCTCCAGCACCAGATATCAAAGGCTTCTAGTTTGTTCTGGCCTACTTTTTCAATGGCCCATGCATCCGATCCATATAGTTCCAATATCCTCATGAATGTTTTAACATGTTTTTTTCTAGTTTGTAGTCCGATCATCTTTGAAATCAGCGATTTCCTTCACCAATGAACGCTTTATAGGCTTTGGCCATTCTTCGCTTGATGTCCGTTGTACTTCTTCCTTCCCACGTGATGGTAATTTCGAGATAGATCTAAAAAAAACATTAATCAAGAAGAGGAACTTTTGAATAGTATGCCCGGTAACTGTCATAGTCCTTTCTTTTCGCTCAAAGCATGCCATTCTACGATTGCGTTACACTTTAAGCATAACAAACGAATGTGTAAATGTTTCTCATTTGCTTTGGCTCAAACACTCGGAGTGGAACTTAAGAAAATGAGAGAGGGTTTGAGAGAACTGTAAAGGCTTACCCCTAGGGTATGGAGGAGACGTTTGTGTTCGGAGAAAATAAACCGACAAAGACGGGGAAAGACGTCGCCGGAATGGAAACTGATGCGGTTAGAGAAGCCGGACGAGGCGGAAGGAACTACTTCTAACACGTACTCACATAATGCTTCAAGAGGAGTGATTAGTTTGGGGAGTGAATAACTGACCCTCTGGCCCGGCTTCGCGTACCTGCTTCAGCGAAGATATTTTTAAGGGATCTACATCTACGTCAACGTAATACCCTGCGAGCCACCACGAGGATGTGTGGCAGGGGGAGAAGATCACCAAACATGCACTATTGCCATTCAAGTAGGACATTTAAGGGAGACATGCTAGAGAACAGGGTCACATGGTTAGTAGCTACATAATAAGAAATGGATTATTGGTTGTTATTACATGCATCATGCACTAAAGACTACTCTGACTATATTTCACCTACCTATCTCTTTGCTACGCTGCCTATTATTCTCTCTTATGGTGCGCGGGAAAAATGACATTTTAAATCTATCGGTACGAAAATCTATCTCTCTAATCTTGTTAATATGATCAAACCTGGCATAATACGCAGGAGTTCTTAATGTATATTTAACATCATCTGTGAACAAATTGGTTGCGAATTTACTTAAAAGGTTTAATCTAAATTTTAACCTGCGTTCTGATAGTAATTCCCATCCTAGTTCTTCTATTAAATTTGCAACACTTATACAATTATCGTAACGGCCTTTAACAAATCTAGCGGATCTCCTTTGCATACGCTCTAATTTTTTTATCAAACCTTCCTCGTTTGGATCCCATATACTTGAGGCATATTCTAAATGAGGCCTGACAAGTGTAAAATAGCTTCTTTCTCGTACTCTCTCATCGCTTTTGCCTAGAACCCTTTTTACGAATCCTAATCTACGGTTTGCTACACAAGTAATTTCCCTGATGTTTTTCCCCCATGACTTGTCTTCAGTGATGGTACGCCTAAGTATTTAATACATTCTACGTTAGATATTTTATTTTCTTTGTTGCAATAATTATTCCGTGGAAAGCCATTCTTTTTCCAAAAGTTCATTATCGCGCATTTCCGGAAAATGAAGAAAACTAGCAGAAACATAATCTCGGAAGTAATCTCATCATCGTCTAAATATCAATTAAAATTGATCGTATAGTTAAAAATCAGCCACAAACAAATGGAAAGGTGAATTGTTTTGGAAGACGGTCGTTCCTGCAATAGTCAAATAGTCGAATATTCTCCTTCGCTGTTCCATAAATTGTCTCTGTACGTCTTCCAGCTTCACATCAACCATGTTTATTTATCATCACCATTATACCTCTTCGCGAAGGCTTATATACTTTATAATAACCTGGAAGAGGACCAGAATAGTGGTATAATATCTGGTATACTTACATCAAGCGATAAAGTAATATTAATTACATTTTTAATTTGTACAACTCATCGTCAGGGGAACTATACAAGTTAAAGCTTCACATCGCAGAGATAATGAATGTGTACCAAAATAAGAAGTTTCACAGTAAAATAGATATATATGTGTTCAAGTATGATTTCATTTCAAAAGAGGATTCTTTCATACTTTTTAGTGATGTGATTATCCTTATACATTTCTTAGGAGTGGTTATGGTTGGCGTAGTGCCTAAATTAAAGGCTTTCTTACCTGATGGCTGGAATTCATATCCTACCGTAAACGGAGATTTTTTACATAAAACTTTATCCCTTATCGGGTCTGCCTGGAGAAAATCTCATCTCTTGAACTCCGTCCTTTGGATAAAGACCCTTTTAAACGACATTATTTGTTGTGTGATACTTTTTCATCGCATTGCTTTTTTCAGTTCGATAAGTTTTTTCGTTATATGCAAAGACTTCCTGCGCCTATACACTGTATTGAATATTTACCCTTACGTTAAGAAGTTCGAAAATGCCCGAATGAATTTTTCCAACCCGTTGGCTGCGGCGCAGAATTACTCCACTCATGCTCAAGAAATATTTTAGCTCAACTGCTAGGTCGAGTACGTTTTCTGAAGTATTGTATCCATAGTGGAAAATTTAAAATAGCTCAAAAACAGGCTAAAAATATTTTTGACATTTCGACGCAAAACATTGTGAATTATTACTCTTTAATACCAAGCATGGTGAGCATCATTCAGTGGAAATTTGACTTGCATTATAGATAAAACCAATGTTAATTTAATTCTGAGAAAGGATGTGGATTGTATTCTATTGGACCGGAGCATATTAAGTAAGTGAAGTGAAACTTGATGCAGATGACATTTTACTAGGTACTTCGTAATGAAAAAAAAACCTTTTAATTGATTTTCTTCGTCCTAGTCCAACCTTAAAAATCTCGCTGTCTCTCAGAACAAAAGGCGTATTTACAAATGTTGAGGCAGCTATGTCACGCATGTTGCCAGAATTTAAGCTTGTCATTTTTATGTAATCCTTCATCTGTTATCTTGTTGTTATCTTAATCATCTCTCTCCTTTGTTGTATGGTATTGAAACATGGGTATGTCAGGATAGACACAAGAGTAGACTAAACGCCGTGGGTATGAGTTATCTGAGGAGTATTTGCGGCAAAGGTAGGATGGATAGGGTCAGTGGGTGGGTCAGGATGAGTGGGTAATATGTGAATGTGGGTTAGATGCTCCAGTAATGAGCATATATGAAAGGAGTGTGCTTATTTGGTTTGGCCAAGTTGAAAGAATGGATTAGAGTCGAATGAGGAAACAGATATATTAGAGTGAAATGAATTGTGCGAGAGGTAGAGGTGGGCCGAGATAGTTGTGGTTGAATGTGGTTTAGGAAATTCTTAGGAGGAGGAATATTAGGAGTCTTAAAAACAGGAGAGCGTGTATGAAGCAGTGTATTGGGGTAAATGAGGCAAAAGAGATTTGCAAGGATAGGTCAGTATGGAGGAAATTATTGCAGCAGAGTTAGGTGTACAAATATGAATTTTTGAGTGAAACTTTGTGATTGTTCCTACCCCGGAAGGGAACGGCGTGATTGGTATCTATGTATCTTAATCATCTCTTATCCAATCCATATAATTTTTCACTACTGCCGTTCATTCATTCGTATTTGGCCCTGGCTTTCCCTGTCAATGATACTACTCTCTTAGCTCCATCTTAGTTTATTCTGCGGTATATCAATACCGTGAGGCTTTAATAAACTAGCTCACATATCAATGGGGGACGTACGGAAAAATTTATGCGGGTTTCTGGAGTATGGCGCGAAACTTATCGCCCCTCACCACGGCGCCCTCATTAATTTATTAAAACCTGCGCGTCAGGCAAGTTCTCTCTATACACTCGACTAGACGAGGCTCACTCACACTCATTCGCCTAAAGAACCCCAGTACCTGCGGTGTGTACGTATCTACTCCGCCCTGGGGCGCAAGTGGACGAGGAATTGAACAGTAGTTGGTACTCACTGGTGAGGAAGTTGGGCGGGGAACGGGGAGTGCGGTGGGAAGAAAGTTTGCTAGTGAAGTAGACGAAGGAGCGTGGCGACTGATGTGTAGGGATGTTGTGTGTAGGACGGATGAGGAAAGAGAACGGTTTAGAGGAGTTGGTGGGAGAGAGGAGGGTTGGAGTGGCGTGTTTACAATGTCCTTGACACTTTCAGAAGCGACGACGCTTCTCTCATCGCGCTGGGAGGGGAAAAGGTTATTCATCTCACGGTGGCTGAGGTTGCAGAAAGCAGCGTGTAGTGTGGGGGAGTAGGGGAGAGTTAGAGAGAAGGAAGAATGGAGGGGAGGGTAGGAATTGAGACCACCTTTTGCGGTATGGGAACGTGGGGGGTTGTTGGAATACAGAAAAGGGTTTCTACACGGTTTTAAAGCTGAGTTTAACGGACGGAAACACAGTGGGGATACAGTTTTGGGATTCTTGAATGCAAGAGTTCAGGGAGCATGAGGTCTTCGCGGTCCTCTCAGTTCAAATGCCAGGCGGAAATTTTTGGTTACCCTCTCATTTTCGTTTCAGCATGGGGGTAGTCGGGAGGTTCTCCTATAAAACGGTGAAAGAGATATGTTGCTGCGCTCTGGTCGGGACCCGTTACGAATATTTCGTGAGCTATGGGGATCCAACAAGGAAAAATTTAGCCGGAGAAGTAAGTGAAGTACAAAGGAAATTCGTAGGTTTCATTAGAAAAGTCTGCGAGTGAATAGAGAGTTTTGTACTGCAGATGGAAATAATAGATTGTGAACCGTTAGAATGCTTGAACACAAACGCTGCAACTAAGTAGTGCATTTTAACACAACAAAGCAAAGCAGAATTACGATTGGATTGGAATTTTTGGCGAGGCGACCGACAGCTACGGTTATCTGCGCCATAGGTAAGGGAGGAAGGGTGGATAGAAACCTGGTGTCGGCATTAGCTTGCTCTTAACGAAAGGCACCAAGGGGACTACGGTTTAACATCTCACGCAATAGACGCAGCACTGTACTTGAAGTGCCCTCCACAAGACACTCAAATAGGAATCGGGTTTCCTCTGAAAAATATCCTCCTCTGCAGGGATTTGAACCATTGCAGTCCGTATGTCAGTACTCCAGCCACCACACCAACCCAATTTACCATAACTTCGAACTGCACCGCACAATAGCTTAAAGAAACGGATATGACTGATCCTTTACTGACCTTTTGCAAAAACTAGGATGGGAATCGCTTTCAGAGCGTTGATCATAAATTAGGCTCAAACTTATGTGTTAATCCCATGTGTTGATCACTAATATATTTTCTGACGACATCATTGATATCAAACGAAACCTAAAGATCATGAGAATAAAATATGGGAAACAGACTGCAGACGAGACCAGTTGAAAATTCCATTTTTACTGCGAGCGATATGAGACTATAATTGTGAGACTGAAGTAGGGCAGTCGGTAAGCAGTGCAGATGATTTGTTGAGTAGCTCCTTGATGTTTGTACATAAATCTGCAATGTAGCACTAACATCAAGTTTCGCATTAATCCTGCATGACTATCGTTTGCATGTTCGTTTATCTAGTCGAAAAATACATGCACACAAATAGTTTTTGTAGCATTATTAGCTAAATTATATTTTATTGCATTTTGGTAAAATTTCCCCTTCATACGAGTTTTCATAGGTAATTTATAATGCAATATTATTCGTAGTTTAATTATTCAAATATGGCACATTATGGTTCATGATAGTGATAACTTACCCCCTGCCACATACCCTTGAGGGTTCTTGCTGGGTAATATTTAGGTGAAGATGCATGTATCAGGTCATTACTTGCTCTACAGAGTAGGATGAGTACTCAACATTTATGCTTTTGGAGAATGTGACGGAGTAGTTGCGGTAATTAGTCTACAAACGGTAGACAAAGTGCGATTAAGGCAGAGTGCAAAACCTGAGTCGAGCTGTTTTTTATACCCTCAATTTCATTAAAACAGAGAGTGAGAACCCATACGATTCATTCTTAATACAGACACAATGTATCGGACTGGCATAAGTAGAAACTAATGTTAAGGTTTTTTATTTATATATCTTACTTTTAAAATGATGTTTAACTACTCTGTCACTTTTTATGATAAAAATTGAGTTATTCTACTAGCGGAAAACAAATAATAAAGTTGGCTGTAGGCATGCTACTAATACTGCAGAAGATATTTGTATTATTTGCATTACAATTAAATAAGCGAGACGCAAAAATCATGCAAGGATCGTGCAAAACGTAATGCTAACACTACATGACAGGTTAAGAAACAAAATGGCATGTGCTATGAATGAATTTATCTAAAAATGGTCATCCAAACTACCCAAATGTTTATCATTTGAGGGCTTTGCAGAATAAGAAATAGTTCGGTATACATCCCATATCAGTGACAGATCATTAATATGCAGAATATATGCATGTGTGTATAAAAAATTATTATGTGATAAATAATTTTTAGTCTCTATCTTACCATCTTAATCATTAAATGTATACTTATGTTTATGTACTAATTAATGAACTTTGTTAAATTAATTTTATAAGATATGTATCTATTCTTATCAATCTATTAATTTTTACTAACGGGAAAACCTAATTAATCGTTATTTTAGAGTTTTTTTATAATCAAATGTATGGAAAGGTCAAAAAGATGTATAAAAATTATATTTTTTTATTTTATAATTGAACAAATCAAATCATACCGTTTACCAAGCAAAGGATGGTCCCTCGAAACAGCACATCTGCTGAGAAAAAAATCGAGGCGCAGTCCTAGAGGAAAGACTCCAGCCGGCCCAACAAGTGTTCGGACCCGAATTTCTTCTTTGAATTTTTTCTTCTAGAGTCTTGGTCTTTTGAAGTTCACTTGACTGCCGTTTCACTCCCTATGTTTTCATATTCCTCCTCTTTGGCTCGCATTGACGCGATAATAATCTGCAAACAACCGCTGCCAGCCTTACTCTCCAACCACCTAATGTTTTGACCCCGGTCTCATCAAATCAAATTCGTAAAATGGGGTTCCCCTCAAGGAGCTTCCACCTCGAGTCAAGAACTATTTGCAGAGTTCGAGGGTATTTGGCTGGAATCTTGCTCGTTTTGACGCTAGCTGGGAAACGAGCCGACCAGCGAGCCTGTCTCTTCCTTGCACCAGAGCACCGGTGTCTTTCAGTTGTCGACCGGAGTCCGACAGTTCGAGTGCACTTTAAAAACGCGCTACTCCCTGCGAGTTATTTTTGTCCGGGTCTCGCAGGCGTGATACTGGACTGCAGCTGGGATATTCTTCTTGCAGAGGGACCCAGATTGTGGGAGAACTGCTGTGTCCTGGCCAAGTGGTTGAGAAACAGAGTTGAGGACAGGAGTGGTGTAAATGTTTGGAGCATCGTACCTGGATTTACCGTGAGTTATTATTCCCAAAATTATCATCTCCCGCTCCGGCCCCAAGACTGTAACGGTGATGAGCATTTCATTCGGGGACAGTCATATCCTCTCACGTTAATCAATTTCTTGGTATTCAAACAAACGTAAAAACGTTCTCCCATTCACTACACTCGTGTCAAATGAGTAATTGATGTGATGAAGTCGCTGTACTTGCGGATTGGCTATCGCGTTCTATCAACGTAATGAGACTGATTCGCCAGTGTCCTCAAATACGTAAAAGTAATATACTTCAACGCGGATGACAACCCGAAAGTCCAGCTGCTTCACTTAGACGCCTTCGACTAATTGAAACATTATTCAGCGGTTTACGCTTACTATGCCATTTGAAATTTGCCTTTCGCAAATTGCCTTTGATTTTCTGCGCGATCGGTACGCTACGTATGCCTCGTATCGCGACGTACTCGTACCAGTGGATACCTCTACGAACGAAAGGTTTTAAGTTAAGAACGAAAGATTCGGTTTGGATATGATACTGAGCGCCTAATGGTGCTTAATCTTAATCTCAAATATTAGAGTACTATCGACGATAAAATAATCTCCTGCTAGCTCTCATCGCACAAATGATCTAAGCTTATGCTCAACTTCCAGTGTTTTATGTTTTCAATCGTCCAAAAAGTCCAAACCTTGACTTACAATTAGTTTAAAAAAAAACCCAACCCTTAATATTAAGGTTTGATTTTTACTGGCGACGGTTTTTTGTCTTGCTAACAATGATAAATACGATTCTCGCACTTTTAGCTTACTTTTATGTGTTATATTTCAATTTCGGTTAATTTATCTGGATAGCTCATCTCCTCAATGTTTAGTGAAATTTATGAAAAAAGCTCTTTAATGTTAGTTCGCAGGTTTCCGCGGCGTTGATCAAATGATTTCAACATTTCAAGAGTTGCATCCGCGTCAGTTGTCATTCAGCACAACAGTTTCGCTAGCTATCCTGCTGGCGTCCTCAGGTGAAGGAATCCTGAAGGACACCAGCAGGATAGCTGGCGAAACTGTTGTGCTGAATGACAACCGACGCGGATGCAACCCGAGATATGTTGAAATCAAGCTCTTTAATGTTTTTTTAATTTCTGCTGAAATCGAAATTTTCTGCTTGTTTTTCAATTTGGAATTGAAATATATCATCTTATGTACGAGTTAGTTCCTAAAAATTCCCAAAACATAATTCCTAAATGCTTTGTTTCTAAATTTATGGCCGTATCATATTTATCTTCCTTAGAAATACAACCATTGGCTTTGACATTCCAGAAGTTAATACCAATCTTCCACTATCTATTGCATGCTTCATCAATTAAGTTAAATTAATATCTTAATTTCTCTAGTGGTAAGTATTTTTCTTTCGTAAATTTCAAGAAAGTTTAATGCGATAACGACCATTTCTCGTATTCTTATTGCACAGTCAGCATTATTGCTGTTTCATTGATGTTTAGTTTAAACGGCTTGTGTAAAATATTAGAGATTAGTAGTTAATGTAGTGAATGTTGATGATAAATAGTTACAGAGCTTTATGGTGCAATGTGTTAACTACTGTTAAAACTAGGCGAATGGGTAGAAATAACGGAATAACTACTCAAGCACGTTGCGGTGTCTCATGTTTAGTTACACAGTTAACCGGAAGGAGCAGACAAAATGGTAAAAGGTACATGTATACCAGACACATAATGCAAAAGACAACCAAATAACAAGGGGCAAAAATGATATTGCCTCCGTAAGATATAAATTGCCGGGAGCCCAAGTATGAGAAAATAACAGCTACAGATATTTTTTTGCTGCATCATTTGCGATGCCATTATTTTTGCTTTGACCCCTTGTATTCTAAGTTACTGCAAAAATATTTGTTCGATAGGTTTAAAACTCGCGTAAAACCAACGCCGCATATCATAAGATGGCTCCAGAAGTAGAGTTTAGATGTCCAAATGAAATAAAACTGTCTTTTTTTACTTTTTGGTATGTTTACTGAGTCTTATCAAGGGTAACTTCTACTACACCACAGATTTAAAAGCACCAAAACACGACCTGAGTGTCAATTCTTTAGTATGATCATCAGGTGGATATTGACACCCGGGTCGTGTTTTGGTGTTTTTAAGTCTGTGATGTAGTAATAGTTATCATTAAATATGACTTTAGATGTCCGATAAAATCAACATCATGTAGAGGAAGGAACCATACACCCAAAATTGGTTTCAAAACGTCTGACATGTCCTTGTCCCTTAAGAATAGTGCAGCGGCTTCAATGTGGGCGAACGCCGAGGTAAACTGTGAGGAATAATGGGAGGGCGTTTTGAAAAGAGCGATGTATGTTTGCGGGATGGAGTAAGGGGGGCGGTGCAATGCGAAGAACGTGATGGCTTTAGACAAACATTTGACATTTCGGGGAAAATCTACGAGCAAGACGCTGCCTCAGCACATAAACCGTTCGGTGCGACCGGCATCCCATCATCCATCGAAATTCTCCTCCACAACCCAAAGCCCCCCCTACCTCGTGCCCCTTGCCCTTCACAGTTCGACCACCCCATCCTTCCCTCCCCCCCTCGTAACCCCGTCCCCTTCCATAATCTCCCGTTTCCTTTTTTCTCTCCCGCCTCTTCTTCCCTTTCCTTTTCGTTCTCTTCTTTTGACCTTCCGCTACAGAGCCCTAAGACCATTACGTGCGGGGCGCAAACTTTGTCGTTCGGTGTGACGCGCCCAAGACTGTCTGGAGCCTACTCAAGACCGGGGATCGTATCGAGGTTTTAAACGGCTCTCGAGTGGTCTGCTACGAGTCTTTTTTTTACTTTTCAGACTTCATCTCTTAGTCGGAGAGTTCGTTGGACGTCTTGTACGCGACGCGATTTCGTGTGCCTTTTTGAGTATTCTGCAAACTCGACTGTTGCGGGGAACTTATGGCGGGCGAGGCCGTATGCTCGTGTAAATCAAATGGTCTCCGATCAACGTGTTCAGTTTTACGAACCTCTTTTGTGATGGTGGCTGTCATAAAAGTCAAGTTCAGTCGCATGCGACTGGTCACGCGTAAGCAATAATTCTTCATGAAATGTCACAAAAACGTTTTTTTTTACGTAGCCACGCGCTCGGGTGAAAGGTATAACGCCAATGTGTGGATTTAAGATCAAAACCATATGAAGAATTCAAACTAGTAGAACATTTCAATAGCCGAAGAAGCTTATTCACCTCTTATACCAGATACACGGATAGTAATTCAGTGAAGTTTCGTTCCGGGTTAGATCTTATGGCGAAGCCGTTTAGTCATAAAAACAGTGAACAGAGAAGAGTTTTAATTTTCTTTACTCATTATTGGCCGTTCAATCCTAAGATTGTTTAATTGCAGCCCTCCGCCCTTCCCTATCTAATTCTAGTTTCCTTACTTCCTGGTGTCTCATCCTATATACTGCCCTCTTTATTTGGTCTATGAACTTATTCCTGGGTCTTCCTCTGGGGGCTTTTCCCTCTATCTTACCTCCAAATATGATTTTTGCTATTTTGTGTTTTGCTATTATGTACAAGATTTCTTAACTATATTTACGTTTTTTTGGATTCGAACTACATTTTTCGATATTTTCAAGTATTAAAAGGTGAAAAATTTTGGCATAATTCATTTGCTCTGTGTTGTATACCTTAAATACTCCATTTTTTTGCCTTATTACTGCTGTAGGGTCCAGTTTTCATAAATTTTTTACAACTAGTCCAAATAAGTAAAATATTTTGCTCTAACGAGTCAAGAAAAACACCTTTTACATAACGTATAGGACATAACTTCCAAAAATGGCATTATTCCACACATAGTGCCTTGGAATTTTTCGATACGTTAACAATAAGGTATCTCGTCCATGTGTCAGGTTCCTAGTGATGTGCCCTAAAACACTATACCATTGACCAAACTTCTGCACTAATGCAAAATTATGTCTTAGAAGAAGTGAAAAATAATAAATACTATAATCTATGGACGTAGATTGTTGGTATAAGTTTTGATTTGCTTACTAATATATGACGCTATTGCCGTTTAAGGAAGATAGCCAGGTTTCGTAGTGCAGGTGCAAATTTGGGGAAGATTGAAATATTATCAAAACAAATTATTAATGTACCTGTTGAAAAAGATCACAATATTTTACCGCTATCCTATCAATTTATCAGATTTCATGGTTCTGTGAATGGATTTTTTTCTGAATAATTTTCTTAATTTTTCCTCTTTCCCTTTTAAAATGAAAACTATGGGTGTTATATATAATGATGTAAAAGCACAAATTTATTTACATGGTTTGAAATCTTAGTTGAGACAATGTTTCAGTTCTTTTTTCTCTCCACAGTTTCAATTGAATATCCGGTGTCATCCAAATTCTTCTCCAGTGAAATATGAAGTGTTAGCAGATGTTTATGCCACAGAAATAGAGGACATGCTTCTTACTGGTCTGTCATTATAGCCCAATTAAAAATAATGCAGGTGATAGCTTAGCGTAGGAGATGGACGCGTTAATTTACAATCATATCTTTTTTCCACCTTGTCATTTCATTTGAAACTAGCTCTCATCTTTGTTCCTTCCATTATATTTCAGTCACTTTCTGATACATTTCTGCGTGTTGTTTTAGTTTATTTCAAATATGGTGGTCCATTAGTGCGAGTTTCTTTGTAATCAGATGATTAACAATTTGAAATACGAAAGCATCGTAGAAATGTTAAGCATAAGACGGCGTTAAGTAAGGGCTAGGTCAATAATATTATTTGTAATAAATTCATTGCAAATATTCCTAATCAAGCAATTAAAAACATATGTTAATAAATATTTGTGCAAATGACTGCGATATATTTGGAAATTTAAGTAGACTAAAAATATTTGTTGTGAGAATTTGAGCCATCATAATAAAATTGAATTAAAATATGTGGTCAAAAACTGCTTATTATTCAGTTATATTTTTGATCAATTTGGGATTCATCGTGTTGATTGCTTTCATGACAACGTTTCGCATCTCTTCCTTGATGCGTCATCAGGTGCAAATTTTCGTTGTAATAACTGCCGAGAAATATGGAAACTGGTTGCTAAGGCATAGTTTCAACGGGTTCAGTTTCGAGGTTCTTCATTATTTAATGGCTTTTCTAGTAATTCTTGAAAAACTCTGGTTTTGTCTAGCCAGCACTTCAATGTTTTCAGAGTCAATTATTGTCCCTGGTTCTGACCGGGCAAGATCTGCAATTACGGGAAGGCGAAAATGTTTGTTTTCTGCGGCTTCCTAGTTTTCCTCGGCTTAACATTTTATTTCTCCTCCTGTTTGGTGATTGTAACTATGTCCACATAAATTTATATCCTACCCAGTGAGTGACATTGAAAATCCATTCTTTCGGCTTAAAGATGACATAACTTGTTTATTTTTAGATGTAAATCTGCTCATCTCATTGTGTTACGTAAGGAATTTTCCCATCTATTCTCCCATTCTTGCAATGTGTGGTTTGGTGGTACGTACTACTGGCTTTTTCTTTGTTCTTTTTGAGGCATCCAACGTGATTAATTCTGAAAAAAATTAATAGAAAAATCATCCATCGCGGAAACCCGAAAAAAAATATTTTTTATTATTCAAAATACGATTCTCAAACAACATTTCTATATTATTCCGTGGAGGCAGGCATTTTTTGACGGTCAGCTAAAATTTCGAATTTTTACTTTTTTGAGATTTTTGTGACAAAATAGTTTACCCCTCAGGACCCGTAAAAATGGGTCTTTCCCACTAACTTTATCTTGAGTAAAGAACTAATCTCTTATTTGATCATATAGTCTGGGGAATTCAATCTAAACTTGACGAACTTTTTGCGCAATTTATGGTGGGATTATTATTTTTTCTTTTATCGAATCGAAAATTTAGTATTGTAATTGTTTAGATCACATTGGTTTTAAATGCGTATTTATTTGTTACATTGGAAACTCTACCATCTGGTGAGTAAGATTCCCAAAGACTCGAGAATAGCCTTCCCTTTTTGGGGCCATTTATAACCTCCATGTTATTCCAGCTTCCCTTGCCCGTCACTTTTGTTTTCGTGCGTAATATCTCATGTAGTCCGTCCACAGTGACGTGCGATAAATAATAGATGCGGTTTTTCCGTTCCCCATCTCGATAGTGTTTTGGACGTGACGCGATCACTTAAAGAGTCCACCTTACAGGGGTCAGCCGCGTCGTCTTTTTTCAGCCGCGTCACTGAGGAACAGACGCCACGAGGACTACCAACCATCCGTCTCTTACCCTTTGACCAAATTCCTTCTTCTTCCTTTTTGTTGAATCTTTACGATCATTTAAGGTAGGGTGAGCGAGATAGTTTCCCAATCATAATAGAGACCATATTAGAATTATTCGTTATGATTTCACGAGCTGTGAGACACATGAATTAAATATAGCATTATTAATGGTGCAAAAATGTAGTTTTACATGAAGGAAATTGTAAGTGATCAAATGAAAATATCTAAATTAACTTTAACTTGACTCATATTTTTCACGCGGTAAGTTTGAAACTCCAAAACGGAAGGGTTTATTGTGATCACAAAGAATTTACTGCGGTGACAATATGATTAATTATCAAAAATAGTTGAGAAAAAACACAAACTGCACAATGTTGATTTTTTCACGAGATCTAAGTGTAGGAAATGCCGCATTTTTAATAAAAGGTCTCTCTGGAGTGCATACACGTACTATTTCCCATGTAAAAGGGCTGGTATTTTTTGGCAAATATCTCGGAAAGTAATGTGGTAAGGGGTTGAATTTATGGTGTCAATGGATGAGTGACATATTTTTCTTTAAAATGTGACCAAATTCATTGATTTTTAAGTAAAGTGATATTTCGCTCAAACTACCTAAATCATGCTTCAATTGGATATTCGACTAACGGCGCATGCGCAGATCACCCGAATAACTCTCCGTGTCATTTTTCAAACCCACCAATTTTATGCTAACTTCTGAAAGATAAGGGTGTTAGCTATTCTAATATATATTTTTCAACCAAAAATAAGCTGTATAACAATCACTTTTTTAATAGTCCAAAAGTAACAACTTTTTCATCTTTCCGTTTTTGTTGCTCCATTGTGCCGTGGTTGCGTGCCATAAATTAAGGTTTTTGCTCCTAAAGTGCAGTCCTGTGTACTTGCTGTCCAAATAAATTAAGTTTAACTATATCTCATCATTAATTTAGGAGTTATTAGGCCCCAAACATGGATCAAAACTAAAAAAAGGAAAAATTAAAGTCATCTAGGAGCTCAGAGTATAAGTCTAGGAAGCCAAAAATTAATAAAAAACACAGACTAACATCTATTTAATACAAATATGTCAACATATTTAAATATGACAGCTAGATCTTCATTTATTGAAGATAGAATTCGGAGCTGCGGCGAGTCAATTTGCGCCAGTTTGTGATATTTGAAGTTTCAAAGCATCAACATTTATCATTACAGAAGTCTAATATTTGGCAAAGCGGCATTCCTTATTGTACCCTTGCTATGTGCTATAAATTGTGTAAATCGGAGATGGTCAAGCCACGAGTTCATAGCCATTTGGTTGAGTTTGCGTGCAATTTCCCTATTGTTAATCCCATGGTCCGTTCGTCTCCGACGGTCATTGGGGCATAATAATAGATAAATTAATTTTTCTAGATTAATGCAAAATGAGGAAACAAATAAATCACTTGGTAGCCTCAAGGGTATAAATATCGTTGGGTTGCCATCAATATAATCAAGTGATAGCTCCAAAATTAATATGAAAACATTTAAAAAATTACAGTAAATATAAAAAATTTTATATATCACGCAGTATCTTCTTTTTATGCAAGGTAGTAGTCTAAGAGGTTTTTTCTTAGTGCCTTGGTCAACAAAACCTGCCCATAGCTATCACTGACTCTCTTTTACTAATTCCTCTTCATTTTCCCTGTCTAAAAAGAATGTGAAAATTCCATTTTTGCGTCAAACTTTCAGCTGTATGAGTTTGATTTTACTTGCGTTGACAAACCGTTTGAAATAATTGATACGTTATGGCAGTGGTAGCAGGTTTTCATGATTCCACATCTAAACACTAACCTATGAGCCGCCGCATGGGCGTTTGGTAGGGTATGATAGGACACCAGCCGTGTAAAGATGCAAGTGAGAGAGTTTGGGAGTTGAAATGGAGTCGTGTATTATAGGAGTATTTAGTTGAGCTCAGTTTTTATTGTTTGCTTATTGTGCGCCGGATTTTTTAAATAAATGTTCCCAAATATGGAAGGCTATTCTCGAGTCTTTGGAAACCTTACTCACCAGAAGGTAGATTCCCAATGTAATTAATAAATATGCATTTAAAGAAAGAATTTTTGTACCCATCTGTTCGGCAATGCATCTCTCTTATTTTATCACTCTTGTCAGACTTAGAGATGTGTTGAGGCGTCATGATAATATCCTCTGTGTCACTCTGAAATGCACCAGTTTCGAATTTCTAAAGCAAGCAAAGTGTAGCGTGTAGCCTCCGAGACTATCGGGGCTCCCACCTTAATCCCTCTTAAAGTTGTGAAACACTATAGTGTATGTTCGCTCATTGTTTGCAATGAAGCATGCAGCTTTTATTTGTATTTTGTTAATTTTTTTGGTTAAACCTTTATGACGAGTATCCAAAATGCTCGCAGCGTATTCGAGGTGTGGCTTAACCAGGGCAAAGTAGCAAGAAGGATTATTGAAAGCGAGTAAGGATGTACTCTAGTCTCAAACATTTCAATATCTAACTATTTCTTAAGTTTTCTTTGGAGCTCATGTTATTATTCAAGGTTTGAAGATGATATATCTGTTCATCCCAGGACTAAGAAGACTGCATTCGTTTCAATGATCTCGTTTAGCTGAATTCAATATAATGGATGAGGTAGGTGGTTACTCCGGGAGCTTACGCTGCGCTTAGTCCGGATTTACTAGATAGTCTTTAGATTTGCTTTACAACGACGCACGAAGTATGGTTGCCTTTTTTGCTACTCTTTTGCTTCTTCCTGCTGCTTGTGATATCGTTCTTTACTTCACTTTTACTGTATTTACATTTCATTTACTTACATTATGGCTAAATATTTGCATGATGCTATGAAGGGCTTATAAGGTGCCGTCGCCAAATATGTGTTATTCTTCAAACGGAATCATGGGGGCTGAGAAAATGGGTTATGCATCAGGTATTTTTATACGACGCAACGTGCTTTACTGACCCAAGGCGTCTCTTTAGCGATACTGAGTAATGAATGCATAGTTTTGCAGCTGAGTTGAAGATAATTTAGTATAGTAGACTCATAAACTTTTTACAATATCTTGGTTCCGTTATATTCCTTATGGTAAACTCAACACAATACATAAGAGTACGAGGTATTTTGGCGATATCTCATGCGCCCAGTCAGGATTTTCAGGGTTTCAATACAGTAAATTTCCGAGTAGGTTTATAGTGTCTTTTTTGTTACCCTCTTTTTGTTACCTGCGCCTATATGGCGTGTCGAGTTTTGCTTTTATGTCCTGCATATACGGAACCTTTCCTTTCTTTTGTGATGGCTAACAATATTCCTGATGCGGGTGCGGATTTTAGAGAAGGCGTTGGGAAGAAACGCTCCATCTTTATTATGTAAACGTTGTGGGACGGTGTGGCTGTAGATTATCTGGATTAGCGAAATCGATTATAGATATGAGTCCATGCGCAGTTTCATTCCCTTTGTCATTTCTTCCGTTTTCCCTTTCGTTCTTTCTCACTCTCCATTTCGTATCTGAAAATGTTTCATTTCTCGGGGTTTCCTCGCTTTACTTTTAGACCTTTCACGTGGATTTGTTCCTCCCACTCCTCCGCCATCCGCCCAGCTTTCGTTCGGAGGAAAATCCACCTCCCCCTCCAACTTCCCTCGCACATACACCGAGCGTATGAATTTCTCGAATTGAAGGAACCCAGTCCCCCCCTCGAGCTATCTAAAGGAGGAGGAGAAGGAAAACTTCCGTCGACCCTTGGAATTCACCGCCGCTTTGATGAGACCTTGGTTTTCCACGAGATTGGCCTCCGGGCCCTTTTCCTTATCAAACTCGTAATCCCCCCGTAGGGAGAGGGCATGAGAAGAGAAACTTATATTTACGGCGAAATTTTGTTTCATCCCTGGGATTGTGAGTCATCATTGACTTTAACGCACCACTCCGTGTGTCTCTACTTCCACCCAATGGCCCTGGATAAAGCTTTCCGGGGGAGTTTCTTTCCCTCCTTCCCTCAGCGAGACTTTGTGTAACCCTTTTGAGAGCTTTCCGAGTTTTTTCGCGGTGAATTTCACTTGATTTTCGTAACGACATTTGGAATCGGATATGAGAAACAAATATTTTCTCGCATATTCTATCTCTTGTCAAGTTAAATTCAACGTAAAAATTTACAGGATATTTCTTCAGCGTAGCGCTAAAGGCACAGGAGGAGTGACAGGATTTCTGCGTTCTGGTCGTTGCAGTAGTCATCTCGATAAAATTTAACCTTTTGTATCTGAATGGCGCCGGCTCTCATAAAATTAGAATTTTTTAATCTATGGGGCAAAGAAATTAGATTGTGCAAGAATTCTACGGAAACATTTTGCACGTAACTTACAATATTGCCTTGAAGTTCGTGCCGACTAATACCGTGAGGAGCCATGTACTTGTTTGTCTAAAATGGATATCTATCATTGTTTAAATTACCACTTTACGTAAATACTGAGAATCTAAAAAATGATTCAATAAGTTTTTTTTATCTCTTATATTTCGAACTTCTACTAGATATTCCAGAAATGGTCATCGTTTATGAAAAAGTGCATTTTGTGAAATGGTGACTTGAAAAATGAAATTTTTTTCATAATTATAACTCATTTCTTCAATTCGTTGGGTCGTTATATTTGTCTACATCTTTTCCTTTGTGATTTGATCCTGTTTTTTTCTGCTTTCGTTCTATTTAATTTTTTTCCACTATTTTGGTCGAAGCACTTCAGCTGCGTGTGAGAGAAAAATACTAGGCAGTCACATGTGTAACTCGCCATCGAGCTGTAGTTTTCTATTCTTTTACTTTATTACAACAGCTTTCAATATTGATGAGTGCTTATATATTAACTTCCTTCCTTAATTCTCTTGTTGAAATATCTCCATTCGATATTGGACTTGACAAAATTATTCTTCAAAATACGTATCAAAAGTTTAGCGTAAAAAGGATGTGTCATTAATAAAAATAGTACTGTGTTAAAATCTTACTTTGAACTCTTTTGACATTTTACTTAAAAACTATAGTACTCCCTACTCTTAAAATCAAAAATCTTGTGGCGAATTAAATTATTCAACATGTCTCTTATCAGTAAATTTATGATACAACCAAAAAATTCTAATAAAATGCCAAAAGTTCTAATAAAAAATTCCCTTAAGAGTACATACGGTAGCAAATGTTTCCGTTATTAGCTTTCCGGAAGAACATTCCCTCGTTATTTGATAATCCAGACCTCAGCTCCGCTTCAGCATGTTCCATTTGTACGGTGATATTTACCTGAAAAGAAGAGAGAACAGCATTACAACACAATAATGGAACTTGATTGGCATGCATTATAATAACTTAACCACTCTTAACGATTAAATGTGGAGCAAATATTTTTTTTGTCTTTTATTCTGTCGGTGTTTGGGTGTTACAATACATACGTATTGAAAAACTTCTCTGATTAGTCGAAGCAACTTTTTGTAGGGCGCGATGAGGAGATGTAACTGTCGCATTGGGTGTCACATACTTTAATAGCTTCCCTACCTTATACCCCTTTCGCATTTCTATCATTTTACCTGTATACAAAATGTTGATAACTTTTAACCGCAGTCGCATCTGCCTTTAGAAACTGGGGTATCTGTTGTAATGAAATTGCCATGAGAGAAATCGGCCTGGACCTGGAATCGAACTACAGACCCTCAGCTTTCCGAGCCAATGCGCTGACTATTACGCTACCCAGGCTGCCAGATCATTCAGAAGGATACGTATGAACTAGATGTTTAGCCCTTGTAGTCCATCTAATTCGTGCATTTCACTGCCGTATTCGCAACAGGCCGGACTACTTTGTACATTGAGCTAAGCGCGGATTTTCCGCTGGTATAGGATACAGTCCTCATGATGTGGGTTCCTTGAAATCCATTTTCTCTTACGTTGTCATATTTGATGGACCGCAGAGGATTTGCATCTAGTTCATACGTATCCATCTAAATTGCCAAGAGGATTAGAAAGCCTTGAATACGTAGCGGTCTGCGCATTGGCCCCAAAAGCCGAAGGTCCGTGGTTCGATTCCTGGTTCAGGCCTTTTTTTCTCGAAGCGATTTCATCGTATTTCACCGCCGTATTCGCGGCAGGCCTAAATACTTATCGGGTGTATGGAGTATCTGATATTTACTGCATTTAACGTTCACCAATCTTGTTAATGATCAACTACAAGTCTCTTTAAGATTATGGCAGTTGGTCAGTTAACCGTTGACTTCTTCTTCCTCTTCTTAGTGTAATCTGTCTTCTGACAGATTTCAACTGGATGACCTCCATCGCAGTCGGCCCTGAGCATCTTCTTTCATTTGTTTGTAACTTAGGACATATTTTATGTCATTGAGTATTCCCATTCTTCTTCTTCTCCTTCCTCGCTTTCCTTCAATTTTTCCTTTGATGATTCTTTTAAAAAGACAAGTTTGGCGTAATATAATAATAATAATAATTTGTCTTTTATTTCGAGCGAATTTAGGCCAGTACAGTTCTCTCTTACAATTAACTCATATATGACGAACACTCACAACCATGCCCAGGGAGGTGTAAATATCCTACCCCGGCGGGACTCGAACCCGCGACCTTCGGTTTGGCAGGCGAGGATTTTTATCCGAGGACTTTACCCCGCCGCCACCGAGGCCGGTCATATATGTCCCATCCAAGCTGTATTTCTCATTTTGATTTCTCTCAGCAGTTTTCTTTATTCTCCATTCTATCTTTGTTCTCATTCTATCCGTCCACTTCACCTTGTGCATTTTTCTCCGCAACTACATTTCGAAACTTAAAGATAAGATAAGATAAGATAAGATTTATTGGCTCTAGGAAAGAATTCCTTAGCAGCAGGCATAAGTAATTACAACTCAGGCAAAAAATAATAACAATCACAGAGAAAACATGTCACTATTTACAAGAATCTAATCTAATCACAGCACTTGCCCACAACAAATACTACAATTCCATGCTCAATGCATTGTAGCAATCACAAAGGTATCATATTCATGAATTTAATCCAAGATATTTAAGAAAATATTAACTATCACTGAGATAATAAGACAGCAAGCATTTTTTAAATATTTCGGTTGGCTTAATATTTTTCAGCGTTTGCGGAATAGAATTCCATACAATGGATGAGTTTACATAAAAAGAGTTATGATGCATAGGCGTTCTGTGGCAGGGTACAATTAATTTGTTATTATTTCTGGTGTTTTTTGTTTTTTTGACCAAATTACCTTTATATGGCTGATAAGTGTAAGAAGGAGTTTCAGTTTTTAATAATTTGTGCATAAACACACCATCACACCCACTTTCTAAGTACTTTTCAACTTTCTTTTTGAATCTTCATGTTTCACTGCCTTAAGTCACCGCACTGCATACAAAACATTTAGAAAATATTTTTCTCAGTCCTATTGGAATGCTAAATGCTGTCATAATCGTTGTAACCAGCGTGAATTCAGATGGCATGGGAAAACCAATGTTGGTAAATAACTATGGTAAGTTTACCCGAGTAGAAGCAATACCATAGTCACAGCAAGCCAAGTGTCCGCATCAGCAATTCTTTCTCTTGTCTATTTATTTATTTTCACCTCCCCGAAAAAAGGATAATTGGCTTTTTACATCGGGTGTATTAACATTGAGTAAATACCAACACCCATGTAGGAGTGGTGAAAAATCCACCCAGACAGGATTCGAACCGGCGATCCTCGGATTGAGAGGAGAAAACTGTACCCCATTGCCACCGGTACCGATATGTTTTTACGTACGATGGTAAAAGGCTTGTAAATGAAACGTGACGTGATTGATCTGGAAAAAATATATCCAAACGATAAATTGATAATTTTATTTACAACTTTCCTTTCAACTTTCTGCAATATATTTCAGACTATTCGATAGCAAAAGTGGCTCATCTGATGATGGTGATGAAAATTTCCACATACCAATTGGTTTATTTCAAATTTTTTAATTTGAAGTTTATATTTTTTACGCATTGACTAGCGTTAATTTTTTGCATTTTTGCTTCTTTAATCTGATCAACAATGAGTGGAGGTCAAAAAAACTGATTATTTTGAGCAAAATTTCCACGTGTGGAATCGATGACCTTTTCGTAAAATTTGTTCTGATGTCGACTGTCATGCTCTCTACGTGGCTGACCTTCCCTTGGGAATGTTGTGACGAAATTAGTGCCACCCCTTTAGCAATTGCCGTCAGAAACGATCGTTAGGCTCTAAATGAGTTCACCTGAGCCACAATGCCCTTTGGCCTGAGTGCACCATTTATCTCCTTCATGAGAATTCTTGGCATTCCATACTGGCATGCCTCCTTGTCGCTTTCGCTGGTCCTTTCTCGACTCTCTTACCTCTCCTACGCTATGACCTCTACACGACGGCTTTGTTCTGGAAACAGTTTTGGCTTAATTTTTTCAGCTGGTTACGATAAACGTCCATTGAAAAGTTGATCTTTTTTATTGGTTACAAGTCTGGTGACTAGGTTATTTTAAGTAGGATCGTCATTTTTAATTCCTCCGACAGTTTTAAACAGGTCGTACTGACACAACGACTATCTTGTCTTGGGTTTCCTCTACATTCTTCATAATTCACTTCTTCCCTTATATACGTCAGGAAATCATAACTTTTGTTTTTTACATCTCTCCTACCTACTGTCTTCCACTCTATCACCAACGCTTCACCTCATGAATTTACAAATACGTTTAAGCATTTTTTCCTGATAAAATACCTATAGAAACGTAACAATCACTGCATTATGATACCTAAAACTACGTAGTGTTATTACATAGTGTAGCATTTCTAAGCACCATGCTGTAAAGAAGAACTATGCCCTTAAGCAATAAACGGAACTGTGTGCTGTGTATCATTTGTGATACAAAATTCAGGGAAGTGTTAACTTATTATACTTAAATATATCTCCATTATATATGGCTTCAAAGAATTCTTCTTTTTCCCACTTTTTCATTCCTAACTCCACCCAGACTACCCCTATACCATGCTTCAAAGTCTTCCAAATACTTTTCCTCACTGTTGCTAAGGCTTCCGCAATTTTCTGCTAGTTTTGATTTCTTTTTCATCTTCTTCCCGTGTTGCTGCATAATAATAAACAACCGTTTCTCCGGCATTCCTGTCGGTATCATCAGGTTGGAATGTTCAAGAGATTTGTTTGCCGTTATATGGAGGACTGGTCCGTTAAATATCTGTTAGTGCCTAGTCTGGATCAATCTGATTGTCTCAGGAGTCGGACGTTCTTTGGTTGTTGAAAGTCCATTAGAAATTAAAGGGCGATTTCTTATCTATTTTTATAAGTTTTTTATAAATCTTAGCAATTTCGATCGCCTCCCGTATCCTTCAAAGGAAAAACTTATTTCCATTGGCGATGATTTTACATTCTTCAAAATTTATTAAGTGGCCGGGTGCTGATTAGGTGTGTTCAGAAATAGTGGAATCGATAAATTGATTCTTTTTCTCACTCTTTAAAAGTCCATGACTTGCACCTGTGTAGTACAAAACTCCACATGAAGGATTTTGTCCATCTTTCAGGAGCTCATAAATGTGTGATAAGAATGAGTATTAATTGATACAGGTAACTGTCAACAGAGGTTAGTTGAGTCTTTAATGTGAGGTAGAGCGGATAAGGAAGGTAAGATAAACTTGGAGCGTAAAGGTAGTTTTGAGAGAAGCTCTGCTTAGAAGTAGGCTAGCTTTTTATGAAAAAATCTGGGGAGTGTTTTGTTTAACTGTTTCTTTCAACTTGGGTAGTGCTACCCTTGAAGTGTGCACGAGATCATAGAAAGATCGAGATATTAATTTAAAATACTTTTATGCCCTCTAGATATCAAATATGGGCCCTTGAGAATCTAAGCCAGTTATGAAGCCGTCGAAACAATCTGATCGTATCACTGGAAATAAGAATTGGCATTTTCATTTTATAACTCTTACTAAGTTTTCATAATCTTTCTCCACCTAATCTTGTATGGGCAGAGCATATATTTATGCAGATTGTTGAGAAATGGTTCGTTGTTAATTTTAAACTGACGATTTACCATTTGTCTCTCTATTTACAATTTTGATCATTTACTATTTTAGTTACTGAAGAGCTTTTCTAGAATAATTTTTTTACGGACTAATAAGATCAGAAATATCTCTTTTTTATGCATAGCACACTTTTTCGCTGAATCAAAGACATGTCTAAAGATAGTTATGAAATATATAGATTCAGGGAATAGATTGTTATGGAGAATGCACTGCTGTGTTCGCTGATTGATGAATTATATCGTCTGTTTCGCTTGAATGTCTCAAATGCCGTTATAACGAATGCATCATTGCGTATATTTTCTCCGCTATCTTTTTGCTTGGCAAAACGCGAGAACAGTCTATATTATCCTGTACTCAGCTGTGATCCCTTGTCTGTTTATAGCAAATACCGTATTTAGTCGGCGAGCGTGCATGTATGTAAATCGGCGCTGAATATTTGAATCTTCAGGAAGCCTT
Source organism: Ceriagrion tenellum (assembly GCA_963169105.1). Classification (NCBI taxonomy): domain Eukaryota; kingdom Metazoa; phylum Arthropoda; class Insecta; order Odonata; family Coenagrionidae; genus Ceriagrion; species Ceriagrion tenellum. The sequence goes on from OY720643.1 coordinate 75,498,384, forward strand.
CCGTGACTGGAACAGCCTTGAATAAGTAACGAAATCACGAAGGATGTTCTTCGAGGATCTTACTATTCATAATGCCTTGACGCGAGAATTTGATATCTCCTCTTCTACTTTGTTTGACTAGAGACTTATTGCTACTTTCCTGCACATTCTCTCTTCTTTCCTCCGTCTAGAAGGCAGAACACGTATATGAATGTAAACACGTATATAATATTCACGTAAGATGCATATGAAGTCCATATTCATTTCTTCCAGGCTTTTTTTCTCTTGTGAAGTTTAATTAGAAAGAACGGTTATACGAAGTCAAAGAATTGCCAAAATAAAGGAAGATGTTTTGTAAGGATGTTTTTATTCGTATCATAAAATTTTGTTTTATTCTCGGCGTTCTGAGAACTTTACAAAACGTTCCAAAATTTCCTAAATTTTATTGCTATTTATGAAAAAATTCCTCTTGGCATAACTTGTTCATTGTTTTCATTTATTAATTCTTCACCGCATTGGAATTAAAATAAAATTATAAAAATTGAATTCATTATGATTAAATATTAAAACAAAAAAAGACCGGAAAGATGGATGAAGAAATTGCGCCACCACCAGTAAACAACTTGCTAAAACTCTCAATTTGTAGCCGCAGAGTTAATGATGGAATGACGCAGAAAAGCCCAGGAGGAAACGAAAGAGAGATGTATACTTACATCAGTGAAAACTTGCATATTAGCAAGTGTAAACTTGTATATCAAAATTTTCTTTGGATAATGTCTATTGTAATATTATTTTTCAAATTTAAATAGTAATATTTTTCTATCGTTAAAATGAGTGGAGGCGGAGCTGGGAAAGCTGGAATAGTGATGGTATTTGGTGGGCCACCATAGACGACCTTTCACTAAGAAGAAAGCCTCGGGGACTCTCAGAAATGAAATCATGTCTTCGCTCAATCTACTCGCTTTTAGTCCTGCTTTTATTCTCCCCTTTTGCCGAGGTCGTCACCGTTCCCAGTTCTGTGTAATTCCCCCCTGAAGAAAAACACGCGCACCTTCTGCTTCCTCTCACACCATATTACTTTCTTCCAGGATTTACTCCATAACCCTTCGGTCCACCCCTATGACCCGAATTTCTAAGTAACCCCACCAAAGAGCACTTACTTGTGCCTCTCGATTAAAATCCCAACGCATTTACAAAGCTTTGGATATTAGGTTTAATATCTAAGAATTGATGCGACAACAGTCAAAATTTCTGCCATAAATGGTAAATTTCAGGTGACTGTAGTGAATTTCTTATACATACATCCAAGTTGCTTCAAGTTTCTTCTGCAAGAACTTTCGGAAAAATATGCTCTGACACTGGAAAGTACATGGACAGATTGATTGACACCTTCACTGGCTACAATGTGCTTCCACAAGTGACTTGACTGATATTTTAAAAGTTCTGAATGCGAGCTTGCAACGCCACTTGCCCGTGGGATTGACGGCAGAAAATCCTTGCTGCAAGTATTGTCCTAAAATAACTCGCCGCCGTAATACCCGCGTTTGTGCTAAGAAACCGGATCTCGTTCATTGATCTCCTTCATTTTACCTCATCCTTGCATGCTTCGTTCACTTCTGGTTAGTCGTGCACTGCTTCACATACACAATTACGCATATCGCTCTTATTATTCCTCATCTTTATTAGTCTTACGTACCGTAATCATACAGGGTTTTCATGATAAACACATTCTTGTCACGCTATTCACACCACAGTTTTATTTCTGTATATATCATCTATAACTCTGTATTCGACCCTCTTGGATTCTCGTAACATGTGCTGACCAGCAAAGCTCACGTCTTTCATGTGTCCATCACTGGGTTAGACAAGCCGCATTCTTTTATGATCCCACTCATTTCATACCGTACTATACTACTTTTGCCGAAGACAATCAAGTACCCTATTACCTTGTGTGGATACCCTGGAGTCAATGTAACTACATTGAGAGCTGGCAGTTGCATTGCAGTATACCTATGTACTTGACGATTAATTTGAAAATGCTCAGAAACATTTCAAGTGATTTTCCTAAAACTACGAACAAACAAGTAGGTAATGGTTATTTAAACCAAGACATGAATATCTGATAATTTTTTTCCTTCAATTTTTTTAACATTACATTTTCATTTAAACATATTGAATAATATTTCTATATTTTTATTACGATAAATTTTTATTTCTGTATCCTTCAGTGTCCTGGCTGATCAATAATTACGTTTCGTTGTTGTAAACGTGACAGTTATTTTAATTGTCTTTGCCCTCTAGCTGATTTAGTTACCAAAGTTGTGCGTAATTTTTTTGCAAATTTGTTTTGTATTATTTGTCCCATGGTTGCATGTATTTTGACTTTATTTCAAGGGCTTTGTTCACAGAACAATAAAGTATTTTCTATTATATTCTAATTTCTTTGATAACGTGTTGGAGGAAAACGGGCGTGATAGGAGGCTTTAAAGGGAATCGCACCAATGCATGAAGTGTTTTAATGCGTGGCGGAGCTAACAAGGGAGACGGGAGAGTTAATGTAAGAATATAAATAAAAAGTTGGCTAATATATATATATATATATATATATATATATATATATATATATATATATATATATATATATATATATAAGCATTACTTTGATAAAAGAAGTTGAAAATTACCCGCAGGCGTTAGAGGTGTTGGTAAGGAGGAGAATGGGCAAAGTACAATAGAAGATAAAGAAGTTTTTGTTGTGGAACGGAGGAGGCTCATTTTGCAGAATATTTGGATGTGGTAGATAAGGTCATTAGAAGAGGTATAGAGAGACTAAGAGGTGTGGAGGCCGTTCTACAGGGGAGGGTTATGTTGAAATTGGGAAGGGAATAGAGAAAATAGGCTTCATATACGCGATAGCGTGAGCTGGTACGTGTGGTGAAATTTTAAATCTCATTACTACCGTGTGTTTTATCTCTTGCGCCATCTTATTACCACTTATCAGTTTTCGTTTTTGGTCCTTCGTTGTGATTTTCTTAGATATTCATTAATTTCTTTTTTACATAGACAACTTAAAGCACGATTTTTACCTCTTTTGCCATGAAACCCTACCTAATTTATTGGTATTTTTCGGGTTCCTCTCACGTTGCACCATTTTGAGAATTACTAAAAAATAGGAAAACCGAGAAAGTCTTTGTGACAAACCCATCCATATTCTATATTTTCCATCAAAAATTTTTTGGTTCTCTAAATTTGATGCTGAAAAATCCCAAGTATTTCTTACTTCCGCCAATCGTAAATTCAGTATATACCACCAATCATCAAATTATTTTCCCGAAGGAATTACTAGATCTGCTGCATTATTCTAGTGTGATTCAATCAGTATAATTCTCCAAAAACATAATTTTTTAAACATTTCTAAAAATACATGCAATGAAATTGGATTTAGCTCGTATTGGGGATAATGAGATGGGGACAAGAGACCATTAGAAATTTGGAGCATATGCTTGAGCGGCTTTACCCTAGCATGGATTATGAATGGTCATGATAATAATATATGCAGGTACATTTTTGTGATTTAACATACTTTTCAATTGGTAATTATTTTTGATTCATTTTTCACAGTTAAATTTTAAATCATAAAGTAAACTTTTGTCCTTACGTGACTTTTACATCAATTCAATGTACGCAGTGATTAAATGAATAATTTTTCTTGGACTATTTGATTTGCCGAGCCGCTGCTATTGCAATTGAGCTCAATCTTGCAAAAACATTCCCTTTGCCGGTCGACGTAGGATTATGACTCGGGCAGGAAAGGATTCCGTTGTATACGTTATAGTTTCACATTATTGTATTCAAACTCTGGGTACCTTATTACAGAAAATCTTATATCTTAAAACCAGTCACATCTGTTAGAAATCAGTGTATTAACCTCGTTGATAGTCACCTGTCATTCTAAAGCCCTTTTATACAGAGGTTATTCTGGAAGCAATCCGAGGTAATGCGATATTTTCGAAGCTCTGCAATTGGTACATTTCGTGAACAGACCTCTCCTTTCCACAGCGGAAGCGAAAATTGAACTCGAAATTTTGCGCCAAGGAAGATATTTTTTTAGACGACATGAAATTTTTTTTTGTCACGGGTGGACTGAGAAAAACTTGTTTCCGCCAGATTCATATGTGCTTTTGTTGTCCTTTTCCTGAAAAGGACCTATAGTGGACACACGCAATCATTACTCGATATTTTTGGAAAAGAGGAAGTCTCCTCTCTTTGAAGCCGTCTGGATTTGACGTTCTATTCAACAGATGAATCAAGACGACTATGCGGGAACCCCGACAACCAGTTCTCTTTAGAATCAACAAGTATTTTTCCAAATATGTTGCTTGAATATGTAGCTCTTCATTTGATTTTAAACTGAGAGTTCCTTTTTGTAGCCAATTTTTTACGTGATTGAGATCAATGAATAAATTATGCAGTCCTATGCAACTTGTACTATAACCATGATGAAATCATATCTCCTTATATACCCTCTCGCAGAACACTTCCATAGCTCGAAGTTCAGTCTGAGAAATTATTCCACTTGGTTACTCCTCCGACCAATTTCTATGAAACGGTGCTGGAATAATGAGATAATAGTTCTGAACATGTGCTGTGAGCGCATTATTGACTAGTATCATTGCCTTAATGAATTACAGCTTAGTTATTATTAAATAACATCAGCTAGATCGGGAGTACATTATCCTAGGCTCACTTTAATACTGAATTTCATTCGAAAGAGTATAGTGATCACCTCTCCCATTTTTATGAACTTAAAAATCCAAATAACCCCTCTGTCCTTGTTTTTAGTGCCAATAAAAACGTTTTTTCTTGATGCAAGAGCAATGTTCAACTAATAATCATCATGAGAATCTGAAAAGTGTATATTATGCAGATATTAGAAATGTATATGTTTTTTAACATTATATCACATTATTGCACTCAGCTGGTAGTGATGAATTGTATTTCCGTAGCATGGTAGTCTTAGTGATTCCAAATCTTATTTGAACTAATTATAATTTGTGTTTCAACGTTCTATAGCGTTATCCCGCTATTAACCTCTTTCTGATCAAAGTATTGCAATGAAATGCGTATGAATCCGTCATTGATTTGTCACTATTCCCTCACAAACCATTTGATAGGACCATTTTTTTTCTAATCTTGAAACTCGTGATTCTGAAATTTCAGCGGAAAATAGCGCCCTGAAATTGATTACTCTTACTAGCTCAAATTTGGTTCCTTCTTAATGGAGTAGTATTTCCAGTGCACTTAACATCGATTATTCCATGCCTTTTTTGCTAAGATATACATCTATAACTACTGTGAAAAAGGCACTTCTTTTAAAAAGCACGGCTTACAGTTAAGAGCACCCACCCACGAAAACCTCTCTCTAGGTTTACGCTGATGGTTCGTAATACCCCTCACTCATATAGTTACTCTTACATTTTGCTGTGAATGCCTGCCATCTCTTGCATGTGAGGATTACACCTATATACTACTACTTTTTACATCCCAATTTTCGAAAATGTTTCCCTTCAAGAACTCTAGATGACTACGCCGATTTCTTTCCCGCCGTTCCAGAAATGTTTCCCCAAATTTAGTTTTGAGTTCCTTGGGACATTTCGGGCCTCTTTTTTTTATTCCGCAATTCATGACTCCTCATCCAGCGCTCCTCTGTGCAACGCTCCGTGAATCATGCCCATTGACCGGCAAGGATGTAGAAACCCGAGCGCCTTCCATGCGCATATACATGTCTGCGTTTCCTTCTCGTGCTTCTAATGGTCATCTCTATTCACCTACTGCGTCTTTCTCATCTGCATTTCGGCAGGAAGACATCTCAACGAATCTTACTTTATTTGGACTCGTTATATGCATTGGTTCCATTTCGCGACTCACTGCACATCAATGCCGCAATTTTCCCCTAAGAGCTCTTCGTATGCATATTTTCTCTTGAACTGGGAGGGTATTGGAGAATTTCTACATATTTTGTTTGAAATGAGTCAGCCATGATCGAATATTGTGACTCGGTTATTAACGAAGACTGAGGTCATTTAAGGAATTATTGGTTCATCCCTTTAACCAACAAGGGATTAATTTTTCAATGAAAAAAATTATTTCAGTTGACCTGGGCTCGATCTTGGATCTCCTTTTTGCCGGCCAGATGCGTTAGCAAGTTAATATCTCTTTTTTCAAGCGAATTTCTAAACATGCAATGAATGGAAGACTCATCTTTTTTAGCAACAGAATTTTTAATCTCTGTTTTTCTTGATTTCCTTGCGTAATTTAAAATTTAATTGTTTGTTTTTAGTCACATATGTTTTACGAAATCTTATTTAAATTAATTTAAAACTTCTTTATGCAAGAACTTCAACTCTGCAGCATTACTCATAAAAGTAAGTTCCCAGAGTTTCTCTCATACGCAAGCATGGCAATATTTACTGGCCACTATGATAAAATCGTGTCTCACCCGTTTAAATCTTAATGAAATTAGTTCAAGTGAATATTAAACCATTAATTACGTGACATAGAGAATATTATCATGATGCCTCACAACATCTCTTGGTCTGATAAAAGCGATAAATTAAGAGAGATAGATTGCCGAACAGATAGGTACAAAAACTCGTTCTTTCCGTGCAAAGTGGGCGACCACGACAGAAACTGAGCTTCACTATATGCGCAAAATTCCACAGAGGAAAAACCATCCGCCTTAACCGGTATTCGAACCCAGTTTTTTCTCTATGGAATTTTGCACAATTTTTCATTGCGGGTGACTACGTAAAAGTGTAACTCCGTGGTTAGTCCCGTATATCTTAAAAATCTGTCCACTAAGTACACTCCCATAATACTCGTTACCATCACACCTTCCAAAATCATAAACCTTTACACGGTTGGTGATCTAACACCCCTTGTCTCACGCCCATGCGGAGGCTTGCGGAGTAGTATGTAGATGTAGAAGAGTTCTTGAGTTTCCAGCCGGGTTATGATGTTGAACTGCATCATAACCCGGCTGGAAACCCGAGAATTCTTCATCCTAACGCGAAGTAATGCTTAAACAGAACGATTCTTTTCGAGTAGCGGTAAAAATCAAGACATCACTTTGCTTGCAGCTTTTTCAAGAGGCACCTTATACGTGTATAGCAGCCTATAACCATTCTATCCTCTTTATAGTAACGGAAGGCTACGTGTATGTGGCGAGACGGGAGGTGGAGTATTGGGGGCACTGCCTCATGCTCAAATATCTACCGTTTCGCTTAGTGCAGCATCATCCACGTGCGCACCTTTTACAATCCAGTCCTCTTTCTCTGTCGTTTCGCGAGTACTCGCTTGTTGAGCGGCAGGGGGCGCTTTCTTCAGCCCTCCCCAGACCGAGCCATCCGTGGGCTCTTTTCCGCGCAATTACGCATGCCTTCTTTCCGCTCCCGACTTTTTATCCCACTCTTTTCTCTCTCTCTCGTGCAGGAGGCTCTTCTCCTCTCGCTTCCGATGCACTATACGGCGTCCCCGAGTGCCTATTAATGGGAACCATTGACTGCGTTTGACTGCTCTCAACCTCCCTTCCCCTCCATTCTTTCCCCGTCTTTTCCCCCGAGCCCGCTCCTACGATAATGGCATTTTATTTTTTATGCATTCTATTCAATTTTCTGTCATTTCTGAACGAGGTAGGCAGGTAACCTACATAATTTCACAGGTTTTGGATCGTCAGGCATCGTGATAGAGTAAGCTTCTCCCTCGATTTAACCCTCCATGGACGGAGTTATGAAACATCAGCATTAAATAATACTGCTACTATGTTCGTTTTTTAAGTGCTATTTAAGCATTTTTCAGGAAAATATTGCAATTGACTTTATACTAAAAAATATATCTTGAAATGTGACGTAAGTTATATTTTTATAGTATATATTTTATTTAAAACAATGCTTATTATAATAATATTTATAAAAGGTATACTTTAGTATTACCATCATTGCGTACGTTTTTTTAAATTTCCCAATGTTTTCTTCATATGACTGCTGAAACTATTTTTTCCTGAGATCCACCAGGCACGCAATCGTTAGTGAATAGCGTTACACATTCATCTATTCAAATTGTTTGACAAACCGCAGTAAGAGACAAAACTATCCACTTACATAATCCAAAGCGTTACAATTCTGTCTAGCGCAGCAATTAAATGGAAAAGCCTCTTAGAATGCAGATATTTCAATGATTGTGATTCAATTTTATTTCAATAAATGACTCGCTCGTCCATTGAGGGTTAAAATTGGATGAGCATGAACTACTTATAAAAATAGCTAAACTTGCATTTCTAGCAAATTTCCTCCGGTGACCGTAAGAAAGAATCTTAATATACTCGGTTTAGCTCTCTAGATTACCATTTCCATGTTGGCTAGTTACGACCGTTTATTTATATTTTTTCCCGAAGCCTTAAAAGATCACTAGAAATAGTAAAATTCTCATGGAGAGTAATAATGTTGATACGAGTCATTCCTTTCGGATAGAATTACTATAATATTTATTTTTTTTTTAATTTCAGCCAACGATGATCATTTCAATGTAAGCTTAAGATTAGAGAATTTTTCTGCCGAATGAAGAAATTAAACGTAATTTTTCCCGTGAGCCACTATTGCCACTAAGTGTAGTTGGATTGACTGTCTGGTAGGTGGATTATTTAAATGAAATTATGAATTATCTTATTTTTAATTAAAGCTCTTTTCACATGAAATGTTGTCCATCGATGGGCAAAGATATTTTTCTATGATTTAAACTTCCCTGAAAGATCTCAAACGCTCATTGGACATATGCTAACTGGGATGTGGTATTTTTATTCCCGTCTTAGCCCATGCTTACCACATTATGAGTTAAAGAATGACTGCAGAATTTAAAATGAGGAATAGTTTGTATCTCAACATGCTTATTAATTTCGTCATTCGCTGGATGCTAGTTTCTCTATATCAATACCATTGACAAACATCTTTTAAATTCCTTAAATTGATGAGACTTTGGTCGACCAATTAAATGGTTGCGAGAAGATATAAAGAATTCTTTTTTTCTATTTCTGCAATCATTCTGCGGCGTGGAGCGTTATGCCAACAGTCTGCACTTATTTATTCTTTGTTTACAATCATAAGAAATATATATTACTTCCTACTACGTCGGATTGTTCAGATGCCAAATGTTTAGTACTGGATTTGAATGCCATAGCTGATGGGGTGACGAAAACCCTTCTTCTACTCCCAAGTATTTAAACTTATATCAGTCTGGCGTCACGAGGAAAGAGGATGAGTCATACATTTTGACCCAAATTTTCCCTTTCAAGCATCTCTCGTTATCCATTTATCACTGTATGTTGTTTCGTGCAGTGCTCAGCGTACTCATGCGGAGCTTCTCTGGGCAATTTCTAAGTCAGGCGGGACAAATCCGGGACCAGACAATTCAAACCGGGAAGGTCCTGACTATAGCGGAACGTATACTTTAGCTAGCTTTTTTGCCACAGTGCAAATTAGATCTACGTGGAAAAAGTGTAAGAGATAACGTGATGAGGAGGTAGAAGAGCACGGGAGAAGAAATGAAATGTTGGAGAAGCTTTCCACAGGAGGACAAGCCGAGATTATGGGGGAGGTTTTGTAAAGGTTTAGATGTTGAAGGCTGTCACGTGGGAGGAAATTGAGTGACAAAGAGATTTGGCATTTTTGACGGGATGAGGTGAGCTAGAACTTGTAAAACACTAATACTGGGCATTCGCAGCTTTCATAATGGAGTTTAAGAAAGCGTCATTGACTTAAGTCTCTAGATAGTCATTTTACATTGCTATACGAGAGAATTTACCTTGAAGAAATAGCCATTTTTCCTTTCCTGATTATTTTATAGAAAGAGCAAAACTTTATAAAACCAATTCCCGACGTTATAGTCAAAATTTTATTTAGCTCTCGTTGCCGCGAAGAGTATTTTAGATTTGTTCGAATTGACGAAAACATTCGGACGAATGAAAGAGCTTAATTCTTATAGATGTATTTCCATGGGTATTGGAAATTGGATTTCGATAAAAGAAATTTTTTTTCTCTTCTTTCTTGTAACACTTCTTATTTCGATATCTCCACCGTTTCTCGTATATTTGATACTACAGTTCACACGCATCGTAAATGGATTTAAATGGAATATTTGTTCATAACTTCGTATTAATTTTAAATCAAGATCGTAGATGAGGAGTTTGGCAGTGTTCAGCTAACGTCGCTAGTGTTGAAATTATAACACATCTTTGAAATTAACACGTGAAGATATTTTAACTATGGAAATCTGCAGTTTCTCAGTAATAGTGAAGTGATACGTCAGTAAGTTGATTTAAACTAAAAAAAAAAAGAAGTCAACAAACGAATGAAAGTCAACTTACGCGTAATTTGAGCTTACATTGTTTTTCGGGCGAAATTCACGACGACACAGCAGTCGAGAGAAAATTATTCAATATCCTGATGTTTCACACTTGTTAACTTATTAGTAATAAACAACTAATTACCAATTGTATATTGTATATATTGTTTATTCTTCCATCAAATAATATACAAAACTACATTAACATCGAATATGAAAGATTTAGGTAGTCTTTAAGGTTATTCCTGAGGTAAGACTACCTTCAAAAACAAAAACATGCGTTACCCAGACCAAAAATTGAACAAACCACTATGCGTACATGACATCATACAATACAGTCTCTAATGGACAACAACATAAGACAAAAATACCACTATGCGTTTAGTAGATTATATATACTAGTCTCTAATAAACAGAAGCAGTCAATTTTTAATTCTTAGAATAGAGTATCAATGTTTTTTTGTGTAAACAGCCAAGTTTTAACTAAACGAAGAAACTTTGTGAAAACATTTTCTCTTTTTATTATTTCAGGCAGTGCATTGAAAACCTTTGCACCCATGTACAGAAAAGACCTTTTATACAATGTTAAATTAGGTTTACAGACATACACATTACATTATCTTCTCAAATGGTAAGAAAACCTTTCGGAAATAAAGGGCGGTGAATAACCACTTCGAACATAAAAAGATCTTAACACTTTATATATATACAAATATCTGGCGGGCAACAGTCTTTATTCAACAAACAAGGGGAATGAATGCTCATACCTCCTTTTAAACTTCATTACTCTAACAATTCTTTTTTGAATTACCTCTACATGCTTAAATATATTTTTATATGCACCTCCCCAGAAAAATATACCATAATTTAGAACAGATTGTACTAGAGCACAACAAATTGTTCTTAAGAAATTGATAGGACATTTGTTTCGAATAAAATAAAACTTTGAAAGAGCACATCTTACTTTTTTACTTTCATCATAAATATGCGAATGCCAATTTAATCTACTATCTAGTGTCACTCCCAAGTACCTAATTTCATTTACCCGTTCAATTACTGGGCAATTTCAGTGTATACGAAGACATTTAGGTGAATGATAAAGCAATTTTAAGACAACATTACAACTATTACTAATATCAAAGCATAGAAATTTTGTTTTTTCACTCGTTTCTGTTCGTTTCTGATTCGTTTCTGATGAGTAATATAATCATTAATAACAGGAAGTACGAACTGTAAGTTACAATAAATGTTATTATCGCCAACATACGGTATGCTACCATGAATTTTTTTATGACATTACGTTTTAACGCCATTAATAGTGGTTCATTAAAGATAAAACCAACTAAACATGATATCTTGAAATATAAGGTCTATTAATAACTACCATTTAGAGCCCATCCTGTAAGAAATACGTAGAAATAAACGATTATATCTAATCATGTTCGGTGAACCCGAAAACTATCATACGCTTGGGATCTTTTAAGGTAAGTTGTAACATTAAATTACTTTCCATCACTCATTCAATAATTTGTATTTACCCAAAAGCATTGCACCAACTTTTGAATCGGTAATATTGAAAGGTGCATGCCCAGAATGTATCGTAATCGTCAAAATACGAGTTATGTATGGTCTTGATTAGGCCCACTATTATTTTGAACTATTAGAAGTCTTCGGTTAGGTATATCTGAGTAACCCATCCGCCTTGTGAAAATAGTCACGTGACTTGTAACTTGTAGACTTGTAGCTCTGAGAAACAGCCCCCAGGTGTTTGATAGGTGTGTCAGTTTGTTATGATCGGTTTTCATAATTTTCTTTTGTGGATATTGACAACTAATTTTACTTTGGAGCTACGTAGAAGTAGTTTGAACGCACATAATTTTGAAATAGATATATATAAATTATTTTTAACTTCATCAATAACTACCTCGGTAGTAATATTGGTACCTCGTGGGTTCTTTTTATCACCATACGCATGGGTTTTGTCAATTTGTCTCAGTATTAAGGTATAAGGTATAGCATTTTAATTTAATTGGGCATTCAAGAGTGCCTATATCCAAAATCTACTCAAAAACACGGCTTAACGAGATCACCAATCAACCTTGGCAAATGTGGTGTCTCTGCCAGATGTAGACCACCAGAGACGAATGATAGCATAATGTGAGCCGTATACATAGCCTTTTGCGGGTAAAGTTTCATTTTATTTTTATATTTTTTTGTCAAATCCTTTTTTTTGTCACTCTCGACATCCCAATTTTTTCCACCCTCAAAATTTGTCGAGAAAAACATGAGACGTGGCGTGGGATGAAGAGAAAATTTTTGGAGAGGGGGACGGTGATATTAAGTTAGATTGCGGGCGATAGGGAATTTGATGGCAGAATACGAGGAAAGTGATGTCATCGTTGGCGTGTAAAATGGGTGCCCGGGACACCGCCTTTCATCATTTCACATTTCTCGGGAAAAAAAATCGATTTTTGCTTGTTTCTCGGGATGAGGCGCGTCGTGTGAGGTTGCTGAAATATCTTTAAAAAAAATGGCTTAGCCTGTGATGGTGCTTCTCATTTCCTGGCCTGTATCTTATTCCAAAATTCTGTAATGGAATTGATTTTCTCTCCGAGAACCAGGAATATAGCAGGATAGAATTTATTCAATTTTAAGTGCAGGGTGATTATGGATAATTCGTCGGGTTTTATGGAGATCTATTACAGAATACATTATATTTAAAGTAGTAAATTATACTGGTTAAGGAACATAAACTGACCCAAATTTAGAACAAAATATGTGCTAGTCTTTTGTCTTCTCCTTTTGTTACAAGACACATCAATTTGGTAATCCATTTTGATTTGTTTTTCACTTGAACGGTGTTTTTTAAAAGCCGCATCAATCTATTACAGAGTGGGTTCGCGTAATAAAAGAGAATTTTTTAAATTATTTTATTAGCTAGTGATGAGCTCTCTAATCTGTGCGTAGGATGTTATACCCAAGCTCGTTAGATATTTCAACCATATTCCTCCTTTGATAGAAAAAACATCATTTATTTACAAACACGTACCTAAAATTGATATAAACTGGCGATTTTTTGCTCTAAATAGCGTTTTTGGATCGTTGGATGGACTTAGTATTTGGATAGGCATTAAGATTGGCAATGCAGCTAAGGTTATTTACGCGATATGGGTAGGAACTCGGCGCTGACCTCAAAACGAAACGCGCCAAGGGGACCATGGTTTAATATCTCATCCAACAAAGTACTGCACTTGAAGTACCCTCCACAGCACTGTCAAGTAGGGATCGGGCGATATTCTCTGAATAATGTCCTCCTCCGCGAGGATTTTAACTCTGACCGTTCGTATGGTTAGCCAATACTCAAACCGATCCCCTTATTTTTTGGTGCGTATTCGAAATCTTGTACAAAATGTGGGCTATACATGGTAAATGTTTTAAAGCTCGTTTCTGACGACAATGGAATTCAAAGTACGATAAAAGAATGTGTGGAAGTGAGTATGCAGTAGAATAGAAGAAAACTATTATCCGCTCTAAAAGAAAGGAAATTCAGACGCATGGATTACTTACTGAATAAATCACCAATCACACACTGATAGAAAATATAACTATTCGTCAAGAAAAGGTTTCTCTGTTAGTGATGCCTTCTACATTGTTCCTGCGCATCCCAATCGCGCCTTTTCACATCCGATGCGAAAGTTGGATTTCACTTTTACATGTGTTCTTCTGTGTTGATAAAATATTCATTATATGGGTAGCATTTATCTAACAAATGAGCCAGGAAAATAACTATGAAACGTAGGAGCGAGGACGGATTTTGACGATAGAGGCGTGCAGGATTTTATTTTACCCCTGGATTAGGTAAAGCGTTCCAACTGCTGACGGCTGTTTTTAAAAAGTAAAACAAAGTCTTGAAACTATAATGCTTGCCTGTCGAATTGTGGTAATGTCCAAATTGTACATATATAATTCACAGCAATCCTCTATCGTTCCCTCTCACTCGTGATAGTCTCAAAGAGCCTCGTTCGCTGAAGCTTAATGTAACCTTGCTTAACTCGGAATATCACCGAAGATACGACCTTGAAAATTGCCTCTACCGGTCTGCAATGGCTTAGGGAGAAATCTACATCTACGTAATGCCCTGCGAGCCACCACGAGGGTGTGTGGCAGGGGGTGAAGATCACCAAACATGCACTATTGACATGCAACTAGGATATTTAAGGGAGACATGCTAGAAAAAAGGGTCACTTGAAGCTAGATGGTTAGTATCTACATAATAAGGAAGGGATTATTGGTTGTTATTTCATGCATCATGCACTACAGACTACTCTAACTATATTTCACCTACCTATCCCTTTGCTACGCTGCCTATTGTTCTCTCTTATAGTACGCGGGAAAAATGGCATTTCAAATATATCGGTACGACAACTATCTCTCTAATCTTGTTAAGATGATCAAATCTAGCATAATACGCAGCTGTTCTTAATATATATCTAACGTCATCTGTGAAAATCGGTTTCAAATTTACTGAAAAGGTTTAACCTAAATTTTAACCTGCGGTCTGATAGTAATTTCCATCCTAGTTCTTCTATTAAGCTCGTAACACTTATACAATTATCATAACGGCCTTTAACAAACCTAGCGGATCTCCTTTGCACGCGCTCTAATTCTTTTATCATACCTTCCTCGTACGGATCCCATATACTAGCGGCATATTCTAATTGAGGCCTGACAAGTGTAAAATAGCTTCTTTCTCGTACTCTCTCATCGCATTTGCCTAGAACCCTTTTTACAAATCCGAATAGGCATAGCTCGGCTTGGTTTAGTCTGGAGTTTAGCCTAGCTCAGCTATCTCTTAAATCCATCTAATATCCATGGTCTGCATCTAATATCAATAGTCTGGCAGTAATCAATTGCTACACAGTCAATTTCCTGGAGTAGACGTATTGAAAATGTTTTGTTGTGAAGTCACCTGTGAATAAGTACAAGAATATGAACTCAAAGGCTTCCGCGGAGTTGTTGAGATGGTAGTGGAGGCTTTTAGGGGTCTTTTCCCCTTATTTTCTCTGTCGTAGACGACAGTTTAGATTGCATGACAGCTATCTTCTTCAGGCTAGATGTGAAGATGCAGGTGGTTGTGTCCGTCTTATGTATGGGCTGTTTCTCCAGCCAGTTGAACCTGGTGCTCCTTCATTGGTTACTGAATTTTTCTTCAAGAGAACCCTCTTCCGGCCATTAGAGATGCTGTAAACATATTTTCTGTAGTTTTTACGATTAAAATGGCCTCTCTAATGAGTCAGAGCAAGTACAGTACTCTTTGACGATTAATTTTGCCTCTGCGAAATTCATGTTGTGGCAATGTCCACTCCAGGTATGTTCGACCATAGTAGATCTGCAAGGCCAAGGACAGCTTACCAGAGAATATACTAGTAGGTGTCTACCAAGTAACGTGCAAATGTGGACCATCCTACATCGGACATGCGTCGAGAGCTCTACAATGCCGAATGAGAGAACACTAAAGGGACATCTAAAACAGTCAGCTGCGCAGAACAGCTCTGGTCGAACATACTTGGAGTGGATGTTCAAGCATATATTAATGCGGGAATTCGATCGAGTTAGTGCAAAATAACCCTCAGCTGTGCAAAAAACTGTCTATTTAATACCTATGTAGTTAAATGCACTATTACTTCACCATTACTGAGCTTTCTTGAGGAAACCGACAACAACTCTTCTTTAGGCTTCATCACTACATCTACACACAACCCTGCGCAAGGCCACCTGGGCGTGTGGCAGGGGATATTGGGACATCAGCCGTGTAAAGGATAAGGTTTCGTGAGGTGATATGGAGAAGTGAATTGTGATGATGATATTTCAATTAATAAGTAGAGCTCAGTTTTAACTATGGTCACATACTATGCGTGAAAAGATCAAAGTTTTGTCATATTAGGCACTTCCCTAGGTATCTAGGATAAGGTATCAATGTATCTCTCTTATTTTATTGCTTCTGTCAGACCTAGAAATGCAGTGTGGCATCGAAATGGTATTTTTGTGTCATATGTACACACTTTGAATCATACATGTACTGATCCGACCGACAGCTAAGGTTATTTGCGCCGTAGGTTAAGGTAAGGGAAGAAGGGTGGATATAAACCCGGCGTCGGAATTAATCTGATCTCAACGAAAGGCGCAAAGGGGACGCCGGTTTTAACGTCACATCCGAGAAGTGCTCTCCACAAGACATAAAACTAGAGATCGGGTTTCCTCATAAAAATATCCTCCTCTACAGGGATTCGAACTCTGGCCACCCGAATGGTTAGCCAGTAAGTGCTCTAGCCACCACGCTAATCTGATTCCCTAGTAAAATTTATTTCGGCCGTGAATTACTTTGATTGGTTAGAAATGTGGGGAGTCTGTTTTGAAGTGAAAATGACGTCTAAACATTGCCAGGCTTTGTTTTTGTATTTTAACAATGGGCTGGAATTAATTTGGAACCGTAAAAACCCACATAATGACTCGAAAATCTAACTACTTGCCGGAATTTGCTTTATACTTTGTAATTGGGCAGAGATTAGTTCTTCATTTAATGCAACCATTACCCTAATGCAGCTTATGAAATCTAACCTGTATCGTGCTTACAATATTTAATTCAAAATCTCTATAACCACGAAAAAGGCACTCGTATCTCGGTCATGCCGTATCTTAGAATGATTAAAGTGGAAGACAAACAATTCGAGGGTTCGTACGATAATACCTAAGAGTCCCCTGAATTATATGAAAACATGTAACTTCAAAATAATTTTTGATAGCGATCTCGTAATCCTATTAAGCTCCAAAAGATCAATTTATTCACAAGTTTAAATATGGTTTCAAAAATATCACGCAATGATAAACATTCATCGGGGACTTAAGGACTCAAAATGGCGCATTATTGTTCGCAGGAGAGAATCCCTGACGTTTAAATTTTTTGACTCCTTATTTTTTTATGCGGCATGAATGTATAAGAACACCTCAATGTTTTTTTAAGCCGGTATCATATAGTCACCAATTAGGTGGCCAGTAGGGCAATAAGTATAAAAAAAATGTATGTACGCAGAATTACCTCAGATAATTCCCATTTGCTTACAATGGTTTTACTCACAGCTTACTGCTTGTATACCACTACATATTTTTTTGCATTTTACCCGTGGATTTCCTATGAATATAATCCTGTTTTTAAAAGCTTTTTCTTTCGCAAGGATTCATGCAACACTCTCGCAACGCTGTGTCTGTTTTTTTTAGGCATCGCACTGCTGCTGATGATGATATTTTAAGTAATAGAGTTGAGTGGAAAAGAGGTCTCACTCGGAAAATCAAAAGCTCACTAAATTTAATAGTTTTTTTTTTCATCCGACTGACGCAAGTGACTCCATAAACATTATTAAATGGTTATTTAGTGGAATGGATTTACTCTTGTAAAACGTGTTTTGACTGTTGGTTTGCTGAGCGGAAAGGCTATATCGTACACTCTGGAGGATTCAGGGGGTATTTGGTTCCATAAACTGGTTTCCCCATTAGTAGAGTTTTAAGACCACACTTTTCATCCTAATCTATGGAAACTTCTTCGGTTACGCACTAATAGTATTTTTAATTAGCAGTTTGAACTATATAATTTTATATTAGATAAGAAATGGAAACAAGTTGAGTGGAATTAATGGAAAGAATAATTTTGTTGCATATCCCCGGTTTGTCCTGGTATGATGATATCCCCCGTTTCCGATCAAGGCTAACTGTAATATGACTTTTTTATTCTGTAGCTTAATGTTAAGAGGTACTTGGTAAGATAGATGGTTATTCAGTGTGAGAATTTTTTGCTGGCTTTTTGATGGCTGGAAGCTGTTGTTTCAGATATCATGCCAAAAAATGTGACCAAAGTGTACTCATATAAAATATTTTATCGTGTTTAATTACTCTTTTTAATTTTTTCCTGCTGCTATATTGTTGACATACTGCCGGTGAATAGTTTTATTACCAAAAGTGATTCGAAAGCAGATATTTTATTTGTATAATACTCGTGTAATGTATGCATATATACTCTATGTTATAATTAAGTTAACTTAAAATAATTTTTGTTTTAAACGGATATAAGCTGGATGAATTACTATAATTATTGTGATTGCTGTATTGATCACAGCTGGCTAAAATGAAATCGTCTTTTATTTATTAGGTATCACATATGCTTTTGAAAGTACTTTAGTTAAATGCAAGCAATTTATTTCATTTATGGGAGGCAGTACCCACTCAGGTCTGTGACCTTTGAGGCTGCCTATAGCTGCTTGATATTTGTTCACAACCCTGTACCAAGACTATTATTATTATGATTATGGATTATTCTTATTGTATTGCAAATTCTAGGCCTTATTAAAATAAATTAATAATTAAGTTGTTTCTCACCTTATGTGCCAAAATATAAAGGTACTATAAAGGCATATTGAAGCGCAGATTTAATCTTACACAGATTTTAACACTGGAAAGAGCTTCCGGATTCGATTCGTTAGGTAATATTGTGACACCAGTGGTATTAAGACACGGTTTCATTATTGGGACTCGATGTTGTTAATTTATTTACTTATGTTTACTATCGAGGAAATGGATCAGTGGGCATTCTACAGCGGCTTTAGTAGCATTAAAAGTCGAACTCAAACGCCCCCGTCATGAGTAATGAAAAATTCTGCTCAGACGGGACTCGGACCCAAGACCCTCGGAGTTGCAAGCCAAGGAATTATCCGATCGAAGGGAGAAATGTAGGTTAAATCTTTTACAAAAGTTTAATGTAGACTATTTTTTGCCAAATGTTCAAAATGTTTTGATAGATCCAAACTATTATGGTAGGAACGATCACAGGAATAAAATTAAGGAAATAGACTGCAAAACCGATAGATGTAATTTTTTCCACGAACATTAATGGGCCATAATAGTTGTGATTGATCAGTTCTAGGATACTGACTAGGTTAAATAGGTTTTTTCAGTAGTGCTCAGTATCTAAACATGAATTGTAGATACTAACTTTGTATGCAATCTCCGGCATGATATACTCCTGCATGTCAAAGTATCTTGAAGTGCTATTAATTTGTCGCATTAATAATACTAGCCAGTAGTTTTATCTTGAAAAGTGTACTGCTTGGTAGCGTGTTCTTCAGCGTATCACTCTCCTGGTCTGTGGTCTGACTGCGTACCTTTTCCCAAACTGCTTATGGCCAGCGTCTGGCATTCGGGGGAACCGGCGCGGTTCTGATTTGAACTGGGATGAGTTCTGCATGGCTGGTGTGGAGTCACCCCGTGCCACAGAACCTAGTGGTGGCTTGCACGGTATTTCGTAGATGTAGATGAAGGAATTACCCCATCGCCATAGGGGCTGATAAATTCTGGAAAATCTAAATATTTGTTAAATTTCACTCAAAAATTGATGCATCATAAACATTTTACCGTTTGCTTATTAAGAAATGAAACACAAAATGAACTAGAAAAATGGCTCCCCCTATCCCTTTATTCGCTAAGGTTGTAGTATGCAAAGCGAGCATTTTAGCTGACCTCTGGCTACGTGTAACTCTAAAGCCCCATTTGGCCTAGATTTAGCCGCTCCGTGGCGTGTCAACATTTATTCATCGGGGCAATCATTATCTCTCATTCGGTAATTTGAAGTATAATTACCAGCATTACTGAATTGGATCATGTTAATGTTGTCACAGCGTATTAGGCTCTTTATGAGCATCAAAATAGCTCAAATATTGTCATAGAAATTCTTTTCAGTTGCCTCAAATTTCGCTGGAGATACAAATGTGAAAATTGCTTGCGTGCCCCTATGGTTTTATGTTTGATTGTATCAAGTTTTTTTTGTGTGTGCGAAGGATATCCTTATCTGCGTAATATTTTTTGCTTACTCCAAAAAAGCTATGTTATCGTTACCATCTTTTCTTTCTCTATCTCCCCCTATTCAGTAGGCAGGAAATAAAATGAAGGTGATGCGTACGATTAAACATTTGAGACCCCCCTCTCTCTCTTCGTGTAGCATTTGAAGCAAAATAATAAAGCGAGAATTAGTGAAGAAATTATTTTCGGCCTTGCTGAAGCTTAAATACCCTACACTACTTTCAATTTTGATTATTAAAATAGAAACGTGTTTTTGGTCCAATCCTACCCATTTGAGAAGGCACTTCTGTGTACTATTAGAGATTTATGTCCCTGATTTCAGCTCGATATCTCAATTTATACGACAGTTATCGTGCAAAGAGACGGACAGACAGACAAAAAGATAGACGGACAGACAGGCAGACTAACAGAGAGACGGACATATCTAAATGGATGCGTAAGGTGATGCTGATCACTTCTATATATATTTTTTCTACACCTGCCAAGCCTCCTTCAATGCGTTACATTTCTGCTGTGACAAAATCAATATACCCTACACACGCAGTGGTGTAGGGTATAAAAATGAAATTTTTTGCTCTCTGTTGTTTTTTCGTCGGTGTGTGGGACTAAAATTCCTTTCTCCCAAACCGCTTTCCTACTCTGCATTCTCGCTACTTTAAACACTTCTCCAAATCCCCCTTCACTCGGACTCTCCTGTGATAGGCTCATCATCTCCACGCATTTATCTGCGCGAGACTCAACCCCTCTCCCTAACCTCCCCGCCTCTTGCGCCCGTTCTCTTCCTCCCCCTTTACGGCCCTGAATAAGCCACCACCGCTGCTAATGTGAGAGCTTTAAGAGAGAGAGAGATAGGGAGGACGAGTGAGGAGACCCGCGTAACGATTGCGTTTTTTTAATTCCGCCTGGCTTGAATGTTACAAGGACTGAGAAAGTGTCTAAGGAGTCGTAAGCGCAGAATGAGACCAGAACGTCTCTCTTGTTCGAGAAACTGTGGCTTTTTTCCCTTTCCCTCTCTTGTGTCTTTCCTTTGTTTTGCAAGAAGAAAAAACAGGCATTTTTCCTCAGTTCCTTCGCACAAATGAGCTATTTATCACTCCGCGATTGTCCATCGTTGTGTCGTGTATGGTGTCGTATGTCGCTCTTCGTGGTCTATCGTGTATCTACGTAGAAATTTAGATGTGAATTTTGCGTCGCGGAATCGTTGATTTTAAACATCACGTTTGCCTATGAATTCACCGAGGTTGTACGAGATATGGTGGGAAATCATGGCAAAGATGAGTAACTAAAACTTGGTGATGTCCACAGCGTAATTTTATGGTACAACACTTCAAAACGCAAAGCCTTCATAATCACCAAGGTTAGAAATTTTCCATTAAAATATCAATTGACTTGACCGGGATTTGGGTCATGTTAAAATGATTTTTTCATGGCTAATTTCAACCCTTGGTGTATATTTGCACCAATGCAAGTGGCTACATATCACATTATTTGTCAATGCAATGACTGAATATTCTCCATCATCAAGTGCGACTTCGGTTGGTGAAAAATGACAGATTTGTACCCATCGAAAACTAAGGGGTGTAAAGAGAGGGATGTTTCCGGAAGGAAGTAGTTGTTTTGGAAATTAAAATAAAAAAGAGGGCGTTTTAGCCATGGGTTTATGGTTGGAGAGGGAGTATGGTGGAAAGACTTCAAAACTCTCGTTCTTTCATTAGACCTCATCCTCATTTCTTTCTCCTGATGGTCTCCCTTTGCTTGAGAGCGTCAGGGGGGGCGCGGCGCTCTTTGTCCTCGAAATCCAGAGCATTAGAGGTGAAACTCCCGTGTTGATGAGGTGCTTGGCGATTAGAATATTGTCGTTTCTGTTTTGGAAGCACCTTTTGTGCTCTCATACTCGAGTCTTCAAATTCCTCCCCGTTCGCTCCATGTACTCAGCCAACAACTACGTGACAATAGTCACACTTCATCTCGTTTAACGCAGGGATCTAGAATAAAGTTAAATTTTGCCAATACCCTGGTGAACGTTTTACTTGGTACTCAGAAATTAATATCACTCTTTCCACTGTAAATTGTACTTGCTTATAGTTACTATCCCTCAAACCATGATGTCGTTCTCATAAGCCAATATGCCCTCTACAACGAAGCTCATTTATTAAGTAAACTAGCCTTCAATCGTGTAATTACTCATCCACTATCTTGGTTACGTATGAAACTCATAATATTAATCCTTGGTTACGCATGGAACATCACTCCATCAGGTCGAATAAGTTAGGATACCAGTTATGAATATAATAAATGTGAATAAAACTGCATGTCAATGAAACACTAAAAGAACAAAAACCTTGTCTTAGAGGTCCTATCACTCAGTTGGACTCACAGTTCTATGTAAAGCATCAAAGAAGTATTTGTCCCACGATTTTATTAGTTTTCAACGTAACTGGTGGAATTTTTATTTCTCTTTAGCTGCTAAAGATAGAATATTTGTCTATTGTTGGGTGATCTATAAGGAGGAAGAGTAAACAAACTTACTACTTGGTACATTAACATCGATACTTAAAGAAAATTTATCATTTTTTTTCAATGTATTTCTCACAAATGAGGAAATAATCGACCTACAAATTTCACTCTCACCTTTGCCATAATGCCCTATTTGTGGTAATGAGTGTGACGTACCTTTTCAGGAAAGTGAAGAAATAATCAATCCAGAATAACATCTTTTATAAATTTTGTGGCTTTGAAGTATATATTCATAAAAAATTGGGATTCAACTCATCCTGGATGCAGAGTTATCTTCCTTACGCTGTAGCGCTAGTAATGGACGAATCTATCTGACTATTTGTCGTAGTGGTAGCATTTTTAAAATCAAATTGTTGACCATTCCTGCGTCACTGGTATTTGTTTATTTTGTGTCCACCAAAACATGAAAACAAGAAAAATTTGTCAAATAAAACGTGCAGGCATTCACCCTACGGTAAATAGTTTAAAGCGCTCCTAAATGAACAAAATAAAACGAACTTTAGCTGAGTTGTACAATATTTTGCGTAAACGCTTGTTAATTATTTCATTTGTGATAAATATTGGCTTTATATTGCTTAAGCAGGTGGTGCATCTAGAACTCGGTACATTTTTGCATCTGGTCGGGATTAAAATGCGGAATATGTATCTGTTTGAGTTACATTCCAACGCTAGAAAGCTGGAATGGCTAAAATTTGAGTTATTAGTGTATAATTTGCCGTCCCCAAAACATAGGTAGATGGGGAGTTTTTTTTCCAGTGCATCCACTGCATTTGGTATCGACAATTCTTAACGACGGACGACCATCTTGTTTTTTTCCGCTAAATATTCATACACCGTCCTCTCGTTTGCAGCACTGTTTTGTAAATTAATCTCATTAAGCTATCCCGCGCTCTTCATCTGTTTAATAAACCATGGACATCACAACATTATGCGAGCGTGGCTTCGCGATGGAGGCGCCCCTACCGGAATAAAATAAAAAAGGGCCAAGAATCTGCTGCTGTGTTGTGTACCTCGCGTAATGTTTTTCTTTTTTCTAATGATTTTTTTCGCAGAAAAAAAAGTTCCCTCATCTCCCCGTCTCCCTTCCGACCAACGAACCCCTGTCCCCTCTGCTTAAAAATTTCATGCCTTCCTTTTGTTCTTTTACTGAATAAATAAAACAAGAAAATAAAAAAACCTTCACTCAACTTCCCACCCTGACCTATTCATCAAGTCGAAATCTGGTCACGCTACCCTCAGTGTGAAAGCGGCCAGCGTCCGCCTCTTTCTCTCACTCCCTCCTCCGAGGCGAGTCCATTGTTGTGCGGCCCCAGAAACCAACCCTGTGTCACCCACCTCTTGCCCCCTTCCTCTCCTTTTTGCATGCATTCGCTCCGACGACAAACGTTCCCTCTCTCCTGGAGAATGAAGGTGTTATGTTTCAACGCTTCGCCACTACCCTCGTTTCGCTTTGCCCTTCCCCCTTCCCCCAGCGCTTTGAAACGACGAAATTTCTCCTCGCGTTCAATTGTTCCTAATCCTCCTATTCTCCGTGCAGGTGCAGAATAGAAGCGGCTCTCGGTGAAGGAGGAAGTTGTCACCCCGTTGTAACTTCTAGGCTTGAGAATTTTAAGACGGGTTTCTGTTTTAAGTCGACTCTTTTTTTTCACTCGTAAAATGAATTTTTGTCCCTTTGAAAATTATTCAAGAGAGTGCATGAGTCCAAAAGAGGATGAAAATTCTAAAAATTCCTATGCAGGTCTCGTTTAAACGTGAATGTCTGGCGTGATTTTATTTAATGCCTGAATTAATATTTCGTGGTATCCATGAATGAAAGTATTCGTGCTACTTTGCAGTCATATTATATTAGCATGGTACCATACTTTTAAACGGCGCATTCCTTTGGTTTTTATTTTGGTTCTGTACTTTTCTGTTGAATGCTTTTTAGTTTCTGACTGGCTGGAAGGGGCAGGGGCCGTCTGTTAATGGATCTAGAAATGAAACGATTATTAATGCCTTGTGCAGGTTAACCCCGTGCCACATTGTTGTAGCCCTGCCTCTTTGTGTGGAATACTGACGATATGATGAATTTAATGTAATATAGCGATCAATTTTGAGTACATCCAGACTAACAATGGATAACTTTACACGTTCACTCGCAATGCACAAATGTGCAAAATTCCACAGAGAAAAAATCATCCGGCTTGACGGGGACTCGAACCCGGATCTATCGATTTCCAGCCGACTGCTTTAGCCATTTAAGTGCTGTGAATGTTGGTGGACTTTAACGGGACAAAATGGTAAGGACTGCCGGGTATATCACGCAACTTAAAGTCTAAGTTGTGCTCTAAGCTCTACAGCTCGAAAAGTAAATCCCTGAGAGGTGTTCGCTCTTCTTGACCGATTTTGTGTACACCGGTAAACTCCGCAAACATTCAACGAGGAAGAGGACGCCTCGGTAGCTTAACTGGCTTAACCACTCGGCCGGAAATCAAGAAATCCAGGTTCGAGTTCCGATCAAGGTGGAGAATTTTTCTCCTCTGTGGAATATCCTTACCTAGCGAGTCGAGCGTTCCCTCTCTCCTGGAGAATGAAGGTGTTATGTTTCAACGCTTCGCCACTACCCTCTCTGCTGAGCGGCTGTCATTCGGTGTAAAGAGGCTTCATATATGGTTGGCATCGGAAAGAGTCGGAAATGAGTCCAAAGATTATTTGATTTCAAACCCCAAACCTTTATACAGGTGGAACAGATTTACAAAAAAGACAACTCCTTGCAATTGGCACTACCATCAGAGGAGCCTAACCTGTTTCACGATTACCTTTACCATCCATGGCGACTTCAGTGATTCATCAATCACCATGGCTTATCATATGCGCGATAGAAGGGTCGGTGATACATCCATTAGTTACTGGTCACAGCGGTCACTACTCTAAGTTGTTGCTATCAGGAGACAATCTCTCACGTCACTTGCACCATACTGCCCAATGATAGTCCAAATAAAACAGTATACCCTGGACGTGGCGAGAAAAGAAAGGCTCGCGGTTTGATTGCCGTTTCTGTTACGAATTAAATGCTGTCCAGTTAATCTGTATTTTAAAGTAAAGTCATCACACCATTTACTAGCGCTAGGAGTGAATTTTATTTTTAGCATGTCTACACCATTCCATTTGAACGGAAAAAATGTCTCAATAATCAATCTAATAATAATAAATGTCTCAAGTCTAATAATAAGAAAATGTCTCAAGCAGTTGGGCCCCACATTTACTAGCAAGAATATATTGCGATAATCATGATAATTTACCGAATGCTTCGCCCGGCCCCTGTGAATAGTCATTAAAGTGCGCTGAAGTAGGATGATGTGCTCCGATGTGCGCTGATAACAACGCACAGAATAGATAGCTTTTATTGTTCATGATAAATCTTTTTGTTTGACGTGATAAAAATTTTTCGACATACCATGAAAAAGCTTAAGAACAACGCTTGCAATTAAACTTCAGGTACTTTCCCGGCAAATGACTATCGTGTGGTGCTCTCGAGATCCACACTGGGTCACATCTACGTATTACCCTATAAGGCACCTCTAGGATGTTTAGCAGGGTCTGAGTTTTCACCATCATTCACGCATAGTGTAGCGCAAGTAACTTCTCTACGCTTTCCACCAACTTTTACTACACTATGGGTATGCCACCAATGCTGAAGAAACTATTTGCATAAATGTATACTTAAACGAGGTTATACCGGGGTTATGCAAAAAGTGATGTTAGAGCTGCATGGAAGGTTTATAAACAAGGATATAAGGGAGGAAATAAACCTATTAGCTACACTACCTGTCGACTGACCTGCTTCAAAGTCTCATCGGCATCCATCCATACATACATACATACCCATCACGCCGTTGCCTTCCGGGGTAGGCACAGTCAAAATGTTTCACTCATTAATAGATAATTGTACACCTAACTCTGCTTAAATAATTTCCTCCATACTGACCTATCCTTGCAAATCTCTTTTGCCTCATTTACCCCCATACACTGTTTCATACACGCCCTCCTGTTTTTAAAACTCCTAATATTTCTCCTCCAAAGAATTTCCTCATCCGCATTCAACCACAACTTTCTCGCCTACCTCTACCTCTCGCACCACTCCATGTCACACTTATGTATCTGTTTCGTTATTCGACTCTCATCCATTCTCTCAACATGGCCAAACCAACGAAGCACACTCCTTTCATACATGTCTATTACTGGAGCATTTAACCCACATTTATTCATGACCCACTCACACCTGACCCTCTCCATTCTCCTTTTTCCGCAAATACTCCTCAGATAACTCATACCCACGGCATTTAATCTACTCTTATGTCTATCCTGACATACCCATGTTTCACTACCATAAAGCAAATTGGGAATAAGTACACCTTTTTAAACGGCAATTTTCGCTTCCTTAGACAAGCACTCATTCCTTGATATGCTCCACATGCTACCTACCACTTTCCTTCAAGCATTCGCACGTCTCTTTATCTCCTCATCTATTCTTCCATCTTTTGCATACATCTTACCTTTGTACATAAAATCATCCACCTGTTCAATTACTACACCATTCGCCCTCATCATACAGTTATTCTCCCAATTCTCTTTATCAAAAACTACTACTTTAGTCTTGCACGCATTTACCTTCAATTCCATTTTCTCCGTTGACTCACAAAGCTTATCTAGGAGCTTCTGTAATCCCTGTAGACTGTCTGAGATCAAAACAGCATCATCCGCATATAGAAGAACTCGTACGTTTACATTTCCAATCAAAACACCTTCGATTTCACTACATGCGTCTCTAACACATTTATCCAAAAATGCATTAAACAGCCATGGAGACATTACGTATTCTTGCTTTACACCCCGATTTATTTCAAACCAATCACTCAGAACTCCGTTAACTCTTACACTTGCCTTACTATTTTCATTCATTGCTATCATAACATTCAATAACTGCCCATTCACTTCATAGTCTCTCAAAACCTTCCACAACTTCTTTCTATTTACTCTGTCATATACCAGCTCTAAATCAAAAAACGTACAGTACAATCGGCATTTATAATGGTCTCTAATCGATCGAGGGACATACTGCTTATTTAACCTGTCCGTTATGCATTCTATTTCCCAAATTTTACTATCGTAATCATATCTACGGCAGTATAATTGAGTTTGTGGGATGTTAATAACTTCGTCAGACAATGAATTTGTTTGAAATATACATAAAAGATTAAATCTAATTTTTCACCTATAGTCTGAAAACGAATCCCATCGCAATTGTTGCAAGAGGTCTGTATTACTAATGAGACTCTCATGACGGCGTTTTACGAATCTAGCTAATCCTCTCTGAATACCTACTAACTCTGTTTTGAGCCTACCCCATGAGGATCCCAAATACTGGCTGCGTATTCCAAGTGGGGTCTAACAAGGGAGAAGTACCGTAGGTTACGAAGTTAGCTACCGTCGACAATCCGACGGTTTAAACCTATATCGTCTTCTATGCTATGTAGACAATCGAACATCAATCGGCATTAGCTAATGAACTAACACAGTGTGAGTCCTGAGAACACCTCAAATAACTCTACTTTTTAACATTATTGTCAGCATCGATATTTAATGGCTTTCTGTCCCTAGTTTATGTTAGAAAAAAGTGTGCATTTTGAATTTGTCCGGCCTGTCGAACATCTCATCAGCAAATGATCCTACGTGATCGAGCAGAGTCTTCAGGTACTTCACCATACTAAGTTTTTACCCGCTCATCATTTCCAAAAAGAGATGCTTGCTCACCGCGTGGAACTCATTGTCATCCATGGTCCAAGCCAACATTGACTTTGTTGGTTTGAACACTTTTCAAACGAAAACATTTAGTCGTTTCTAACTCTGACAATGCGTGAATTTTGGCTATAAAGGTTATATATTTTAATCAGGCGTTGATACATGACTTGGAGGTGCCGTCTGACGAAAATTTGACGTTGTCATAATGCGATCATCGAAAAATACAGCTCAAATGGATTATTAATTCAAGTGCAAGTACATTTATTTTGAAATATTTTTGCTAAAATATCTTTGAAATATCCGTACTCTAAACGATAAGCAGTGAGATTGGACTCTTGCGGTCAGATGAAATTAGTTTAGGGAATTTAAAATTGAAAGATAAATAGAAAGAAAATTCTTGAGAGAAAGACCAAGGTATATGTACACAGATCAACGAAAAAGAGGAAAGCACATAAGAACTGCCATGGAGGGAGGGAACTGGTATTAGTTAGGAAAATAAGCAGGGCTGCAGTCAATGAATATTAGGATTGAACGATCAAAGAGTGAATTAATAATGCACACGTCTTAAAATTCCTCCCCGTTTGCCCCTCGTACACTACCACAACTGCGTTACAACAGTCACACTTTATATTGTTTACGAAGGATCTTGAATATGATCTGTCAATTTTATCTTGAGCCAGGTTGAATACCTCTTACTTCGGATGCAGGAGTTGATATTACTCTTACCATAGTAATTTTACTTATTATAGTTTCAAAATTTTCGGATTCTTCCCTCGCTGCAGCGTATTATTGGACAACTGTGTCACCGGCATTCTCGTCGGCATCATCAGGCAGGTCAGGTTTGGACCCGGATGCCGACTGGAACGCTATCAGAACGGTTGCCCACTAATATGTTGCAACGCGGTAAGAACACGGAAATTCTACATTTGAAGAAAACCGCGGATGCCTTCGTAACAATTTGCACTTACTATTGGTTAATATCTATGAAACAATTATGGCGGTTAGCTTAAGAGATAATTATAATAATACTCTCTGTAAATAAACAAACAATAAACAAAAATAAACAAACTCTGAGTTTATCAAGATAAGTCTTTATAAAGATTTCGGTGAGTAACTAGCATTACATATAGAATTATCTCATCTACTTCAACATATGACCGTGCAAACCACCACGAGGGTGTTTGGCCGGGGGTGACTTATCACCAAGTACTGACTACAGTGTAGAAATTAACTTCCATCTACATGCACGAAACTATAGGCATGCTAAAACTGCTACAAAAACTACAGTATTAACCTGTTATGCAACTATGTAAACGTGTCAGGCAAGAGACGTGCAAAATGTGATGTTAGCACTACTCAGCAGATTTAGAAACATGCAATAGAGAGCACATCAATTAGTCAGCTACACCACCTGTCAACTAACCTACTTGTCATTATGGTCTCTTATCGATTCCGTGAGGACGACATTTTAAACTTGTATTTCCTACTATCTATTTCTCTAATTTTATTCTCATGATCTGATCAACAGTAGCATGTTAGAGTTTGTAAGTTATAAATTACTTAGTTGGAGAATGTATTGGTTTTGTATTTGCATAAAAGATTGGTTTTATTTTCAATTGACGGGCTGAAAGCCATTCCCATCTAGTATTTCATTTAGAAAGATGCCACAAAGCATTATTTTCCGCGTAACCTGGTGGTTCAGTGAAGACTTGCTATATCTCAATAGTATCTTATATCGCAGATGGCGCATCTCAATGCGGTACGGATCTGTTTCCCAAGGCATGGCGAGATGTGTCGGGGGAAAATCGAATGTGTTTCGAAGTGAAGTTATGGGGGGTGGGGGATAAGTGTAGGGTTGAGGGTGGAAAAAGGAGAATTTCCAGCCACCTCAGAGCTTCCACCCCTACCTAACTACCCTTCGCCCAACATACGCTAAGCACTCCGGGCGACCCCTTTTCCTTCCTCCAAGTCTTCAACCCTGTTCCTCCTACCTCTCTCCCCTTCCCTTCGCATCTTCCCCTCCTCCTCCCTCAGGCCTGCCACCCTATGAATATGCAATAAGTCCCGCGAATGGGTGTGACTCTGAAATGATAAGCTTGCATATTGCGCAAAATGAAATTCAGGTAAACTCGCTCACCCACCTCAAAAGCTCCCTTCTCTTCTTTCCCATCAGCGTAATTATTTTGGTCTCTCCCTCTCCTCTCGCTTGTTTTCCTTTAATTTTGCTCTTTTTATTATTATTATTATTATTATTTGGCATTATTTTCAGAGGAAAAAATAATAATTTCCATTAATTTATTTTGCTCTGCCACAAGGTTGAGGTAAAAGTGTGTTTTCCCCTCGGGACAGTGTGTTATTGTTGAGGTTTGGTGTTAATCAATGTTGAAATATCGTGCTAAATGAAATAATTACAAGAGTTGGAGCGATGAGGTTTTTTTCATATATTATTTAACAGGAGCGTTCGTGTTTTTCGGTCGGTTTTTTTAAGCAGAACGAAAGTAAGCTCATTTTTAGATGTCGGTTAAGCTATTCGTGTTTGCGTAACAATCTAATTAAATCGTCTATCTCAGCCTATGGTGTCCCGGGATGTTTTCTCGGCCAGGTTTTCCGCGCATCAACACCTCAAATTTACATTGCGCCGGTAATTCTCTCAATAATTTCCTCAAATATCGTTTAGTTGAAGCACTAACGCTCACGTTGTGTGTTCAAATACTAGAGAGTTGTATTACAAGTCTTGTTCATATGTTTTTTTAGCAAGCTCTATGTAGTAAAAACGTTTTTAACTACTTAGCATCCTTTTCAGAGGAGAATGAATATTATTTAAGAAATATGAGGAAAAATAGTGCATGTAAATTATTTTATTAATCCATCCAAGCAGTATTCAACATTGAAAAATTGTTAATATTAATGAAAAAGAGAATGTTTTTATGCATATCAGATGTTCGAGTTATCCCCGGTTGTAGAACTAAATCTGCAGTAATATTTTTGGAAAAAAAAATATTCGTCATGGGTATGAATAAAGTACGAGTATTTAACTGCAAAGGTGAAAAATGAGAAAGAGCACTGGATTTGTGGACGAAAAAATCATCATAGCAATTTTTAGAATCTTCAAGTTAAATAGCAACCTTAAGTTCTACTAGGTTAGGGACCTAAATGATTTCATCAAAAGCAAGGCCAGGGCTATGTAATTCATTAGCCAAAAATAACTTTATCAAAAATGAAAAATTACACCGTAATATAATGATTAGCTGTTGGAGATTTGAGAGATCCGTAGTATGTTTATCTTTTGATTCATAACTACTAATAATGGATATCCGTGCAGTGCTTGAAGATTTTACATATATTTGAAGTCCCAATTTCGCCAGATGTTGCTGCCAATGTCAGGCTTGTTTGTTGATTAGTTGTTTATTAAGGCTAGATAATGACAGTGCATGAGCGTATAGCATATACCTATCCCCTATTCTTATCTTAAATTATCATTTCACCGCTCAGAAATGTAATTGATTGTTAGACGCCACTGACTTTTGGCAATGACTTCCATCATAATAGACGTAAATAATTATAAATCTTTGTTGAACCCTTGCCACAAAATCCGTACTTGCTCTCTCATAGCCTGATAGTGCGGGTATTTTATAGCTTTTTTAGAAATTACCTTGGCAAAGATTGTGTAGAGACATCCCTATTGTAATAGAGGTAATGACGGAAGTGGTTGTCAATCTACTTTCTACACTACTCCAACTATTAATAGGGCTATTTATGCGCTTTTTATTACTTTAATATCAACCCGACAGAGTGAGAACTTAAGTGCATTCACCTGAAATACATTAGGATGCCCCTTATGCCCGGTTTGCGTTTCGATCGTTATATTTCCTTGAGTTATTGCGCATAATTTCTGCCAAAACGTAATAGATACTTGCGCGAAATCTGGCTATTTTAGTCGCACTGGAGTGGCTTCAGATGGCCCATTAAATGAAATGAGATGCGAGGGTAAGTGCATTGAAAATTCCGCATTTTCCCTGGGAAAGGTGCTTCGGAATAAGAGATATCTTCAGCCTTAAGATTTTATCCTCCCCCACAATGAGTCCTCTACTACTTGAAGATCACGAAATAACGGTTCATGCGTCGACTTAAATATATTTGATGCTCCATTTAGGCTATATTCTCCATCGCTCTGACATCATCATCGCTTCATTTGGAATAATGTCCTCAATATTGTGGTAAAGTCATTGCGTTTATCTATATTTCCATCGATTTTAAACATTGGTATACAAGGCCCACATTATCGTACGTTGAATTTTATGGATAAAATTACTGTATATTACTACGTATAATTTGCATAATATTGTCTAAAATATTTTTTTGATTAGAAACATACGACATTTGCTTTTCAAATGTTGATAGGTAAGCGCAACATCACGCCAGATTGTCATAAATGCATTGCAGAATATGCTTGTAATTATTTTGGAGTTTTTATTGGCTTTATTGACATGTATGCTAAATTCAAATGTGAAATGGGTCCATTTTTGGATGTTTCTATTTGGACATTGCGAGCATTTTAGAAATGTTTTCCTCTTTGTACCCACTTTCTGAAACTTTGTTCATTAATATTCCGGACCGTCCTTCCTACCTTCATATATGCCTCTTTAATGCCTACCTGTTACATACGTAGTTGCTCATTTGCCTACATAGTTTCATTCTCCCACAAGAACCCCAACATTTCATCGCCACTCAAGTCTGTTCCTACTTGCCGCGGTAGTTGTGACAGTGCATGCTTTGCATAGAGCGAATACCTAGAATGTGAAGTAAGGGTGGATGGCTTGGCGAAATAATTTCATTTACAAGTTTATTTTTTTAAATACTGCATTTTTCCCGCTGGAATAATGAAGAGTGGGCCAGGAAGTTAATGATGTGTCCCGCGTCTCATGGTTTTTCTAATTCAGATTTGACCTCCATCCGCTATTGCAAAAGAGAAATTTAAAAAGTATGTTATTCTACTACTCTTAATATTCAACTGCAGATTCACTATTAAACTACAGAATCAGCATAATTGAAAATTGATGAATGTATTAATAGTCATAAATGAGAGGTCTAGAGTTTAGCCGAATTTTTTTCTAGCCAAATTCAGGGCAGTAATGCAAAAAATACATTCGCATACAGGCAAAATGATGACCTTTAATTCGCAAATACGACTTATTTCAATTTTATATGATATGAAAAATCCAGTCAAAGTCGTTCAATGATGTATGGTATGAAAAACCCAGTCAAAGTCGTGTCAAAGTCAAAGTTATGCTTTGCCCAAAATATTTCTCTTTTTTAATTATTAGCTGATGTTTTGTCGAATCATTCACAATTGCGATGAATATTTGATTAGGGTTAACAGATTTTTGAGAAGAAGAAACCAAAAAGCTGAATAAGTTGTCATAAATGCTCTACAGAAGTAGTGTATTATTAAATAAACAACCATGAAAAAATGAAAACAATAAATAGTGAAAATTATTCGATTATTATTTGATGGGTAATCATTATAAAAGCCCTCCTAGTGGTGATTAATGCTGAATAGGAAGTATTTAAACCCAAGATAAGGTTTTTCATATGATATTTGCATATTATCGTTATATTTTGAATCATTGCTACTTAATTTTCAACCGAATTTTCAACATTTCGTCATCATATGGCATCGTTTGCAGACACAAACTTTATCATCAAGATTACTGTGAAATTAAAGCCCCATTCAAATTCATTATTGTGTTCATTATGTCTATATTTTTCTGCTAAATGAATGAAATTATCAGATGTCCAAAGAAGAGACGATCTCGAGTACGTCTTTAGCCATGACAAGAGCTTTTGATTCACTTCACCGGACGGAGAGTAAAATCAGACGGCGCCATTTCCTCGTCCGTGGTCATTAATCACGGGTTGACGGCAGCGAACGCCAAGGCCTTTCGTGATTACTGTCCCTTCTGGATTATTCCTGCCTCCGAAATGACTTAACTAAAATGCCTTTCCTCTTCTAGAGGGAGTGTGAATTAGCGGACTCCGCGGACTCGCCTCATGCAGTGTAGGAATAGATGGCGGACCTTGGGGGGCCTAAATATTTAGGAAGTGGATAAATGTGATATCGGTGTGGGAAAAGAAGGTCGCTTATTTAGTTACGAGTGAGCCAGCATAGGTGGGTATATCTCAAATGTTGTCTAGTACAGATACATTCAACGGCTTTATTTTTTAAGTTCTTGCTGTTTAACGTACATTTGGTGATGATATACAATTGTTTCGTGAGGGTTTTTTCCCGAAAGTCATGGTAAATTAGTATATTAACTGATATACATGTGAAAAATAGGTTATACTCTATAAGAATCTATTCTTGTATGAGATCTAATGCGATGGTTATATTGCTTAAGCCAAATTATTATAGTAGGAACGATCATAGGCATAAAATTTGGGAAATATAGTTCGCTACCAATATTTTAAAATATTAATTTTTTCCACGTACAATGAGAAACCATAATAGTTACGATGGATCGACGCTATGAACCTTTGACCATCAGTAGGTAGAGCAGAGTTTGTACTTGTGCTTTAAATCTTACCAGTATTGCTAATTACTAACCCCGTACGGAATTTCTGGAATGACTTAGCTTTCTACATGGTTTAATAACTAGTAAACTATTTATGAAAATATAAAATATTTATAAAAAATCATATATAAATTGCAATAATGCGTAAATTGCAATTATGCAAAAATAAGGGACTTGCTCAGTGATCAAAAACAATTAATAGTTATTGATGGTTTAAGCCTTGACATATTCGAAGTCGCATCCGGTGTTCCTCAAGGAAGCGTGATCGGCCCTCCTAATTCATTATATGTATTAATGACCTAAGTTCTAGAGTTGGCTGTAAATTCAGATTATTTGCGGCGATACAGTAATGTACCGTGAAATAAGTGAAGACGCGGACTTAGAAGCTCAGGAATACATTCGGGAAGCTCAATTCGGGAATTGCTCAGCGTGCACAGGGAATATTATCACGACAGGTCAGCACATCTCTTTCTACATGGACACAAGTCTGACAGAAGCGATAAAATAAGAGAGATACCTGCACTGAAGAACAGATTGGTACAAAAAATTGTTCTTTCCGTGCACAATAAGTGACTACAATAAAAATTGAACTCCACTAAATGCACTCCTATAATACTTGCCACCATTTCATCTCCCAAAAACTTACATCTATACACGGCTGGTGTCCTAACACCCCCTGCCACACGCCCATGCAGCGGCTTGCAGGGTATTATGTAGATATACATTTGTAATTTGCATTCATAATACTAACCGGCAGTTTTTTCTTAGCTAGCGCACTGTATGTTGGCAGGTTAATCTACGTATCACTCTCATAGTTTATGCTCTGATCGCCTATTTTTATCCTGACTGCTTTTGGCATATGCCTAGCGGCAGGGGGTAAGTGCAAGGTTCTGATTTAAACTAAGATAAGTGCTGCATGCCTGATGCGGAATCAATCCGTGCTAATATTCTAGTGGTGCCTAGCACGGTATTTCATAGATATCTATTCTAAATTCCAAGAAATCTCCATTCCAAGTCCATCTGTTTTTTGGCTAGAATTCTAACTGTCGGCAATCACGCCAAATAAACCGTCAGACATGCTGCTACTGCACTGCTCCAGCAACTTACCATGTTTTGCGGTTTAACGAATCACGTTGGAGTGTATCCTCCATGTTTTACCATGTTTTGCGGTTTAATGTATCATGTTGGAGTGTATCCTCAATGTGTAGGTTGTCATACCGATGTAACGGATCGCTACATATTAGTTGGATTAGCCTGAGTTATCCTAGGTGGGATGTTTGTGTTAATTTATTGTTACTTCACGAATCAATCACCAGTCAAGCAGAAAACTAAACGGACTAGAGCACAATCATAATGAAAACCCTGGTACTTGGATGGGGTAATTTTCGTTTATGAACAAATTCGCGTGAAACTTCACATGCATGTACAGCAAAGCGTCAATAATCCGGACGTCAAAAATCCGGACAGTCGATAATCCGCATTCACATCCAGCGAAAAATAAGTTGAAGTGTACATATTTGTCGAAAGCGTGGATAAAAGACGTATGACAGTATATTTCATAAAAATACTACGTAATAAGCTCATATTAATCAGTAGTTTTATTTATCTGCTCTTATTATTTAGCTACAGTACAGTGAATTACTGTTTTTACGGTTATTAGCAAAGTTTCTTTATGCTTAAGGCATCAAACGGCCTTTTTTTGATGAAATTATCATAAAAAAAATTCGGTCTGGTCCGGGAATTGAACTATGGACCTTTGGTTTGCCTATTTCTTGGATCTGTCCGAAAATTCGGACTTTTTTGGTAATTCGAACTGGGTCCGGTATCAATTGATCCGGATTATCGACGCTCTACTGTCGTTTAATGTTATCATTAAAGTATACTACCGGTAAATGTAGGTTTTGTTGAATGTCAGATAATCTCCTCCAGGTTAGTTACACATTAGGAACCTATCTCCCTCTATTGTATCCTTTTTTGCCTCAGCATACGATCTACCCTTCTTCGTCCCATCCATGAAACCTATCTTCCTCCTTCCCCTTCCCCGCTTGCCCAACAACCCAATGCTCTTTATAACACCCTTCAGCTATCTATCCTGCCTATCCCGGATTTCATTCGGAAGCTTTCTTTCCTCGCCCACCATCTCAAGCACTTCCTCGTTAGTCTTCCTCTCCGTCCACCTCACTTTCTCCATCCTTCTCCACACCCACATCTCAAATGCCTGCAGTCGTTTCTGCACCATACAACATTACGCTTCCTATCAAGCTTAGTTAAATGTAGAAAGAGAAAAAGTTGCATGTTACTGTTAAGGTTGATTGTCGATGTAATGCTGTTTCAACACGTAGCCAAATGGCACTTGACATATATTTCTTAATCATTCGATGAAATATGTACGCATTTTCTTCAGAACGCGAAAAAATACGTTTCACATTATTATAATGGCACTTAATAAATATCAAGGTGCCATGGCTAATTTAGCGCCGTAAACCCAGAACAATGCTTTAATTCAGACAAAAATTTAAATATATAATTATTGCGTTATTTATATCAATACACACTGGGTGTCTTTCACCATATAGCTAGGTGTGCTTATTTGAAGTGTGGCTCAAGGATATTTGTTTTTCTAAATGACTCAAAATTTATTAAAGTGTGCACTCATTGTTTCACGATTCACTCTCCAACCACTTTAAAGAATAAGAAGGGGTTTCTTCACACTTTTCATCAGTCGTCGTGCCCTCAATTCTGTCCTCTCCAAATCCGTCGCCGCCCGCCGGGATATTTTGCATGTTACATTTTCCGATATCCGGTGCCCAATATGTTGGAGCCAAACTAATACGAACCCGATATCCGTTACGTAGAGTCTTAGGTTAGGAGTTGGTAAATCAAGCGCTTGTCATCTGCCATCCTCTGCCTTGTTATGGCGCGAGTTTTTTTAATTTGAAAGTAGTTCGGGGGCCCTTCATGTACGGGTGATTGGGTTGGGTAATAGATAGCCAATCAGAGTCTAGTTTCATGCTTGAAGGCATCGTAAATAGATTTAGAACGATTGGTTCGTCCCTGCACGCTTGTAGGTAGAAATTACCAGGTTTTTATCAGTGCACCCAGCCGTTATAATTCATATCAGAGAGTCAAACACTACGATCTTATACCTATTTCCTTGCTCCTACCCCGAGTAATGGGATTAATTGCATTGAATGTAATGTAACTACCGACCCACTGGCTTTCCGGTGTTGTACACACCTTCTTCTGAAGTATTGAAAGACGAAAATGGAAATGAAAAGATGCTTAATCGTCAAGAATAAATACAAATGTAGTTTCGAAGTAAGATCTGGCAATCTACCTAGCGTATGGGAGGAAAATGAAGTAATTCCTGCATCAATAGAGCTATTTTTCATCCATTCTCTGAAAATATACTTTTTTTTGGACGAGCCAAGGTGTAAATACGAACCACGATCGGCATTCTGGAAAATAATTAAATTTCATGCTAGAATGTATAGATTCAATTATTTTCTAAGAAATCGTTTTCAATGGCGTTTCATTTGTTGGAATTGTCAGTCAAAGAGTTAGACTCCATATATGATGCAATTTCCTGGACGATTAATTCCATTGGACTTGGTAGCGACGGAGTGAAGTCCTCTCCTGCTAATCCGAGGGTCGCGGATTCTAGCCGTTTGGGTGGAATATTTCATAACTCAGGGCATGGAGGTCGGGGAGAACTTGCATTGGGGGAGGGGCGGCGAAGGCATCGCCTCATCCAGCCCCATATAAATAACTGTAAGAAAATCTCTGAGCACGTCACCATTGTTTTACGAGAAACTCGAAACGAAGTTCACTGAGGTCAATAAAATCGTGAGGGTAAAATTAGGTATCTACCCATCGGAACGGAGAGGTTTTAAGAAGACATTTTTCATGCACCTATATCTACAAATTACTCTGCAACCTCAAGGGTGTTTGGGAGGGGGTGAGTTATCACCAGCATGAACTAGTTGAACGAATTAACTTTCACTAACATGTACAGTGGCGGAAAAAATTAACGCAAAATTTTTCGCGCGCCAGAATGCGGCATTTTTGGGAACTTCTAGGAGCTGTACACACTCCAAAGACTGGCAACAATGAGGAAAACATCGTCTACCGCAAATATTTGAAATCCGCAATGGAGCTCACATTTGTCGGAGCCTAGAACTTAGTCATCAATCGCCTTATTTTTGAGCTTTCGTCTCATATTATTCGCACATTCAGTCACGGTGCATCGCTGTGTTTGCTTCAGCATGGTTATTACGTCGAATAATATGATATATACAGAAAGACTGATTATAAAAAATATTCACTATCCCACCCAATTCCCAAGGGATATTTATTGTAGTCGACTTTCCGAGGACCTTTTTGAATGACGCGTACTGCGTCTGTTTCACCGAAATGATATAAATCGAGATTTATCAGTACCAAATGTCGATACAAAAAAGATTTAATTGAAATAAGTATAGTCTACGTGATGTAATTTGTCACGATTTTCCATTTGTAGATTGACGAAGTTCCTTTAACGGATATTTATTAAATTCAAAACGGATATTTATTAATGAGTCGTTCTTGACCCAATATAAATATCGTCTTTAGTTCGTCAGAATGGGATTAAACTATGAAAACATACGTAAAATATGATTTCACGAAATAAAAATAAATGTGCTCGCATCGATACTGAATAATCTAGGCATATTTTCCCGATATTTCTTTCATCTTATCACAGGAAGCTTGGTGACGAGCTGTCCACTGTTACGCTTTATCTAGTAAATGCAGAATATACGAATAAACATTCAGAAAAGTTTGCCCAAATTAGGTGTAGTGATGGATAACATATGTATGATTGCATAATATCTTATATGCTTAGCAATAAATTCACCGCACATATGAAATTAACAAAAAGCCTTTTAAAAGACTTCGGTTTGGAGTGGAATATCATTAATGAAATACATTAATAGGTAACGTTAATGTTGTAGCTGTCAGATGTATTTGGCTAGCTAAAGAGTGGTCCGTGTTCGATTTTTAATGAATGCAAATGAGCTTTTATATAAATTTTCTCATATTGCTAATATGAATGAATGTAATGTGTAGCAGCAATGACTGGCTGATAGTATGTAATTTTTTAAATACAAAAGAGATAAAATTTGCCGAATAAAAATAATTTTAATTGACCAGAAATTGAATGAAAAACTCAAAAATGTCTCGACCAGGGGTAGGATCACGGTTTTTTCTTCTTATGGTCATAATTGTCATCCAAATGGCAAGCCGCATTGGTAGGGCAATGCACAAGGTCCTGGGAGCGCACTCCACTGCTATGTAGTACTCGATCTTTCTTGATGATGATCACGTTTTCGAAATCATGAGCGTACTCCAACAATGTTATTATGAAGAACCATAATTGCGATTCAGGTTTGCAACCCAGTAACAACTACTGAGCTTTCTTATGTCAAGGCGAATTTATGATGATGTTTCGTATCCTTTCGGTGAATTTATTTGCGTCCGTATGCGTTACTGTGAACTAAGTTACCTTTAAAATGAGTGGTGGTATTGTCTACGAACGTTAAAAATAACTAAAGGATAGGAAAAAGCATACTACTCTCCCGGGAATACAAACAGAAAGAAGTAGTTCTCAGATTTCACCTCATCAGCCCAGACCATTCCAATCAAACGCCATTAGTTCCCATTATGCATGGGTTTGGAGGCCAGCCTCCTTTAGTCTGAGTTAAAGCAACGAGCAATTTTGGAGGACTCTTGAGGATCCCTAGAGGTTTCCCCGTGTCGATACAAAGCTCCACCAATACTAATCCATTCAATATCGGAATGTATGAAGGGCGCATTATATTGATTTGGGAAATAGTATGCCTTTAATGAGAGCTTACTTTCCCCTTGTATTGCGGGAAATACCTTTTCTGCCATAGATAATGTTTCGGACGCCAGGCGTTTAACTCACAGGAAAGAAGTGGTATTTGACTTCTCTTACGCCATTAAAAGTATTCGACGGGGACTTCCAATTTTTTCGAAGCGCGACGAGCCTTTTCTTTCTGGTGCAGCAAGTATTTGAAACCTGTGCGTTATTCACAACAACAAACCACCCCGACCATCACCACCCGGAACTTGGCCAAGGTTTACTGATGACTACTTCATTGAGACGAGCGTCGATAGACAAACAAGCAGAGCCGAGATATTTTTCAAAGTTTTAGCGGCCTCTCCCAAAATTCTTGGAGGAAAAAAAGATCTTATTAGCATTTAAGTATGCCTCATTTTTCTCCCAGGCGGAGGAATTGGATAGTAGGTTTGTAAAAGGCAAAAACATCTGTCGAAAAATTACCCGAAGAGGTGTTGCGCCGTCAACTTTCACCCACTGAACTTTTATTTGGTGTTTAAAAGTAAAACTCCATGTCACAGAGACTTGGTTAGGAAATCGAGAATGGAGGGGGATGGATCGATTATAAGGCTAATAAACATCCGCATTCTTTATGTAAATATCAGCATATTTCTCAATGATCAATTGCTGTGATCATGTGCGCACATTACTCAAATTGAGAGAATTACGCATACATTTTAACCTTTTCCACTCGTTCTAAATAGAGCAGTATAGTGTCCCTTTTCAACATCCGTTAAAATAAATTTCCACTAAAAGATGAAATTTATGATCCTGTAAAAAGTCTGTTAATATCTTCATGTGGGGGCACTCACAACTTTAACTTCCATTGAAGCAATAATATTTCGACACATTAGAAGAGGAATAGATTCTTTACGAACGTAGCAATCGTATAATCTTTGATGGTGCACATTCCTAATTTGCACTCCATTGACTACTCTGCGGATTTATGAGGAGTATACAAATGACCATAGGGAAAATATCTAATCACTGCTTATTTGCCACATGAAAAAGATGATTTTTAGTATTTTATCACTTTCATTGGGGATGATACTCGATGCATTTTTGTCGTAGTATTACTTACGCATGGGTAAAAAAATGCTCCTCATAAAATTTAACTCCGTAACTTTAGCCAAATATTTTTCACTGCGAATATGTCAAAAGGTATTTAAGTGATTCATTAATCTACGTTATCCTTTAAGTATTATTCTCCATCTTATAAGTTGAACTGTTGAACTACACGCTTAATGTATTGCTCTTAGCAAACCTAGAAAACAATGCTGGAAAAGCTACAAATACCGTTTTAAAGATATTTTGAAGAAAATTCCACCCTTGTTTGGTCTCTCACTCAGATAAGTAATCGGTATTTACAAGTTCGGCAGATAGAACCAAACTCTAATTCCTAATAAAAATAATTGCCCTCTTTACTAAATCATTCCAAAGTAATTTAAAGGTGAATGTAGCACCAGGTAAGTTCACTAAATCGAGTAACTGACACAATCAGAGATCCGGTCTATTCCCTCCTTCATGAATAGCTTTTCATTGAGTGGTGAATTGGCGAATGAGTGGATATGAGCATCGTACGACAGACAGGGCGTAGAAATCAAGTGGGGCCGAGTACCCGAGAATGGGAAGTAAACATCTCATTCGACGACCAAGGAGACCGCTCTGATTCTTTTACAAAGCCCGAATATGTGTAAAACTTACACACTCATGGTTGAGGTCAATGTCTATTCCCTGGGCCTTCCGCGGATTCTTGCGAAGTTTTGGTTGCAATAAAGTCACATCGCGTAGATTAATTATAAAGATACTAAAAGAGGCCACGCCAGGATTTGAACCCCAGGCATTCTTGGCCGCAGACGAACGCTCTCCCTCTAGGCTACTTCATCGATCAAGAGGAATCCGCGGCCAGTGGTTCTTACTACAAAACGAAAAAAGGGAATTCTAATGTTTCCTTTAAAAAGTGGACCAAATAAAATGTTCTGGATATTTGAAAGTAGTTTTCATACATAAAATAATATTACGTTAGGAGGAATTTAGAAATGTAAGTGTTTGAGACGACCTGTATGCACGAGGGCTGAAACTTACGTAGGGTTTTAAGTTATTGGGAATACTTTTAAAGAAAAATTTTCTCCACATGGAAACCATTCTATTCAACCAGATTTCCCATTCTTTAACTTGAAATTCACAGGATATTACGCCAAAATGTTATTTGTAATGTATCATATTTATCGAAAGTAGTTTGAGGCCTATTAAAACGATGTTCATCCACAGCTCTTCCCTGCACGCGGAAATACGTTTTATTGTAAGTGAATTTGATCTGGAGAATAAAAAATTTTTATGTTCCAACAAATAGTGCTTTCATCGTATTGCTTCTTAAGTTTCAATCAAGAAAATCTTTTTACACGGTCCAAAGCTCTAAAAAAATATGGTAATAATCTCTACATAATCAACTATGAATTTGGAACCTCGATTGAGTGCGGGTCGAAGCAAGCTCATCACGTTTTTAACTCCTAGACGATCTCGCGAACGTAAACTTTATTAGTATGACTATTTACATGACGCGTAAAATCGATATCTAATCATAGAGAGTTTGAATCTTCCCGGTTTCCATATCTTGTCTCATTGTTGTCAAGTTGTCGAAGGAAAAGCGATTTCAATTAGTCCCCGTGTACGCCGCATTCAGACGCCAATGAGTTTTGCGTTAATTTTTTCCGCCACTGTACCATACCATCGGTATACTACAAATGGTAAATAAAATAGTAAAATAATCTTTAATGTAACTATGAAAACGTGACACATGAGTCATGCATGGAATATGCAAAACATGGTGTTAGCACTACTTGGCAGATTTAGGAACATGCATTATGGGGCGTATAAATAAATCAGTTACACTGACTGTCAACTAACCTACTTCAAAGTCTAAACGCAGCCATAATAGTCTGTCATCGAACGCGGGAAAACGACATTTTAAATCTTTCTGTTATACAACCTTTTCCCTTATTTTATTTGTATGATCTGATATACCATAGTATGTTGCAGTTTGTAAGATATTGATAGCTTCTTCGGAAAAAAATTGCGGTTTGAAAGCGTTTCCCATCCTAGTTGTTGCAAGATGTCAGTAACACTATCAAGACTATCATTATAGCCTTTAACGTATATATCCTAGAGGCGTTCTCGCTTTTTAAGCCAACGTCATGAGGATCTAGTGGGGTCTAAGAAGGGAGAATTAGCTGATTTCTTTGACATAATCGTCACACTTTCCAAATTCTTTTTAAACAAATCCCAATTTAAAATTAGCTTGAACATTTATTTCCAGAATATGCTTGCTCCACGAGAGATAATTAATTTGTTTAACTTAGGGGTATTTTACAGATTTTACCGTGTCAAATTGCGTATTCTGAACGTAAGAA
Source organism: Ceriagrion tenellum (assembly GCA_963169105.1). NCBI lineage: Eukaryota > Metazoa > Arthropoda > Insecta > Odonata > Coenagrionidae > Ceriagrion > Ceriagrion tenellum. The sequence continues at coordinate 75,542,840 of OY720643.1, forward strand.
CTATACTGAGAGGAGTTTTGTCTTTTCCTGAGGTTCATTACAACACTATTTTCCAAATATAATTCTAGCTGCCACGCGTTGCACAACGCGTGCATTGCCTTGAAGTCCTTCGTTAACGCTTCCTTATCATTGTTACTGCAAATATCCCTGTACACTACAGTATCCTCTGAAAATATTCTGAGTTTATTGCTTACCACCTTACTAATATCGTTAATATACAGGTAGAATAGAAGTGGACATATGACCTTATCCTGTGGGACACCCGAAGTCACTTTAACCTCATTGGAGATGGCACCTCTTGCGATCGCTTAGGAATTCTCTAATCCAGAAAGTTATATCGTCGTCTAAGCCATGAGATTTTAGTTTAATTAATAATTTTTTTAATATGGGCGTTACATGGGCAATTTTCCAGTACTAGGATGCATCTGTTCCTTGATGGATTTTCTAAATATTATCTGCAAGTAGGGAGCTATATTCGATGTTAGTTCTCTATACATACGTGAAGGAGTTCCTTCAGGATCGGGCGATTTTAACAAATTTTATATTCCGCGAGAGCAAATAGCAATAGGCGGCATCGTTTGCCGGTAACGATTCACCGTCACGGATATGTTCTGCGAAGACTTGGTGAGCACGCTTTGGAAGTAGGAGTTTAATAAAGCAGCGTCTTAACGGGACACTTGTGTCCCGACATTTGTGTCGCGACACCGGACATTAGCGTCTCAACGGAGCCGCTCTCGGGGTGACCGACACTCGCTTTCGAGTGTCGGGAGGGCAGCTCTCGCGAGAGCAGTGTCTCGCACCGTCTTAATGGGAGCTCTCAGACACTTCTCTCCCGAGAGCTGAGGTACGGCGCTCGTACGGCTGTACGTGCAACTGTACGGCGCTCACTGGCAATCTAATGCCCTCCCGTTTGAAGGCTGCCATATTGGCTTTAATTTTAGCACTGAATGAGGAAATTGCTATATAGAAACAAAGATATACAAGTGAGTGGCTATTAAAAAGAAGCGAATTCGGTGCCTATGAAACCTTGATTTGCGAGTGTAGTTTACTTGCTCGACAGTTTCCCAAAGAAAAATGCAATGTTATTTTATAATCCCACTACTCTGGGTAGAATCCTTTGCCATAAAAAAGATGAATTATATTTCCTCCTTTAACATGGCATTAAGTGAGCGCAACTCTTGTGAAAAATAGTAGTTTGGCTAGGCTGGTAGGAGTTTATGCACAATAGAAAAAGAACAAGAAAGATGCAGGAAAACTGATGAGGAAAATTCGCTACTGGCAAGACAACTGCTACAAGCTTCTCATTCTTGTCAATTTAGTCCCGAGATTCTCCTCCTGGGAAGTAAGAGCATAAAAATCGACATTGCCATACAATTTGAAATTACAATCTAACGTGAATGTTCCATTAATGAACAACTGTTTTTATACCACTTCCTCTCCTTGATTATCTCTCCCCTAAAGCAAACGGTCGTACTCCTACTTAACCTTCTCCAGTCGACTCGAACCTACGGACGTTTCCTTTCCACCCTCAATCTTTTGTTCCACTTTCCTTTCCGATTTACTCTGCGTCGGTAACCCCTTCTAAGAATCCATCTAGTGTCCTCCCTCACCTTTCTTTCTTTGATCACAATACCTTTCCCTCTTGACCCCCAATATGCTGACCAACCCTTCCGCGGACTTACCAATTTTTTCCCTTTCCCTACCGCCTTATACCGGCTACCTTTCCCTTGCTAATGACCTCGCTTGCTTATCTTTTCCTGCCCCCACCCCCTTCCCTCCTTACCTGTTTTCCTTCCCTAATTTCCCGTCACCCTTGGTTTCCCACATTTCCTTGCTCTCTCCTTGTTTTCGATGTTCTTGGTTTTCCCGGCATAACCTTCCACATATCTCTCCCCCTACCTTCTATCCTATACCTACCCCTCCATCCAACCATATATATTCGATGCCTCCTTTTTCTCAATGTATAGAACCTCTTGGTGACTCTGTGTGTTGATACGCATACTATTACTATTAAAACATGTGGAAAAGTGCGACAGTTGTGTTCATTAATCTAGGCAGCAGTAGGTTTCACAATGAATGTGGATGGACTTGCGCCTGATCCAATCATGGAAAATAGTGGCAGAAATAAGTTGTGGACCAAGGTAGAAACCCTATCATAAATCGATGGTGTGTAAGGGTAGCCAATATTGAGGGATGTGACAAATAAGGAATATAAATATCGTGTTCAAAAGAGTACTGTGTTCAAAAATATTTCCAGCGATTTTCAAAGTCTGCAGAGGAGATTTAGCGGAACTTTCACAATCTCCGGTACCAGTTCAACGATGAGCTCCGAAAAACACAATAGATAAAGTCCGGACCTGAAACAGGAGATAGAGGTAGCGTGTGAGAATTGTCCGAGAGGCTGAAGTTCGTCGCTGCATCCTGGATGGCCAGCGTAGAAACATTGAGTAAGGTGGTAAGTGGAGGAAATTGTTCTAGAAAAATCTCATTTTAGTAATTTTGCTTTAATTCATTATCTTGTCTCTTCCGCAAAACTCTAACAATAACATGTAGAAAGATATATCGTGTGCATAGAAATGGTTTCATTATTCCTAAAGTGAACTTCACTCGTGAAATAAAAAAACTATGTATGATTGAGATAAATAACATTACTCATAGAAAATCAACGTCTATATTTTGTCGAGAGTCCACTAACGCTTATGTTATCAAAATTAGGATAAAATTTCATACCGAAAAAAGATAATTCCCACCACTGCACCCTTATCTCGTGTAGCGATATTAAAAAAAAGGTCAAGGTTTATTTTGGCTCTTTATTCTGCTAAAGATGACTAGTAGAATTATATGTTGAAAGAAACCGAAGTGTGATGGCCAGTCTCACCTCAGGTTAAATTGCTGTATATTCGTAGCAGTCGTCGCTATTGCTCGCGATGCCTTGTCAAGAAGATAGTTGAAATCCTCTGTGCACATGCGAAGAATGTTTTTACACGTCTTTCCATCTTTTGCAGCCCACTTTCAAATCAAGGTTTCGTAGGTACCGATGTCACTTTTTTATAGTCCATCACTTGTGGGTATTCGTTTCTTTTTTGGCTGTTCCTCTTTATTTTATGTGAGAAAATTGAAGCCACTACAGCAGTCGTCAAACGAGAGAGAAATATATCCTCTTCGGACCCCGCGTGTCCTATAGGACACACGAAACAGCCATTAAGATTCTCATTCCGACTCTCTGTGTGCTTCAAGCTACAAGGCTGACATTATATGTAGAGAGACTGCTAGATATTAGTGTGCTGGGAACTTTCACGTCCTGAAGTTCATTGGCAAGATGTACAAGGGGTACAAAGTTCTTGTACCCTTGGGTCCGAGGAGGATGAGTGATGTCTCCTTTTCCTAAAGAGCACGTGTTCATAGATGTTAGTGGATATAAAGCACTTAACCATATTTCTACGCTTTGCGAGGTAGAAGCGAATCTGTAGCCGTACTCTTCGACCGAGCGCGCCCCTGAAACAGCGCCGACTGCCGCGACACTACGACACAAATTCTGGAATTCCGGAAATTCGAAGAGCAGTGCCGGAGTGTGGCGACCGGTCGAATCGGGACCGTCTTAACGAGACACTGCGGCCAGAGACACTAGTGTCGTGACACTTCCAGGCGAGTGTCACGACGTAGCTCTCGGAGCCGTCTCAACGGCGACACTCGGTGTCAGACACCGAGTGTTTGACACTTTAGTGTCCCGTTAAGACGCAGCTTAAGTTAGCTTTGTCCGAATTGTTTGTCGATACTTCGCCACCATCATTTCTCAGTGGGCATGCACATTTATGGTGATTTCCTCATTCCTTTTGAACTTTTTCCCTCTTTCTAACATGAAAAAGTTTGCTACTTTTTATTCTACCATGAAGACGTGAGCATTTAAGTAGGGCAAAGCGTCTCCACACTACGCAATGAACGACCTTCGGCACCAGCATGCGAAGGGAGGACTACTTATGGGTGATAAACTCAGAAACTTCACCCGCGACCACATAGTCTTGCGGTGGTTGAAGTAGACAAAGGGGGATTTTTTTCCTCGAGGACCGGTCTCATTGAACGGAAGCAAGCGTTCCTAAGAGCCACTCAGCCACCTGTCCTCCTTTTCTCGTTTCTCCTCCCTTACTTGTTCTCCTTCGCCCTCAAAACGTGGACCCATGAGTGTTTTGAGGGCACTCGAGTGCGCTGAGTTGGCCACCAGTGCTTTCGTTCGACGGGACCCACCCACCTCAGCCGAAGACGCGGGCTGCTCACGGCGTGTCGCCAGCCAACCCACTTGGGGGGCGCGGCTTCGAATTCCGCTTAGGTCATTGACGTTGCACTCTTTGTTACTTCAAGTACACATGCATTCGACAAGGTTTCTCACAAAAAACTTATTTATAAATTGAATTCCTGCGGAGTTAATAAAAAAATATAGTGAATTGGATTAGTGACTTTCTCAGTGATAGAAAACAAATAGTAGTTATTGATTGTGTTAGCTCTGATATGGTTGGAGTCATCCAGTGTTCCTCAAGGAAGAGTGATTGGCCCTCTTTTATTCATTATTTATTTTAATGATTTAAGTTCTCGAGTTAGTAGTAAATTAAGATTATTTGCAGACGATACAGGTATCAACCGTAAAATAATCGAATACACGGACTTCGAAGTTCTATCATCGGACCTTAGCATCGTTCATTAACATATAGAGTTTTACTTTATCCCAGGAATGACTTCTGTGAATTCTTCTCGGGTTTCCGTCCAGGCTCCATCTTCTCTAACGACGACGTTTCGATGAATGACTTATTCCTCGTCATCAGGGCCGTTGACTATTTTTTTATAAACTCCGGAGGAATGCTATTTATAAGTAAGTTTGTTGTGAGAAACCTTGTCGAATGCATGTGCACTTGAAGTAACAATTATCTCTGTTCCAGCAGCATTGTTACTTATTATTTTGAACGAATTGGTGACCTGAAAAATTTTCATCTTAAGCAAAAAATGCCCAGGTAGTTCATCTACATCTACATAACACCATGTGAGCCACCGCATGGGCGTGTTGCAGAGGGTATTAGGCCACCAGTCGTGTAAATATGTAAGTTTTTGGGAGGTGAAATGGTGACATGTATAATAGGTGTGTATTTAGTGGAGCTCAGTTTTTATTGTGGTCGCTGATTGCTCGCCGAAAGAAGAGGTTTTTGTACCTATATGTTCGGCAGTGTATCTCTCTTATTTTATCGCTATCTGTCGCACCTAGTGATATAGTAAGGCGTCATGATAATATACTCTGTATTTCTCTTCAAAACATCAGTTCTGAATTCCTCAAGCAACCAAAGCCTAGCGTGTAGCCTTCGAGTCTCTAGGGACTCTCACTTTAATCCCTCTAAAAGTTGAGAGACTCTATATGTACGCTCGTAGTAGTTTTTTAACGAAGCGCGCTGCTTTCCTTTGTATTTTATTAATTTTTTTGGTTAAATCTTTATGACTAGGGTCCCAAAAGCTCGTGGCGTATTCGAGGTGTGGCCTAGCCAGAGCGAAGTTGCATCTCTCTTTGAGTTTTTCACCTGAGGACCTTCCTAGTACACGTTTAACAAAACCTTATCTCTTTTATGCTGTTCGGTATGTTTTGTATGCGTAATCCCCGCGAGAGTGTAGTATACACTCTAGTGAAAACGGCTCCAGTAATGGGGAGTATCTTGTCCGGTAGGATCGGAAGAGCGAGGGACTTTGGGAGAGATGGGGTCCTGAAATGAAGGTTGGAGAGGAAGGATGATGTTAAATCCTAAAGGTCGGGTGAGTGGAGGGTAGTTTTCATGGGTCAGCGGTCGTTGGTCGGCGGGGTGTTAGGATCCTTATGGTGTGCGGTGTATTCGACCGGATGGTCAAGGGAAAAGGTTTTCGGGGTATAGGGAATGGTGGAGAGGGTTCGAAGATGGTCTAGGGACGCCGCAACGCCAGGTGGGGTGGGGGCTATATGTGAAGGAGGGGCGTAATGCCTCCCAGGGTCAGACCCTTCTTATACAAACACCTCTCATCTCTAATAATCCCCAACCCTCTTATGTTTCTCATGCTCGTTAGTCAATGTTATTTGCATGATTAAGTACCATTTAGTACTATTGATTAGTCGCTCTAATAATAAAAACCATTAGTCGTATATTAAATATTGTACTACATGATTGCATGCTCGTCTATGTAGCACCCTCCTAGTTTCTGGTCTGACCGCGCATTGTTACCCTGAAAACTTTTGATCTGCACTTAGCAGCCGGGAACGTTCTTACGTCTGTATATTAAAAACGACATAAGTAAGATATCCACGGATTTTTTTTCAAACTCTTCTTCTGAGGTGAATCTGTCCTCAGACAGGTTTTAATTGAACTGTTCTCTCCATGCTCGTCTATTCTGTGCTGCCTTCTTCAGCTCTTTGTCACTCCTTCCATTCATTATATCCGTCATCATATAATTTCTTCGTCTTCCTCTCCCTCTCTTTCCCTAGACCTTTTCTTCTAAAATGCTTTTCAGCCGGCAATCTATCCTGAGGACGTGCCCCTTCCAGTTCGCCTTCCTCATTCTTATTGATCACAAAATATTCCTTTTCTCATTTGTTCTTGCCAGCACTTCGTTTCTTACTTTTTAAATCCATTTTAATCTTTCCATTCATCTCCACAACCACATTTCAGATACCTTGCAATATTTCTCCTCTTCCCTCCTGAGAGCTCATATGTCTTCACCATAAAGCATTACATTCAAAATATTTTTGAACATATTTTCCTTAAGCCAATTATGATTTATTCGGCTGGAAGTAGATGCTTGACTAAACTGAAAGCAGCCTTTCTCTACTTTGCGCATCAAGTAGTCACATCAGACTTATTCACTGACACTGATCCACTGATACTGAGAGGGCTTAAATGCTTTTGACATGCTTTATAATGCAGTCAAATAATTTTTGGCCCTGCAACTCCTGTAGGCACTGTTTAAGTTTATGTCGTGATAATGACTTTTTTCACTCTGTGACATCTGGCGGTGGATGCTGGCTTTTAGCTAGTAATAATATTTTTCTCAAACTTCTTCACATCCTATTTATAAATTTTGAATTTAAAATCAACAGGCCCTCACCAATATGGGTATATTGACGTTCTCCCAGACTAATAATTGCGAAATTTACCGGTGCATGCAATTATTGATAATAGTACATGTTTCTATGCAGCATTAAGTGTTGAAAATGGATATATTGTAAAATTGTCACGAAGGCTTCGGCAGTTTTCTTTTCTGGTCACTCCTCAGCCAATCAGAGCACTCCGGACTAGATACCAACTGACATTTAACGGACCAGAGCCTTATATATATAGAGGCAGACAATTTTTCTGTTCATTAGGACCTGATACAGCTGACTGGATTGCCGGCAATACGGTCATCCAGAAAAATGGTGCATCGCGGTGAGAACCCAATAAATACCAATAACAATACATTCTATAGTCTTAGGCTTCAAAATTAAAGTATTTATTATGGTTTCTGAATTAAAATCCCCTCATATTCTCTAATCAAGGCCGCTTCCATGCATTTGCGTTCAATATGCTGAAATTAATGTTTTTTGGAGATTCATACGAACAGGGGCGCAAGAACGGGAGAGGTCGGGGGGAGGGGGGGCATAGCCCCCCCAAGTGCGATTGTGGGGGGGATAGCCCCACCCCAGAAATCAGAGGATGTAAAATCAGAGATGCTTACTTTTTAATGGACACTGCCTGATTTGCAACATTATTTGCACCCTCATCCCCGGCGACTCCGCTCTAATTTTGAACGCTGCGCAAAATTTTGTATGGAGAAGATGAAAATTTATTTGCAGACTCTTCCCCCCCCCCCCGCTTAGCTAGCTGATACAGATTTTTCAAGGAGTTTGTACCCCTGCATATGAAATTTAAGCACTGTGAATATTGACAACGTTCTCAAGTATTTTATAAATTTTCAAGATACTTCTCATCTCTTCATTGTGTGTAGTAACCATTTGAAAGTGTTAAATTAGTGAAAAAGGTTACAGGATCATAATTGCTTAAGTCGTGGGGAAACTTATTACGTAGAGTGCTGCTCATTTCTCAGATGCGTATGAATCATGATGAAAAGCTACTCTACTTATTATTGTTATCTTTTCTTATTATTTATATCATATTGTAGAGAAGTTTAAATGTATAGTTCTCAAGCTACACATGCAAAACAAAATATCTGCTCATAGTGTAATACCTAAATATGCTGGGTTAGTACCGGTATATATGGCGGGTGTTGATAACACGATGCTACAATATAATTTGGTTTTTATATTATTTGTAAGTTAAAAAAATAAATTATATGGTACTTCGAGTATTTTTACCGAGTATTGTTGTTGAGATCGAATTAAATGCAATTCTCTCACCACCTTATCTTTCCTTTGAAAACTTAAATCGCGTCAGACCACAGATAAAGTGTTTAATGACTCCCCAAGATGAGGACAAATTGTAACCCCTGCCTTTATTAACTTCTGCCCTTCAATTCCTTTGTGCCTTTAACCCCTTACACTGTGGGAGCTTTAAGTCGCCAACACCTAATGAGTGAGAGTTGGGTTATTTGACACGCTTGAGAGACACGCCAAGCTTTTCTCCAGCTTCGTAATAAAGTTGAGAATCTCCGTTTTATTACATTGTTTTATTTATTTAGTTGTTTAATTACTTTTGGAGTGTATAAAGCACCTGGTGTGCTAATAACATTTCAGTCAGGCCCTGGAGCCTATGCGAAGCAATCCAAGTGCGGGAAAACTCCTTTGCCCTACCTCTGGTTCCTGTTTCTCACCTCTTGCTACATTTTCCTTTGCCGTCGGTATTATTCCCTCCTCCAATCCCGTAACTTTCTCCCAACTCTACATCCTGAAACTTTCCCTTCCAATCCTCTTCTCGTTCTCCGCACTGTGGCTTAGGGGTTGTTATAGGAAGCTCACGCCATGGTGAGAACAGATTCTGTCCTCCGGTTTGCGCGGACCCGGAAGTATGTTAGCGTAATGGATTCTCGCAATTCCACTCATCCCGGTTTGAAGAGAAAAACTGATACAGGAACAAACTGAGCCCATCACATCACCTAAGGGTAGTTTTAGCGAGATGTCGCCTCACTTAAGACTCAGTGAATTCGTTCTCGCTTTCAAAGAAAAAGGTCAAATCTTTCTACACGTGATAAATAAAATTTCGGCGCCTTACTGTCTCTATATCGAGATGTCTGCCCAAAAACAAAATTCCAACCTATTAGCTTGGGAAAGGAGCAAATATGAACTGAAGAGAGACTTTATTTTTAAAAAATGAGAAATGTGCAATTGGCTTTTATTAATGTTTAATTTGAATGCTTTTTCTAGTATTTAAAAAAATGATTCGATTACTTACCGCAGTAATTTTCACAGTTTTTAAATTAAAGCCCATTGGTCTTGAGGATTTTTTAAGCGTGCGACGTGAAAAAAAGCGAGCCAAGTTAAGACGTAATTCATGTATGCTTGGTTAATTACTGAGAAATCAGGAATTTAAAACAAGGTTTTGGCATCATTAAAATTTAAAAGTACATTTGATATTGAGCACTGTGAAGAGTAACAAAGATTGCGTAGCGAACTTTACGTGAAGCCGTTTCCGTACTATAGAGAATTATGTCAAATAATTTATTTTTATTTTATCTATTTTTTAAGTTAATGGACAGATACTCGATCAACGACTGTTTGTTCCTGTTTTCAAGCCTGATATTGGTCATATTGATGATAATTAGATATAGTCATATCAATAATGCGTATTTTTGCTATGATCTTTATTTATAGATGATGCAGTCTGAAAATAAGCTTATGATATGCATAAGTCTCCCGCATTTAACTGTTTTCGGGACTTCATCTTCATCAACATATTACCCTGATAACCGCATCAAGAATACGTTTCAAGTGACTTATTACCGACATGCTCTACACTTTTTTCATCATATTTTCAAATTATTTTTTCGATTTTTCATAATATGCGTCAACATATTAGTTTCTACTCGTAATAAATAAAGCATTTTTATAACGAGTTTATTTATTTAATATTCGTTAATTTTCAGCTTAATTCTCGTTTTTTTCACTTTTGGGCTCTTTTTTATTTTGATGTTTAATTACTTCCCTTTCATTTACATTTTCATATTATTTTATCTTCATTTTTTTATTTTCATAATATGCATCCCATATTTCTTTCGACTTATAGTAAGTGAAATCACTATTTATTCATTTTTTGCGAGTTATTTTTTAAAATTATTTGTTAAATGTCAGTTTCACTCTTCTTTTTTTTCAGTTTGTTTGCAGTTTTTTATTTATTTGTTTGATTATTTCCCTTTCATTGTTTTTATGATTTCATTTCTAAGTTTTAAGGTAAGGTGGGGTAAGTGCGACCGCTAAATAGCATATATCAATTTTAACTAACTTTTGAACGTTTTCTATGCAAGTTAAAAATATGAAACTTAATGTATTATATACACGAGAATCATCCGAAAAAAGTTATGGGATTTACATTCCTCTTGCCTGAAAATTGTAATTTTTACATTTTTTTTCTTATAAACTCGTCAAGAGATCGCACTTTCCCCATACATGGGGCAAGTGCGTCCCATAGCTGATGTGCAGTATATTTTTGCAGTACAAGGCACACGGGGTAAGTGCGATCTGCCCAGAAATTCAGCTTTACATTGCTTTTTAAAGTACCATTTTATGTCTAACCATTCTTGAGAAATCAACTTTTATCTTAGGTAACGTAGATAATTTTTTTTGTTAATTAGGAAACAAAATGGAGTATTATTCAAACATGTTTGATTTATGGAAATTACAATGTTCAACTCGTACATATTTATACCAAACATATTTCCCTTTGAATACGATCAGTGGAGGGGCTTTAATCCCATTTGCACTCGCGGCCAGTAACACAGTGATGTTCTAACGACCACTTGAACTTATTGTACGAGTTGAGGGGAGTCCTCTCTTATCAACAACTCTTGTCTTCCCTGGGCCCGTAGAAAATGAAGTTTCGTCCAGATTCCATATACATTCTAGTTTATTATTACGTTGCAATTCATGGATTGTCTTTTTCAACAAATCAAAGTAGACATCACAAAAGGGTCACATATCTTCTTCTTTGCATACTCTACACTTTGAGGTTTCTTAATTGAAAGTTTGTGCCGTGAAATAAAACCAAGGAACCAATCTTCAGAAAGTTTACCATCTTTAAAAGGTGTTTTTATGTTATTTATACGAACATAATTCGCTACCATTTCCAGAATCTCTTTTCTGGACAACCAAAATCCAACCTGGGGTAAGAGCGACCCCCGGTCGCACTTGCCCCAACAGGTAGAAATAAGTTCTTAAGACGGGGAATGTGCGACCTCCCATCAAAACTAAAGGTAAAGCACTGAGTCCCATAAATTCAAATGAAGAGAGGGAAAGTAATCAATCAATAAGTGAATACATGATGAAGTACTTACCTAACACGTTCAATGCGATGATTCTGAAGACATTGACTTGTAACCTCTCCTCACAACCAAATGAGACTACGAGATGAACTCGAGGGTATATTTTGTAAGCATGTGGAACGAGAACTAAAGGGATTATTATTACAAAGTAGTTATTTCTGGTTCCACTACAATGTGTTGAATATGTTGCATGTGCGCCCCCTCCATTGAGAACGGAAAAACGATCTTCCAGAGGGGAGGTCGCACTTACCCCAAGGTCGCACTTACCCCACTTTACCTTATATATTTTTTCTGTGTTAATTATTAAAAACGTTTACTTTAAGAGTGCTTGTCAGGGGGTTAGTGTTTTTTTATTTACCTACACAAATAGAGAGATTGGAAAGAAAAATTTGGTGTTAAACAAACTTCCAGTTTCGCGGCCTAAACTAATCTACAATAAGACTACATATCCAACAAGTACTGCACTATTGGTTTGCAAATATTTCTACTGAAACTATTGTATTGCTTGATATTTATATTAATATAATAATTAATACAAATTAACAAATATAATTGCATAAATGCTACTTTATAAATGAGATACGAGAGTTACAAAGGGGTCTGCGAAACGTGAAGTTACTACTACGCGACCGATGAAGAGACAAGCATTAGGGATCAAATCAACAAATCAGCTATACGACCTATCTAACTAACCTACATAAAACATTTACTATCAGCATTAATAGTCTCTTAAAGATCGCGGAAAAAACGACATTTTAAAGCTGAACTTGTTCACTGACTGCGGCTTCTCAGATTCACTGCGATTAACACTATAACGCCCAGGCGGGTCATTTTGACCCAAACGTGATTTTAAACTCATTTTTTTCTTTCATTTTCAGTGAGAGCAGGGTTTCCTCCCGTGACTTTTATTCATTTTAACATGCCTTTACGTCCAAAAATTTTCACCTTCCTGGTGTAATCCGTACATTAGTTTTTTTAGAATTTACCTAGAACGCCCATACGGGTCATTTTGACCCAGATATGTATTTGCACTTTGTATCATCACCAAAACTTTTTTATTGGTGTTTATTAGTTATTCTGCTGCACATGTTGTCCGTCCTACCTTGTCCTATCTTCCTCATTCGGTTACCTTCCATGCCTGGATCACCTTTCAAAAATATTCTCATATTCCTTCCTTCCACTTCGTATCCCCACACTTCTCATATTTCGTCCGGTCGATTCATTGTATATTTATTAATTAATTTGTTGGCAGTTCACAGTGTACATTATCACTATTTACAGTGCAGAGAATACAATATTGCTCCTTACTGACGTATGGACTATGCTCACTTTGTTGCCACCAGCTCTACTTTTTCTCTCCGAATGACAAGTGGATAATACAAATTCAGTCTTCCTCTTTGTTCCACAGAGTGAAGTTTGTAACTAAAATTTGGAGTTTTATGGTGATAGTGGTTTTGACCTTCTCTGTATTCAAGCATGTCTCTGAGTCGCTCATTACGATCTGTTGAAATTTGTGCGGAGCTGCAAATGATTCAGGGGGATGAGTCGGATGGTGGAGAGTTTTAATTTTACAGCTCCAATGATGAACAGAAATTTGAAACTTGCAAAGAATTAACCGATTCTTCAGAAAATGACGATGAATGCGGTCAAGAAACAATAAAGAGTGCATCTAAAGATGAACTAAATATTTGGCAAAAAAATTATATAATTTTTATTAGCACATTCATATTTTTCACAACTTTGTTGTAATAGGTATGTTTAGTTTCGGTAGGACAAAAACTTTGTCATAAAACAGTCCTACATCTTGCATGTAGAGGAGGAGGACGACACGGTCAAGGATAACCGTATAAATAGTCAACGAATTTCAGACTGTGTAGTATGCGTCTCATGCTGCCTTATCTTCGCCAATGCAGAAATATGAACACAGATAACTTCTTAGCATCTCTCAAATTTGGATCAATTTCTCGAGGAAAAATCCACTATCTTAGTTGGAACTGTGAATCGCTTTAGAAGAGAAGTACCGATCTCTCAAAAAATGCATGGAAAACTATTCCATAAGAGTATTGAAATCTTACCATGTTACATTAACGTTTTAGCAAGGAAATTGTGGGGAACAAGTCCTAGTAATGAGTTCTCTTCACTCCAGTGTTAGTGTAACTAATTCTGAGAAAATATTCCTCACCCTGTGTCGCACTATAATGCAACAAATATGGGGTGGACATAGTGGAAAAAATTGCAACGCAGTACATAGTCAATGCGTTATCAATAAGATGGCCTATTCATTGTTTGCATAACATTCTAGACCTGACAGCAATCAATTCCCTTGTGATATACAAGGCCGTCACTGGTAGGAAAATTTCACGAATAAATTTCATCCAACAACTTGCAGAGAAACTACACAATGGTAACACGAATAAGAGATGGGGTATGGATCAACCTTTTGACATTATAAATGCAAACAGGCTGAGGTGTCAAACTACCTAGAATTATATAGGAAATAAAAGGCCAATTCTGCAACACTGAGGCCAGTGCCATAAAAATATTGTATACACATGTGCCAAATTCATTCACAAAAAACGGTAAAATTATTATAATTAACAAAAACAATAAACAATGCAACGTATTTTTATTCTTAATACATCAGATATATACATGTGCATTACTGCAATAATAAGAATCCCATAAGTTAGTTACTATTGATTTTCGGGAAAATTCCTACCTCGATCGAAAAATAATATTTTGAACTTATTTATTGCAACCAAACTTTGAAAAATAATAGATATGTATTAAATAATGTGAAAAGTCTTCGTATTATATTGAGCTATGACACAATAAACAAGAAAAATGAAATAAAATTGAAAAAAACGATAAATTGACACAAATGTCGAAAGTTTATATATCAATAAATCTTCGATATTCCCAAAGTTATGAATGATATAAGGCAAAATAATCGATGAATGTGAAGAGAAAGAGTGACAGTTTTTAGTAAAAACTGTAAAACTATAAAATTAATAGAGCAAAACGAGGAATTATTTCATTAATTACAGTGGGTCAAAATGACCCGCTTTGGGCGTTGAATGATGTTGAAAAGTCCGAGCGTCCTAGTGTTAATTGTTGCCCGCTATCGGTGGCCACAAGTCTATCGGACATTCTAGAGGTATTGGAGGATAATTGCAGCAAAGTGATATTTAACATTCGTATGGAGCTTTTAAGGGCTGATCAAAAGTGACTTCCTTTCGCTTCCATTCACTTCCTTTCGCTTTCGCGATGTTTGAAGTAAATGCTTTTGTGGCCAAAAGGTGAACCTACGGAGAATGAGTTTTACGGTAGAAACTTCAAAACTAGATCCAAAATTCCTAGTTTATGGACGTTGAAATATGGTAAGCTAACACAGGGCACAGTGCATAGCGCTTTAAGGATGTGTGGAATGGGTCGTTTATATTGAACCAAAAATGCCTTGCCGTACAGACTTAGAAATAGCTTAGGGTATGTAGAATTGTTTATCGGAATGAATTTCTGAAGCGTATACAAGAATTACGCTGAGGCACAATGAGTTTGTGAAGAACGTAACTGAAGGCAAAGTAGATGGAAAAGCCCCTAAAGGAAGACCAAGGAATAAGTTCATGGGCCAAATAAAGAGGAAAGGGGAAAGTACATAGGGAGAGATACTAGAAGGTAAGGGAACTAGCAATAGAAAGGTAAGGGTGGAGGGCTACAGTCAACCAATCTTAGGATTGAACAAACAATAAATTATCCAAATATCAGATGCAGTAATGAGAATAAATTAACTGTTCAAGTCAACTACCTCTGAAATGGTATTGAAGCAAAATTTCTTTCACTAACGATTCACTTTACCTGATAGAATGCTTTTGGAAGATGCCTCAAATAATAAACGTTACGACTTATGTCTGTCTGCTAGCAAGCCAGCAAGCTTGGAGATTCAAGCGTATTTAAAATTTTCCCTGTGGGTTAGGTACGTTCCTTATGAATACCACAGGTAATCAGTAGGCTACATGACCGTCGGCTATACTATAGGTATTCTGCCGGTCCAAAATTCTCCTAACATGTAGAGATTTACGTGTGCGAAGTATGTTATCAATTTCATTTCTCCTCCATACGTCCATTCCTCTTGCATTCCCCATCCATCCCGAAGACCATTGTGTATACCAAAATATTTCGGGCAGATGGGTCCCTAGAAATGCAAATCCCGTCGGAGAGCTCAGCGCTAAATTCCTTCTGGCGTTAAAGCCTTGTATACATACCTACTGTGTATCGTTTATATATATAAATATATATACACGTTTGTATTTTCATTTACTCCAAGAGGTGGGGAGCTAATAGAATGATGGGTCCAGATCCTTTTGGGAGGTATAAAGGCGCTTCTCATTCTGTCCGTTTCCTTCGCGAGGAATTCCTTCCGAATGCCTTTCCATATACACGTGAGCTTGCTTTCGCCCTTTGACCTCTGAGCGTGCTTCTTACTATTCCCCACAGCCTACACACCTAGGAACGATTAATTGAAGGCTATATTCATTCTGGAAATAACAGTGGCCAAGATCATTGTTGACCAGTGCGACTTAAAGTTTATATCTTACTAAAGAAATGGAAGTATATTTATTTATTAGGATTAAAGATAAATCCAAATTGTCAATAAAATTGATAACAATTTTGACTCCTGAACGTGGAGTTTGGTCATTTTGGTCACCATTGACAGATGAAGTTAAAATGTTGTGAACATGAGCGTGCTGTCGGGGTTCAAAGCTCAAATGTTCATGTTACCACACCTTTGCTGGTGTGGTAACATCTAATGCCATCCGTCTTGGTGCATACCTGTTGTGGTAGTGACGAATGTTGTATTACGGTACATGTTTTATTATATATTATGTTATAAATGTTATAGAGGGAGCGTAAGATGGCGGAATTTGAGCATTAGGCCATAATCTGTGGAAGAGTTTATCCCCTACGGCCTGATTCTTAAATGGCAATGCTACCGCCTTTAGAATACCAGGATTCCCAAGGTCACTTACTCTCTTTTCATAAATATTCTGCTCATTTTCTTAGTTATGTCAACATTCCAGCCCATGATGGACCGTATTCCAGTTGTATTCATGTATTCTAGAATTGATTTGGCCCAAAATCAGTATTTTGATCCAGCTTGATTTGGATTGTATTTGTTGTGAATAGCATTGATGACTCTTTCTTGCCAAGTTAAATGCAATTGTACTGGTATTGTTGCCTATTATGTGCAGTTTTCTCAATCCTATACTCCTCTATCGACCCCGTATTATAAAATCTGTCCGCTCATTTTCGCCACACTTGATAAATCTGACTGCCACAATGTTTCAGTACCCCTGTATCTAGGTAGCTGAGTGAAAAACTGTTTTCATTCGCGGTCAGCTGTTGCGTATGGTCATTTTTAGATATCGATAACTTGATCCTCGTCATGAAGGGAATTTGTATATTGTAGTGGATATAGTTTTAGTGGATATATCAGATCAATATAGGTTTCAAAAATAAGTTAATTTATTTCCTAGATTGTTGTATGTAGTCATTTCTCATGAGTTTGAGGGGACGTGAAAATGTCAATGCACTATAAACACTAGATAGGATTTTTTCATTTGAAAAAACCCATGTTTGAAAACCTTTAAGCTTACCCATCAAAAGGCATTAATAGGACATTTAACAAGTGGTTTCTATGAAAAGTGAAAAATGAACTGTATTAAGTCATAGTTTCTGAAGCTAACAAATATCAATTCCGAGGAAACGGTTTAAAAAAAATTATTTTCTGATTTTTTTCAGATGCTTTTAAACTTTACCGCTTGAAATTTGCTCAGCGGTTATGAGCGAAGCTCAGTTCCCCGATAATTAGACAGCGTTCACTTTTATATCCTTTTATTTTTTACACCAATTCCACATCGAAAGTGAATGGTCGCCCATCTCCCACGTAAACCGCTCGAAACACCGCGTTATTTACCGCCCGTCTCACCCAGATCATCCAATATACTGCCTGCAGTATTTCGTCACTGAGAGCTGATAGCATACAGAATACAGAAAAGCAATAACGAACCAGACAAGTGGAAACATTACTCCAAGAGGACGTGAGTGTATGTTCGACAGCAGTGCCCAAAAAAGTATCTCTGTATAAATATGGTTGCAGTTTACATAAGCTTAAGCTACACCAAACTTAATCACAGTTATAGTACCACTCCAGTCCAGCTGCATTACCCCTTTGAGTGCGGTATGACGTGATATCACGTCATGGATACCGTGAGTGCTCTAGCTGTCACTAGAGGGCCTAGTGAAAGTTCTGTAGTGAGAGCTGGAACGCTCACAATACCCTTCACGTGATGTCACGTCATCAGCACCAGCGTAAAGACAACCATGACGTGAATTCACGTCATACCACACTCAAAGGGTCCCAGTTGGAGAACAGATCTTCCTTCGTTACTGTGGAATTTCTCTGAGTTCTCTGATTGGAAATGATACCTTGTGCCAACGAAATTTCTAGTATATTTGGCGCTCTGCCTTGCGTACCAAAGTCGATACATAGTGTCATCGCGATGGAAAATCTTAACACAAAAATCGCACCCCGATAACCTTCTTTACGCCCGCTTTATCTGAGTCGCATCCTTCGGACTCAGCCCTTTGTGTTTGTCCACCAAAGGCTCTCATGGAGAATCGATTTATTTTCCTCTTTCGGAAATGGGTTCGAGTGAGGGAGGAGTGGGGCGGAAAGACGTCTGGGTGAACGTGACTTTGTTGCATGTTTGTGTAGTGAGGGTGTGTTGTGTTGTGCCCTTTTCCTTTCTCGGCGAGGTGACCGCGTCAAGCGGAAGAGGATGCTGACCTCTGCCCTCCAGTCCTCTCAATCTTTTTCTGCTCTCTCCTCCTCCTCTCACCGTTTCGCAAGTTCTATCCTGTCCCGTCGGTCCACCTCTCCTTCTTTTCCAAAAATCGCCAAACCGGAAAATCACGAAGATCCGTATACTTTCTAAAGTATTCCTTTGGAATATATATCTCCAAAGTAAGAAAAATTCAAAATTTACTTTTTGGTAGAGGATTAGATACGTTTCAATATTGATCAACTTTTTTTTTAGACATTCGGTGTTATTTTCAAGGTTCTATTACCAAATTTATTGTACCAAGCTTAAAAATTAACCTTGACCTGTACCTTTACATGTACCGAAAAGCATTCATTTAACATGTTAATAATTTGATTTATTTTCAAGGTTTATTTTATGGTATTAATGTTCGTAACTCAATACCTTTACCCTTAATGATAGCATTACACTGTGATCTGTTAAAAAAGATGCTTGTGTTTTGTCAAACTTTCCAATCACATTTTTTATATTAAAGATATTTTCTCAATTTTAATTACTCACCCTTGCTTACAACTCTCCTCTATTAAGCGTTTATTGCAGTGTTTTAGGAACATTTTTTTGAGACGCTGTGTGCAGTCTGTCTATTGAATGTTGTCAAGAATTAGAAAAAAATGTCACTTCAGAGTGATTTTCGAATTTGAAAACAGAAAAACTTTTGCAGGAGGCATTTCTGGGGATTGTTTAAAGGCAGTTACATCTTGAGCGGTAAAATGTTCATCGATATGAATGGATGAGTAATTTTGCACATGGTCATCATACTTCACTCATTCGTTGTTTCACTGCAGTTTAGGTATCTTTCGATGTGTATTATCTGAACAAACACTTTAAAATGCGTTCACAATGTTACCTTGAGGCACACACATATAATTTATTGATTGCAGAAAAATACGTATCAGCTTCTCTAATATCAAATCTCTTACCCATACTTATTTTGGTCACCTCAATATATTACCGTCTATTTGTAATGGCTGTGCCAATTATTAGAATCATACCAATTGAAAATACCTTACGCGGTAACCCGCATTTCCAGCAAATGTACTCAATATTTGTGCCTCGAACTCTCAGAACACCTTCTATAGAATCAACTTCCATAATTATGCCTCCTTTAAGGAGTAATTAATAAACCATAAAATGAAAGTGAATGTAGTTTCAATACTCTCTGGCAGAGGAAAACTATGTGAAAGACATTAAATTAGGCAAATCATTAAGTTTGCTTAATTATTAAAAATAATTAAGCAAAAATTACAGTTGGACGTTTTTTGCGGTATTGCCAACTTTTTTGGTTCTGAAGATGACTCTTGACCGTCGGAACGACCCGAGAGATTATTTCTCAGAGGGAATATCCTTTCCTTCCATATTTTATGCGCATGTTTTCTGTTAACTATATTTATTTTCGTGAGTAAAATTTTTTAATACAAAATTAGAAAGGTGCAAATATTGTCGATAGTGGAGCCAAAAATTCTCAAGATGATACAGGACATTGAATACAAAAATCCAAATTTTATCGCCACAACTGGAAAAATTAATGTTTATATCATCCAGTGGTAAAAATTGCAATCCTGTATCTTGATACATTACTGATGTGTTAGCAGCTTAAAAAATCCTCCCATCCGAATCCAATGTTTTTCTCATGGAAGTAAAAGCTAGTTTGAAAAAACACTTTTTAATTTGGTAAAACATTACGGCTTTCAGCCGTTTAGTTTTACCAAATTAAATTTAACTTGTTCCATGAACATCAGTCTCAAGTTTTAATTTAATCCATTTAGAGTATAGTATTTAGAGCTGTTCTCATTGGAATTTTAGTTTTATAGCTATGGATTTTTGTTTGCATCATTCGCCGAGGGTATTTTCCTTGAAGATAAAACGGAAAACGAATACGCTGCACCAAAATATCGACAGGCGGAGTCGATGTATCACACAACCCATCTCCGATCCTTGCGCTTCTTTTTCGGTCTACATCCAGATCTCCATAGGACTTTCCCCTTTCTCCGTGCGCGTAAACCGTATAGGGTAACGCCTACTCGGACCATTTCTCATACATCTGCAGTCGATTTCGAAGCGACCGGCCGCGCCTCTCTCTCCTCACGTCTATCCAATCCCCAATAGCCCTCTCTTCATCCCTCCACCCACTGCCCCGCCTTCTCTTGACCTTCCCTGTGTGAATCCTTACATCTTCCCCCCACGACCTCCCACGAGTGGTCTCTCTCACTCCCGGTCACTAGCTCTTCGCTATCTTCCTCACGTTCGTATAACAGGGCCTCTCTCACCCTCTTGTCCACATCCTGTGTCCATGCATCCCTTTCCTCACCGTATGTCATTCCTTCCTTGCTACCTACCGACCAAACGTCTGCTCCGTACCCCTTTCCCGTTTCTCGCACACATTCCCCTCTGGAGACTGACGACAAGCAAAAGGAATTTCATTGCATTCCATCCGATTTTCCTTCAATTGAGTCTGTTTTCCGCTATTAACAAAGTAAAAGAAAACTTGGTGCAGTCTTCGAAACAATATTAAAGAACTAATTCTAAATAACCGGCGATATTCTGTGGAACCGATACTTAACTGACATCACAAAATGAGCAAATTACAAATACGAATTCTGTTTAAGGTTTCCGCGGCGAGCAGGTATTCTTTCCATTCTTCTTTCGGGATATGGCCGCGTCGTTGTTTTTCTGACGTTTCTCCTCCTATCCTGGAGGCGTCATCAGGTCGAAGATGGCGACGTGAAGATGCCTCCAGGATAGGAGGAGAAACGTTGTCAGAAAAACAACGACGCGGCCGTATCCCGAAAGAAGAATGGGAAGAATACAGTTACAAATACAATTTTTTATGATCTAGATGTCACTTATTACAATATTATCAGGTAATACTACCTGATGTGGAATTACCTGAAACTACCTGAGCATGTGTACTACCTGATGATGCCTTAATAAGCGAAACGTAGTTCATAATGAATTTGTACTGGTAGAATTTGCTCGTTTCGTGATTTGTCGGCATTATTAAAGCACTTATCGAATTATAGATTTCCGCTCATAAATTCATCATCAAGCAGTAAAAAGTAAATAGGTAAACAAAAAAGACTTAGTGTAGCCAACGAAACAAACTATTGAACTTTCCCAAGAAGGATTCGACGAATCAAGGGTAAGTAATGGAGAACTTTGCTTAGCTGGCGAAACAGATTTATTCAAGGTTTATTTTTATGGGTTAAGGTTAAAAATCCTGCTTACGCTGATTTTCTGATGAAATGGGTTACCCATTGAAAACCAAAATTAAGTTACAAAATATCCAGATTATACCATGATTATATTTTTAATGACGACTTTATTCAGCAAGAGTAACCGACTGCTGCGCTAATTGCATGGAACTACGGCATTATAACTTATATTACGGCAGTAATTCGCTGATATTGCTCGCAACTAATTGAAGTAGACATATAGACCACTGGTATACGATCCATTAGGGGCTGGAAAGTGGATGCGGATAAAAAATTGAGCATTTCAATGTTTGCAATGAAGTATAGAGATCTTGGGAACTTTGGTATTCTTAAGGCGGTAGCTGTCTCAGTGAGGAGTCAGACGGTAAGGGATTAACTTTTCCACTGATAATGGCCTAATGCTCCACTACGTACCACCAATAACGCAGCCACTATAACATCTATAGTATAATATTTTATATAGCATTCTAATATCTTCAATGAATAGGTGTTAAGATTACTATATTTTATTTTAATTTAATTTCCCAGGACTTTTCGCTCCTTAAAAACAGTTTTATGTAAAGCCTGTAATATGATTTCCGTTTAATTTGACGTTTTTCTGCTGTTAGCTGAGCAATCTCCATAAGAGCCAATGTCAAAATATACTCCTTCAAGACTGAATTAGACTAAAACTAACCAGAAAGTACAATTATATTTCCATCTTAGTTTGTAAAACGCTATTCAAAAATGCTGTATTCAATATTTTCATAAAATCTGGAATAGGTGACCTGAAACCAGAGACATTTGGCAACCAAGGTCGTCATTGCACAAGGTAAATAGAAAAGGTGGGCAATTATACTCACCTTGGTCATTATATTGTTTCTCGGGCCGTACAAAATTTTCTTTGACCTAGTGGTGGGTTACCAAAAAGTTATACCGAAGAGAATTGAGTCTATTTCGTAAATTATTTGATTCGTGCAATACCAGCTGAAGTCAGGGGTGGCTCCAGACCAGGGGTTCCAGAGTAGGGAGTGAAGACGACTAGTGACTCGGATAATATGGAATACCAATTGGAAAAGGCGGGTGTGGGGGTTTAGTTCAGGAAATGTTTATCAAACTATGTGCAGAATTACGTATTTTGAAGTTGTTTTGGAAGTAAAATTTTGCCTTTTTATTAGAGCAAGCTTTTACCGAATACATCTTTCGTTTATTTTTTCCACCAATTTTTGAATAATTTCAAATTTTCTTTGATTTCCAATCGTATACAAAGTGTAGAGATGCAATAATTTATATTGATACATATATATTTTGTTCTATTACCCAGAAAAATATTTAGTCTGTTAGTTTTAGGTCTATGAAAATTAATGCAAATTAGGACAGGTTTCGGTGGCTTGGGAAATAGTCCCTGCTGCCCATTTTGCAGATAGATTGTTGCCAATTTACCGGATGAGACCCGTGGAACCATCTTTTTCTAGGAGTATTTCTTCCCTTTTGGATGCCAATGGCTGAAGTACACAATAAAATGAACTCAACGCAACGATGCCGCTTGACAGGGTCTCTTGTATTCCATTAGCCCTCTCCTACGTTATTTGCACGTTATCATCTTCGTTGTTCTCTGCATTACTTCCAATGTATTTCTATTATTTAGAGCAATTTTCTGATAGCTAGAAATAAGTTGTACAGCAAATGTGTGGAATTATTAGCGAAGCACTAAGCGGAAGCGTACATTGGATGAATTTCCTTTTATAATAGTGTGACCTGGAAAATAATAGGCGCTGAGAAAAATCAATAAGTTAAGTAAAAACGTGTTGAGTTCTCCTTAGTGCTTCATCATTAGCACTTAATCGCGTAATAACCCTCAATATAGCGCATAATTTCATCAATATAATTCAAATTTGGTTACCAATTCACCATGTAGATTAAGGATGAATGTACTCCTCAGCAATATTTATATTTATTTTCGTATTGTAGGTATATGACGTACAGTCTCCTTTGCCTATCATATTTTCTTGGATTTTGTCCCTATATCGTAGACTCCCTTCTTCATTGAAAGGTGGTGGTTTTATTTACGTTCACTGACAAGGTATAATGTCTATGTTGAAATGCATGTAAATCTAGCCACTCATAAATATGCATATTGATGTTCGAAATATATCCCCTCCATCCCAACTAAAAATAGACACGTCAACATATTTTTGTGCGCCTGTCGGATTCAGGGTCGTTTTCCAGAAAAACAATTTATATAATAAAAACTGGTTCACAATATTGCACTTATTCAGTAATTTCCACGATATAATTTGATGATTTCAATCATTGAAACTTCATTAGGGATTTGGCACTTGCTTATTCTCTTTCCCGTTCATGTGATGATATTTCTTTGAAAATAAAATAGAATAATTGATAAAATAATGCCGCCGAAGGTTGAGACTCCAAAAACCATAAGCCGCAACCCAATACGACCGAGTGTTGTACTTACGAGAGATATTGGCACTGCCCGAAAAATTTCGGAGTGGAAATTTCGTCGTAGAATGTCCAATTTCTGAGGTGTAGATATTGTACCTGCCAATACGTGAAACGACAGAAAATTGAGGGCAACTTTCCTCTAGTATTTGATGGTACCGATGCTAGAAGCAAAACTACTTGATGAGAGAAACTACAGCACAGAGAAACCCAGAGCAATTAAATACAAGTCCTCTGTTAATGGGTGTATTCTAAAAGCGCGCAGCTTTGTGTTTCATTCAATGCGCAGTGCTGCCGTATGCGCTTCAAATTTCTCCAAAATTTCCACTTTTTCTTAGAATAGATTTTAGACCATCGTTATGTGAACCCATACCTCTCTCTTACACGTCTAATTTTTTCCATACCCTATTCAGTTTTCATCGTACGGAACATTATGCGTAATTCACAATTTATTATCATGGTTGCATGGCTATTACCTTTAATTATTTAAGCCTTTTCTAATAAATATTTCTTTCAAAAAAGCAGTTGTGAAGAGTAGTCTTGAATTATAATTTTTTAAATTCGTTCATTCATATTTTATGCCTTTATATTTATGTTATTGTACCTAAGTGGTTTACGTTACACATTTTTTGTATTATGAAACATGAAATGTGCATACCGCAGTTACTTTTCTTGACTCTTATATCTGCCGTCATGCCTAGCTCTTTCCCCTTAGCCTCATTTGATAGACTTTCATTCACTTCTACTCCATCTCCAACTCCTTTCCCAATGCTGATGTATTTTTTTCCCTCGATTTAAAAGCCCTGCATTATTTTATCGCTCTCTTTCCCAATTTTCGCGCCGAAGGTCGCCAAACGGCTTCCTTCACTCTTGATTTAGGGCGATGCCGTTTCTGTTCCTGCGTCTTTGAATCCCGGAGGTGGTCTCCAGAATTTATTTCTTTCCCCTCTACGCGGTGACAGCAATGGCAATCAATTGCAATAGATCGCGAGGGTAGTTATCAAGAGGTGATCACATCTTGGATGAGAAAATAAATGAAACGTTATGCAGCAGCAGACTACCGTAAAGATATTGTAAAATTATATTACCTCTACTGTTGGAAAACTCATTTTTCGCAAAAAAGTACCATATCTCTATTGCTTTTCTATAAGTAACATAACTTCTCACCTGTAACTCCCTATGACCAACGTCCTAAGTTAATGTTTTAAAAAATCTTTTTCACTTTTTTCTTTTTTTTTAATAGATAAATATTAAAAATAAATTTGATGAATGGCATGTTACGAATATCAATTTATGTTTTTTAATGAGGAGAATATTTCATTTAACAAAGTACAATTTCTTTCTTTTGATTTTTCTTCTTTTCTTAAATTTTATTTCTTTACCATCATACAATCAATACCCGTAAATCATATTCTACCGTATGACGAGCGCTTTATGGGAAGAAGGGATGGAATTTCACCACATTAAATAATGACTCATATCTTCCTCCTATTTAGAAAATGATCTTGCTTGCAACTTTACGAACACAAAATATTTTGACACTAGATTTAAGGCATTTTATTTACGAGTCATTATATTTTTAAATCTTTTCACATAATGAATCGTTTTGAAAGAAAGTGAATTTTTTTCCTCTTTATCTATGTGATTTTTTTCTTTGATCAAACTGATTTAACGATTGCAAGAGGCAAAGGATTTATTACATCAGCCCGTCCTTAATCTTTTTCACCAAACGACCCATTTCATTGCCTCAGGATGATACCAAATTTATTGACCAATCCCATGGGAACTTATTCAGGACCCTTAAGACCTTTTTAATGGCTTGGGATCGATTTTCTATGGGCAATTCTAATCCTTTTTAAGGAAACGGCGTACCGCAGTAACTTTTAGTGCCTTAGTGTTTGTTTGTGTTCTTTTTTAATATATAGTCCAAATTTATTGATCTAATATATTGTTCTGCATTCCCAGGAAAAAACAGCATTTAAAAATTCAACAAAATGTATTACTTGCTATTTGTTAAAGGCAGTACCACAATGCACCAGTCGGAAACTCACCCTAGTTGGTATAACTTAAGTGCTTCTGAGAAAATGGTACTTGAGTGTCAATAAATTTGAATTTAGCATCGTTTCGGTGAGGGCTCCGTGCAACTTGCATAAAATTTTGTGGATATACTTATCCGAAGAAATGGACTATCCCTAGAAATAGGGTCGAGTGGCTTTAGCTGGAATATGAAAGAGGGATGGGTTATATCCTTTCGACCTTCATGTCCTGGATTATGGCTAAAAAAGGATACAGTTTCACAATGGACTGCTCATCTATATAAATCCTTTGGTAAAAATGATAAAGTGACATTAAGGGCCTTAAGAAGTGAAAAAGTTTCGGGGATAGCTCACGAAACATTTTGCACTCTGGGGTAGTTAAAATTTAAATATTTTGATTTTTCGGAAGAGTTCTGCCCTGTTATTTTTGCAAAGAGGCTTGGAAATATTAGGCCATCCTGCGTATAAATATATGTAACTGGGCCCGATACTGATAGTTCAATTCGATTACATGAGGATAATTCTGAGTTTTCTTTTGGTGTACTTGATACACGCTGAAAGAAACGGCGAGAAACACGTTGATTTGTATACATTTATGATTTTGCATCATTCCTTTTGAGGGCTCTTTTAGGTTTACTGAATTTTTGAGATGTTTCATTCGATAGCTAGGGGTGTAATAGTGGAAAGGAAATTGCCTAGTCTTTCTGCCCGTTTTGTGTGTCTCCGCGCGTCTATGACTTAGCATCTACATTTTTTTCCGTCGTGGCTTATTTCTTCATGTTGACTCCCCAACTCTGGCACAATAGAAGTGAAGTTACGTTTTGCTGTCTAAAGACCGCTGCAGGGATATATTCGCCTAACAGTAATAATTTGTTTTTACTTCCGGGTTTTTTCGTAATCTATTCTCTTACCTTCAAAGTTGACAGCTGTGTATGGCTGGTAAGAATATTTGTAATATTAACCAGGGTTATCATAGTAACAGTAAGTAACCCTAATCTTCTTTCGGTACAGAGAAGCTTCAAG
Organism: Ceriagrion tenellum; assembly: GCA_963169105.1. NCBI lineage: Eukaryota > Metazoa > Arthropoda > Insecta > Odonata > Coenagrionidae > Ceriagrion > Ceriagrion tenellum. The sequence goes on from OY720643.1 coordinate 75,569,897, forward strand.
TTTCCTTAAATCGTAATGATTGGTGATGAAATTACTCCATTATGTTCCCTTTTTCAATTAATTTTTTTCCAAGTAACTGCTACGAAACATTATCACTCTGATCAACACGCAACTGTTTTTTTTAAATTAAAAGCTAACTAAATAAACGATACTAGAACGTCGTATTTTAGCTCAATTTCATTCGAGAAATTCTAGGAACAAGAATGCAGGCAAAAAATCGAGATTCCTGGTAACAGTGATAAAAAAAGTCCACGGAATTGGAGGGACAACTTTTTGGTATGAAATTATTGGAATGATACCTGTGCATCATCTTAGCAGTGGATCGATTCTAGTACAGTTTTTGATATTAACAGTCCTTGTTTCGCTACTAAATAATAGATAAATATCATTCAGACTTTGGAGGAAAAAATCTGAGAAAAAAATGAGAAGTCTACTATTACTCATCTAGTGGGAGTTGTTGTGAGATTGTGTAACATTGGGCCTGCGGACCCTTAATCTTTCATATTTGTTTGCAACATTTAAAATTGTTCTTATCAGGGGTAACTGTTTGTGACAGATTTATCTAGCATGAAATGTGTCACTTTTCCGTAAAGAAGGTGTATTTAGGATGAAAGTTGCCATGTGCCCATGCCATGTCCCAGGGCAACACAGGGAGTATTGTCATGACGCCTCACTACATCTATAGGTCTGACAGAAGCAAGAAAAGAAGAGAGATACATTGCCGAACTGTAGATTTATACACACCATCTGTTTGAAGTTCACGGCAAGTAACTCTTGAGACATTATATGGCTACTTAGTGATGTGGATTTGACTTGATAGCATCATATTTTCACAGAAAATACCGATTATTATCATTTAAATATATTATCAGTATATTTATGGAGAATACATATCAAAGAAGGAAGTACACGGTGATTTATAGTAAGTTATCGATGGAGAACATCGTAGATTTGCCAAATCTGTGCATCAGCAGGTAAGCTTGTAATAATGCACTCATCATTTGTATGGATTTTGTTTGTTTATGGAGAGGGAACTGCGTCATCGAACTGAAGCCTGATAACTAAAATGACAACCATATTGTTTAACCCTGGTATCTCCTTACTTTTCTGTGGATAGTACGACGAAATTTACGAATTAGCGGATGTACATTCATACATACCAATCACGCCGTTCCCTTCCGGGGTAGGAACCGTCACAAAGTTACTCTCATAAATACATATTTGTACGCCTAACTCTGCTTTAATAATTTCCTACATACTGACCTATCCTTGCAAATCTCTTTTGCCTCATTTACCCCCATACACTGCTTCATGCACGCCCTCCTGTTCTTAAGACTGCTAATATTCCTCCTCCTAAGAATTTCCTCAACCACATTCAACCACAACTTTCTCGGCCTACCTCTACCACCTGCACCATTCATTTCACTCTTATATATCTGTTTCGTTATTCGACTCTCATCCATTTCCTCAGCATGACCAAGCCAACGAAGCACACTTATTTCATATATGTCCATTACTGGAGATGTAAAGAAAGAATATCAACCATCTCTTTGAAGTTTAAGGCATATAACTCTTGAAACGTGTGTTGGCTGCTCACAACTATGAATGCCACTTGATATGATATTAGTTTTCTTCGAGAATGCGGTTGATTATTTATTTCAGTGAAGGAACAAAATATCTTAGGAGAACACACATTAAAAAAGTAAGTGCGCGTTAATTTCTAGAAAGTTTTCGAAAGAAAACACAGCAAAATTGCAAAATTAGTTCATCAACCCGCAAACGCTACAGGAAAATGAGGGTTGGTGAAAGTGACGGAGTGGCTTCAGCTTCTGGCATTAGTAACCTCAGCAAGTGGCCTTGGATATATACCAATATACCTCTAGACTACTTTGACATGGTCATTGAGGTAGATTGAGAGGGCATTACGTCATCAGACTGAAGCCTGACAACCATCTTGGTAACAACAGGTAACAACCATCTTGTTTAACCATGCTCTATCCTGACTTTCCTATGGAAATCACGGCGGAATGGGTAAACTAGTGGATGTAAAGTAAGAATATCAAACATTTGTTTGAAATCATAAACGGGTAACTCTAGAAACTTATATTGGTTGCTTAGTGCTTTAGATTATCCCTTTGAGTGCATCATGACATGATATCACGTCATGGTTATCTTTACGCTGGTACCGATGACGTGATGTCACGTCATGGGTACCGTGAGAGTTCCAGCTTTCACTAGGGGGCCCAGTGATAGTTCCCTAGTGAAAATTGTAACACGGTACCCTTGACGTGATATAACGTCATCGGCATCAGCGTAAATGACGTGATATCACGTCATGCCGCACTCAAAGGGTAATACTCAATTTTACAAGAGTTTCCATTGGGAATTCGGATGATTTTTTATTTAAATAAAGAAACACAATATATAAGAAGTACCCACATTAATGAGGTAAGTGTATGCTGATTTATAGTAAGTTATCGTTGGAAAACAGTAAAACTGCAAAATTAGGGCGTCATCCCGCAAGCGCCACACGAAAACGAGGGTTAGTGAAAATGGCGAAGTGACTTCAGCTTCTAGCATTGGCCAGTACAGCAAGCGCCCTCTCCATCTAACTCAATGGCATTACTATACTGTGATATTACTCGTACTGTTTTAATATTTAGTAGTCCCTCGTGCACCCATCGGAATACCTGGGGACAATCATGAGAACTTGTCTTCCTTAGCCCGACCTTTCTCCTTCCCCCTGACGACAATCCTCTTCCTACGGCGTAAAAAGTTTCCCTTAACATCCTTCTCCTGTTGATTTGATTTGTCTCTCTCTCTCTCTCACTCTTTTTCCCTCCACTTCTCCCACTTTCACTTTCACAGCTACTTCCCCACCCCACCACCCCTTCACGTCCCTTTTAACCTCTCCGCCGTCTGTCCTCGCTGCCAAGGCTTCTGTCCTTCCCATTACAAGGCGTTTCCATGTAACGCTCTCTCTGAAAAAGGAAAAGCATGGGAAGCCTGGGGATCAAGAGAAGAGGAAATGGTAGGCGGTAGTTGAAACTTTTTCTTTTCTCTCGCCCAAAGTTCGAGAGCTCACGGATGAGTGGACAGGTAGCTGGGGGAGGGGGTGGTATGGGATGGAGGTGGGTGGTCTTTGGCCTTTCACTCTTTCCCCCTGTCCCTCCTTTTATAGCACCCACTCCTCGAGCTTCTTCCCTACCCGTACATATCTGCGCTCATTCACTCGACACACTCCGCCAAACGCGAGCCGTAAACTTTTGCGCCTATACTTATCGATCATTTCTCTACCTCATTTAAGGTAGTTTGAGTGAAATATCATTTTACCTAGAAATCAATGATTTTATCTCATTTTAATGAATAATATATCACTCTTCCATTGACACAAAACATTTAACCCCTTACCACAATACTTTTCGAGATATTTTCCACAAAATACCAGTCCTTTTACATGGAAAATAGTGCGTGTATGCACTCCAGAGAGACCTTTTTTTTTAAAAAAAATGAGGCATAACTAACTCTTTGATTTCGTAAAAAATCAACAGTGTGAAATTTGTGTTTTACGAACTATTTTTGAAAATTAATCATATTGTCACCGCAGTAAATTCTTCGGAATCACAATAAACCTTCCATTTCGATGGAGTTTCAAACGTATCGCTTGAAAAAAGTTTTCAAGTTAAAGAATTATTTAGATATTTTCATTTGATTACTTAAAATTTCAGTCGTATAATAGTATATTATTGCACCATTAATAATGTGATATTTAATTCGTGTGTCTCACGGCTGGTGAAATGAAAACGTATAATTTGGATATGGTCTCTATTATGGTTAGGGATCTATCTCGCTCGCACTACCCTAAGGGCGTCCTGTCAAGAAACAGCAGAACAGTGCTTATTTACTTTTATTCAGATCAGTTCCATCATATGACCAATGCAGTCTGTCTGTGTGATACCCTGCAATCCTCATTAAGGGTATGTACACCATCTTTAGGGACGTGTACATATCTACGTACCACCCTACGAGCCGCCGCATGGACGTGTAGCAGGAGGTATTAGGACATCAGCCGTGTTAATGCGTAAAGTTTTTTGGAGATGAAGAGGTGAAGTATGTGATGGGAGTGTTTTAAGTAGAGGTCAGTTTCTCTTATAGTTACTTGTAGTTAGTTGTAATATTTGTTTGAAGTTTTTTGCAGAGACTCTTTACTATAGTAAAGCCAATGTTATTTCGTCTCTCAACACGGAGGGTGTGCATGATATTCCATGTACATGTGGCTCAAGCTATGTGGGGGAAACTAAATTGCTAATTAAGATCACGCTAAAAGGGCAAAAAAGAGCGCTAGAGGCAAGGCAGTGGTTGACTTCAGCCGTCGCAGAGCACATTATTTCAGATCCAGGACACAATATACTCTTCAATGAGGCTAAAGTTCTGGTCAAAATTAGCCTTTATTATCCTCGACTAATAAGGGAAGCAATCAAAATAGCCAAAAGACCATCCAATTTTGATAGGGAAGACGGCGATCGCCTGAGCAGTGTATGGAAAAGATACCTAACCACCGAACTCTTTAACGGTACGCATCATTTTTTTAATTAAAAACCGTTAACAATGGTCAGCTCTCTCGACGAAAAACCTATATATAAAGGCGAAACAAATAAACTCTTACATTCTCCTGACGACGTTCTCAGTATGCGGAACGAAACGTCGAGTCAATTTAAATTGCTAAATACGCAGCGGAATACCTCGAATGACTTTAATATAGTCACTTATTGTGCCTGAAACTAACAAATTTTTGTACCAATCTGTTCATTAATGTATTCCTCTTATTTTAACGTTTATGTTGCACCTAGAAATGTTGTGTGGCGTCAAAATGATGTTCTCTCTGCTACCCTGAAGCACAGTTGTTTTGAATTTCTCAACCAAACTAAGTGTGGCATGTAGCCTCCAAGTCTCCAGTGGCTACGAACCTAATCCCTTTAAAATATGAGAACCACTTAAATGTTTGCTCTTAGCATTATTTAACGAAGCGCGCAGCTTTACGTTGTACTTCATTAATTTTTTTGATAAAATCTTTCTGTTCACTGCCCCAAGGCTCCAGGCCCAGGTATGTGGTGGGGGTGAAATTTTACGTACACGCTCTACACTGCATTCGACTTAAGTTTATTAAACGCAAAATTGATGAAATAACCAATATCATCTGGAAAAAAATCACCAATTGCCTGGTTACAATAACATACTGATAAACGCTAGACTAGGTGTTCTGCTACCTTTTTAAATTGCTATCGGTCTTAGAGTATTTGGCGACTACTCATTTGCGTAGAGATGGAAATGCTGCATCGATGCATACGAGTGTAACGTCAGTCCTACGTGGCAGCTACTGAAGCTAGGTTTATGGATCAATTCAATCGATTAGTTTCTCCAGCTATCGACAGGTCTAATAATGAAGGCGTAGTGTCAGCAGAGGAGGTATTAATTAAACAGTATTTTAATGGATAATTTGTATTCCTTCTTGGCTTAGTGGGCAGAATGGATTGGTACAGTAGATGTTACCAGGTTATCACATAAATTGATCTCGGCCAGGGAGATGTATGAAAATTTTCATGGTATCGGTTCATTTAAAGTATTGTGAGGATTACATTATTTCTACGGTTAGAAAAAAAACATGTTTTTTGTATAAAAATATCGCACCTGATTAAAACATGCCTCCTTAATGTTAAAATTTCAATGACCAATGTCCACCTACATGTGCCAATTTTTTAGATTTAAAAAAAATCTTTTTTCATATATTTTATTTTTTTACCCCAATTAATACAATATATAATTCTTTGAAAATGAATTGACTCGTATGTATCTAATATAAATTTGGTTTAATCGAGGTGGAGCCAACTTCTTTTAATAAAGTCCAATAATTTTTCTAAATTTACTCTTCTTTTATTTTCAATTACTATTTGGGCAGAGGAGAGACTTGATAAGTCTGAAGATAAGACTGAATGCAATGAGAAGGAAAAAAAACCGTGTTGATACTATTTTAATATTCCATTTATTACGACCTAGACTTCAGCACCTTTTGTTTCATCGTGAAGGAAGGTTTGTCGGATATTTCTTCGAGTTACAGACGTTAAATTTAAGATCTACTCAATCTTCATCATCTAAGTATTTTTATTTCAGATTTGGAAGTCGTTGTGATGATTTTTTCGAAGATCAAGTGGTTCTTCGATACGTTGTTGTATGTGGAGCATCTAATGTGGAGGAATACTCTAGAAATTTCCCTTTGCAAGATTTACCTGCAGAGTACAGTCATTCATCACGTTGTGTTCTTAATGAGATTAAACAAAGAAACATTTATTACCATCATATCATTGAAAAATGATATATCTAAAAGACGAAAAAAGTATTTGCTAAAGAGGCAAGTGACCTCCAATACAGCTTGATCTCCCAAGAAAACAAATAACCGATGACAATAGCGAAATCCACCCGAATGAGCTTTTTAAGATAGTTGTGAACAAGTGCGGCTGATCCTTTAGCTTTAATTTCGTAATGTTGCAAGGTTTTGTTTGCAGAAAACAAGTGATATTTGTTATCTTCCGAATTTCCAGTGGTATTTCTGACGTATGCGTATTTTCCATATCCTCAACTAGTTAATATGTGATGGTTGGCCTGCCTTCACGAGTTCTAGAATATTTTTGTGTCCCCCCTTCAGACTCACCTGACGACTTAATTCTCTGCAGGCAAGAATGCAGTGGTCATTTTATCGATCTGGTGTTAAAACGGCGAGTGATGCGGGCGGGTAGGGCTTTTTATATACAAAATTAAGCTCATTTTAGGGCTGAGCGTTACGGTAACGATACCAAAATACAATAAACTATTATATAAAGCTACCTGTATGCATTGCGCAAATTGTGCATAGAATCAGTGTAAATCAGAGAATATGCCGTTTAATATTAGCTTTGCAAATGAAATAGTGGCTAAATTTACTGGAGCTAATTGGATAAATTTGCTTCCACGACTAATTGCATTAATGCCGCTACAGACCAATTCCCCTCTTAGCCGTCTTGAGGAAAATATTGGTACAAATAATAGTCAGTTCCTTAAAGAAAGATCTTGATAAACAAGACTTGTTAGCACAAAATCAACCTGGATTCCAGAAAGGTAGTTTCCGCAAGACCCAGATAGCTGTCTCTCTTCACGAAATTCTATCCTTAGTAGATAGGGGCGTTGATATATATGCCATAATTTTAGACTTTCACATAGCTTTCCATTAGGCTCCCCATCCAAAGATATTTGCAATCATTTGAAATGCTCCCAGTCGTAATTGGTTGAACAGTTCTCAGACGGAGGGTAGTTTTAGATGGCAGTATTCAGATATAGTTGATTGACAACAGTTGTACCCAGGGTAGTGTTTAAGGACTCTTCTTATTTATTTTATATATATTTACGATATCTACATCTATGATATCACTACGGGTGTTACGAGCAAAATTTCCCTGATCGCAGACGCGGTTTTGTATCGAGAATTTGCAATGAGTGTGGCATTCATATGTGTTGACCAAGGTGAAATAAACGATTGGTGAAATTGTTTATTCAAATTGTGGTTTTTTATTTCTGCAGATTTAACATCTCGGTCACCAAAAATTTCGTCGTTAATTATTCTGAATTATATAATTTTTCTGAATTATATAATTTATTGTCAGTTATATTCATATCTATACCTCTAACGCATGTATACCTCTAACTAATATTTGGCACGCCTTAGGAAAAATTCGTCATTAAAATTTACTGACAGGATGATCATAAATAGGGTTTATTATTAAAAATATTCTTAATGCACGAAGAAAGAGTGGCGATAAAATGAAAGATAGGTGTAATTTTTCTTTCAAGAGATCTCATTTGAAAGACTTTGCTGTCACATTGGACCCAAACTAAGTACGATTAGTCTCAGTAATAGATCGAATATTGCGGATAGGAGTTAGATTTATGAACAAAATTTATCTGAAATTTTTTACGTGAACGAGTCGTTTCACATTTTTCTGTTGACTTATTAAGCCTTTAAGTAGAGCGAAATAACTAAACGTTTTAATTATAAATCAAAGAATGTATTTTTTTCTATCTTTATGTACTAAACCATGGCAGGCAAAGTTTCATGTTATCAAGTGCAAGTCATGTATTGAACGAGTGGAAAAAATTTCACAGATTTATGCACCTGTGTTACTCAACTTTTATTCGTTGTGTTTCCATTATATAAATCTGGCAACAATTTACCGAAGCCTATTTCTAATCTATGTTATTCTTGTGGCATATACGTGCCAATTGGTCCCTCCACGACGATGAATGTTTAGCATGGATATTTTCCAGTCACGATTTCACGCATGGGAACCATGATCATAGCCTCTGTAAACTTTCAGAAGACTCACATTTTCCAGTCTCCACGAGCATTATTCCAAGCGGCGGTGGCGGATTGCTGTATTGCATTCACTCCACGCATTCCATCGTTTTCATACAGTTTTTATACGTGCGTGGATGCAAAATTACGAGCGCTGTGAACGAGAGGCTTTAGGCATAATGCAACGGTTTTGACCACAGAGGGCAATGGTGCTCGCGTCTATAACCTTTCCATTCCCGTTGTAACTCTTTGGGCCATCGTCTGCCATCCCTGTTACCTCGCTCCCCGCCTTCATTTCACCCCCTCGTCTGAATAAATTTTACCCCCCTCAACAATGTAGAGAGTTTTGTATTATTTGGACCGTATGAATGCACTTCGAAATAGACCTCCCTGTTCGGGCTCCCGACTCCGGTGCCTATATTTCCCTTTCATTTCCATGAGGGGAGTCGATCAATGTCGGGGATAAAAAAAGAGAAAATAAATGTCTGAGGGCCTCCCCAGACCTTTCCTTTTCATTTCACCGTGATCGCGAGATGGTAGTGCTTGGTCTGTATGCTTTCTGTTTTATTAGCCCAGCTTTTGTTTCTTATCCGTGATAAATATCTGTGCGCTGCGCGTGTATAATATGGCATGATGAGTTCCTTTAGCCATTGTTTTTTTTGCATTCATTTTTCCTCTTTAATTTCAGATTTTTAGCGGCAAATTCACTTGTGCTGCGCTGCCATTGAAGTACAGGGGTTTTGCCTGGCTCTTTTTAGAATCGTTCGACCGTTATCGTCGCTGGTGCATTTGATTTTGGATTTCAGAGTCACTCGATAATCGTGGTAGGGGGTTTGAAGTCATTCGTGCTTTATGGTCCAGCTTTTTGTTGCATATTGCACGCCAAAAGATAGTTTCAATCAAAAACCGTGTGTATACAAGTGTTTCTGCTCATAGATGAGGATCTTGTTTTCCCCTTTTCGTAGGACTCAACTTGCGACGGCCTCAAGCCACGTTTGCAACAACTACGGCGTAACTTGACTCGACGTAACGCCGGAGATGAGCTCTAGAGAATAGCACCTGTCAGTTCACCACGACTTGAAGCAACGTCACTTAACTTGCTATATGCTAGAGTAAAGCTCAACTTTCTCTTAATTTTAGCCTACAGTGTGGCTTACCTAGCCATCGATAGTCGGGTAGAAATCCATTACTACACTCAACATCTCCTCGAGCAGTCATATTGGAAAAAATGGTTTTGTTATGAAGTCGTCTACGGGTCGTTAAAGCGAAAATGCATGGGGAGAATTTGATCAATTTACTGAAAAAATAACACTAACATATGCAGCAAACCTTCTATTGTAAGTCTTCCATAGTTCACTAGTAATGATTTACAACTCAACTAAACTATTTCAAGGGAGCTGACGACAACTCTTGTACTTACGCTAACGATAGGTCTCATCGATCGATGATAAGATCAACTTTGGCAGTGGTGCGTTGTGATTGGCTAAAAATGTTGCCCACTTGCTCGCTATATATCAGGACAAAAAATTTAAGTGTGTTTTAAAAGAATAAAAGTAAACATATGAGTATTAATTACGATAAAGAGCTACACAGCAACAGTTACATGTTAACAATTTAGAGCAAAGCAAACAAATAAATATGTGGAGAGAATTATCAATTTTAAGGAGGAACTAGCCCTTCGAGGTACTGTATTCTTAAGATTAACAAAATTTGCCGTAATGAGAAAATTTTAATATGAAAAATATTATTCAAATCCGGAAAATTGTTAAATCGAAGCTTTAACGGCGAAACGAAAACCATACTAAGTAACATACATAAGTTATTATACTAACCCCAACCTCCATTACTATATCGGCAGGGTCTGATGTAATGATTTTTAACGGACTGAGGGAAGGTTATAGTGATTTTTAGGCTCAAAATATTTGACAATATATATTAGATGTCTATTTTTTATATACTGAATAATGCATTTGGTACATAGGTATACCATGGAAACTTATTCCGGAAACCGTGCGACGTTCATCGCAGTATGTCGGCTTTGTGCTCTAACGCCTCTAAAATGCGTCTAAATATGTATTTCAAGTCATACAAGTTTTTGATCAATGTTTTTCCAACGGAAATGGAAATAAAAATGTTACGTGAAGAAGTGCCATTGCACTGCCATTAACGTAATGCATTTCAGAGTTAAAATTCGTCATTATATATAACGAATATATATATATATATATATATAGTGGACACTCACAGAAAGGCGATCCATGGCGACACCGGTGTCCACTGCCTCACCCGAAAGCTTCCGAGATATTAAATATTATTTTCTTCCCACAACTCCACCTTCATTAATATTTTTAAGGTTGGCATTCTCGCCTCCCTTCCCCCTTCCTCCTCCCCACTCCAAATCAAAGATCTTGAGTCCTCTTGCATTTACTTATTCCAGGCTTTCTCTCCGCCAGGACTCAATAAATCCCACTAACTTCTTCTTTCACCTCTGCCCATACTACTTCTTCCTTTCGAATTTCTTCCACTTCCCGCCTCCCGCCCCCACCTTTCCTCTCCCTCCCCCTCCTCCCCTTCCCCTGTCCCTCCCCTCCCTTCCTTCCTTCCGCCTCAGTCCTCCCTTCCTACCGCCTCAGTCCTCCCTTCCTTCTCAGTCTTCGCTCTTGCGACCAAGGTGCTAGTGGCACCGAAATATCAAGAAACTTTGTAAGTGTGTTCATCATTTTTTTGTTTTCTGTGTTTGTCGTATATATATATATATATATATATATATATATATATATATATATATATATATATATATATATATATATATATTCGTTAAATAATCAATGACTGAGAAATATTTTAACACAATTCGATTTTATTTTATATCTAGTGAGGCGAGAGACAGCTAAATTCATTTGCGCAATAGGAGACAGGTAGGGGAGGAAAGAAACCCGGCGTCGGCATTAGCCTATTCTTAAGGAGGGGACCACAGTTTTAAGTCTTATCCGACAGACGGAATATTGCACTTGAAGTGTCCTTGACACTCAACTAGGGATCGAGTTTTCTCTGAAAAACATCCTCTTTTGCAGGGATTCGAACCCTGGCCATCCGTATGGTTAGCTACCATACCAACCTGATTTCCCCTACATCATTCGATATTAGGAGTCTTCTATTTTAATATATGTTAAAATCAAGGTTTTTGAACAGGAATGCCTAAAATAGAAGTTTCTCCTTAAAAGTTTCCTCCAATTCTTTCTACAATTTCCTTGAATATGCGCAAAAGGGAGCTTAAGTTGTCTTTACTGCTCTACGTAAAGCCGGAATCGTTTTGGCAGACAAACGGTAGCTTTACTTTGAAGGATATGCTATAAGATTAACTCCTTTTTGCCCCTTAATTCCTTAATATTTCTCAGCAATATCATGGAATAGTGATTCACTCCAACTGCGTTTCAAGATATGGTGGCATATACCTTTATCTGAGTAAACCTTTTCCGGAGCGTTTGCCTTATCATGATCGTTCATCCAAAACTTTTCGGTCCATACCCTGAGCAAGTGCCGTTAGCAACAGGGCGATTCAGAACAAGGCGGATCAATTTTTTAAACCATCTCAGGGAGGGGAAAAAAGCGACAATGGCCGCGGTATGAATAAATGAGAGCGTGTTTCAAAACTGCGAGGAGGAAAATTTCTGCTCCGAGCATCCATAAGTAATGTCCCGGCGGCGGAGCTCGATTATGAGTTTAGACCTTCGTGTCGGCGTCGGTAAACTTTTCAATTCGCCCCCAAGTTTTATTCCATCTTATATATATATTGTCGATATTTACCAACCTTCCGAGAAGGCAGTTGACGCAGGATGAATGGGGAAATGGGCGGGGCTGCTTCTTTTTCCCCGCAACTGTAGCACTTTTATTTCCCCACGGTTTGAAGAGATGCCTATTTTGACGTTTCTGAGCGTACGACCTCATTTAATTACGTATTTATTGAATTTTGTGTGTTTACTTGTGAATGTTCATTACCATCGTTTCATATCAAAGATCGGTTAACTGTAACCCTAATTCTTCCCTTTTCATTGCTAATGCTATTACATTCTCGTACATCTTCTTTCCGATATCCTTCTTCATTTGCCCCACGTCCTAATCCCAAGGTCATCTACCTCATAAAATCTTTCTGTATATTTTCACTCGATTGTTCTCTTGAGAATTGACTCTTTCCGCAGGGGATGTTCAGTACATCTATATTTTGTTTGCGACTCTTCCGTGCACTTCTTCATTCTTCATTTTAATAATCACTTTTATCCTCAGTATCCACTTCCTACGCCAAGTATTTAAAGCCGGAGAATTATGGCATACGTCAGAAACAATTTTCAGGAAATATTTAATTCACATGAATGATTTTTAGTTTTCACTAATGTTAATATTTAAAATAAAATTAAATATAATGAAACAAGTTAATTGTTAAAACTGAGCAATGCTTCAAATCTGCGCCCACTGATTTCCCGCCCACCGTTGTGTCGCTTTTATAATTGTGGCGTTATTCTTCCTTCCCATACACAAGCCGTGATGACAGCGTGGGCGTAAAACTACGAATACAGCCGTGTCACGTACTGCCATTGGCCAAACACGACAAAAACATATTTTATCCTTGCAGGAAACTAGTCTCAGCAATATTAGGAGGAAAAACAAAAATACGATAGGAGAAAAATGAAAATATGATTGTCCCGCTACATTTCTATAAACTGAGGCGGCTCTTACCGTCAAATAATCTTCGATTTATGGTATTTTTTGTTTATTTTTTTGTACAAACACTTTCATGTGCTTTAATCTTAAGAGTAATTAAATTTATGAATAAGTGTTATAAAAGAGAGTGAAAAAAATAGTAAAAAGGGGGGGGATTCTTCGATTATTGAAGAAAGCCTGCTTGGAAAATATAATAACAGAATTTTGTAAGTATAAAAAACTGTAAGTGCGTCCTGGAGATACACTGCACAAAATGTCAAACCAGAGTAATCAATGTAAGAAGAGATTAAAAATAGTATCATGGTAGAAAGACATTTTTTCTGAAAGTATGAGCTTTTTTATTTACAAATATATCATCATGGACAAAATGAATGATAATAGTGGAAGCATATTATCTCATCCCATTTAGGTTGGTTGCAGCTATATGTTCAAACTATCTAAGAACATTAGAAATTACACGGAAAATATATAAATCATGGCATCCGATATTACAAGGAAATATATGTAATTATAAAATTTAGGTCCTGCAATACAAAAAGGTCTTGTCAGCCGGTGCCTTTTAGTTTTAGTAAAAGAATTTACTTAGTTCTTTATTTCGTATGGAGCTTTTTCTTGAGCTGTCACTATTAAGAATTATATAGAAGTGCAAATTGGGAATTTCTATTAGCGGTATACTTCATTTTTGTCCATTAAATTTTATAATTCATTTACATTTTATCGAGCCGCCCTCAACCGGTAAAGAGCACTCGACGTAAAGCTTACAAAGAACATATCAAGCCTCATAAATGCCTTTTCATGGGTCATGCAGGTGATAGTTAATTATTATTGAATTAAATTAAATTTAAATTAAAATTTTATTTATTCAAGTTAATGAATTCCATCAAGCACGAAAAGGCTCAGATCAATACATCCAAATGTTTTGATTCAAATCGATTTGGTTTATTAACAATTCTATATCAGAACTATTTCTATGTGTAGGTTTTCGCACCTGTAGCTTTGGATTGGATTGGATATTTGGGGGGCGACCGACAGGTAAGGTCATTTTCACCATAGGGGATAGGTAAGGGGGGAAGGGTGGATAGAAACCCAGCGCCGGCGTTAGCCTGGTCTTAACGAAAGGCGCCAAAGGGACCACGGTTTAACGACAGACGGAGTACTGTACTTGAAGTGCCCCCCAAAAGACACTCAAGTAGGGTTTCCTCTAAAAAACATCCTCTTCTGCAGGGATTTGAACCCTGGCCGTCCATATGGTTAACCAGTACTCTAGTCATCACACCAACCCGATCTTCTGTAGCTTTATGATTCCTTATACTTATTGCGCATATGTTTCCTTGTGTAGTGTTTTCTTGATAATTTTACAATCAGCAGCCCAAAACTTGTCATTCCATAGTGGTAATGTTGAGTATATTCTTTGCAAATAAACTCCACTTTCTCCGGCGAGATGTTGTAGAACAGCATGTTGAACAATGATACTCAAACGATATCGTAATGTCTACCAATTTTATTTCAAACTCTTACAACTCGTGTTTCAACTGTCTAGCAGTCATCATCAGGTAGGCCTATATTATTTGCAACAGTGGGTTATCTAACATGACAATGTATCCTTTTCTTCTGTATAAACTGGTTCTCCCACATTTTGTTCACTCAAATGCCCTCACCTGGAATTCTTTTTGAATTTAGATTGCTTAGAAATACTACCGACTTACACATTTGGCTGGGAGTTTTTTAATTCGAGTTCAAATCGCGTATTAAATGATCCTTTCATATCCTGTTTCATCCCTTAGGCAATCAGTCTACTTGTAATTTTCCGTTTCTTAAGACCCTATATCGTATGTGCATATGTGCATAAAGTGTAAGACATCATAAATCTACAGGCAAGGCCGCCTTGAGATAGAAATGACGGAAATGTAACGGTATTGTTATTTAACCAAATCAATTTGAATAAAAATGTTTGGATGAATTGTATAGAGCCATATCTTAGCTGCGTACTCCATCATCATCATCGCTTTTTATCTTTTTCCCTCATTTATTGTTTCAAACCGCAAGTCATTTTTTTCCTCTCTTCAATATTTCACCCCTTCCCCGTAAGAAAGTAAAACGTTTGCCTCAAGACCTTTACAAATTTCACTCTCCTTTCCCAGTCCTTAGCCATCCCCATTTACAACCCTACCTCTGCCATCCCTTACCCTGTTATTATCCATAGAAGACCCTGGAAAGAGGTACGAGAGAAATTGGGCGCGTCCATTCCTCACGCTCCTTTAGTACAACTCTGAGTTACTAAATTTTTATGCCACACCCTGATATTACCGCTCTACAACACCAAAATACCTTACTCACATGTTCATGCCTTTGCACTATAGATTATTCATTAGGCTTATCGCATATGGCTGTCGCAAATAAGATGAACAACCTTGATTTATAATTTGCATCAACCAGCTCGATGGTTTCAGGCTTAAAGGTGTTGAAATCTATTAGTGAAAGGGAAATGGCAAAATGTTGTACCTTTCCTGTCCTATCATTCATTTGCATCAATCATTCATACAACTGGTTGTAGAAATAACACATGTATATCGGAAGGAGTGCAATGAATGGAGTGAGTGAATGCAATGTATTTTTCGAAGCAATTGTACCATATCCTTCACAAGAATATGAGGTGAATTAACGGGTTTGATAAAATGGGTGGGGAAAAATATAACGTAAATTTCTCGGGCTCGCCACCGGGTAAGATATTCATAGGCAGCCGACGTTTCGGGTTCCGACTCGTTACCCATTCTCAAGGCTACTTATTCTCAGTAACCTTGAGAATGGGTAACGAGTCGGAACCCGAAACGTCGGCTGCCTATGAATATCTTACCCGGTGGCGAGCCTGAGAAATTCACACAAATTTAATTCGCCGGAAAAGTGTTAAATCATACATAAAAATATAGCGGTTTAACTCATCCGGGTCCTAGCTCTTTTCTGAGGAACTCTGGGCCAGGAGTAGGTCAATAAATGTCCACTTGGGTCTTTGTATTCTGCTATAATTTGTATTCTTAAACTCCGTCATAAATTTCATTAGACTCATTTGTTTGATCTAATATTCAATTGAAATAATTTCGATGAAAATCATCGAAAATATGTGATGTTGCATAATAGTCTTCGAAAACGCGAACATAATTTGCATTGATAGGTGCATGGTGTATAGTGCTATTACGGAAAATAAATTCGTAATAATCCTGAAGTCCTTTCTAAAAAGAATTATTAAGTCACATTTTTCACTATTTTTTCAACATTTACAACCAATCTTCACAATAACATTTTTACTTTTGTACATTTAAGTATTAAAAAATGTGTTCCATGACCAAAACTGAGACATTTCCGTCATATTGCCTCACCTATTTTTTATTTTACGCTGTTATCGGTTTTTGTACATTTCTAATTGAAAAAATATTTTTATTTCCATTCAGTTGGAAAAATTTTGAATATACATGTGTAGTTGCAAATGAGTAATAAAAATACTATCTGAATCTTCAGAAAGCACAATATCTTAAAAAATAGTGCCTCAAAAAGAGTCATCAGGCAGAGAACATCGTTTTAAGCTACGCATTACAGTTTAGAAGCCGCTCAAAGGTGCTTAACTGAATCGTATACCGATGTAAACAGAATCTTGCGTGCAAACATGCCGGCCATTGCATCAATTATTCAACGGAAATGATGGGATGCGTTTTCGACCGCTGAGATAATAATGGGTATAACTCCGCTGGAAGCAAAGGCGCATCCACTCCGCTAATAGCTCGATCCCGAGTCGATTTCATTTTAAGGCCAAAATCGATTGCTGCTCGGATCGAACTACAAACCCATTAGAACAAGCTGAGCACAGCAATGGGGTATCATTGTAGTCGACTCAAATATTTTTTCCCTCTCGTATTTTCATATGTCTTTAGCAGCTGAGGCAATGGCGATCTTTTACGAAATATGAATAAATGCTGTGTGTAAATTATTTAGTTCCCTAAGAATTTAAGTGTCAGTTAACAAACTTAAATTTAAAAATATTTTCGTACTTTTGTTTACTCTTGTATACACTTGTTTCATAAAAAAAAACTTTTGTACTTAATGATTTTTAGTTCTTTGAGTAATTTATATGATTTTATTATATTTTAGGTTTTTAGCAATTTTTAAATGTTTTTGACCGATCAATGTGAATTAATTAATAACAGCACCTGCTGACAAGCCATAGGCTTAGCAGGACTATGCTTGTAATTATATTGAGAATAAATTTATCTAGTTGTTAACAAAAAAAAATGTTTATATGGGAGATGATATAAGCCGATTGGATAAAATAAATGCGCTAGACTTTTCAGCAACTTTACAGCTGTCCTGAAATAACTTTTGTGAAGCGTTTCATTCACAGGAATAAATATTTTTCAATTTTTCGAGCAAATTTTTGGAAGTGCTTTGAAGAAAATTGTTGGAAAAGGTGATACTTTGCTCTGGTAAATTCAGTTTGCTACTAGAAATATGTACAAGACAAAAGAAAATAAAAATAATTATTCTTTAATAAATGAAGGCTTAACTCTCGTTTTATAAGAAAAACTACAAATAGCTAATTGAAACTGCAACACAGTTACGTGTTACATTCATAAGAAGTAGCCAAGAACCACCTGGGAATTGAAAAATTCTCATAAGTCCAAGAGGCAGGAAAAATTGTGATGCCTAGGTTTTAGAGAGACAGAGTGGATATCTTATCACCTCCGTTAAATTTCCTATGCAGAATGGATGCTAAAAAATTAAAAAAATAACCTCCCTTCTTTATCTTTAAGATGAGTTCTATATTCTCTAGGACAGTAGATGGGTACTAGGTCTGACCATTGACACTCAGCATCGGCAATTGCCGAAAAAGCTGCTAAAATATCAGTCAACACTTACCTCAATGCTCCTCTCTCTTCCCTCCCAATTTCTTTGTAAATATTCCATCTCTTTTCATGGCTATTGCTTAGGTATACTAGCTACATTCCCTCTATGTGGATCTCAGGGATGTGAATGAACTGGATATTTTATTACCTGAAAGAGGGATTAATTATTATTAATATTTGAAAATTCATCTAGTGAAAATACAACATATTAAAATAAAAAGAAAAATGTAGCGTAGAGTAATACAACTTCTCTACAAGAATAGATTTTGTTTTGCTGATTGCTTCATTGTGACTGTGATTTGCATCAAGTGTCTAAAATTATGCGATATTGTTTTATTATCCTTTCCAATGGGAAAAGAATTTTTGAATTGCTCCCTTTCCAGCTAAAAATCTCCAAAAAATTCCTCCAAAAATGTAATGATTTAAGTTATTCATTCTCATTGAGGTCCGCGATACATATGTGGTTTGAAAACCTACGTATCGTACTGAGGCTAAAAATCTCAAGAAATCTTTTTTCGAAGATTTCTGTCGGTTTTAAAGATATTGTTTCCCCATTTTTACGTAGGTAAATAGAACTTGTAATAATGTGCCATCCTCTGAGGGTTCTGAAAATTAACATGTCAAAAATGATTAGAAAATCAGAAATTAGTCCAGGAGTTTTACAAAAAGATAACAATGATACTTAAAACACTCTATAGATTCACTTCGTGGAAGTTAGTAGTATTCATACTTAAGGACAACAATTTTGTACTTTTACACAGAATTTTATTTTGGATAGTAGCTGATGATGCTGCAAGTTGGTGAAACGCGTCGTACCATCCAAAATAAAATTCTGTGGAAAAGTAAAAAATTGTATATTTTAAGTATGAAGACGATGCTTCTTGATTTTTGTTGGTTGCAAATTACTAACTTGCAATATATTCCACGCATATGGTTGGCAGCACGTTCTCAGATTAACAGCTTGCACTCGGAAGAACTTTCTCCATGCGTACCCAGAGCGTTCTCGTGACACATGTGCAGGGCAGCTCATCCCCATCGTGTGTTCCAGCTTACGCTGACATGAACTACTGCTGACTGGGATTTAAGCTTCCTATTCTTTCATTTATTTCTTGTTCAGTCTTGCCCTGTCTTTCCTGTTCCGCCGCCTGTTCAAATCCAGTGTGGGCGGTTTGACGAAGTTTTTCAGGCGCGGCGGGGCGTCGGTTTCGGCTGGTTTGTGCCTTGCGTGCTTTTTCGACTCCCCCCTCATTAGTGCCCTCGCAGACAGTCCCATAAGCTTTTTGTGTTTCCCGATGCGATGAAAGGTCTCCGGCGTGGACCTGTTCTCGTGGCCTTTCTCCGATTTCCTTTCCTCTTCTGCCGCTCTCATTTCTCGACACCGCTTGTTTTTTCCCTCTCTTACCTCTCCTATTTATCGCCCTTTCCCTCTCTTTTTCATCTCTTTTTTCCTTTCTACACGTATACACAAGGAGGGGGGTGGAGGAGGACGCATATACGGTTGGTACCTCTTATGGGGTTGAATCACGTTTTTTTCCTCGTAATTTCAACCGTAATTTCTTTTTAAAACCTTTCACTCTTCCGTTTGGGTGCGTTGTGGGGTGGAAAAAATGAATCTTGACTCTCCATGTTTGGAAGAATAAATGAAATTCCATGGGAACCCAAATCATTTTCATTGCGCAATCTTATGGTTAAGTAATTTGCAGTAAAATAGATGGATTCACGTGTATTTGTTCTCTTGCATGCCATCTGTGCTAACCGCAAAAGCAGAGTGAAAAACAAAACAAAGGAGAAATTGGGATTTTTTTCTGTGT
Organism: Ceriagrion tenellum; assembly: GCA_963169105.1. Taxonomy (NCBI): domain Eukaryota; kingdom Metazoa; phylum Arthropoda; class Insecta; order Odonata; family Coenagrionidae; genus Ceriagrion; species Ceriagrion tenellum. Next base: position 75,589,699 of record OY720643.1, read on the forward strand.
GTCAAAGTTAGTGCAATTCAAAGCACATCAGCGCACTAGCGCGCATTTTAACTGTAAATGGCGCGTTTGTGTTCCAGCCAATCTTTCGTTATCCCTCTGTTGTGAAAATGTTCTTGATATTTACAGCAGTCTCGTCAGAGTGTTTTGCGCAGAGTTAATACCAGTCACTCAAAATTCCTGATTAAAAACGTGAGCTGCCACAGAGCAGTTGAAAACTGGACATAATCCATAACAGTCACCTTTACGGAATAGCAACACCAATAACAATGATCAACAGTGCTACTATTACAGTTTTTTACATTGATAATTGCAGATCAACTCCGCCTTTAATCTAAAGTGCACTATCTGATGCGCAGAGTCTGTAACTAATTAAAAGCATGTGCGCTATTGTGTTGCCAAGTTAGAGGTGCGCTGGAATAATGGAAAGCATCCTGTATTTTACACTCCTACTCATTTTTCACCACGGATTACCCTCACAATAATCTTACTAGCAATGGTTCATGTACTTACTACACCCATCCGCTCACCCTCGCAGTAGTAATTCATTTTCAAAACATAATAACTATCAATTGATTTCCAAGGACTATATTTCCTCAAGGAAAGTGACTTATTGATAAAATTGATTCGATGAAATATACCGTTTGGATAAACTACGTTCATATAATAAGTAAATATTCTAACATAACCCAATGATGGGAACAAGTTTTTACTCCTTCTGGTAACAGATAATTTATTCCTTTGTACGCAATTCAAGCCTTGATTTAACAGACAACCACCAACATGTGACAATTGTGTCCTCATCCAAAATTTAAAATGTACTTTGTCTCAGTGATATAGGCAATGTACTAGAGATATCCGAAAGAGAAAGGACTTAAATTATGTACCTTCATCGCTACTATATTTTATAGCCTAGCCGCTGATAGGTTAGTGTTTAAATATTAGTATTTATAATTTATTACGCATTTTAAAAAGTTATTGAGAAAATCCCCACATTTTGATTCATCAATAATTATATTTTAGGCCTTGAACAATAATATAGGAATGCATAAAATGTAATAAAGAGAGTAAAAATTTAAAAACGGAACAATGGACAATATCATCTACGTAACTTAACAATTTAAAACAATATTGAATATACTATAGCCTCCCAGCCATCTATACATCATTCAATATTTTTTAATGAAAGAACAAGTGACTTTTTTAGATAAACTGCTTGGTAGCAACTATTCATTGGAAAACGTATGCTGAGATTTGCGAAAGGTCAGAATGTATTCTCTTGTAATATTGACAAAAGGCTAGTAATATGCAACCTTATTCTGTATTTCATGTGATTGAAACCTTGAATTATCTGTTTTTTCCATTGTGTATTTTTCTGGTTCTCATGCAGATTCACAAAAAACTTCGAAACCACGGTAATAAATGCACAAGTATATGGAGGTTTATTTTTTATATTGTGTATATATATTATGTAAATTTATTCAAAACGAAAATAGGGTTATGAAGAGTGCAGAAATGGCTAATAAATAAATCTGCCTTAAACTGGAGATGACCTATGGACGATTGGCTTGCTGGGATTATGCGCAAACCTAAAATGTTTTCTTGAGAATTAGGGAACCTGGGTTATGAGGTGACCTATGCTTTGGCTTTTGCAATAAAAAGGTCCGTGGTTCGATTTGTGGTCAAGGCGATAATTTTTTCTTCCAGGCAACCTATTGGTGTATTAGTGTTTTTCAATTAGTTAACAAAATAGTTAGAAGGAACAAATAAGTATACGATATATTAATTTAACTAATGAACGCCAAACCGACCCAATTTTGTGCGCCTTTTTAATGAATACAACCATAAATAGAATGTTAATCATTTGCAGACACTCCTGGATTATTTTATGTTGGGAATGCCGCTATGCATTGCCAGAGAATGTTTTATTTTCCGCCTTGAGCAGAACGAATGAGGGTATTAGGCCTCTCTTCATGCCACCGTAGGCATATCGAATGCCAGCCGTTTTTCGAAAGGGGATAGACATGGGGGGTGGGAGGAGAGCCACGGCGCTGTGCCTCGGGGTATGAAAATACCTGCAGTCAGCGACTGACTCGATCGATCTCAGTTCACGGCGGACTTGAATGAATTCGAAGGGGCGCTGCGAGGCCAATATTTTCCCGAGTCTACTCTCCAGTCTCCCTCCCTTTGGCTTATGAATTAACCATTGTTCTCCAATTACTTCGGCTGGACGTGGTGCGGAGCTGTTGATCAAGCTAATCTCTGGTTAAATTTTTGGTACGATGGTCGACCAGATGATTCACCTTTAATACGTGTTGGTTTCATAGGTGTGTGCTGTGAAGCAGCCAATACTGAAGAATATTCTTGAATGACTAAAGAGAAAATTATATGTTGATAGTGTAAACATCTCAATACCTCTATAAACAGATTTTAAGCTATCTGGGACAAGCCACGGAGTTCCACTTTTGCGGAGTAATCCGCAATGCACAATCGTGCGCAATTCCACAGAGAAAAAATCATCCGCTTTGGCTAGTCCCGGATAGCTTAAAATCTGTCAGATAGAGTGAACCCCTCTCTGTGTTCATAGTGCGATCTTTCCTCGTGGGCAGTGGCGCTCAGCGCCCTATAGCAGCTGGTTGTTACATTGTATGTCCGGCAATCGAGAACATGTAGTCCCGTAAAGGTAACTAAATCCACAGGAGAAAAGGACGCCTCGGTAGCTTAACTGGCTAAAGCACCTGGCCTGAAATTGAGGGATCCGGGTTCGTATGCCGTTCAAGGCGGATGATATTTTCTCTGTGGTATTTCGCACCACTAAAAAGCTTAACACATTTCTTTGTTTGGAATAACATAAATTTATATTGGATTACTAGTTTTTTGCATAACTGTACAAATATTTTCAAAATCGTGACTGTTGAGGATATTGAGAATTAATAATAATCCAGTGTTTTAAAACTGCAAATATTATTTAACCTTTGGTATAGATACACGGGGTAAAGATACAAAGACACAAGGTGGAGTCAACCTCACTCGAGCACGTCCACTGAGAAAGTGGGAGACGGAACGAGGTGTTAGACCGATTGATCACACAGTCGAAAGCAAAATCGAACGATACACATAAGTGGTACATTTGAACCAGTATCGATCGACGCAAGCGCGCCAACACAGATACTAGATTTCCTATCAGCGGCACAAACAAATCCTTAAGTGTGCCTGATGTATTTCAACATGAATTCATGTGTACCACATTGCTAGAATATGATTTATTGTGAATCAAATTGGCAGTGCCATAGATGACGCAGTAGGCAGGGTGGAAATGCATAAAAACCTGAGTAAACTAGAAAGGCCGTGAAAAAAAGCCGTTCTTCTCTATTTAAGTACTGTATGCATAACTTGGCATACGAGTTCCTCTCTTCCCCAAATCACATCTCACCAACGTGTTACAAACCAATTGTCGAGCTAAAGAAGGGGTTGAATATTTGTTGGGCATTAGCCCATATGGTTTACAACTGTACATTTAATTGTGAGTACTTATCAAATTTTCTGCAGCAAAGAAATCTATAATTATGAATTTAGGTGTTATATAGATGGGCAATTCAATGGTTTTACTGCCTGTAGCGATATTAAGACTCTAAAATCACCTCTTCAGCCTAACTCAGTTAAGGCAGATGAAAATAGAAGCATGCTATAAATTCAAAAAACGGGTACTAAAATGATAACATCTAAAATACTCGACTGCCATCAAGAGCTATCTCAATCAGCGCACCTTACTTTGGTGTCTGGTGATGTTCGAGAATTTACTTTCATAAAAATCTTTAGTGAAACAGACTTGAATAAATGCAATGTTAGGTGATATCTATAATTATCTATTATGTTTAACCCAGTGGCGGCGGGATAAACTCCTTGCCTGATAATTCATGGTTGCTGGTTCCTGTCCCAACTGGAAAGATTCTCCCCAGCCAGGATATAGTTGTTTGTGTGTCATAATATGAGTTTTATGTAAGAGAGGGCTCAGAAGTTCCAATATTGCTCAATAGACACGACATCATATTAATAATTATTATTTTTTATATTTTTGTGTGTAACCCAGATATTCCGCAACAACGTGTAGCAGGCGTATTGCGAGACGGTATTCATGACCAGTCGGTCCAGATAACTTACGGATTACGTATACGCCTTGGTTGTTAAGATGCTAAGTCATACATTTAACATATTATTTGGTCCATTAGTGTTGGGTTTTAATGTCAAACTGAACTTTATTAAAAATGCTTCTGTCAGTAGTTGGGCATTGTGACTCTTTCATGTTTAGTCAATGATAGAAAGCATCTTTGTCGCCGTAGCCGGGGGTTGCAGCGGGCGGTCTGATGAATTTGGCGTATCGACTCTTTCCCTTATTTACAAAGGTAAACACATCGTTTATTTTAGAGGTAAATAAAGTGACAGAGGGACTCATTTAATTGGCAAATTCCACTCCCGTAATTTGAGCTAATTACATTCTCCCCCGCCAACATTAATCGAATTTCCTTGCTGTTATTTCCTTCCCGCTCCAGGGTAGGGATGGTTACCGCTGCTTTTGATGGCGTACGCTTCGTTCGTGGGGAGGGGTCGATAATTTTTCATCATCATCAGCCGTCTTTTTTCATTACAAGTCGATGTTTCAAATGAAACACGAAGATCGGAGAATACTGGTTTAAAAAATCCATCGGGCGGGAAAACACCAAGCTCGGGTCACTGTTGCGTTTCATGCATGAGGAATGAAATGAAAACTGCCTATCTGATGCTTCGGCAACCTCTACTATGCTTCATGAGTTTTCGAGTTTTTCAACCCGAGAGGAAAATTGTATTTCCTTTGAGTGAAAAACACTGAATGGTACAGATATTAAATATTTCTTTTTTTTATTTTGGCGAGACACTGCTTTGAAACTTTTAATTAGGTCCAATTGGAGAACGTCTGTGATATTTTGAAGCAATGTAAATATATATATATATTTAACAGACGATATTATTTCAATCTTGAGGACTTTTTAAATTAGAAGGCAGACCGTACTCATCTTGATTTTTTTCTGCACATTAGCAAACGGAGTTCACAGGAGAGTTCCGATATGGGCACTCTCTGCGGTTAATTATGTGGTTTTTCCTTGAACCGAATCTCTGGGCGAAATCAAATTAAAAGGAGTGGGATTGCCTGGAGTATTAGATGCGATTATTATTTGCTTGTCAATTTCTTTGCCGGGTTCAAAAGCCGTACCATTTAAATGAAAATTTTCAGCATGTGCGCCTTTAGCGAGGGAAATGAAAGGTAATAAAAGAAGTAAAAAAAGACACGCCGTAGAGATGGACAATAATTGGCTTTGACGGAATCGTAAAAATATATTTTAGTGGAGGAATTTAGTGGCATTAATTTTAAGGGGGGAGGTTCGTGGGATTGTAAAGGCCTTAATGATAAGGCCTATTAAGTTCTCTAGAAAATAAATATCGGCAGAAAATATGGGCCGATAAAGCCTAATTCTGAAAAAGAATCCAAATACCCACTCAGATGCCAACTGGACGTGTGTTGTAAGATTATGAAACCGTTCAAGGCCTTCAAATATTTTTGGATTAATTCGTTCAGTCATGGGAATGTCGTAAGTCACGTTCGACAACCCACCATTAAAGGAAATAAGGATGCCAAGGACGAGATATATTTCCTAATTAGTTTAACAAATTTGTACAGATTCTGTTTTGAATACCAAGCAATTATTTTAGAAATATTATGATAGTTACAACAAATATTAAAGTATAGTGAATGCCGAGAGAAATAAAAGAAAAAACATACAAAACTCCGGCAAACGAGTCGTAAAACACCAATAGTTCAATCAAGCATGTTTTGAGCAAGGAAAATTAAAACTCTTGTATCTTTAGTATTTATGCCTGTTTGGAAGCTCCCTCTCTTTATGTAGTTACAACAATAAATAATGATGTCAATTTTTTTTATCTTGAATAAAAAAATTAAAATTTGCACTTTATGACCCCCGATTACCGAGCCAGCCACCTTAAGGTAGTTGGGGCCATTTTCGTTTAAGGACCCATTTGCGTGAAACTTTGCATACCTTTATTTATTTTTAATAATTTTAATTAATAATTAATTTATTAGTAATATGTATGAGTAATAGGAAATTGCATTGCATGTTACCGATTTGGATTCTTGGCAGCTCAACGCTATTTAAACTCATAGCCTTATGGTATTGCACCAATATTTCAAAATAATTCAGTGACATGTGTACATAATACGCGAAACAATACGTGTTATACAGTTGAAATGGTTTCAAATAAAAACCAAGGTATCATGCTGAATAAAAAATATGTAGTCAGATACGACTTTTTGCTATTAATTCGAATTTTGCGCCGTAGATCCGAGTTACAGCAATGCTTTAATTGAGATTAAAACTTAAAAATATTACTTGAAATATTTAAACAAGTATGGTTATCTCAATGATATCAGGTTCAACTTTGTGGAAATTCATTATGAATAATGAAAATGAAACCTTTGTATGATTTCACTAATTTATTATATGGTAATACTAGTTTCGACGCAGTGGCGTCATCTTTAGCAACGTACCTGAAGTAGGTACCTAAAGATGACGACACTGTTTCGAAACAATTTGGTAGTTCCTCAACATAAATTAGTGAAATCAAACAAAGTTTTCATTTTCATTACACAGGTATGGTTATTTCTGACGCATCAATAGATTAACGTAATAGAATTATGGCTCAAGAATTCTTTTTCAAATTGTTTGAAAATTTATATAAAAGAGCACTCAAATGATTCATAATTGCTCCAACCAACTTAAAGTAGTTTGAGGGAAATATAATTTCACCTATAACTCAATGAATTTGGTTTCAATTTAAATAAAAATGTATACCCTCCCAAAGATATCAATACATTAGCCCTTAAGAAACTACTTTATGAGATTTCTGCAAAAAAAATTCAGCCCTTTTATACGGGAAAGGGTTCAGTTTGCATTTGATAAAGACCTTATTTATGAAATAGGAATTTATAACGCCTAGATCTCGTAAAAAAATGAACTGTGTGTAGTCTGTATGTTTTCTAAACTATTAAAAATAAATATACATATTGTTACCGTAGAATTTCTTCGGGATCAAGAAAAACCTTACGTTTTGAAGGAGTTTTAAACATACCGCACGAAAAATGAGTATGGTTAAAGACTGATTGTGATATTTTCATCAAACTACTTTGAATTTCTGTCGTATAAAAATATATTTTTGAAATATTAATAATGCAATATTTTATTCATGTGTCCTGCAGCTGAAAAAATTAAAACTTATAATTCTAATATGGTCTCTTTTATGACTATGAAACTATCTCACTCAAACTACCTCAAAGGTCTCTGTACACGGTACATTATATTTCACAAACGAATGTATCGTAGATTGTACAGGAAAATGGATGGAATTAGAGTAGGTTCTATTTCCTGTTCCGCCATTTAGACAAACGTACTATTAGCAGCTTTAAACAGTTCTATTTTCCTTGTGGAGATATTCATACATTCGTTTGTGCAGTAAAATATACCGTGTGACACGACTTTAAGAGTACTATATATCTGATACCAGGTTTCTTACCCCCTTTTTTCATTCTGTTCCTATCCTTCTCACTAAACGGCGGTCATGAGTTCAGCTCAAAGAAATAGAGTAAAGAATTTTTCCACATAGATGAATATAATTTGACCTAGGTATCGATGTACTACATCATCATCAGGCCTCAGGTAGTACGTCAAAACCTAGGTCAAATTAAATTGTGGGAAAATTGTCTTTACTCTCATTCTTTATGATGAATTCTTTCTGCCACATCAAGTCTCATACTTCTCTTTTTGTATGGATTCAGCTATCTGTCGTCTCCGCAATAACCTACCGGCTTTCTACTTTTATCTATATCCTTGATTCCCTCAATAGCGCACCCATTATTCACCGAATCCCCCATCGTGTCCAGGTCTTCCTAGTATATCTATTCCTTTTCCTTCCTCTCCCAACATTTCCTCTAATTTTCATTCCTTTCATCCGGACCCCACTCGATCCCACCGCGATCTCTCCGCTGTCCGGCCAAATAAAAGCGATGTTTTACTCGATTCGGCCACCTTGGCAACGTTGTCGGACGTTTGTGGAGACGTGAAAGGGCCAATTTGTTCCCGCAAGTCTTCCAAGTGGAACCGAGGGAGAGCAAACATTGGTTCTTCTCGTCTCCCTGGCCTCGAAGCCTTTACTCTCTCTCTTTTCTCTCTCTCTCTCTCTCTCTCTCTCTCTCTCTCTTGTGAAAGGATGATCGGAAGTGGTCTGGTCCTTGTGGACCCATTTGTTAAGTTTGCTGAGGGATGGTTGTGAGGCCACTCTTTGATGGCGGTAGGAATGGATTTCCGGGAAAATGTCCGGATTTCTTCAAAAATAAAGGAATATGTAACATTTCTGAACTTCACAGTAAGGGAGTAATGGATGGAAGGAGAAAAAATGGAAATTTAACAGTATATTGGCAAAAGTGGAGCATATCGAGGAATACGTGCCTGTCTAAGGAAGCGAAAATTGCCGTGTACAAAAGTATACTTCTCACCACTTTTTTACATGGTAGCGAAACACGGGTATGTCAGGATGGACAAGAGTAGACAAAACGCCGGAGTGTTTGCGGCAAAAGTAGGATGGATAGGGTCAGGGATGAGTGTGTAATAAATTAATGTGTGTTAGATGCTCCAGTAATGGACATATATGAAGAGAGTGTGCTTCGTTGGTTTGGCCATGTTGAGAGAATGGATGCGAGTGGAATAACGAAACAGATATATACAAGTGAAATGAATAGTGCGAGAGGTAGAGGTAGGCCGAGAAAGTTGTGGTTGAATCTAGTTGAGGAAATTCTTAGGAGGAGGAATATTAGCGGCCGTATTCATAGATTTCAGCTAAAAGGCACTAGTAGTTGACTAACTTAGTCACTACTAAGAGCACTTAGTCGCATACTAAAAAATGTTATTCACAGATACTTTCCAGTGAGCTGCTAGGAGCTACTAACCTAGTATGCTACTATCGCCTCTATCGTAGCGGAGTACATAATTGTCGGTAGCGACTGCCCTAGAAACAATGAAGCAATATTTGGCAACACTGCCACTGGCTTCATTGTACGGGAGTTCGCATGTCATGCATCAATATTGCTACAATGAGGCTATCGTTAAATACTCCAATTTCCCTATATTTTATAAATACAATCATAATTCCGACATATCTTCCATGAAATTTGATTGTTATTGTATACAAAAATCGGGAATACATGCTTGTCATAAATTTCATTTTTTGTCACACGTAGTTATACACCATAAACTTGCACAGATCGTTCATAAAATCATTTGGACACAATGAAGCTTCACACACGGTACAGCGGACATTGTCACTATTTAATCTGAATACCTATTTGTCCCTTCACGAATCCTTTCTGAGCATGAAATAAAACAAAACTGATTATGGTGGCCAATGCCAGAAGCTGTAACGTGGGCGTGGTCTGTACTCCATCTCTGTTAACTTCGATTTTCCTTTATCTTTTATTTTATTTTTAATAAATAATTAGTTTATAAAAGCCTTGGTCCTCTAAAGCCAAAGGCTTGTCTGGTGTTTATAATTTTTAATAATATTAATTTATTATTTTATATATAAAATATTAATTTTTAATAATTAATAATAAACTTAGATAAGAACATATGTAAACAAGAAAATGCAAATAAGACTGGATTTTAAAAATATTTCACCTTAATATATAATAGAATATTTATTTAAATAATAAGAAATATGTTTTGATACAATTTACAGTAGATATTTGTAGATACACTGATCATAAATTCTTATTAAAGATACATTTTTATAGATCAAATTTTTTTATCAACCGTTGATTAATTTCTTTTTCAAACTTTGATATTGTTTTCAAATTGTTAGGATGTGCCGAATGACTATTTAGAACCTTGGGCACAATTACATTGATCTATCTATCATCCATCCATCATGCCATTTTGTTAACCTCCGTTGTCCTTGTGAATTGCGGACTGACACACTAATTGTGCAATTTTGCTCTGTTTTCTAGCGATAACTTACTAGAATCGGCTTACATTTACTTTTTAATATGCGTTGTCCTAGTATATATGTTTTGTGTTCAAATGAATGATAATCTGCATCCTCTGTGAAAACAATGGAAAAATCGTGAAGGATCCGTAGCATTACCTAGTCAACAGATAATTGTGTCAAATTCACAGTGGAAAAATTATTCGCCTGGACTGGGAATTTAACCCAGATCCCTCGATTTCGCACCAAGTGCTCTAACCAAGTAAGCTATGTGGGCACCCTTTTCCACTGTGAATCTCATGGGGGCTTTAAGGAGCAAGTTGTCTTCACAGGTACCGTGCATATGATGCCAGTGGTAAGCCCCTATGAGATTCACAGTGGAAGAGGACGCCTGGGTTGCTTAATTGGTTAAAGCTCTCGGTGCAAAATCGAGGGATCTGGGTTCGATTCCCAGTCTAGGCGAACGATCTTTCCACTGTAAATTTCACACAATTGTGTGATCACTAGGGGGTGACTCCGTTGAAGTAACTGCGCGGCTAGTTCCGTGGTTCTTTGAAAATAGCCAACAGATGTTTCAATAGTTACTTTCCTTAAACATTAAACAGATGGATATTTTTTATTTATATCCAATAATTCGTCCAGTCGTCGTGCTATCCGAAGGGAAATAATATCAGAGCAATGAAGACTAATATTTCATTATATCGGCTGTCAGGCTACAGCTTGATGACCCTATGCCCTCACCACCTATTTAATGGTCTGGTGTTTCCTTCGAAATCCAGTTCAAATAAAATATTATTGCTATATCAGACTCACAAACACTTCGTACATTTTTTGCTACAGCTGCTTATTTCTTCTCATGTTATCCCAAGCATTTTTTTCTCTCTCAAATGCCTAAGCGGATTCATTACCAACTTTTTGAAACACAGCTTAATGGAAACTGAATATAGGTTGAGACGGAACAAGCCACTAAGTATGTAGCAGTGCTGCATTCATGTATCTTTTATAGATATCATAAACATTTCAAGATATATCTTTTTTCCTAACTGAACTCGACTAATACACGGCTGCGAAAATTAAAAACTAGGTAGTTATTTTCATGTTTCTATTGTGAAGATTTGGTTTTGAATTTTTTTCGTTCGGCGGAATGTTAATGACCGCCTTTTCCGGGAATGAAATGATTTTTTTTTCCAATTTTTCAATTTGCTTATAAGTTTATCATTATTTTTTAGAAAATTTTACGTACAGGAGTAAGCAGCCTTTAATTTTTACATGATTAAAGTAATTTTAACAAGATAATTCCCCACTCTTGATATTTCCTTGTATGAGGACGTGCCCTTGCATATATGAGGGTACATGAGAAATCAATGGAACAGTTCCTTGAACTTAAGCCCTTGAATCAAAATATTAAAACGAATATTTTTTAATTTAGCTAAGTCCTACTTTAAGCTTCCGCTGTCATTATTGTCTTCCCCAGTCATTGTTATTTCTTCAAGTTTTTATGCAGGAAAAGTATGATGTAAGTTATACAGAAGGTCTTTTGGAGTGCTGTAAGCCGTTTCCTATTATTATGCTCCGTATTTGAGGGTTACGTAGCCTCCACGTTTACTTATCATGTTTTCCAAGGTAAGAAAACATTTTTGCCAGCTTCATAACGAAAAACCATCAGTCAGACCTACTTCCTTGCACACATTAGGTCTTAATGCAATTATTTTGATTACCTTTGGCAATCGAAGGAAAAAATATCCGTGTATTTTGATCCAGCTTTGTTTGGTTCATAAATATTGCCACAAAACGCTCTGATAACACTTGCCTACGCAAGTATGCAAGTCTCAATGCAAACGCGGTAATATTGGCAGGGATAACTACCCTACTCTATCCTCTCCCCTCTACTCTTTAGCCACCCCCTTCCACTTGAACCTTCCCCTCCTTGATGACACGCTTTGTTACCATTTTAACCAATTGAAAGTCTAACTCAGTACTTCAGACCAGTACATGATTCCTCGAAACGTCTGGTTGATATTATTTTGCCAACTATTCTTCATATAGTATCATTATGCTTGAGAGATATCGGCTAATTTTATTCAAAGTTGACATCCCTCTTTTATTTTAGTCCTTGTATCTGCGTGTTGTGCTTGTGCATTATATCCACAACTTCTAACGTAGTTGAGGATTTTTTCATTTGACTCTTGGATTGGATAGAATTTTGGGGAGGCGACCGACATCTAAGGTAATTTGCGCAATAGGAGATAGGTAAGGATGAAAGGGTGGATGGAAACACGGCGCCGGAATTAGCCTGCTTTTAACAAAAGGCGCCAAGGGGACCATGGTTTAACATCTTATCTGACAGACGGAGTACTGAAGTTGAAGTGCCTTCCACGAGAGACTCAAGTAGAGATCGGATTTCCTCTGAATGGCATCCTCCTCTACTGGGATTTGAACCCTGGCCGTCCGTATGGTTACCCAGTACTCTAGCCACCACACGAAACCGATCCTCTCATTTGACTCTTTTCAATGACAATGGCCAAACTCAAAATTACACCATGAATGGTAGTTAAATAATTCAGCATTTTCTTAAAGACACTGAAATATATACCCTTTTTTTGAGTCAATGGAGTAAGTAATTCAAGCTTTTTGCATACTTAGTAGCGTAAACTGGCCCAGCTTTGAGGATTTTAAGGTATTCAGCGCTAATATTCCTTTTTTCAATGGCATTTTTTGAGGGAGCGTAATCAATTAACTAATCGTTAAACTAATGAATATTAACAATCCAACCCCAATAGACTTCAGAAAAAAAGAAAAATTTGTACCATCGTCACCCCGCGACGGTACAGATTTTTTACACCGAAGTTTTTCGCTGAAAACTTGTAGCAATTGGCTTCTATTTCAACATCTTTGCATTGGCTCCGTTCTCGGACACTACCTGCAAATTTTGTGCTAGTGGGAAACGCGAATTACTAGCTGTGACCTTTGATTATCCCTAGCTAAGCGCCGGCCATTTCTCCTAACCATTGCCATCGCTATTGAAGCTTATGGTGGCAATTGCCTTGAACACCTTCTCAAGGATTACTGGAGGATAATACTTGACTTCCGACCATGAGCGTAATTCTAGCATTTTGTTTAGCTCCAAGTTCTTGTTTAGACCGTCGCATACAGGAAATAGTACCTAGAGCACGGGATAGGAAATAGGAGAACTCGAGATAAAATAAAACTTGGATGTACCTTATTCAATCTGCCAACTACACTTTTTAAACTTTCCTTAAACTTCGGGGGCTGAGATTACCGGGGGGTCCATGGAGACTGGTAAATTTTAAAAGCATATTAACCCTTTCCGGTCCTGTGATTCCAAATGGAATCACGTCGCTTTCCTATGTCGAACGTCGCTTTTTTCATATGTATTTCATGTAGAAGGTGATTTAATTCATGTAAGGTGACAATTTGCGGTGAGGTAAAATAAATTTCTGAATTAAAGAAAATCATTTGAAAAAATCGACGCTCGATGCAGGAAAGGGTTAAGAGCAATTTTGGAACCTCATATATGTTGTCAATTTGTCTATTTTCTCTTCAATTTTGTATTAAATGACCTATCATTTTTGTTTTTTTTTAATCATTTTGTATTAATCACTTTGTATTTCCGACTTTTTCACATCCAGATTTTTTCAAAATATTGGAGATCGATGATGAAAAGATACAACTTGGTTTAAAGTTATTAAAATATTGGAGGGCTATTGCCAACCCCCGCCAGTCTCTAATTACCTTAATCTATGCCTCCAGCCACCAAGTATTCTTGATTAGACCGTGGCATACATAAAATATAACCTAGTACGAGGATAACATGAGATAAACATAATACTTGGATGTACCGTTTTCAATCCGCCAACTTCACTTTTTAAACTTTCAAGAGAATAAAAAACTAAAAGCATGTATATTTGCATTCCTTACGGATTTTTTCCCCTAATTAGTTTCTCAAGCAAGTAAAAATGCTTATTTAGCGATGTTATTAACCAGCACTGAACAACAGCTGAGGTGTGGCAATGCTGTACTAAGAACGTCATGACACTAAATGCAAAGAGAATGTACCCAACTAATTTTGTAACTCGGAATCGTGGTTTTAGCGCTGTCTGGTTTAGCCAATCAGTCTCTAGTACGTGAACCAACCGTCGACGTCTGCCTCCTTCTTCCGCAGTGCCACAATTCCTTCAAGATTCGAATTTTTCGTGTTTGTAGCATTATTTCCCCACTAACCATATTTACAACATTTTACGGGTATGTGATGATAATAGTTTACATTCTCTAGCGTAATTTCATTGAAGAACTGACCCTCTATACACAGATTTTTTCGTCCACAATAAGCTATCATTTCACATGTTACCCCAATCGGGGGAAAAGCAGGAACTAAAAGCTTCAAATAAGAGATATTTTAATTTCCAAGCTGTAGAATTGATGACACAAAAGTATGTAGTCGTTATGAAACCTAATCAGAGACAAAAATAAACATTCTTCAATATATTACCTTTGGGTTACATAGCGTGATACAGAGTAAAATTGAAATTGTGAATACCTTATAAGTGAAACCAGCTTTGCATAAACAGTCTGGTAGGAGTGAAAAAGCATACTTTCGCTGGCATAATAATGGTACAAATCGCATTTTTTAATTTTTCTGTAGGCATATTTATAAAATGTCTCAATGGGTCATTGAAATCAAGCATATGAATGACATTTGTAATCTACACTCTTGTATATTTTGATCTCGTTAATTGGTTTCTTCCGGTCAGCAACCCCTAATTGCTCCCGTTGTCAGTCCTTATAATTCTCTGACTGACCTTTAGACTTTCACTTGATCTCAAAACTGATTTGCATGCACGTTTAAAAGGTCCCTGGGTCGGAGAATGATAAATAACGAAGGGGTCCGGAGAATCATTTTACTTCCCTTCCCAATGTTCCTCGCCTGCAATTTCATTTCCATCGGATACTTCAACCGGTGACGTTGCTTAACGCGCTTCAACTGTTCGTTTTCCTTTCTCCCTTCTGAACCACCTCCTTGCTTCAGCACTTTCTTCGACGCAGCCAGCATTTCTCAAGCGCTGGAGGAAAAAAAGCCCTTAATTGAAATCGAATGGGCCCTTTTTTTCACCTTGATTATTTCTCTCCAACCATTTCCCCTACTGTCTTTCTCTTTCCCTTTCGCCCAATCTATTCTCTTCAGCAATTCAAGATAGTTTAAGAGTTCTTTTGGCTTGAGTAAAGATCGCATGCGAGCTTTATACTAACTATAGAAGTACCGGTCTTTTCAGCATATCTAAAAGTACCGACAAAGGCTACATAAAACCCTTATAAGTAATTATTTTCTGAAGAAAATTGAGGTTTTTAATTGATATAATATGGAAATTGTTTAAAGTATATATTTCCTATTTGTTTAGCAAGAATAAAGTTTTGTATCTACATACTATAGTTTTTCATTTCAATTATTCATCTCAATGTGGCAAATGAAACTTGGTCCAAGTCCCCATGCGAAGTCTGGGTCGATCGGATCTTCGTGTGACAATTCATTCTTGGGTATTTAAGTTCGGCTGCCTAGCTATCTATAATATATAAGAAATTAAACTATATTCTATAATAAGAAAACTCAAATAAAACAGGATAGCAGTAGCTTTGGGTTAAAATAACCCCTACGGTGTTAATATGTAGAAGTTAATATACATAAGACACTATTTATACATTTAGTTTATCTCTCACTGTGATGACGCGGAAATAAAACTGTGAAACGATAGGTTTTGGGAGTGATCGAATGATTTCTCGAGACACCTCGTTTTGTTTCTTTAACCCCTGGATCGTTTCATGTGCTCTCTGTAGGTGTTCCTGTGTTTTGGTACAAGTACCTTGCATTGCAAACACTTTTGAGTCAGAAAGTTTGCTTTTACGTGTGCCGCTATAATCCGCAAGACGAAATAGTGTACCTTAAGCCAAATAAATCAGTATTCCCCTTTGATTGAGATGAATAATTATGATGCAATTTTTTTTGCTGTTCATGAATTTAGTCTAGACCTTGTAAATTAATAGATAAATACGTGAATTATCTTTCAATTAGAAGATATCTTTCATGCCGTGTCTTAATATTTCTCCTACAAGGAAAGTCTTTTCTTTGGGAGTGATACGTATTTCGATAATTAATTACTTTGCAGGGCAAAATGGTTAAGTATATATGAGAAACAAATATTGTGTATTTTCTCTGGCAATATCTATACCAGAACTACTATTTTTTTAAATTATTACCATCCATAGTGACAACAGTTGCATGTGATAAGAAAATGACCGCTATTTCAAGGCAATGTTGATCGTACGAAAACTATTTTTTGAGAGTGCTTGCCGGGTGTTACCGGGATTTGGAACGATGCGTGAATGGCGAGAAAGAGGGTCGTTGTTTGAAAAGGTTCGGACTTCATCTATGTCGACATATTACTCTGTAATCCACTACAAGAATATTTGGCTGGGGGTGACTTATTACCGAGATTCATTAAAGTGTAGAAATTAACTTTCACCAGCATGCACCTCATAAAGCTACGGAGCCATGAGGTGCAGTGAAGTGGGATTTGAGATTTTGGTATGTTTGAACCAATCAGACGGATAACTTGCCGTTAAATGATTGATATGATACTTATGGCTTTTATGAGTAGGATATTTTACTTCATTACCAAAATTTTGGAGGAAAAAACCCGATCGGGAAGGCTCTGTGAGGTTTTCTATCCATTAATTTCCGTGCCATCCCCCTACATGTGACTTGCACAGTATTTTGTAGACAAATAGGGGTACTATTGCAGTAAGTAGATGATATCTTTGTATAATAAGAAAGAACGGATCTCTTTTGTAACGAGTTGAAATTCATGGAAATTCACGTGATGCAATATCTCTCTCAAATTACCTAAAGCAGCGTTTTATTTACATTCGCTTCCTGCGATTTCCCCTTTCCATTTCCAATGGAAGGAAGCCTTTACTCTCTCTCTCTCTCTTACGTTAGAGGATGATCGAAGATGGTCTGGTCCATTTGGACCGATTTGCTAAGTTTGCCGAGGGATGGCTTCGAGACATCTTTGATGGTGACGGGAATGGATTTCCGAGAAAGTATCTGCGATTTTTTTTAAGTATAAAAAATCTCAGGTCTGAATCGTCCATTTTCAGCTTAAATGCTAGCAAGGGAATAGTCTACCCTTAAGGTGAGGAGGTAATCGTGGGTTATTAAGGGGATATTTTGAAAATTATTTTATGTAATTCGGGAACGTTGATTGCATGTCATTCAAGTTCGGACATCTATTATTATCATATGTATTAAAATTGGTATAACGTGCACATAGAATTTTATGTAGGTGTAAATGATGCTCTTGCTTTGTTAGTTGAATGTATGTACATTGAATGTGCGCCTACATTGATCCTTGCAAGCTGGATACAAATCTGGGAGGGGGATAAAATAATGGAAAATAGTAAGAGGGACAGGTGAAATGCTAACTTTATATCACAGGATTCCCATAGACTCCGTTTTTTTCTTTAGCGGCTATTTTCGGGTGGCAAGAAGGAATTTTAGCTTATTTTAATTTGGTTCTGTGTACAGGTAGTGAAACATGATGATAGTGGACCAGAAAGCCAGTGGAATAGTTCATTTCCAGACCAATTGTCTTCGCACGAGGGAGCTAGGCACTCTAAGATTTAAATTAAAAAAAAAAAAAAACGAGTGTGTCTGACGTTTCAAACTTCGGGGTGTTCTATGAACGATTCCAATCGACCTTATTGACCTCATTTACTTGATTCAACTTAATTTAGCTTGCATGTGCATATTCTTTTTATTGATTGGGCATTTCTATGAGTAAAAGGGACGCCTATAATCGGGCTCTTAAAAATATACTCGCATATTGATTGTCGTCTGACCTTAAGTATCAAGTAATCTTAGCTTATATAAACTCCAGTGGCTCGTAACATAGTCCTTACACATCGTTCTCTCTCTCTCTGTGTTGTACCATCTGTTCGGATTGGATTGGATATTTTGGGAGGCGACTGACGGCTAAGGTCATTTGCGCCATAGGGGATAGGTAAGGGAGGAAGGGTGGATAGAAACCCGGCGTCGGCATTAGCCTACTTTTAACAAAAGGCGCCAAGGGTACCACGGCTTAACGTTTCTTCCGACAGACGGAGTACTCAACTTGAACTGCCCTCCACAAGATACTCAAGTGGGGATCGGGTTCATTTGAAAAACATCCGCCTCTGCAGGTATTTGAACCCTGGCCGCCGCTGTGGTAGGGGAGTACTCTAGCCACCACACCAACCCGATCCCACACTATCTGTTCGGTTCTGGTAGTTTGTTTCGTGAACCGTGGAGCTTTCCTTAATGTATTTCTTATTCAATGTATAAGATGATCATGTTAAGGATTCTGGATCCTCCCACCGCACACGCGATGATACCTATTTAGAGCAATGTAATATCTTTCTCACTTTTTTACCCCTTCCTACTGCATCGTCAAACGAATTAAACTCAGCATTTTAAAACAAAGCCACCGGTGCGAATTATTATTAATTTTTATTGCGATTGGTTATTTTCACATCATATTAAGTTAGTGTACTGTCATGTTTAGCAATAAGGCTAAATTAAGAGATACCGGACTATAAAACGCAGTTTTTGAAGATATGCAGTTCATTTGTATTCCTTTAACCTTTAACCCACTATTTTTGATGCAGGCTTAGGTGAAGATTTTTTCTGTAATTTCTCTTTTTAGTAGCAAAAAGTTGGCAACGTAACCTTGCCGCTATTGTTCCTCTATGAAATGCAAGATGATTTATTGACCATCGTTTTAAAGCATTGCGAGGTGTTTTTCATTGTTTCACCAGTCCTAGGGCGTCTTTTTTCATATACCCTTCTTCGAAATGCTTTGTAATCAAGAAGAGTCTTACGCCTTTATACAGATTTATTGTGAATGCATTGTTGGAGCTCTCCAGGTTTCTTCCTTGAAATTCGTGCGTTGATTTGCCGATTATTTACTGGGAAAGGGAAGAGACGGCTGAAACAAAATTCGTACATGAGGCTAGGTGAAGGTGGTTGGTGTGGGTTGAAATTGGTTGGAGAGCGGCCGAAGTGTGAAGAAAAACTATTCGTTGGCGTTAGAATACCGAGGCATACGGAGAATTCTTCCTTTAGTGCTCGTCACTTGGCACGGAAAGGCCTTTTTACACGATGGATCTTCCTTTGGTGCCAAAATTCGAACTGAAGTCGAGTGTGCCAAAAACCTTATCGTGTAAAAAGGTGTTATCGCATCCGATTAAAGAATGTAACTCGATTATCAACTCTGGAAACAAAAATGAGAACGTTACTTCTTTTCCATCTGCGTCACGGATTACGTGACCAATCACGTGCAAGATGAAGCAAGTCGAGTGTTTTAGAAGAATACCAAAGGTGATGCTGGAAATTGTCAACATAATCTTCGGAGATATTGTGAAAAGTGTGATCGGGGAAATGTGCTCCAGAAAATGAAGAACTGGTGTGATCGATGAAAAATCAACAAGAATTAGACATTATTTCACTCGGATTTATTTTGAACAACCGGTTTCATCGCAATGTAGACGATGTCACCAATTCGATGAAACCGGTTGTTCAAATAAAACTGTGTAAAAAAATTACTTAGTCATTTTGCTTTATCATAATGGGTTTTCACAAAGTTATGAAGTAATTTTTACTATCTTCTCGTTTGGAGTATTATTTATACCTTCTTCTTGTTATATTTCTACGTTTGTGTCCACTTTTGTTTGATTTACGTTCACCATAATATGTCTTCTTGATGCATTTGTTCTTTTTTCAAATAAATAAATTAATTCTGCATATTTAGTTTGATGGAGCTTGCTCGGAATATTTTTAATTTAGCGCACAAATGGCTAAGCAATATGGTCTTGTTTAGTTTAGTTATATATTTTATCTGGTGCCCTGACAGGACCTATGCGTAATAAAATTAGTGTTGTGTGAACACAGGCCAGAGTGTATGGAATTCGTAGAAGTTTAGTAATTAGTTTTGGGTAACCGATACTGATTTCAGTGTAATTATCATTAATTATGTATGTGTCTGTATAAGAGTATTATGTAAGATATGAGATTATACTAAAATTACACCACCCCTGCAATGGTTCAGATGTGTTGCCCATTGAGTGGGGAAGTAGTACCCAGGCCTGCGTGATCACGGCGCCAATTACTGCGAAGCAGGATTCAATGGTTGCTCGGTTCGATCACTCTTAAGCCGCTACATTCAAGTTTCGTGGTCCCATCACCTTCTTTTGATGACCGTGGGTACCATCGCACATGTTTTTTTTATATGTGCGCTGGTTCTATTTCCTTTTTTTTGCCATTTTCCCGATCGTACGGGTGACCTTATTTACTTTTCCCTTCGGTGTGACTCGAGCTATTCTCGAGGCCTCCCTCTCTCTCTGCAGGACTCCCACTTCGAGAGCGCGTCGCCCCCTTAATCGACGGCAATTTTTTTTCCCGTCCCTCTTCCATCATCGGTCACCATTTCCTCTCTCTCGTTCGATCGATTCTACCCCGCTTGTCATCGCCGTTTCTTATTGTGAGAGCAGGTCTCGAACCTCATTTCTCTTTTCCTCACCTCCTGCAGAGGACACGCAATGCTAGTACTCACGAAGACATTTGAGCAAAAGTAGCTCAATTTCGACAACGTAAGCGAAAAGTCGCTTTTATGCTTGTAATTTATCTCTTTACCTGATGACGTATGATTCCAGAATTTTAGTTGAAGGTTCTCTACAAACGTTATGTGGCACTTTAATACAATGACGAGGTGTGGGTTCACATATGAAGTACTTTTGTATCAATGCGTTTTAGGAATTAGAAGTGACTTTTCTAGCGATGCATATTTCCGTATCGATCGGATTTAGGAACATGTAGTCTCTTAGACACAAATAGTGATTATGTAAAAAACATTCAACTGGGATACACCATTGCTTCCATTATGGAAAATGTACGCTGAAATTTTATATAAAAAATAGCCGATCAATTCTGCTGTCATTGCTGTTTATTATTGTTCGTGCAAATCCTTGATATTATTGTTTTTTATCTTCAACTCTTACGTAGGGAACATGAAGACGTGTGCTAACTAAACAATAAGTGTCTTTTCTCTAGTCATATTTCACAAGATAAGAATTAAAAGGTTTGAAGTAAAGGAACAACAGAATATGATCAAGACGAGCTATTACTCCAGGTGTTTGTATGGCTGTACAGCCATACTAAGAGTATTAAGGGGACACCCAGAAGGAAGATACCCACCAGGAAGGCCAAGAATAAGATGGTATGACCTAGTAGCCAATGATGTGAGAAATCTGGATGGTGACATTGAGATGGTGGAAAAGAAAAAGTCTGGAGGCAACTTGTAGGCGATGTCAAAAATCAGCTTGGATTTGAGTGGCCCCAGGAGTAAGAGTATTACTCCAGGTGAAGTAATGCATGAGCTAATGAGGAGGGGAGAGTGTATGTAAGAAATGCGACGTAGGTATGTGTCTATCTATGAAGTGCCGTGCTTGCCACACCTGGTGTCTGGCACTAGGTAAATTATCATCAGACATATATAGCACATCCCAGTTTCGAATCAGAACCTCGCGCGCTTCCCCGGCCGCTTGTAGAAGCATGCACCTCGTTACTTAAAAGAAACAAGACATTAATAACCCTGAGATGTTTAATGCGTTGCTTAATAGTCTGCTATGACAAACCATATGTATGAAAGATTATGCACTATGTTAAAGAGTAATTTAACAGTCCCTGAAGTGTCGTACTTAAAATTATTTGTTTAAATTGCTTCACGCCAAATTATCATATTCTTTAGCAGAAAGAAACTTATGGTCGAGGAATCTATGTCTATGGATTTGGTTATGTCTTTGCATATTTTCATGTTGCTAGCTTACGATTAACGAAATTCTTTTTTCTCGCAGACATGGGACTATGAACGTTGGGATAGTGAGATTAGCAGCAGAGGCAACATTAATACATCCAACATAGCAGCCCTTGTTGTGGTGCTTAGGTGAGTAGCATCACCATTAGACCAGCCTAATGACTAAATGGACTTTAGACATATTACTATCATATATGTCGCTTGGTTTCATCGATTGATAATATCCCTTGTAACGCTTGCTTCTTAAAAAAATTTCACTTATATTTCAATGGATTGAACTGTATTGCGATTCAGATTTCATTTTCATTGAATTAATAAAGTGAAGTAAATTATTTGAATTTATGAAAGCCAATATTGGTGGCTATTCGTTCTATGTTTAAAACTTTAACTTTATCTAATGGCAGTCTATCACATTAGACAGTGAGCTTTTTTACTCCCGGGTGTTGCTTGTATACCTGTCATCTGCTCACACCCTCAGATCATCTGTTCCATGCTCTTTCATTTCTTGGCCAAAGGCCAGGTTTATCCTCTTAAGCTTCCGTCATCAGTGTACACTCCTCGTCACAATGCCTATTGTGTTCTGGTTACAAAAAAGTGTTAGATGTTAACTGATATGAAGCATGGCCTTTAATCCCTGCGAACGACACCCTCAAGTAACATGTTCATCAAAGACCTGCGCTACCCTTTCCTGATGGAAATGTTCGTCGTATATTCCCTGTTTAATAATTCCTCCTCAAAGAGCCATTGTTATTTTAAACGCAATCCTTCTCTAGAACATCATAAATCTAGAATTTTGGAACCTTGTGAAAAGGTAATTCATTCAATTTCAATATCTCATATGTTATATGACACTTCAATTCCTTGACTTATTGCTGAACATTCAGGAATTTAGAATATAAAATACAAGGATCTGGGATATTGGTTGGATTAAGCCGTGAAGTAAGGTACACGCAACGCATTGATTCCATAAAAATACAGTTTCTTCCCATTCACTAGCTTTGCGTCTCTAGTTATGAAGGCAGATAGCAGTTGCTCTGCAGATTCTGTAGAAAATCAACGTAGTTCAACTAATAAAATTTTATAACATTGAAATGATGGAAGTGTACCTGGTTAATAATACCAAACCAAGAATCTTAACTGACCTTAAGGCCATAAGAAAATGTCTTAAATTACATTCCTTTGCCTCAGGCGTGACTTCGTAGAATTTGCTTAGATCTGTAAATGATAAGTATGACTTTGTTTTTCCACGTAGATTTATTACAACAAGACGACCCAGATTCCGACGAAGCTCGTCATCATCAGGTGACGGTGATATAAACCTGATAAGGACGACCTTTGTTGAAATCTCGGTCGTTTTATTGTAATTACTATATGTGGAAAAACTAAGTTATACTTATCGTTTACAAAACCTTAAATTTTCTCCCTTTTTTAGTAAAAATTATGCAGTTAAGCGTTATTGAATTTGGAATGTATAGCGGAAAGCAAAGTAAAAAGTGTATTATATGTCATAAATTTTTGATTCCTTCTTAACTTTTAAATGCTTACGATTCGGATTGAAAAAAAATATCTATCCTCTAATTTTATTTATATGTTAGTAGAAACCTAAATTGTGGGATAAATCAATTTTAGTGGAACTGAAGAAGTTGCTGAAGATTTTACTTTTCCTCCATATTTTGCAAATATTCAGCAAAAGTACGGTCTAAATCATACAAGAAATTTCGTTCAGCCATCCTGCGAATTAATGTGCAGCGTTGATCCATACTTAATGCGGTGCTTAAGCCCCCAGAAAGTTTTCAAGTTTACGTTGAGGTTTTTACTCGCGAAAAAGTAACTTTCATGGGTGCTGCTCTTGTCGTCGCTGCTACGGCTATGTCCTTGAAATACTTTTCACCTTCACCTTGTTGTGGGAAGAACTGTGAAGTGCTGAGACCGTGGAATTGTTATAATGAAGCTTTACGAGTGTCATTTAATAAAAAAATGATTTCTTTTCATCAGAATAAGTATGGGAATCAACACTTTGAAAGAGTGCGTGCTCACATAATTTGACCTTGAAGAAAAGTTTAAGACCTGCTCGACGCGATGCCTGAAGAAAGATTCGCGAGCGACTTGAGACTGTTTCATGAGATGATGCCAGGTGTATCCAGCAAACTTCAAGCTTCTGAATATATTCATCCAAACTTCTAGTGACACGTGAATCGCAAATATTGCCAGCAGAAAAGATATCCTGTTTCTCCCTTCTTACTATTGACAAACTGTCTCTATGCTTTCTGAAGTACGATGAAACAAAAGGTTTAACTTAGGTGAATAAACATGAAACAAGCGTGTAAGAGCAAATGGCTTACTGCCGTGTAAATATCGCAAAGACGGAGGATTTTAGGAGATTTTGTGAAGGTTAGCGATTTGCCGAAGGGTTATTACAAAGTTTGCTGGAATTAAGGCGTACTTGCGTGTGAAACTTAAAGATACTGCATCGTAAAAAAATGCATGCATGCCACATAATTGTTCAATATATTTTTACACATTCATGTTAGTTTTTTAAATCAACTTTGCATCCTTGCTTTTCAACTGATTTCTACTGATCCAAATGCTTGTTATCATATTTTCCATGTTGAAATCTCTTATATCAGAAGCCAGTTAAAGAAAATTATTCCTCAAAATGCTAGGGTGACACCTGCTACTAGCAATTATATATGAATATCAACAATGTTTCTGGGGAGAATACGTAAATAAGCTTAAATTTATATTATAATGTAATATGAATCTAAAATATTAAAGTGAGTGTAGCACAGCAGTTAGTTTTGGAGTCGTTAGAGTCTGCAGCTGCAAACTATTGTTTCCATCAAAATAGTAAAGGCTTGAACCACGTGGATGTTCCACGTGAACACTGATCATGATTGATTGGGCAAATAATACATCTTGGGAAAGAATAATTAATTTAGCATTGAAATTATACATATTTTGGGGTGATCTCATTCGCCTGCTTGATGTTAGTCTTACGAAATCGAATAATAGCACGGTAAAATCGCCCAGCGTCACGATTATGACATTGTGGAACAATGGTTAATTAAAGAAAATTTAATTTATTTTGATGATGAAAATAGGCTGGAATTACTTCAATAGTCTGAACCGGCGAGTTTCAGTGTGACATTAAGAATACTGTGTTTGCCCGAGCTACACATATAGAACTGATGAAAGTAACAATATGAAAGAGATATCATGCAAAATTGATAGTTGAAAATATTACTCTCTTCTACGTACAATAGCTGGTTTTTAAAAAAAATATATGACTTCACTGTGTAACATACTTCACACACAGTTCACCACTGTTCTCCTCCACCACCTTTTTTCATTTCCTCCCCTGCGTACTCCTCATTTTCAGCCAGCGCGGGGATGGGCTCATTTCCCCTTACAGAAAAAATCCCCGTTGGCTTAATATTTTTGCTGGACAGAAATATTTGCTCTGTTTGTTCTATTGTTTCGTATTTAAAGAATAAAACTACTGGTAAAACTTGACCTAATTGTGCGATCCAGCAGAATCTATAACAATGTTAACTAGAAGTAACCATCTTTCCTTTATACATCTGCATACACAACCCCGATATATCAAAAATCCTTCGTTTTAAGGTCCATTATTAATCAAAACAATGTAAAAAGTATTGAATACTGGTATAATTTGCAATTTTTGGGGTATATTTATACTCTAAAGATATAGTAATGAGAGTATATCGTATATTATATATTATCTTCCTATAATGTATGTGGATAGTCACCCATGAAATGGCTACGTATATCTGTTTCATCATTTGAATATTTCAGTTATTGTAGCATAATTTATCTCATGTCGTCCTTTCTTATCTAATTACCTCATTATAAACGTCTTTCGTTAATGAATGAAATTATGAATAAATTGTTCATCTTGAACATCATTATGTACTCTTTTGTTGCTTTTAGGGACTTTGTACCTAAAACATTGACAGTAACTTATTCTTTTCCCCTTCCAAGGCTTTTGACGCATTGTTCCCTCTGCCCTCTCCCCCAAATCGGAGGATAAAAAGTCGAAGTATACAATTGCAGTTAGGAAAAGGTCATGTTTTAGTTGGCTGTAGCGGAAATCGTGGATCAATGAGCCCTTATCTAAGTAATTGTTCAAGAAAGTTGAGAAATGTTGTGAAACCGCGTATTATTGATGTTCACCTGCTTTCTGCGTTGGAGCACACCATAATCCGGCGCACACCAAGCACACGGCATTCGGTGAACTCAGAGCGTATGCTCTCACCACTCCTTTCCGGGCGGATTGGAATCCAGAGACTTGGCGAGTTGCTCAGCAAGGTGTTTGCCTCTTCCCGCGCGGTGTTGGTAAATTTGCACACCTCAAAGGAGTCAAACGTTCATCTAGGGGTTGTTCTGCACGTCATCCGCACATTCCGCTTCGGGTGGACCTTAAGTTCCCCGGCGGCTGCTCCTCTGCCCATCGCAAATACTCACCACTCTAAATTATACCTGTATACCAGCGAGTAGATTTCTGCTATTTCGTTGCTTTTGCTAAAAATTTATTTTTAAATCGGCAATAAATTATTTGTATTGCTTCCTGGTTATGGCAGATATACTTATTGACCATTTTTAAAGGTAAATGAGTAACTATGTTGTAATTCCAAGATATAGTTACTTAGTTACTATCTGATATTCAGAACTTTTCATTATAAAATGATTCCTGCATTTTGTCTCTGCATCGTTTCAGCTCCGCAGAAACCTGAGGACCAACATATTATTGTTAGTTAAACCGCGTCAACGTGAAAATTCTTTTAAATAAAAAATTAACGCTATTTTGATTGTAGTGTACTTTGACGATTTAGTATAACCGATCAATTTTCGAAGAGGATAAGAAATTCATGCCTGTTATGAGAACGAAGGCTTTCGCGGAGCTCTACGTTGATCTCCTTCATTTTTTCGGGATCTACCGCGTCTTATATCGGATAGTGACAACAGTGTTGCTGACACTACTGTCATCGTCTTCAGGTTGAAGATGCCGGTTCATGAGTTTGACCCTCCTTATGCAATGCAAGAACACCGAAGAGCACCGAAAAATGGACAATTTCACCTGTCAGCCGTATCGGAGCACGCCTGGACTCCAGGACATGACAAAATTTGACGAGGCCAATGCAATAGTGAGAGAGAGCAGATATTACACTAGGCTAATTAGAGAATCGATTGGGATAGCACGGACGGGGTAATTCAAAAGAAACAGAGGATACCACCTGGACGATTAATGGAGGAGAATCCTAAAAGGGACCAATGAGAGAGCATCACCAATAATTGGTGGGACTAGGGTAAATGCCAGGCCAATATTTTCCCGTACCAGTTATATTTAATTCCAGTGTATTCGTATATTCCAGTGTATTCCAGTGACCGTATTATATCCTAAAGAGGTGCAAGTCTAAAACGAGGTCCTCGCAGTTGCTTTTGTTATTTGTTATATTGTATTGTTTTGTGTGGAATAAACGTATTTTGACTTTGACTTGACATGAACCGGTACCATCGACCTGAAGACGCTGACAATAGTGTCAGCGAACTGTCGTCACTATCCAACAAAATACGCGGTAGATCTCGAAAAATGGAGGAGGTCGACATTAACGTTTGTTGTTTTAAAAACTATAAAAACTAATAAACAATTTGCATCTGCGAACTTCTTCACCTTTGTTGTTTAGAAATGGTCTGGTCCAATCACACTTATTGGTTCCTTTTTTATTAACCAAGTACCCACCACTTAATACCACAAAAGCAAGAGAGGAGATCACTACTGTTTAGTCGCTGTCCAAGATTTGTATACTACGTGTCGCGAGGTCAACAAAGTGAACGTGCGGTGTTTCTCACTTTTTGCATGGCGCTCGGTAATGCCCGAATGTCTGGAAGCAAGGGGAATTTTTTTAGCTGGATGCGGTATATGGTGGGCGCTCACCTATCGATGAATGCCGCATGTGACGACGGCTAACATGCGGCAATGAAAATAATTCAAGAATTATGTTGTAAAATTTTTCCTTTCATTAAAGCATGTTGAAACATGAGTTTTCTACGGGGCATTCGAAATTTAGGCGCAAATGCTATTGAATTTATTATTTTCAATTTGGCATGAAACCTTAATGTTTGCTGAAAATCATTACAAAATCCTGCTACATGCACGTACGTATATCACATATTATCCATCAATATCATATTACATATATCACAATATCATTTTTCAGTGTCATAAAAAGTCTTATTTGGTGCTTAGAAAATATCTTTACATCTGTAAATGAATTATTATGAAATAAACGTTTTGTGCCAAAATACCTCGTGTTAAAATAGGATTGAAAAACCAAGCCAGTGAGCTCAAAATCGGTGAAGAAGATCAAACACCGCTTAGTGTTCTTAGTTCACGCTTTACTGCTTGGGGTGTGGCGCTTAGCGCAGAATTTGGACTCTTAGTTGTATAGTACGCCCGGAAATCTATTCCATCTACTTCTGTGGAGTCCACATACATCCATAGGGGACGTCTCGGTAGCGTAACTCGGCCGGGAATCGAGGGATCCAGGTTCGAGTCACGGTCAAGGCGAAAGATTATCCCTCGTTGGAATTATGCATCTACATAATACCCTGCGAGTCACCGCATGGGCGTGTGGTAGGGGGTGTAAGGACTCCATCCGTGTAAAGATGCAAGATTTTGGGAGGTGAAATGTTGACTTGTATTATGGGAGTGTATTTGTGGAGCTCAGATTATATTGTGGTCCCTTATTGTGCGCGGAAAGAGCGAGTTTTTGTACCTATCTGTATGTCAATGTATATATCTTAATTCATCGTTTCCTTCAGACCTGGATATGTGGGGTGACGTCAAAATGATATTCTCTGTGTCGCTCTGAAACACACCAGTTCTGGATATCTCAAGCAAACTAAGCCTATCGCGTAGCCTCCGAGTCTCTAGGAGCTCCCACCAAAATCCCTCTTAAAGTTGTGAGGCACTATATGCACGCTCGTAGCAGTTTTTAACGAATCGTGCCGCTTTTCTTAGTGTGTTATAAATTTTTAGGGTAAATTTTTGGGATCAGCTTCCAAAATGCTCGCGGTGTATTCGAGGTGTGGCCTGACCAGAGCGGAGTAGCATCTCTCTTTTACTTTTTCATCCAAAGACCTTACTATAATACGCTTAACAAAACCTAGTTTCTTTAATGCTGTGCCACATATGTTTTGTATGTGTGCTACCCCCGCACATTGCGCAATTTTTTACCTGTTTATCTATATATGCCACAAATTAAAACATGTATGCAAGGTTTTCCGGAAATCGTTTAACAACATAAATTGCCTAAAATTATTTTAATTATTTTTCTGATTCTTCTATAAAACTTAGACTTGCTTTTTTCTCTTGCGTCATTAGCCACCGCTATCTACGTATTTAGTTGGCCCAGCAAGAGTCGCCATCCACGCGGGCGGTTTTTTGGATGGGGTGGGAAGTAGTGGCTCTGCATTCCACTCTTTCCTTTAGGTCAGCCACCGTGAAGAAGTAGCGCGTGCATTATATATGGGGCCGCTGTTCCACCCCAATTCTCAGCGGACGCCGGGGGAAGGGCAAAGTCTTCGCGGCAGTTTAGTTTTTATTTTCCTTTTTCTTCCTTTTCTTAAAACAGTTTTGCTTGGTATTCCCCCTTTTTGCATCTATATTGATGCACGTAGAGAAACTTCATTTAAGAAAAAAATAATCCAGAACTCTAAAAAAATTGCTGGTTTATGAATCTGGAAAATGGTGTTTTTCCTTCTTTTTTCCCGAAATTTATACGAGCATTATAATTTAAACGTGATATTTTCAATATTATCTCTGGTTACGTATGTTCAAAGAAAATATATACGTACACATAAAATTAATGCGTATTGACCATGTTTATAGTTAACTGGGTCTCGAACCCAGATCTCTCCACAGGAAATAATGACGCTTCGGTAGATAGACTGGCTAAAGCATTCGGCGCATTATCGAGGGATTGGGGTTCGAATCCCTGTCAAGATGAATGACTTTTCCTCTGTAGAGTTCAGCACTCATGTGCACTTGCTAGTTATTCCGTATAGTTAGTACGCGGCTTCTTACCGAATTCTTAAAATTTGTTCAAACTTCACATCCTGGACGCATAGCAGTATCTTATTATTTTGGCGACGTTTCCCAGGGTGATTTAAAGAATTCACAGTAACACGTCTGTCCGCCATTCTTTTTTCGACTGCGTCGACCCTGCATCGCTGTCTCCAGTTCGCTAGCAGAGCAGACTCTCCTCTTTAAACGATTAAACTCCTTTTTCCTTCCAGGGTTCTCCCCTATTCGACCGCCCTCTATCTCCAGAAACCCCCTTCCTGTTCTCTTCTTATCCTTTTCCTTTCCCCCCCCTCCCCCACTGTTCTACCTCGAAAAGGTACACTTGCCCAAAGCCCCTCCTATGCGCTCGCGGTCCATTTAATTATCGACCAATTGTGCGCAAATTAGTCACCACGCGAATTACCTACCTCCTCCTCTGCTCCCTCCTCCTCCTCGGGGGGGAAACCGAGTCAACTGCTAGTGCCCGCTTATTACTTACCCTACCGAGCTTATCCTATTTCTTGCTGCCCCCAGTAGCTCTTCGGCCTCGGCCATTCCCCTTACAGACCCCTGCGGTCCTTCTTTCAAACTCTGCTTCTGAGTCACCGCACCAGGTGTTCTGCACTCTGTGAGACTCCACAGAATTGGAATAGGATCGAGTATTGTATCTGGGAAAGAAATAGTCCTTTCATTGGTCGTTCAATCCTAGGATTGGTTGACTGCAACCTTCCACCCTTCCCTATCTATTGCTAGTTCCTTTACCTCCCGATATCTCTTCCTGTGTACCTTGCTCTTTGTATGGTCCATGAACTTAGTCCTGGGTCTTCCTCTGGGGACTTTTCCCTTCCCTTTTCCCTGGGGGATTTTGCCTTCAATTACGTTCTTTACAAATCCATTGTGTCTCAGGTTGTGTCCAGTCCAACTTGTTCTTCTTTTCTGTATGGTGTTCTATGTGGTCCTTTCCTCTTGTACTCTTAGTACACCTCATCATTTTTTATTTTGTCCGTTCATTTTACGTCATATGTGGTTATAATGCAGGGCTGCATCTTCTAGGGAGGTAATGTGGCGGTTTCCCCGTTGCCTTCCACATCGCGGGGAATTTTCCCTCTTTTTTGCCTTCGATTATGTTCTTTACAAATCCTTTGTGTCTCAGGGTGTGTCCAATCCATCTTGCTCTTCTTTTCTCTACGATGTTCCTTATCGTCCTTGCCTCTTCTACTATTCTGTACATTAATTCTTTTCTTATTTTGTCCATCCATTTTATCTTCTTCATCCTCCCCCAGCACCAGGTTTTGAAAGGCTTATGTTCTTTTCTAGTCAACTTTTCCAATGTTCCATGCTTCCGATCCATAGTGATATATGTTCCACATCCACCACAAATAATACCATCACAATAGAAATTCACGTTATCGCTGGTTAGTCATGTAATCAAAGAATGAAAAAAATATTGTCTTGTACCTTTCACACGATTTCACTAACATCGACTATGGTTTTGACTAAATTATCTCATTACCCTGGATTATAACATTACTTTGATAATGACTTAGTCTTGTCGAAATCATGTCCGGTATCAATGAAAAAGCGTTGAAAGTACAAAGATGTGTTTATTTCATGTATCAATTTTCCTGAAAGTCAAGCGTGAAACTTCAACTTTCTTGCATTCAGAGCATCCAATACTAAGAAGTTTAGGAGGAAATCAACGAAGAATAGTAAATCTGAAGCAATTTGTGATTGTTTTCTGAGGAAGCGTGGCCTACCGGTCACTAGACATCGCATTACATCAGAATTGTGAATTCCATTTGGCTAAAATGAAATGTAGACGTCGGAAACCGTTACGAAAGTAATTTATAAATTATGCTAACTGTTATGGGTGAAAATGTTTCAAAATTAAAAACAAACATTGTTTCTATGTTGGAAAACCTCTTACACCGCGAGTGTGGTGCTTGGGAACTCTATGCGAAAGTCGACGTTACGATAAAAGGCTTGCCGGTTAAAGCAAAATATGTTT
This sequence comes from Ceriagrion tenellum, assembly GCA_963169105.1. Classification (NCBI taxonomy): domain Eukaryota; kingdom Metazoa; phylum Arthropoda; class Insecta; order Odonata; family Coenagrionidae; genus Ceriagrion; species Ceriagrion tenellum. The sequence continues at coordinate 75,621,794 of OY720643.1, forward strand.
TTTGGGGTATGGTGTACAACTGTAAAGTAACTTTCAACTTTAAAGCAGAATGTCACAATTCTCCTCAGCAAGGCAACAATTTGTAGCAAATATTAACAGTTCTCCGCTCGAAAAAGTAGTGTAGCTTAAGAGCGCGTACTCTTGGGACGTTATTTTAGATGCAGTATCACATGACTTGATAGGTCGAGTAGAATAATTTATTGATAGCAACCGGAATCGAAAAATTATTCCCTTTTTATGTGCTGAATTTTGGCTATTTTCTTGCAAATTTTACTGTTATTGAACATAAACTTTGTTATTGTATATTCCGTACCAAAAATACAGAACCTCCTGTGGAAAGCCAAGAGAGGGCTAGCCATACACTTTGCCCACTGCAATGGTGGAATCGGCCGCTAGTACCGAGCGGAATGTCGCCTCCATTTTTTTCTACCTTCCTCGTGCAAAACCAGTTGGAAAGTAGATCATTACCACTGAGTACACTGTATATAAGTCGCGGTTTTAGATCCGCTACGAACGTCTTTTTATACAAGTAAAGGTTGCAAAGTAATAGGGTTCCGAACTTGCCGACAGTGCATCAAATGTGATGAGCCGACCACCTCGCCCGATAGCGAGCCCCCCTCCCTCCACCCTGGGGCAGAGGGGGAGTCGGGAGCGGTGCTCCTGGGCCGAGGGCTTTCGGTCTTTCTGGCGGGGCATGGGCCCCGAGGCCGATGGGACCTCCCGTATTTAAGTGATGGCGGAGTCCGCGTTTGACTTTGACCTTGACGCGCTCGGGGGAGTCTTGCTGTCGAGCTTGTGTTGCCAAGACGCCTGGAGGAGCTCCCCCTCGTCAATGGCACGAAGCCTCTGTGCACGGTCATCGGCTGCCCGTCCTCGACAGGTATCGCTGCCTCACCTTTTCCCCGCCATTCCCCCTTTTCCTCTGGTTTCCACATTCATTGCGATCACCCTCCTCTCCTCCCGCCTTAGCGTGCTACCTTGTTGCTATAATTGAAATAAATTGTCTGGCCTACGTGTGTTGTTTTTGTTGGTCCCCCCCCCCCACGAGCCCTTGGGCAGTTCAGTATAAAAATGTAACTTGCAGTATAACTCATCTTGATTCCGTACAGGCAGAGAAAATAAATTTGAGAAATGTAAAATAGTCGGAATCTTTACGTGCCTCTAGATTATGTGCTGTGCATCCTGTGGGCGAAGTGAACTTCTATACTGTTGCCTCCATTGACAACTAGGTTGAGATAGAAAATTACCTTCTTTATTTACTCTTCTATGAATATATAGAATGCGAATATTCAGGAAGAACTTCCGGTCTCGGTTGCGACGCCATTTTTTTCCTCCTTGCTCTCGCTGCAATTGCAAGCAGCAGCATCGTGGAAAATGTTTTTTATCGGTTTTTATTTCGGAGGATAATTACACCATTCCCTCCCTTTTGGACTCCTACACCACACCTGACCTGTCTTCATTCTTAAAACCATCCTTCCCGTCCTTCAGTGGTCGAGACTGCATACTCTTGCGTCACTGAGATGCAGCAAATAACTCTCTTGGGATAAGTAATGCATGCTCAATGGTAACATTCTCAAGACACACTGAAAGAATTATTCCGCATGGTTCTGAGTTTGATGCCGTAACCTCTGCTCAGGTTAATCAGCCGAGTGTCAGCCACGTGTCAACTGAGGGAAATTGAGGATTTCTTTGAGTAATCCGTGCATAAGTTGGCGTAAATGGTATGGCCTCATTCAAAATGAGCATGGTGGAGAAAGGCCAAAGTTTTTGTCCATCATTACACATATTCTTGCAATGTCCATTCAATCTACATGTCAAGTACGGCCCGCTCTGCCAAATGTGTGTTTTTCCTAAGGAGATGTAGTATTATACTAAAAATCTTTACATATTATAAATAGATGATAATAGTTGCATTAAGGATTTATACTCTCTTATTGCAACTCAAAATGTCTCACTGTCATAATTGAGGTTTATTTCCCTGTTAGTCTGTCAGGGTACTAAAAAAACGTACCCTGGGGGTGATAAAAACCCGTGAAATTTGGCTGGCTAGTCGCAATATGCGTACAGTTTCAATATGAGAGATCCAAACTATTATTGCTTGCGTTAACTGAATATAGATTACAGATATCACCATCGTGGTAAAAGTGGACGTTTTCTTATTTTGTAAGTTGGGTTGTAGGCCGTCAATTCTTGGTTTGAAATATATCCATGATGGCACCTCTCATGATTTTTGATGTCACTAGTAACTCTCACCTTAGAATCGTAAGACGGCATAATCCGTCGTTTGCCTACCCGTAAAGCTTTAGTCTTAGTGGCTGTAGTAAAAATAATTGGCTGTAGGAATACATTCCATATTAATATTGACCGTGAAAGAACCCCTGATTATTCCAAGGAAATATTGCCGGTCTTGTTATTCATTACGCATTAGACACCACGTATATAAGGGCATAAGCCATTAAAACCAACGCCTCCGAATTTTTTTAATTTTCTGCTCATAAATGAAAATACATAATATCAAATCCCAAGATTCTTAAAAATCGAGGGGAATTTCTGCATCATGAATATATAAGAGTGGTAGGAATAGGTCTACATTGATATTATACTTGCCTCTGCCAAATGAAGAGTATATTTTATATTCCCAGTCTGTATAATATTTTAGCAACTGTAATAATAGTTTGTCAGAATATATGTCTCCGTAATCATATCGTTATCATCATTTCTTAATACATTTGTGATTTGATCTAGTATGCTCGTGTTTTATCTATCAAATTTTATATCGCCATTTAGTCGGGCCTAATTTAGCCCTGCACTGATTACTTCTTTATCATTAATATACAGAGTTTGATCTGTATTCATTCTATTTTATTCTGTATAAAATTTAAGTTTCATGTAAATATCTCGCATCGACTTATCGAAACATTCCTCAGCGTCGTAACTGGTGCGGAGTCGACTCTTGTGAAAGACTTCCTTCGTTCAACCCAACTCCACTTCCCCCGTCCTTGAGAGTGAGACCCTTAACCGACGCCTGACTACCCAGCTACCCCTTGCTCGTTCCAGACCCCTCCTCCAAACCCCCAGCGGCCTCATACACCTTTGCTTCATTTTCTACCCTCGGTCGCACTTCTTCATACCGCACGTAAAGGGTACCCACCTTCACCCCCCTCCCTTTCCCCCTTGTGCCCTTATAAATCGTTTGCCAGGCCCTTTTACCTTTACCCATTCTTACCTCTCTGTCGTACTCCCTTCCTTAAAACCCTTTTCCTTCATCTCCAACCCCGTCGTCTCACCTTTTTGCATGGAAATTTACTCAGAAAATAGACCTCTCTCTTCTCACTCCCCGCAATCTCCCTTTCGCGAGGTTCTTTATCAAATTCACGTTGGTTTTCTCTCGAGCATTTTATTTTCCGATTTTTTTACATGCACGGGAAAGCCGATGTGAAATTAAATATCGTTTTCTTATTTTTTTCTATCTTTCATTTTTACGAGGGTGCGGAGACGGTATTTTTTAACGGTATATTGTTTTCATTTGTTCTTTTTTACTATGTGGACCTTTCGATCCGCTATCATTTTTTCATTCCCTTTTTTTATTCATCCTCACCCTCATCCCGACGACGCCCCAACATTTTAATGCGCTTCCCTGTAGCTCGCCGAATTATTCCCTTGTCCCTACTAGCGCTCTCAAAAGTTTCTACGAGTCGAGCAAGATGTCTCTTTTCTCGCGTCAGATTGCTCCGTCTGAGAAGGTTCCCGCGCCGTAGAGGCATCCATTCAAAAATTTCTTTTGCGAGATTTATGGTTCCGTTAAGGCGTAATTCTTTTTCCGGGCATATAGACTGTTTTTCTTCGTATGATAATTTCTCTCTTTTTACTTCTTTTTTTTTCAAAATGGCACCCCTGATGAAATCGTCAATCGCCTTTATTTCAAGCTCCTATCAAGCAACGTCATTGGACTGAAGTACGGCGATAAAAGTACGTCTACTTTGTATGGTTGAATTGAGGATGCATTTTCTTGTTCATCATTCCACTGCTGTGCGTTAGTTTACGTAGACATTAGCTACAATGTGAGGCTTGGGATATTGTACCAACAGTTGCATTACGTTGAGTTGAAAAGTGAAACAGTAGAGCAAGATTGGATTGAATTTTGGGGAGGCGACCAACAACTTTGGACCATAGGGGAAAATAAATTTGCGCCATTGGGAATAGGTAAGGGAGGAAGGGTGGATAGAAACCCGGCGTCGGCAATAGCCCACTCTTAATGAATGGCGCCAAGGGGACCATGGTTTAATCTCTCATCCGACAGATGAAGTGCTGTACTTGAACTTCCCTCCATAAGACGCTTAAGCAGGGATTCACTTTCCTCTGAAAATTATCCTACCTTGCAGGGATTTAAACCCTGACCGCCCAAATGGTTAGCCAGTTTTCTAGCCACTACACCAATCTGATCCCCATAGTAGAGCTGTTGAGAACATAAAATGTGTACTGTGAATGAAATGCTATGATATGATCACGCTAACTTCAAAAGATTAACTATGCTACATATGAAACTTGTACGCTAGCTTTCTTAGAATAGCTGTTTAATCAAATATCCCGCAGGCTTCTTGACACTTCCAATTTTTATCATAATCCTTGAAATTAATACCCTTTTGAGTGCGGGGAAAGGATATGAGCTGACTAGAGGCATGTGAGATGTGGGTGTTGGGAAGAATAAAGCTGGATGGTGGAGAAAACAAAAGAGGTATTGGATATTGAAGCGGTATAGTAAGCTGGTGGCGGAGATTTAGGAAGGGCAGAAGAGATGGGGGAAGTCATTTTAAGTGGCGAGGGGATCTCGAAAAGGATGATACACAAGTGGACGAAGCGTGAACGAGGGCGAAAGAGAATAAAAATTCTGGACGAATTAAGGAGAGGCAGAGAGTATGAGGAATTTTAGTCAAACCGGATGGCAAACCTTTTAAATGAGGGAGAGAGTGGAATGTCTGAGTATTTGTTTTTTAGGAAATAGTTCGAATTATTAACCAAATAGCTAGGAGAGTGTAAAAAATAATATAATGATAATAATATGTTTATTCTTCTATGCATATGTTGATACAGTTATTATTTCCATTCTAGAAACAAAGAGAGCCTCTTGAGCAATAAGCCTGTAAGTAGGCTAACTTCAAAATACTAATATGCGGAAATAAACGGACATAGAACCAAAATTACCTGAAGAAAAACATTGAAAGGACTTTTTGAGCGCTAAGAAAATTGCTACAGTAGTGGCTGGAAAATAGGCATTACAACATAGAATGTACAACAAATATGACTTGAAGCACGCAATACACAGACATTTTACAATAGCTTTTCAATATTATCAAAGGTTACTATCAATTATGAATCAACGTTTTGTATTTATTGAAATGAGTAGTTTTTTTGATTGTATTCGGCAGAATGTTTTACCATTTTGGTCCCTTATTCAAGAACTCCTCTTGTACAGTGTTAAATTCGGTTTATATACAGGGACACAGAAAATGCCTGCGAAAATTAATCATCTTATTTCTCCCATGTAATTTTGGGCTATAGTATAGCTACGCAGATAGAACATTTTCAACACAAATAGTATAAATGTAATTCATTATTGGGCGTTACACTTGTCTATGCGTCATTCCATTAACTTTAATCTTTAATGCGCTCATTCCTTGGACAATTTTTTTAGGTAATTATTGTTTCTTTATTTCAAAATATCCACAAAAAACTGGAAACATGTAAATTTAAAAGAAAGACAATAATATAAGAAGATAGTAATTGATTCGGGTCTCTCATAAAATTCGTCATCGAGACTGGAGGAAAACAGAGATATTTTGTAAACGCAAGGGTAAGATGAACAATGTTGGAGGAATATATTCGTTAGCAGTCAAAAAAAAAGAAATAGAGAAGGATGTTGTCAGTTGGATAATGGACTCTGAAGAGCGTATTTAGTACAGAACAAGAGACTTCAGTCGAGAGGGATGAAATGAAGCCTCACCTCTGATCTTCGAATAAGTCATTAATGCTTAAAAGCTAAAGGAATGGGGAACGCTCGTAATATTTGGAAATATTCTTTGGCTTGAAGGCATTTAAAGTACCCTCAAAATCTCTTCAAAAGTAATCCTCTTATATATAGACAGAGTTCAAACCCGTATTTGCGTTGGACAATGCGTTGCTCAAAAAACTCAAGTCTAAATATTCTTTTAACGTGAGGTTTCATCATCAATTCAAAGAGGAAAAATATTTTTATATTATATTGATACAATGAGTAAATAGTTTACTTTCACAAATTCCGATTCACTTACTTTGCATGTATTGAACAGGAATTAAAAATCTAGTGCTTCTAAGATTAATACCTACCAATGTTTTAACGTTATAATCCTGCGAAACGGTATTTGCCGAGCTCTGCATACATAGTTGGGTAATTACATAAAATGAAAAAAAAAGCCTTGATCTTTTTTACTTTTTTGTATATTTTAACGCCATAAAGGCGGATGAGTGGAGCTTCTACTGTTAATTTGTTGTAGACATGTTATTCAACTCGCAATTTTTACACTCTAGTATTATTTTTTCTATTTGTTTCAAATTTTTTCGTATTCCTATTTTTTTAAGTCCTTTGGTCCGTGGCAATTGACACTGAGATAATTTCGCGGTGGTTGTAAACGTTTCAAATTAATTACGTCGCCTTGTGTAAATTTTGTTTGGATATTTAAGAGACAAAAAGTTTTAAATACCGTGCTGATAAGGATGCAAAATTGAAAACGGTTACTTCTAGCCGTAAAATTAAAACGCTCGGGATTTATGTAAATGTTAGAAATTCGTCGAAAAAGATCGTCGGTCTAACTACTGGCCAGTAAAACAAGAATGTGGTCTACTCCCAGCTGAAGGGGTCTTAGGAATTGCGTCTGTCCTTCAGCCATGTCAAGATTGTGGCTCAAAGAAAAGGATACTTCCATTGAATCTGTGATTTTATCATATTTTGCTGTTTTAACCACTCAAATTACTGTTCAGAATATCACCATTCTCTCCCAGATTACGTTTTTTCAGTTATTTAATTTTATAAAATTATCCTTATCTACACTGTTCATACTATGAAATTCATACATATTCACATATTCATGTATATTATTTCTGGTCCTAACTGCCCGTACAGGCTGCAGTATCTTATAAGCCGTTCAATTTGGCTTGCCAGCTGGTGCCATTAATGAATGAATCAAGCTTGGACTATGTGAAAATTTTACAGTCAGTGTTAATTAATCTCACTGAAAGAGGTATAGCATTTTATATTTGATATTTTTTACATTTATACGTCACAATTATATTCACCTGTTATATTAGTTGTGTTCTCTTGGCTAATTTTCATCCCAATCCTATTCTCGTTTATTTAAACGAACGTCTTCAAATTCTTGGGCAACTCGAATAATATTTCCAAACATTGCATTTAACAAATGATGTGGTATGAAGTCACTCGCCCGGGTGCATATACACCAAGGTAGAAATTCGCTATGAAAAAATCACTTGACTTGACCGGGATACGAACCCAGATCTCCCAATTACCGGTCAGGTGTGTTAGCCAGTGACACCACCAAGCCATCTTCCTTTAAGGCGAATTTCGAGGGGGGTTTATGCGAAATAGGTACCACATCATTTGTTAAATGCAATGTTTGGAAATTTGTCAATTTCGTCCATTTAGTAACGACAATGTTGGGTTAATCCACCGCGACAGTGGTTATGTAAGCACCACTTCGTCTCATGTGCTACAATGTAGACTTGAGGCCTGAACATCTAGTTCGCGTAAACCCCCCTCGAAATTCGCCTTGAATGAAGATGGCTTGGTGGTGTAACTGGCTACACTAATGGTGAGCGCTCTGGGGAAAGCGAAAATAATGAGGTATTTCAGGAATGTACTGACTGAGACAATCGATTTGAAAAATAAATATGCGACCGGTGAAAAACTTCACTCGACAAAAACAATCTATGAGGAGGAAATGAAAAAAACAATAAAAAACAACTTAATAACCCGAGAAAAAACCATTTGGACAAATTATGCAAAGTTAAAAAACTGTATCAAGGAAAAAAGTATAATGTACGAAATTTGCAGTGGTTGTACGGTAACGGGAGAAATGGAATACAGACTTGGACCTTGCGATAGCCCAGTATGTCCTAAATGCAGAAGGATAGACAGTGTAGTTCACAAAATACTAGGTTGTAAAGGACCATACAGGGAATGGGAAATAAGTAAAAACATTTTTAGAGATTTCGACACATTCGGAGATGGAAATATTGGAGAAAAGAATCTGTTAACACTAAATTTTAAATTATTTCCTGCCAAGAAAAGTATAATCTTAACAGAACTAATAGCAACTTTCGTGGAAAGTCAAACAGGACAGAAAAATATAAGATCGGCTTTAATTGATAAAATTAAAATAGTAAATAAACATTTACCCTCCTCAGAGCATGAAAATGCATGGCTGCTCAACGTCTTTTAATAGTATTTTATATTAAAAAGAGATTAAAAAAAAACAAAATATGTAAAATATATTCATGTATGTGTCTAAAAAATACTTTAAATAAAAATGTATTATTAATGTATGTGTCTTTGGAGCGGATCTTTTTTTGTCCTGTATGCTAATGAATGTATTGTAATATGATATTGTTATAAAATAAAATCATTGGAACAACACACCTGACCGGCAATTGGGGGATCCGGGTTCAAATCCCGGTCAAGTCAAATGATTTTTTCATAGCGAATTTCAACCCTGGTTGAATAATATTCTTACCTCCACTAAATTTTCTTCCCGTGAATTGCGAGAAATTTGCTAAAAATAAATTTTACGTTGTCACGTAGTCGTAAATCAGTTATTTCAATAAACTGTCTCTTGGGCTAATGAGTGAAAATATTTTTCGTTATTATTACAAATTATTTAATAACAATATGATTCGGAAGATGATTGTTATGCCCATGTTGAGGCGTCACCATTATTCAGCGGCATTCAGTCATTCAGTCCATTATCTTTATTAGTCATGGCAGAATAAGTTAAAGCAAACTAGAATTTTCTGAAAACCTAAAATATAAGGTTCATCAAAGGTTTTCTGAGGAGTGGCGCATAATCTTCAAAAAGTTCCCCAAGGAAGCCGCCAGGATGGTATCTTCCATTAGTTGAGGACTCTTTCCTTTCAAAAAGAACAGTTTTTGTAAGTTACATTATTGTTTCATGTGAATCAACCAAGGTTTCGGCAGCGATTTATCCAGAGAGGAGCTTATATTTGCCGTAAAATGGGCCTCTTTGAATAATTGAAGGTGTAAAAATACTGCACATAGTAGGCAATGCTCTCTACCTAGGTTTCCGTTATAAACGCATATTGGAAACAATACTACACCAAGTTTTATCACTTCAAGATAAAAGCGTATTTACGTACAATCTGCTTTCCTTTAACTTTTCCATCAAATTGAGGAAAATCAAGTGAGTCTGCTAATTCCGTTTCGCGAGGTGGATCCTGATTTAGTATAATGACGGGAATTTCGAAAATTAGTATGCATTCCTATTCTTACGCATCCCTTCCTTCGACAGTTTAAAATGAAATTCTCCCCTTTTTATATTTTTAAAGCGTGACTGTGGAATGTCTGGTATTTTGATGAAAATTTTGCGCCAGGTTTTCCGAAAGGGGAAAATTGAGATGGGCTTTGAGGGGTTTTTAGGAAGGAGTAGGGAGAGAGAGTGGATTGTTGAATTGGATCCAATTTATGATCATGGTCCGATTGGCGCCGTAATTAAAATAAAGACTCCGTGAAGTGAGCCCTAATGGCAATCCACGTCGGAGTGAGACGATGTGATGGGAATGGGAAGAAGCGATGGGATAGAGGAAGAGAGAGTGAGTTTTAGGGTGGGTTTTATAAGAGAGGCGGAATATAATAAGGCCGTCGCTGGAGTGGATGGAAGCGGAAAGGCAAAGGGCGGTGTGGGGAGACAGTTGGAGAAGCGGCAGAGAGGAGGTACTGTATCCGCGCACGAGGAGGGAAAGGGCTGGGAAGTCGAAAATGCTTCAATGGTTCCCGTTTCAATTTCATAGCCACCATTTTGGCGAAACACTTGCATGGAAATTTCACCCATGACTTCTTACTGATGCCCTCGTTTTCGGAATAATGTGCATTATCGCCCGGGATTTCGGGACGACTAAATCAGCCGTGTCCCGAGCCTCCCCTTTCTCTCTCTCCTCGATCCTTGACGTGAGCGCTTTCAAATTAGAGCTCTTCTTTTTCCAGGTCGGATCCGGCATAATTTCAGCCGCGCAAGGACCGTTATTTTAAGCCGTTGAGATCTCTCTCTCTCTCAACATGGGCGAAATCTCTTCGAATTTGAAGGATCTAGCATTAGAGGATCTAACGAAATTTTGAATGGCTCAATACTCGGTCATTCACTGTATAATTTAAAGAAACACGCTCGTCTTAAATGGATACATTGTTATATTAGATAGTTTTCCCATTCAACTTACCACCGACCACAGTTTCAGCACACATGTACCATTACCAAGGTTGTTCGTGATATGCACCATTATTTGTGAGCACTATTTCAGCACTTGTGTACCATTATCTTGTTTAATGGTACATAAGTCCTGAAACCATGGTCAGTGGTGTGATGGATTAAAAAACTGCAGAATATCATTGTTTTCATTTTATTTTATTAAACTAGAAATAGTTCAACCAAGTGACGCTTGAGACTATTGTTAACGAGCTCGTCTTCATAAAATGAAACGCCTTGAGATATTTATTTATTTATTTTTATTTGACTAAAACATCACATACAGCATGAAGCTGTTTTATAGTGAAAGTGTAACAATCAAAAAAGGTCACAAATATAAAAACAACAAGAAGAAGGTAACAAATAATAATCCAACATGGGGAGGTTACTATTTTTGAGAATGACATATGGCTAGGTTAACAAAGATGGTGGAAGATACGGTGAAAGCATTGATGTTCACAGGATGAGAGTTTACAATTGAAGAGAAGCGAAAAATGAGCGCGCGCTTGGTAAGTGATAGTCTGGTAGTAGGAATATGGAATAATGAATTTATCTTGGTGTGTTGTCTTGGTGTGTTGGGAGGGTATTCTGAAATTTATCAAGGAAACATGGACGAGGCAATCAGTGGTTGAGTTATGTGTGCTATGTGTAAGTTTAAAATAAGCTGTAAGGAAGATATTCTCAAGTTCATTAACGGATGGTGAGGACAAGACAGCACCAGAGGGTAGGTTGCGGAGATTTGGACCTCTATTTTAAACAATTTGTGCGAAGGAGTTAGTGATAGAATAACTTATTTTCTCACATAAATTAATTTCAACCATATTTGTTGGGTTCAAATGAGGCTTCATTTGGCAAAAATCTTTATTTAAGAAACACAGGTAGGAGTTTTAATCCTCTATATTGACACAATTTGTGGTGGCATCCAAAAATAATCGCTAAAAGCGGAAGCGTACCGATAGAGCTCCTTCTGCATTTCCGGCTGATCTTCCTTAGAGTGCTCAGATTACCGGCTTAATAAATTCGGCGTTTCACCCACCACCCTTCTTGACCTGATCCAGCAACCTTCTCTCTTATTTAAACTGAAAAATGATATATTTCACGGAGGTTTTGTTAACCATATACCCAGCAATGACGTTCATTTTAAAGTCCTCTTTGAAGACAGGCTATACAAGACCAATTGATAGGCAGAAAATGTAACTTCATTCTGTATTCAAGAGATTCCCATTCAATCTCGGTTACGAGAGCAGTATAGTATAGATCAAATTTTATGCTAGAAAAAATACCACCCATACATTACAGCCACACAAAACTGAAGGGAGGAAGTTCCTTTAACTTGCAGATGAGTTAAGCCAGAGGGAAATGGATAACATATTTATTTTTATATTGAGCAGCCTATGGTTAAAGGGAGAATTTGCCATGTGATCAAGGAGGGGAAGCAATAAAAGCTACCTCCTTCGCCGCAACCTCTGAGTTGAATCGCAAACTGATATGCATGTATAAAACGGCAAGACTTGACCTCGTTAGTGAAAGATTCACGGCAGATGGCCCTCCAGAAAATTATCGAATTGAAAGAACAACATTATCCTTTCAATTCATCAGATGGAATTGTAAAACTCCGTGGCAAAGGAAAGTATAAAAGGACCTTTAATTTTCTCTGATTTATGCGGTCAGTTTTGGATGAACATGTAGGATATACTATCAAGTGACCTAAATATCCTCTGTACTTACCGATGATTTAGCAACCACCGTTATGCAGAGGGTATATTACTGTATTTAAACGTTTTCAGTAGAAGGTTAAATTACTTATGCGGAACGACGTGACGGTTGATTTGTTGAAAGTCATGTATATCATTGAGTAATCATGAGAGCATCATCTAAAACAGGAGAATGAGTGTGTCAATTCAAATTATTAAACAAATTAGTAGAAATGGTTCATTTTCGATTTTACAACTCTTGCAATCAATTTTGATCAAATTTTTAATATATATGTCGCAGACCTTGAATAGTGTACTAACCGATAAAAATATGAAAACTTGGCTGCGCAATCTACTAAACCGAAAATCCATTAAATCTAAGATTCTTGGAAAAAATATGTGAAGTAATCTTAATAATTACCGAGAAAAACGTTAAATATACCGATTCCTGGACAATAATTGCTGGCGCAAGGCATATTACGGTATTTGTGTGGAAGAAAATTATTTCTTTGATACGCAGACCATTGGCCGTTACAGCAAAACTAAAAGAGAAGATTTCATGATGACCTTGGACTCGTAACTATTAGATTCTGATTATTCCTTAGATACAGGGAGGAGGGACTGTGTCTTGGATTCCTCAGGATTTTACTTGATGAAATGTAATGAATAATGGAGTATTTTTGGGAGGAAACCAAAGTAAACTGCTATTGCTGTGAATTTTCTTGTTTTTATGCCTTTTGTGTTCCCTCATTCTTTGTCTTGAAATTAATTTTTCTCTCCTGTCTTGGATTGTATTTTTCCATTGAATTTCGAGGGGTCTATAATCGGATTAATATATGAAACAATATAAAAACTGTACCACTTTCATGCGCCGGCATTGCGACAAAAATTGTCCAAGGTGTGGAATCACCACATGACACACACTCCAGTGGTGACTGGCATGGTGTTTCGTTGATAGATGTTGATATTTAAAAAGAATTGTCGTGTGGTGGTATTTTTAAGAAGCCATCACTGTTCATATTAATAGCCAGATGAATTTCATCGTTAACACGAAGCTATTCGGTAATGTTATGCTCAACCAAAAAAAAAATGCGATTAAATTGTTTAATGAGCCCGCGGTAATTAAATGCCTGTTCTGTAGTACCGTGCGGATAAACTGACCATGAATTAATTTTCATGAGTGGATTTCAGCAATTATTTGTAAAGCGGGAGAGATTTTTCAGGGAATGTCAGATGTGGTCAATTATTATTACCACATCGTAAAAGGCAATGCTCAGGAGGAGTTTTTCCCAAGTTAAAACAACGCGGAGGATTTCTACCGTATTCATAAGTTCATTACCGATAAAAGAGCTCAGGAAGAAGAAAAGAATAGCATTCATGGGGTGGAATCCCAAATGCGGCCTTAATGCGTCTTTCACCGAGGTCCTTGCTTTTATTTTCCGAAATTATTTATTTTGACTGGAAATCTGCTTAGGTTTTTCTTCCATTTGCCCCACCCCATACCAACGGACCATATCCATTCTTTACCATATGCGCATCTTCAAATTGCGCCCTTCAAGTATAAATCTCAGGATTATGCGGTTTTGGCTTCCCTCTTGCCACACAAGGCCGTAGACTCTGTGCGGTCGACCTGCCTGTCCCCCCACCCAGCACCTCCGCCCCCCCCCCCCAGCGACCCCCCTGGGGCCCTCCCTTCTCCCCATAGGAGAAGGAAGGAGGCGGCTGAAGGTTATTCTGATGCAGAGAACCGCAGAACTCCCGCCATTTCTCTCTCCGTTCTTCTCTCTCGCTTCCGTCGCTGCTGCCACCTTTGCGAGCGGGGTTTTAGGAAGGGGGGAACAAAAGAAATGCGGACTGCGGGAGAAAATTTCTACTTTTCATTTCCCTTATTCCTCTCCCCCTCTCTCTATCTTTTTGCCTCGCAAGCGCCGTACCAAAAGTCTTGTGTTCGTATTTCCTCCCTCTCTTACTCCCTCAGCGACCTCAAATGCTCTTTTCCTTGGGTCACAGGGATTTCAGCGCATAAATCTTAACGTGGAGGGAACAGTCCTGCTTAATGATCCCCTTATACGGATCAGATTCCTCATAACATCCACTTAAGTCTCCACGCTGGGGTGGATTTCCTGTTTTATTTATACTCCGTACCGTTCAAGGGATGGCTGATTCCGCGCACTGCTCGGGAGCATCGCGAGGCATTCAGACTCGGTGGCCCAGAGGAGTAGGAATGGAAATTTTGGACCCGTAGAGGAAGGGGGCGTGGCCGGAAAGATTCCAGTCTTGGCGTTTTTGTTCTCTCTCCGTTCTTCGTTTCAAGATGAAGTCTGATATATTTTTCCTTGATTTATGCCATAGGGAGAAAGGTGGCTTAAAGAATTTTCCAAATGAGTGGAGACAAAAGAAACGCTACGCCCTTCCTTCCTCCATCACGCGGCGCACTGCACTCACGACTTGCGCCTGTATATCGGTTTCGTGAGCCTTCCTCTGCTCGACGGGAATATTTTATTTTCATATAATGAAGTTACGCGAAGTGACTGATCCACGGCCCGGAAAAGGGGAAGAACCCAGCTACAGAATTGCTCCTTGGAGTGGAAGCAACCAGTGATGCTATCGTGATGGTGCGGCTGGAGATTCTCATTTTTCCCTGGGCAAGGGTTCCTAGTCGCAAATGGTAAAAAAAAAGTATTTTCGAAGCTTTATGCTTCGTCGAGTCTCACATTTTGTGATGCAGCAACCGATTGTCAGGTATATGGACCATCTTAATCTATTATTCCTGAATGAGTCGTTTCTGAATTTCCATGGCAAAACTAGACACTCATTTATTATTCCCATATGTGCCGTGAGCATTTTATCGATTCACTATATGTTTAAGGAGTATCCCTAAACAGTTATCAAGGCACACGAGCGCACAACGTTGACTTTACTCATTAAAATTCATCATTGGTTTATGATCTTAGTAAAGATGCATAACCTTGAGGTAAACAAGCCTTGATGCAAGCATAATGTTGGTGTTTGCGAATTACTTCCATTGTTGGATATATTTTTCAAAATTCCAAAAAGCTGTCCTCCTCCAAAATACCTCCTGACTTTATTTTTGATTCGAATATTGTTATTTATAAAATGTAGCAAAAGTTTAATCTCCTGTTTTCCCATGACAAAAATTACATATCATTTAAATAAGTGAGTGGTTTTTTCATAGCACCTTCCTCAGTTGCCCAACGTTCCTTCCTATGTTGATTCTACGTTGCTTCCTCAGTTGCTCGAATGCATTCTTAAAAAACTTACAAACAACCTATCTTTTCCTGGAGTTTAGTCTCCATTTAGCCCATCATGTACTTTGATGCACAATTCGTTGTCTAAACCTCCTTTTTTACTGTCTTTAGTGTACCTTCCTGCTTCCGTGTGGCTTATATCGGTTTTTCTGCATTATTCTATTCTATGTCATCGAAAAATTTTCTCCCCATGCTGCCATAAACTCATTTTTCACAGTATGTTCCGTATAAAATCGATGAAATCAATGTGTTGAACCTAATTTTTCCTCTGTCAAGATGCAAAATTATATTTGCACAGCGTTGAAAAAAAGGCATGTTTAATCATCAAATTATAGACCAACCTACTTGAAGGAACTTTCATGGGTGAAAATTGGTCCTATCGTGCTCTCACACCAGGCACTGTTCTCGGATATTACTCGTTTGCCTGCTTCGCTGCCCTTTGAATCTTTTCCGTATTTTATCTATTTATTTAACCAAATAATGGCCATTATATAATCGTCCATTAACATACATTACCCCCCATGCATGTTAACTATGCTACTCAGTGTGGCTGTTTAGGTCATAAAACAATGTTGCATCAAATTCAAATTGAAATGAGTCTAGTTTACCAGCTTTAAAACCAGCTCATATATTTAGCTTAGCGGATTAGCGTTGGCCAGAAGGAAACCAACGTACATCAGGTTTAAGTAGTTATAGTGTTTTTATAGAAATACTTTTATAAATTATAACCTTTAAGCTGATACAAGGCCATGAAAAACCGGAAAACATACTCCAAACATACGATTTTACGATCCAATCCACGCTTAATACTGAGGTTTCATTGGCGATTACACTACTAGGTAGAACACCTACTTATTAAAATTTGTCTGGTGTAAAAACTGAGATGGGCCTTAAGTTATTATACCAATCATGAAATGCATGCATGCCCTTGCATACTATGGCTCTTTTTTTGTATTCTAATTCAGCGTTCTCTTATTGAACTGACACGTCTTAAGAGGAATGGCTGTTATGAGAACTATGAAGGCTACCCCGTCGTTACTCTTAATTACAGTGATAACTTGATGCGCGTTCGTTGTTTATAATAGTTTTTCTTATCAACGCTATCACTTTCATGTGGATTGAATTTCTCGGTCTCGATACAGACTAGAGAGTAATTCACACCTTGAGACTCAATGGTTTCTGGGATACATTTGAATGAAGGAATAGGAATTTTTCTAGCAACTGACCTTTAGTAGAAGTTTTTTTCGATATATTCACCCGAGGATGAGTAAATTATGAGAGTTGGAAAGCGCCAAGAATCTTAGGTGAAGAATACGTACGTGAGAATAATCATTAACACTTTCCTACATGTGTTCTGATACAGTAACGGAGCAGAATGAAAAATCGATGACCCATGGGCGTATGTGCTTAGCGGGATTGCATGCTCTTATGCACGGTTAATCAAAATTGAGATGCTCTGCCCCTCTAGAACTAGCCTGACGGTTGTTTACCCGCCCACTCGCACACCTGGGGATTGGCGTTCAAGGCATTAATTACGGAATAGACGTGGATCTAGGACGAGGTTGGAGTAATTGCTCCGTCAGGGATGAGTCGTGCACCCTTTAATGCATTTTGCACCGGGTCGAGATGAGTGCGCCGGGCAAATGAGATTGGAGCAAGAGTGGGGGTAATTGGCGCTGTTTATTGTTAAGAATGGATGTAAGTTGATTGCTGATGTTTACTGTATAATGCGGGTGAGGCGTTTTTGCTCAAGGAGTCGCAGAAAATCAAATTCTACGGAAAGAAAACACCTCTTGCCATGGCGCGCTCAAAAGTTACTTAGCACGCTTACCAGTTTTTACGGGGTGTAATCGACGAAGAAGTCAGGAGCGGATGTGTTTTAACGCTACCAAAAGGCCACGCCTAAAATAAGAAGTGAGGTAAAGTATTTAGATCCACTCTGAGAAATATATGGTTCAAAAATTAGGTACAGTTCAGGAAATATTCGTGTAAATTTTAGGAAACTAACATGAGACATTTAAGTGCAACTGGTTTAATGGTTTAATATTAGGATTGCATGTCCTCTAAAATTGAGAGTAAACAGGAAAGACTTTACTTAGTAAATATTAAGAGACCCTAATTAACTTTCCAGCATGACGAAATAGGTAGCCTCTCATACCACATCGGCAAATAAGAACTTCCACATGAAATATTACAGGGATATTCCAATTAACTCTGGTAATCCTATTTTACTCTACTTTTTCATAGCCACAATTGATCATGGTATTAAAGTCAGATAATAAAGTTGAAATGCTTAATAATAGGTTTATTTTAATACATTTGACCTTTCAAAAAGCTTATAATTAAGCGCCCTATGCCTGATCACTTTTGTTTGTCGGAATTCGTACATCGCTGGTGTCGTACATATTATGACAAGATTACTTATTATAAAATAGAATGTATTCGGGCCCTATCAAGTTCATTTCCTCTAATTTATGGTTCAAATGATTATGAAGTTCTGTCGATTCTCTCAATTGTTACTAGTCATCAATCCTAACCTTGTTCGACTGTGGGCCAACTTTGCAGCCATTTCACCTTGTCCTCTGCTGGTTACTATCTGCTATAAGGGCATTTGGAAGTTCTTAATTTACAAAATATTTATAATTTATTTAGTAAAATCCTGTCTGTTTACCCTCAATTTCAGAGAGTATACCATCCTAGTAAAGCCCGTTGCACTTAGATGCCTCATGTTACAGTTTCCTAAAATTTTGTGCTCTTAAGGGGGATGATATCATACCAATCAATTTTATAAGCAATACAACTTTGTAAATTCGACGTTTTGCTCTGATTTTCACACTGGTTTTGTCGTAGTGACGCCTTATTAGATGTGTGTGAAAGCGATAGAATACTAATAAAACAGTCGCGGAGATAATGGTCAAAATAATGATTAAGTCATCCCTTCAAATTTTTTATCAAAGCCTAAGCATATGGCAAAAGGCATAAGGTTGGAAACCAATCCTATCTAATGGAAAATGCTGTAAATAAAAGCATTATAATGTTCCTATACTGAGATTTCAGATTAATTTACTTTTGTACCAATTCAATTTATCTACGTCCTCAGTGTGGCCCCAACACAAGCCGCAATTTTTTCAAAGTATTTCTCCATGTCTTTAGGTAGACTGCTGGTCTAAAAAGGATCTTTTATATTTGCGCAGGAAACGTATGCCCCAAGGCATAGGTTCGTTTCCACTGGAGCGATTGAACGTATATTTTTCTTCTAGAGTTGAGTCGCCAAGATGGTCAAAGCTTTCTACGATTGGTGAAGCTGAAGTGGTGACATGCTCAACCAGGGTAGAACTTAAATTAGAAGGTCATTCAGCGTAACCCGCGGAAAAGCTGAGGAATAAAAGCATATTACTCTTGCTTTGATTTCTCTTCCACGGGATGACACATATCTTGGCAGTGAAGTCATCCATCATTTTAAGAGTTTTTAGGGAAAATTAAAAGCATAAAAACGTCCTGGAGAGAGCGTGTGTGATTCTGCACATTCCTACATGGAAGCGAAGAGTTTCTCATGGCTAGAGAGAGGCTGCGGTATTTTAACTGAAAATAAGTCTATTTCACACTTTAAAACTGTTACATTTTTAAGCATAAGAAGAGTGTTGCAGGCTAGGGTGTCATTTTTTGATATTTCTATGTAATAAGTTAAGCTCATACACTCCTCTACTCGCTCTTACTCCCCATTTTCCATCCATTTTAATGTTTTATCCTGTATTATTTCTATTCACTATCGTTGAAATTGTGTCCCTGCTTAAAAATTTCGTTTAAATTTAAATAAAAGTTAATCAAATCCCTGTAGGCTGGCCACACACTCTGATTTTAGCACCTCTTCAGTGTGCCAGCTTCCAACTTCAGTGGGAGTTATGGATAAGCTACATGATTAAAGCATTATTAATCATTTCCTCCCTTTATTTTATAAGTAAACAGCCGACTCTGTTTCTTAATACAATCGTTCTTTTCAAGGTTAATGTATAATTATTTGTTTGCTGTTTGTAACTCATTCCTGTTTAATATAGGGTCTCCACGAAGTGCAGCTTTCGCCAGTATAAATGTTGTGTTACCCAAAATTTGTATTTCATGTGATATAATTTCCGTTGCCAAGATTTCATAATCGTATCGAAAGTACTTATCGGAAGTGAGTGGTCAGCAACTAAATCTGACTTCGTAATTTATTGAAATCTTAAAATTCGCTTGGTTGTCCGTGCGCTTAAAACCCGAATATGCTCATCTATCATAAGAGTGTGTTAGGCCGTGAGTAGAATGGGGAGCCATGTTTGGTAAGTACATTTATCTTCAGTGTAATTGTTAGTTCGTAAAAATATGGATCATTTTCTTGTAGGAGGATCCACACAAATGGTTAACTGGCTCCAGGTTTGTAATTATGCTAACAATAAATATGGAAAATAAGAGTCATTGAGAACAAAAGACTGTAAATCAGTTTTCCCATTGTTTATTTAGGTATGCAAAATAATTTCCATTCATTTCATCTTTCGTGTGCTGTTTGGATCTTGCAACTGAGGTTTTCCACATGGAAGCGGATAAACATTTTTTAATTTGGTCAACTAAAAGCTGAATTTTTCCAAAAAGTGATTTTTCGACTTAAACTATTTTGTTCTCAACGGCACAAAAAACTTTTGGTCGACCACTGTACTGTATAGCAGTATATTTTCATTCAATGCATCCGTGTATTTGTTAATGATATGTGCATCAAATTTAATATTTTTTCGCAAGAGCGCCCTGCCATGAAATGCGTCAAACATCACATATCTGTCTGCATCCGCTGCATCTCTTCCAGCCTCTCTCTTTCCGTGGAGAGCTCTTCCTACCGCTTGTTCCTCTCCTCGTCACTGGCCCCAAGTTTCCCATTAGGTGTGTCGCGTACGCAGCGACAGCTTGGCATGCAGGGCAACTTCGACATTCCTCCTCATGCACGTGCTGCCCAGTGATGTTTTCGTTCCCGTTTGTCCACTCGGACAAATTTCGGACTTTAGAAATGATGGCTCCAACCAGTAAACACAAGTTGAAAATATAATCCCTGCGGCAAAGTTTAGAAGCTGACCTATGGGACATTCTTCGTTCAAGTAAAAATAATGAATATTCTAGCAAAAAAGTAAGATCTTCGTGATTTGGGATATTAAGCATGTAAATTACTATAACTCTGAACACTTTTCCTTCGTTTGGCTCTTAGTAATTAAAATAATTTCATTCACAGATGCTTCTGCCTTAAGCAGACGAACAAGTGCTTCATGTATGAGAGTTTGATTAGTAACATACTGTTTATTTATACGTTTTAAGTTTATTGATTTTGTTAATTTTATTGTTTTCTCGAACTGAATTAAAGAATGTATTTTCTCAAGATAAACTAAATATCTAATTGCTGAAATATTCAACATAAATCTATCCACGTTAAATAGGAAAATATAAAATTACATGCTTTCCACATTTTCTGCGCATAAGCAAACGTATTCTCCCAATATCCTTGGAAGTTTTCTAAAATAAAGTTCATGACTTCATGAAAGTTATAATGTTAATAAGATGACATCAAAGCTTCATTTGAATGTTTTTTTTTCAGAATTTGTGCTCAGCACTCAGAGTCTGGGCTCATTATTAATTCCAAGCTTGCAAGAATGGCTTCATAACTAACACATCATTATGCTTGTGCTGGAATTCTAATGTTGGATGGGAGGGACGATGGGTCAATTATCTTTACCTGAAACGTGAAGTATTGGATCGCCAATTAGTGTTAAGAACAATGTATCCTCGGAAGGTTTTTGGGGTTAAATGCCAAATTCATTTTCAATTGTCAAATAAAACATGCTCAATGTATTAGGGTTCAAAAAGAGATTACACATAGACGGTAAGGATGTGCCGATTGATTGGGTCAGCTGCAATTTAAGATTACTCCTATGTGTTACGATAAACTAATTGTCATTTTAAATTACATTTGCTTTGTTGAGGAGAATATTGGTCCCTACTTTCAATCAAATATGTACCCTGGAGTACTTGGGAGTTGAACGTAATCGATGAATTTCTGTGTTATCATCTGTTGAAAAGGCACTTGGTAGAGTGCTTGAATTTTCACCTGTTAAATACATCAAGTGCAAAACAATTTGGTTCAAATCATTCACATAAAAATTTAGCTAGTTATTGGGATAGGTGACGAACGCTGAAGAGTTGGAGTGAAATCATACCATTTTATGAGACACAATCCGAATATATTTTGTCTATTTCCGAACCTGAATGCGTCTAAAAACCTCAAAAAAGAGGTTAAAATATGCGATGAATCCATTGCCTTTAATTGTTATGTCAACAATCAATTATGCTCAGTTTTGTGCCTGATTGCATTGCCCACAAATTGATGTTGTCTTTATTTTGACTTGGTGAATCCTAAATTTTATTATTACCTCAAGCACCCCGAATATGGTCCCGTAACTTAGCACCGAGGGTCTATCAGCGCAACTGCTCACACTTCTTCTTCCATGTTACATCTTTCCTTGCCAAAGTCATCACCTCATCGCCACCTTTATGTTACAAAGGTGTGAACAAAGTATCTCCAAAGAAATTAAAATGCCTGGGAATTACCTTAACGCCAGATTTGTCGTGGAGAAATCACAACATTATCCTGCACAGCCTTGAAGAAACTAGGATTTATCCAGGACATCAAAGAGAAGTGCCACTTCACTGTCGTTAGCCTTGCCTCAAATACGCCGCAAGCATTAGGGACCATGGACAGAATAATTTCATGTAATTAATACAATGTAAAGTTGGGTGCTTCGAAAAAAACTGGTACGAGGGAACATATAGCGTTTCTCGGCTTTTGAAGAGATTAGGTGGGAGGCACTGGTGATTCGCAGGTTGCACGCTAGGCTTAATATGCTTGAGAAATTCAGATCTAGTTGAATCAAAGCGACACAGAATTATTTTGACGCTGCAATACATCCTTAGGACCGACGAAAGCGATGAAATGAGGTGCATACATCTCCTAACAGATAGCTATAAAAATTCGTTCTCTCTACGCACAAATAAGCGACCATATTTAAAACTGAGCTCCTCTCAAAACAATCACATAATACACTTAACCAATTCACATTCCAAAAGTTATTCTTTACACATTCACTCAGTTGGTGTCCTAACGCCTCCTACCACACACCAATACGGCGGCTGGTAGGGTAGTATGTGGATAATGCTAACTGTGAGTTTGTTTTGCATATTCATCAGACGGACAGTGGGTTGCCGAGAGCATTTTCAACGGTAGATCGTATTCATTTCTGCCTTCGTACCGAGAAAGTTTATTCTTAAAACTTTGGTCATAACTGAGACAAAGTTTAGAACAAATGCTTCAAGTGGCTACTTAGCCTATAGTTGGATGATATTGGGCATCAAAATGCAGGGTAAGATGTTTTGGAGAATCGCTCTTGTTCTCGTTATACTTAAGTTATGCCCTTTTAATTGTTATCTAATGATAATACCGCTTCTAAGTCACAATGTGATACTTGAAAGGCACGTCTACTCAAGGTACCCAGTTATGCCACTTCAGTACAGCAATTACTAGAAAGAAGGCAAGGAATAAGAGCATAGGCTGATTTCCCATCTATCATTTATGCGGTTGCGGATTTACTCTACTAATTCACCGATTTGCACGTGAAATCTTTAGATACACAGTGTTATACGTATGAATGACCACGTATTACATATTCATGCTTGCGAATCAGTTTGTGCAAGGTAGTTTTTCTTGTAAAAATGGCCTACAGATGACGTCACGCGAAGTAAATAGCCAAGAGCTGCGGCAAATCGAGGAAACGTTATTCCCTCTACAGTGATTTTAGGTATTCATCGGAAATGCCAAGGCTGAGAGGTGGGTTGAATCTTCGATGGCTTGCCGTATTGGAAACGACGCCATAGACTTGAAAATAGGGGCGGTGGCCGACACTGAGAGGAGTGGGAGAAGGAAACAAGTTGAGAGAAGAGAGGAGGAGAAAGAAATGAGGAATGCCGGGAAGGAAATTGGGACAGGCAAAAATAGTGGGACCAGGGCTTGGGCTCCTGGGGGGTCAGGGTTGCATGCTGAAGGAATGAGGGGCTGAGAAAATGAGGGGAGGGAGGTGGAATAAGATGGGGGATTTGCGATGCTCAGGAAAAGGGGAAGAGGGAAGGAAATTTTGGGTGTGTATGGGGCGGGGAAGGGAATGTAAGGAGGAAATTAGTGGCGCTATCGCCTCCTTAATTACGGATATAAAGAGAGAGAGAGAGAGAGAAGGAACTAGGGGGAGCGTAAAAAAAGGAGCTGTAAGAAGAAGGTCGTCCTCTCAGGGGAGAAGAAGCGTCTATTGCTCGGGAGAGAGGCGACACGAGGCGAAGTTGGTTGAAACGATGAGGATTAGACCCACTGGCAAGGAAAGGGGGAATGGGACAGTGATGTATGTGTGTACCTAATGGCCGATTGCACAAAAATTTAGCCATGGAATCAATAGCAGTAAGATGAAGGAACAGGTCAATCATTGGTCGATCAATCCTAAAAATCGTTGATTGCAGTCCTCCACCCTTCCCTGTTTAATACTAGTTCCCTCATCTCCTGATATCTCTTCCTATGTACTTTATTCTTTATTTGGTCCATGAACTTATTCCTAGTTGATCTTGTGGGGACCTTTCTCTCTGTTTTACCTTCAATTACGTTCTCCACATACCCATTGTGTCTCAGGGTGTGTTCAGTCCATCTGGTTCTTCTCTTCTGTATGGTCTTCCTTATGGTTCTTTTCTCTTCTTACTCTTCTATTCACTTCATCATTTCTTATTTTGTCCGTCCATTTTTTCTTCAGCATTCTCCTTCTGAAATAGGCTTTGAAGGCTTTCAGCCTTTTCTGGTCAGATTCTCCAATGGCCCATGCTTCTGATTTATAGAGTGCTACTATCCACACGAACTTTATCAGATACTGTTTCCTTGTTTGTAGTTCTAATATTCGGACTATGTCCAATAAAATGGCTTGATGTCACTTCAACTCAACCTATTGTGTCTCAGAGTTAGTCCAATCCATCTACTTCTTCTACTTATTACCTGCTGACCACCACATGGTTGTTTGGCAGGGAGTGACTTATCACCAGCATGAACCACAGGGAAGAAAATTACTTTCACCAACGTGCAGCACATAATTGGCATGCTACAAATACTACAGTAACCACAGAATTAATCTATTATGTAACTACGTAAACGTGACACAAGAGCCATGCAGGAAGTATGAAAAACATGGCGTTAGTATTACTCGGCAGATTTACAAACATGCATTAGGGTGCATGTGTATTAATTAGCTAAACTACCTGTTAACTTACTTATTTCTAAATCTCTACGCAACCATTATAGTCTCTTATCGATCGCGAGAAAAATGACATTTTAAACCTATCTGAGCTAAAACATATTTCCCTCATTTTATTCTTGTGATCTGATCTTCCGTAGTAGGTTAGAGTTTGAAGATATTGAAAAGTTCTTCTGCAAATAAATCGGTTTATAATTTACTTAAAATATCTTAAAAAAGAAATTCTTAAAAGAAAAGAAGAAAGAAAGTCTAATTTTCAATCGACGGTCTGATAGCGATTCCCATCCTAGTTTTTGCAAGAGGTCAGTTACACTAACGAGACTATCATGATGGCCCTTTATGTATCTTGCTGGTTCTCTGCACGCGTTCTATCTCTGTTTTTAAGCCTACTTCATGTGGATCCCAAGCACTGGCAGCGTATTCTAAATGGGGTCTAACAAGGGAGAAGTAGCTGATTTCTCAAACTTTATTGTCGCACTTTCCGAGTACTCTTTTAACAAATCCCAATTTACGATTAGCCTGACCAGTCATTTCTTGAATATATTTTCATCACGGGAGATCATTTGTTAGTTTAACTCCGAGGTGTTTTAGACATTCTACAGTCTCTAATTGGGTATTTTGTACAAATTAGAGACTGTCAACCATCTACTATTAAGGTTCTTCTTTTCTGTATAGTCTTCCATATGGTCCTTTCATCTTGTACTCTTCTGCACACTTCATCATTTATTCCTGGAATAGGTGTAGATAGAGCAACGGCTTGCACAGTTACTCGAGTAACAGGGTACCATGGTTTCAGGAACGGATGCGCGCGTCACCTTAAGTTGGAAACTTTACAGGGAGCATCTTCAGATCCCAGTTAGACTGTGTAACCGTGGCCGAAATGGGCGCTTGGCAGAGACTAAGCATGCTTTAGGGGCTGTCCATAATCTACGTAGACACTAAATAGGGGTGGGATGGGGTACGAGAGTTATCAACGAAGGTCCATGTCAGGGGGTTGTGTGCGTATACTATGGTCGATACGACGCGGTTGGAATGACATTGCCAGGGTAGTTTTTCTTTTATTTACCTTTCCTTAAAAACAGAACAAAATTACAGATAGTCCATGTTAATCAATTAAAGACCCGTTTCACAGATTTTTCCGCAAAAAAGAAAAGAAAACCGGGGGAAATGGGGTCCGCATGAACTCTAAGAGTGCCCGCGATGGGAGGTAGGGGAGACCTAAAGGGGGCGTACTTTTGTCTACGTGGATTATGGACAGCCACTAAGCAGAGCGCGGTTGACCTGGAGCTAACTTTCTCTTTTCCAAAGCGGGCCTAATCCTGTTCTAATATCAAAGCCGGCAGCCCAAAGTATCTACCCTCAGTATGGGTACATAGCAAGACACTCAGCGATCTTGCTGGGTGGGTTGGGTCTTCCTCTTCGTCACCTCCACGTCCCACTCGAGCATACTCGCGCCAAGTAGGCTTGAAGATTTGGCCACGGCATATGAATCACTTTGTCCTGAAGACGCATCGTGTTATGGACGTGACTCGTTCTTTCTAAGGTTTCCGTGGCGAGTAGGTACTGGTTCCAGTCCTTCTTCCAGGATTCAGCCGCGTCGCTGTTTTTCCAGAATCGTTTCACCTCCTATCCTGGAGGTATCTTCAGGTTGAAGATGTCAGCGCTTCTTCTGAAGGGGTTTACATAGTGGAGAGGGTCGCTTCTGATTGGCTGTCCGTTTTGCCGCATCGGAGGTAGAAAAATGAAATATAGCGTACGGAGTTTTTGGTACCAAAATCTTTTTGTGTCAAATTGTTTTCCATTAAATCAGGTACTGGCATTTCATTCTTAGATTATAACTTACAATAAATTAAACTTTTTTGGAGAAACCGCCTCGTATGATGTAATTTTATTGAAATTGACCGAGATCGAATATGACCGAGAATGAGAAGAGAAATCCTGCATATTGAACCGCGGTACGTTGTATGCCTAATCTTTGAAAGAAATGGTGATAAATATTCCGTGGAGGAAAAAAAATGACCAAATATACCAGATGCCCAATTGAACTCTTCAGTAACTCATATTTTTGAGTGAGTAACACGATGCTTCCTGCAAAACTAATAGGTTCCCTTATGTGAGACATTTGAGGGTCTAGAGGAGTGTTTTTCATTCTTATTCGAACCACCGCACCTCACAATATCACTTTAAAATTTTTTCCAAATATTAAATGCCTACGTATAAATCAGTACAGAAAACGTAGGTGTATATTATAGTGAGTTATAGTGTAGTATAGTGTTGTATAGTATAGTGAGTGGTGTTATTAGTGAAAACTTTATGTAATGAAAAATGTAAAATGGCAAGGTACATGCCTCAAAAGAGATAAAATTTAGCAATCCACGTTTTACGCCTAGAATAAAAATACAGAAAATTGTATGCAATCACTTTGCTTAGAAATACGCTCTCTAGTGTACAGTGTCCAAAACGGATCAAAATCAATTTACCTGTTGTGTTGAGAAGTAAGATAGATACTAGAACGATAGCAAATAGCCATCAATCTCACATTTCGTCGTTCTCTCCTTCCGACTTCCTTCCCTGTGCTGTTTCTAATTTATTGATCAAGGTCGTTCAATGTCGAGTTTATTCTTCCTTCAGTGCCGTTTTTTTCCACAGAAAGCGGACCACTATATATGTATTTAATCTGACGAATTCTTCATAAGCATAGCATAGGTTATTCAACCTATTTGTTGTTACGGCTGCGAATCTGTGATCGATATGACTACTTGCGCGGCGTATTCGCTGATTTCCTTAGGAATGCCATGGCAGTGAACGCTCAGTGAGCACCTTTGACTTTCACTGAGACTTGATGTCGCGAGTGAATTGACTGCGAATGGTAGGCGGAGACGAGAGAAAATAATATCAACCTTAGCTAGTTTGATTAACTTCAAGCAGGAACATTTATATAACAAACAAGTATTTCAATTTAAAACAAAACCTTTGGCTAAATACCGTAGACTCGGGGTATAGAGGACGATCAGATTTCATCACATCTGCAGGTCCTTTCATGTCCGCGATAAGTTTCAAAAGAGGCCGGGCCTAGCGAAGAGACGACGTGGCTGACGATTAAGGGCAGTGAGCTGACCAGCGCAGGAGTGAGGGGGGTAGGGGAATCCTTGTCGGGTCGTTGATTGGCGGAGGAAATGGCGCTAGCGTTGAATCGGTCAGAACAGAGTGTACCACTATCACTTTCAGTTGATTGTTCCATCGCGGACAGCGAACGCGAGACAGCGAATTGCGAGGCCAAATGCGCGAGGGATAGTCGCAAACGGCTTTTACGAGTATTTTTGGCATTCGCGAGTTTTTTGCGATTAGTGGTTCCGGCAGAGTGGTTTTTGCAAGTGGAAGGGGGAAATTTTGGCGCACCTTATGCCCACATTTGACGTTGTTTTTTCGTGTTTACATTATCGCTAAGACCATCTTAATGGTGTAATCTGAACTAATTCAATAACAAAACTTGAAGCAATGTGTTTTGATCATAATACACTTTAAAATTGATACATAACGATAGATGACAGTACATTTCGCCTACGCGCCGTCATCATCGTATGTGTGCAATAAATAGCGTTGATATGCTTCAATCTGCGCCAACCATAATACCTTAAAATGAAAGTTACCAATTTTTCCAGTAGGAGGTAAAGTACCAAGGTCGTTTCATATCGATTTTATACTTCCTTCGATTCAGGTCCTTACAATGAAAATGAATCTGCCACTGAAATATGCTTATATAGGTCTATATTTCCCTGCTTACCTACATGACAGTAACTGCATTATTGTTGGTTCTGATTATTTCAAGCAAAAATATTCATCTTCGTGTCGGCGATTTTAGTCCATCTTTGAAGAGGTTATAAATTTTAGTCGATGCTTTAATCGTCAGTTCCGGCAGTACGGAATGATGATTAATCGTGATGGAACGAGGGTAATAAGATTATCTGGGAGAAAGACTTGTAATCACTTTTATCTGGCCTATAAAACTAAAATTAAAACTGTAGATACGATGACAGTTGGACATGATATCTGGAAAACCGATACAATTAAGTTTTTTTGTTTTGCTTTTTGAAATCTTCAAGGTTGAAAGTAACATAATCAACTCTAATCTCAAAATGTGTAATTTTATCAGTTACTGTCTTTTGGCTTAGAGGGCAGTCTTCTCCATATGCATAATATTTTTTGTTGATTTGGCAATGGATTTGTATTCAAGATGACGGCTTGCCCCGCATATTTGCTAATTTTTTCGGGTGTTCTGTCGTGGTAAGAGCTCATTAAGAAGAGTAATGGCGGCTGTATGGTGAAATAGTTGTGAAGACCCATATCGATTCACTTACTATCTAATGACCTTGGTTACGGAATATGCAGCAGTAACCCCTACATAAGGTATTAAGATTTGACGTTCAATCATATATCCATGGTTTAATAAAAATATACTGCGATCGAATATGTATTGTATTAACTTTGCTTTGTATGTATTGTATTAACTTTGTCGGCCCCGGTGGTGGAGTGGTAAAGTCCTCGCCAGCTAACCCTAGGGTCGAGGGTTCGAGTCCCACCTGGGTAGAATATTATCTGCCCAGGACATGGGTGTTTGTGTCTCTTCCGTTGTTACTGTTATTCACCCGACGTAAATTGGCCCATTGTGCTGTATTCGGGGTAGTGAAGATAAATTTAAAAAAAATGAAATACAGACATGCGAACTCCAAGACTGCTTGCCTTATTTCCTAATGTCACTGTAAATACAAACATAAGCATTTGGCCACTTAACGTAAACAATTGTTCAAATTAAGCTCAGTTTTACTATTCCAACTTAATTTCTATGAAATATTGTTTCAAATTTCGATGTCATGTTTTACAAAATATTGTGCAGCTTACAAAAATGGACTCACTTGCATATGAATTTTAATAAATGTTATGGCTGCAGATAATATTAATTTTATGCCTTACTGCTTGAACAAATGTGGAAATACAAGTGGAAATTATTCACAATTATTTAAAAAAATATACTTATAATATGGGAAGAATACTTGCGCTAATCACAAATCTGCAGCCTGACTACACGCAAAAATAATGTAGATCTAATTCTCTCGAAAATCAGTCGCGGTAAAGATAAGTTTATGGTGATACATAAATACTATCTAATTTTTATGCATTAAATTTTGATAAAGTTACTTAAGAAGCAGATGTATAAAAAGAGGTATGGAATGGGAAAAAAAATTTGCGTGAACTCAGATATGTGGTCGAACATACCACAGAAAACTTGCACCTACACAAATCTACTCGATCATTAGAGGCGATTAACGTCGTTCGTGACGAAAGATTCCTTTAATAATATCTAACTTGAAGGTGCTAAATTTTGGTAAAAAGTGCAGAATAGACAAGAGATGGGAAAAAGATATATTGAAAATCAAAGTGGTCGGGGACACCGCATGTCTGTAGTTGCGGGTTAATCAAATGAATTTTCAAGTGGTAAAATATTGAGATTACCTGTATTCAGTGCGCAGCAATTCTCTTCTGCGGACCTTGTGAGAGACTTAAACTGATAATGCGAGCGGTAGAAGAATGAATGGAGGAGGACAGAGACGGGTGGAAGATTTGGATGAGGGCGAGGGAGTGCATATGAGTCTTGATAGGGGCACTCAAGGGAGATAAAACGGTTGAAGAAGAGACGGGGACGCTTATTTGGAGCGGGACGGAAAGAGAAAGGAAGATGTTTAGTGGGTTTTAAAGGAAAGTCCCACGCAGTCACACCCACACTGCAAAAGATGCTCCCTGGGCCAAACAAACGAAATGAGTAAGGATTCGGACGAAAAACCCCGCGCCGGACGGAATTACGCAGGGGTGGAGGGTTTAAGCGCACAGGAGGGAGGGAGACAGAGAGAGAAAAAAGGAGCTTTTCAGCAATGGGGCCGCTGAGGGACTGGTGAGATGAAAGTTGGATTTAGAAAAAAAAAGAAAATAAAAAATAGACGCACGCACAAGAGGGAAAGGGTGGACTATGGGGAAAAACAGACGCGATGGTACGCCTAATCCTTAATTTGCACGAGGGAACGAAATGCAGGGGAAAAAATACACAGACGCGTCTCCTTTACACAGCCTGAGAGGGAAGGATATCTCTCTCTCTGCAAGTCGGAAAAAAAGAAATGGAAACATCGTGCGACTGTCGTACATATTTATACCGGCATTAAGCATTGGCAATTTCCTCTTAAGCTGTGCGTGGCCCTGTTGGGGGTTATATCCCTTCATTTTCATACATTTTAGAGCCGCTGAGAGGAAGGACGTTCAGAAGGTCAGGAATGAAACTGGATTAAAGTTTGAAGATCAAGGGATGATGAAAGTGGTACGCTGTTTAAAAGCAACGTGCAAAGGTATACATATGAGTTCAGTAGATACATTTTTGTTAAATATTTTCTGCAAATGAATGAGTAGATGTGTTTAGACTCTTTTGATGCATTCTGGGTGCACATGATACCTTTAATTACCAAGCGGCTGGAATAAATATCTAATAAAATATCCACAAAAGAAATTTTAACTCCTACCATAGACATTTTCTAAATAAAATAGCTGACAAATAGTTGCTTTGGTTTCGATTTTAGCAATGAAATGTCTTTGTAGGCGTAGTAATTCATAAATTTTATATTTGACAAAGCTTCGGATCTAATATCTTAAAATGCTGAGCGGCTGGGGTAAATATCAAGTGAAATGCCCCCTTAATCTATCTTAAAAAGATCTTGAAACGCTAGCCAAAGAAATTTTCTTAATAAAAAGAAGACAAGTAGGTATTATGGTTTCGATTCCATTAATGAAATGTCCATAGTGATGTAGTAATTTAAAAATGCATTATTTGGCAAAGTTTCCGATGCAAAACTATTTCCAATCCTGATACGTATTCGGTTAATTTCGCCCGAGACTAACAATATGAACGCCTTGAGTATTAATTAAAATGGAGTGCTCTACTTGCGCAGTACACCTTCATAAATGCAATTCTAATAGATTAAATTCTTTATAAAAGAAATGATTAAATGCAAATATTTCTGTCATATTGATCGAAGATGAAATTTGTTGGAAAATTAAAAATATCGGTAAAATATCGAATAAATTTACATCAGTCAAACATTGACATATCCGTTTGTTCGCTGGATGTGTAGTCATCTAATCTACCTCTCAATAGTTAATTTACAAAAGAATAACCTTTAATCTTCTTGCATAGCAAGTCGAAATAGTATCGGTGAATTAAAACTGACTGCTTTCAATTTGTGGAAACTATTTTAAATGTCCAAATATATTGTTGATGGATTTGTTCTTCTCCGTATATTACCATTTCTGCGTCTAACTTAATGTTTACGCTCATGATAGTGGCCAAACGTCATTGAAATTTTCCTGTAAGTTATCTACTTCGTTGATGTTGCTGCAATTGTGCTTCAGAGAGGAATATTTTGGTTAATAATGATAGCTTTTTTTTACAAGAACTCATTTCCTGGTTGGGGACAAAAACATAAATATAATATATACAGTGAATATTGTGGAAATCTATTGTTCACATGTACTAGATCAATTTGAAGCGAGATTTTCCGTTTCTAAATTTACTCAAGCTCTGCTCTCTTTTGAAAAAAATCATAATTTCTAATTTCTTGGCTTAATTAAAACACACAATTAATCTACGCCGGTTTTCTTATTTTGGGCTATATTTACACCATCGCTTGTATTCTTGACGTCATTTTTCGCTATATTTGTCGGAGTTCACTGAATTGAAACTCATCAAGGCCTTCTTCATTTGCCTTGCGACTTCTGGCCCTCGGCTTTAACAAACGATTCCCCCGAGTAATTCGGCCCCGGAGATGGAGATTGAAACTTTGAAACTAACGATTCAGCTTTTTCGAGATGAAAAGGCAAATGAATGCCTGAAAAGTAGCGTGGGACTTTAGGGGAATGACGATTCGAATGGAGAGGGAGTGGAAATACGACGCGTTATAATTAATTCCTCGCTAAATAATTGTGACCGTTTTACTGAGGAAGTAGTCCCTCTTGGTGAGTTGCTTTTGATCTTAGGTCGCTTATTAATCTCCGTCGCGAAGGCTATTCATTCGCGGGACCATAGAAAGCCATTGACAGTGTCCATTTCGTCCCCGCTTCTCTACTGCCTACCCCTATCTTCCCTCTTCCTACTCCAATTCTCCATCACCTTTCGCCTTCATGCCCTATTCACAGTCAACTATTTTTCATTTCATTCAGCACTATTTCCCTCTTTCCGGTTAGAGCTGTGCAAAGTTTCCGAATCTATTCCTGCGAAAGAAAGTGCATTTCCGTATGTGAAAATGAAAAACGGTCGACAAAATTAGTTCAACTTTAATTTTAGCCATGCTCATTTCGTAGAAACTTCTTGCTGATTTACTTTACCTTATTTGACCAAAAGTAGAACTAATTTTAGAAGTGAGAGCTTCGTAGAATTTTCAGTGTGAAAATCGTTCAAATGAAGAACGTAACAATTCAATCAAACCGTGGTCAAAGTAAATTGTGAGCGTGTATTTATATTCACAATAGTGCATATATTTACGCCAAATGTTATTGGATTCCACGATATGAGATTGTAGCTGCACTTTTCTATTAGAAGAAAGGCTATTGCATTATTTGTTTGCGCATACTTCCTAATTTATGGTAAATATAAATGATTTAAATTATAACTGTAATTTTTATTTCCCCAAGTGAAAATAAATTCGAATACTCTTGCAATAATTTTTCACTGTGCACACTCCACACTAATTTATTTTCGCCGACTATGGTTTTAACATACAATGTCATTTTCAAGGTGGATATCCCTTATTTCAGAGTCCTTATATACTCAAAACGAGAGGTCGGTGGCGGAAGTGAATTAAGGGGGAATGGGGAAAGAGGCCAATTGTTCGTTCAGAGGGAAGGGGAATACCAGTGCGATAAACTAATTTATCATCAGGAGAGTACTTTGTGACTTTATCACAGTACCTTTGTTTGAAGGGAAGGGCGGGGGGCATTCTACGCTTTAGGGGTTGGTGTTTCAAGATGAATGACAGGAGGGGGGGAAGAGGAAATAACACAATGATAAGGACGGAGATTATGACTTAAACAGATCGGGAAACATACTGAAACATTATTGACAACAATGGGGAATGCAAGTCAAGAGTAAGGTCGTTAACAAATTGAACATTTTTTACCAGTATTTGTAATCTAAAACTGCTTTTAAAAATCTAACATTTTACCTTTATGTTCAAAGTGAGAAATTATTTCATGCGTCGCGTTTCCACAAAGTTAAGTCTGAAACTGTAACTTATATTCTAACACTCCTGCCGGTGAAATGACGTTCTACTGAGACGTATGGATGAAATCTTGCGGCTGCGTCAGTTTTTACACCCTCTTCTTACTTTTTTTTAGTTTTCGTCATTTTTTTACTTCATAGATGTCTTTCCCGGTTCAAAAACTTTTGCATCATTCCATTTGTATCCATTTTTACATCTTTCTTCAGTTTATTTTTGCAAACTATTCATTCGTAAAACTCTTGCATTAGTAAGATACTGTTTACCCTGTATCTCCCCATCAGGCACTCTTGCACCGTCTTGGGCAGCAATGAGTGACTTTAATTGAATCTGGAAACGGGAGCTGTGTCATTTACGAGGGGTTGAATGCTGCGGCAGTTACCGCTTCTGACTTGGAGATTTAAGCGTAAAAATTAGTAATTGAGCAATATGAATGATAGACAGACTGAAGAGCCTTTCGTTAATTATTTGAGTATTTTTTTTCATCTTTCGTAAAAAATTTACAGTGATTATTTCCCCTTGCTTAATGTCGCATTATTAAATTACCCAGTTCCTCACTGAGGCATGAATTTCGATAAATCAATGGTCAGTTCTGCAAAGTATCACTCGCTCATGATCATAGGTCTTCGAGTTTAATATTCTCTGCACAAAGTATCCACGTAAACTATAAAGGAAGATGATTGGATGTGTATGTTGCGTCAAATGATGACTTTCTATTCCATTTGCGCGGGTTCAAACCCAACTATTGATGGCTATTTTTGGCATAATTACTTTTGAAATTATGAATTTCACTTGGATTACAAGTCGAGCACTGTAATCTGTCCATTGCTTTTGTAACTTCTGTTTAAGAGCCTACTCATTAAAACGCCAAGGGAGGAGAGGAAAAGTGAACATGCTATGACCTAACCTACTGAAAGTGTTACAATAAGGGACCATAATAGTTGCGATGGATCAGTTTTAGGATACTTTGACTCTGACTAGGTGAAATAGATTTTTAAACTAGTGCATGTAAATATCTAAACATCGTTTTTAGCTACTAACCTTGCATGTAATTTTACGTATTTGGTTCTCATCTTTATCGAGAGGATTTTACTTCTATTTTCTTCCATACATATCCGTAGGACTTCAAAGTGTGGACCACCTTTTCATTAGTGCCTAAAAGTCCTCTCAGTTTTTTTTCAGTGCCCTTTCTCGTCTCTGTTCCGACCCGTCCATTTAATGTCAGGCTGAATGTTTTTGAAGCCTCTGGACTTCCAATGTAATTGTCCATTAGACATAAAATGCAATAATCTCTACGGAAATTGTCAGGTGCAACACCTTAATTGATAGGCCTATTTAATTTGAGCACGATGGTTTCTTTCCAGTCACGAATACTTATATTGGTTGATCTTTTTTTTCACTCGAAGCCCCTTAGTCACTTGATCTTTCTTACAATTTGTGCATATGAGATTGATATACTACGAAGTCACTCTGGGATGAAAAAATGCCATAGGTTGACATTCCCTACAAATAATGCCATCGCCATTTGACTTCACCGGCAATAGGGAAATACAGGGTCGATGGCCGGTCAAGTTTAGTGTTTTTCATGGCATATTTCTCCTTAAACTCATTTAATGCAGATTCCATGGTAAGCGATGGATTTTGTTCTATCCAGATCTCACTCTGCCTGTAGTGTATTAATTAATTCTATTTCTCTATTCCACGAGTTAAAATTGAACTTTTCTCTGTGCAGGTTCACATTCTGTGATTGTAGCAATCGACCCATTTTATTTAAGGGTGCTTAGAAGCCATCTTCTCCATTCACCGTAATTATTACTCAAACCATAGTAAACTCAGATCCTTTTTTCATCATATTCCTTGGTATTTATACAATATGTTGAATAATTCATGTATAATGAAATGAAAAATGGAGGGAGGAGTAGAGGAAGACCGAGGAACAAATAAATAGACCAAACAGAAGTTCGTAGAAAGGGATACCAGGAAGTAAGAAATTAACAGTAAATTGGGAAGGATCTAAGGCAACAGTCAACCAATCTCTCCCAAAAACACTTTGACGTGCAGATGCTGAATTAATGATTAAACGATAAATGTCATTCATCGAACTCAAAACAGTTATCGTTGCGGTGGAAGACGAAATCCGGAACAGTCAAATAGATGACGTGAGTACTGTTGAGTCAATGTTAGCCGAGTACCAATTATGTGTTATTCATAATACATAGGTAATTATATCACTACATTATTTACCCAGTTGAGTATGTTCTAAAAATAATTTTTTTGTTGTTTTTACAACTTTTTATTTTATAAAACGGCTTGTTGGAGGATATCACTTCCACCAATACACTTTTCTGCTACTTGGATGACTAGAGAAAGCAAGAAAAAAGGAGTTAGGTACGCGTCTGAGTAACAAATGAATATATCATTAAGATATTGGAAAATATTTGATTACAAAATGCTTACAAAATTACGATTGCTCTATATCCAAAATGTAAATGTTAGCCGTATTACGTCATAGCAGTAAATAATTGTATTTATTGGTATATACGCTCCAGGAGACCAAACCTTATTACTTCTGTTTTCTGTTTTACGAGTCGACTTAACTACCCACTGACTTGTTTAATCAAGACTTCATCGTAGCAGAAAGAATCAACCCTCAAATTATGTTTAACGATCATAGACTGTTAACGATAAACTAAATATTACGACCGGATGAATAAACCGCATAGTAGGACAATATTTACGCGTAATCCGTTCAAAGCAATCAATAAAACTGTCCTAATTCTGGCAATTTTTGTTGCGTTGAATTAGCCATTTTATGAGATAGAGCAAAAAGGAAAAAATAGTGAAAAGGGAAGTAATGAGGCCAAATTTTTCTTTCCGGTACACCCAAGTCTTCTGGAAAATTAATGCCCTTGTGACTCAGGCGAGCAAGCCAAAATATTTCCACGAAATTTGTTATTTTTTTAAACCTTTTTTTAATTTCACACGGAGATATGCGACCACTTGCAGCGATAAATCTGACGAATTCTTTCGCGGGTGGAAGATGGATGGCGTCTAATGCCGGCGCTAGCTGAAATTTCTGCATAACTGTTTTTATATCATGCGAGCTTGGCGATCTTCCGATGTGCCGCATCTTTTTTTCCCCACCCGATACTTGCGCTCGCAAAATTAGTGGACTAGGAAGATGCGTCGTCATGCTAAGTTTTGCTAATATTTTTGCACATTGAAAATCTTTAGGGGCCTGCAATCAAGATTTTATATACAGGAGAAAGACCTGTGTGTCGTTCGTTTCAGTTGGCATGAGTGATTTTAGTTGATTTACACATTTGCGTGACACATAGAAAAAATGTTACCAATATAATTGTGAGTGATAACCGCAGAGAATATTTCACATACGAGTTCGTATTGAGAGTAATAGTTCAAGGGAGGAGGATAATTGTAGGCTATTTTTTGAAGATGTAAAGGCCCCAAAAGGGGTCCTTTGGTGGTCTGCGGTACGTTTTGGGTTTTGTGCAGTGGTTTAATTTTTGCTTTTTTAAATTACTTCCACTCAAGATAGAGGTTTGGAATTTTCATATCAAATGACTCAAAGAATGAAGTTTATAGTTCATTCAATCAATCACTTTGTTATTGTCTGAAAATCACGTTTTTAGCTGCAAAAACACCCATTTTTCTCAGAAATTAACAATACCTTATTCGCTAGGCATCCAGATTTTGTTCTTTGATGAATTGAAAATTCATTTTGCTTTGTTATTTTAATTAGGAATGCTAAGCATTGGGTTATGTGCAACGGTTTATTGTTTTTTCTTTTTAAAACTACTTTCACTCAAGATGGAGAGTTAAAATTTATCTTTTCAAGTACCTGAAAATAGGATACTAATAATATTTGTAGTATCATGCCAAAAAAAAATGAAGTTTATGACTTTCTTAATCGATTTTCTTTACAAATATTACTTGACAATCAAATACACAAAAATAATAATTGCATAATCCCGAGCAACGCTGGGTAATTCAACTAGTAGATAATAAAGAAAGCAATTCATCGGTACCAATTTGGTTTTAAGGCAATTTTTATATCATTTAATCGCGTATCCTAAGGAAAAAAGGATTTTTTCGTAAATGTTTAATTGCACGTGTAAAAATTTCATCTTTTCATTCACGGGTAATACTTAAATGGACAAAACTTCATTATGTCATAAGTACTCCACTGTGAATGAGATATCTTTCGTAAATATTCAATTGCATGGTAAAGATTTTCATGTAATCGGTTAAGATATTACCAAGCAGCTACGCAAAACGATAAATATAATTGTATACTCTTTGAAGGCATCAAAAAATTTGCCCAGTTTCTCTAGCAAAGATTTACTATTTCACGCGATGTGGGCAGGAATGCCTAATTGACTATTCCCCCTATACATGTAGAGGTCTTGGGCCATTGTCCTCTCTACTCGCGAGGCTGTGTAAATCTTCTTTGCAGTGTTTATTGCGCTTTTAAAGTGGCAGTAGCTGCAATTCATTGCAACCGCACGCAATGTTAAACGGTAGGGATTCTAATTTCATCCCCTTCCGCTTTTAATAAAGACAGCGATAAATCAATCTTCTCCATTCTACCCAAAGCTTACCCATGTTTTTTGTTCATCTGAAACTACCTTCGCATTCACGCTGCGTTAAGTTCTTAGTCTATCGCATTGCAATCCCTGAGAGTTGTATTTTACCTCCCTTCGTTGTATGGAGAAGAATATGCGATATATGAGCTCTCCTTACATGTTTGACGTAGTTACCTTTTCAGTATATATTGTGTCTATTTGCTCTGTATTAATAATAAAGTTTACACAGCAATTATTTTGAATTTACAATTATTCATAATTTCGTTGATATACATCTTGTCTATCTCATGTCCTCCAAATCTTTTCACCCTGTAACGCAAAGTTGCAGAAATTTTCACAGCCTAAATACCGTTTGATATTTTCTGAAATAAAAAGAAACTCAAAACAATTCACTCCAGTGCTGAATAACGTTTAGCATATATTACATTATAATTGGGTATGAGCTGAGCAAAATCTGGTGGTCCTCTCTGGTGATGAGCATTACACAAATAGACACAATGATGCATAAGACGATTTTGCGCAAAATTACTCATCCAGAGGTCCTCCATAGGAACCCATCAGTAACTCTATCGAAAGACGTTCATAATCGAATGTATTCTTTCTTTGATACAGGTCTTTGCAACATACGCAGGTCAGTCATTTATGTGCTTGTTTTAGTGTATTCTCTGTAAACATAGTTTATGATGTTCAACGTTTTTGTTGATTTGCAGTGCATTATTATACGAAATAAAGACTTGCGCCGCTTATTCACTGATTTTCGTGGGTGTGCTGTGGCAGTAAATGCACAGCGAGCATATTAATGGCGGCCAAAGGTGGAAATGGTTGCGAAGACCCATATTGAAGAAGCTACGGTTATATCGAGACGAACAACCCTGCCTCTACCCACTCATTAACCCTCGATACACCCTCACTGACGTCTCATTTTCTCTTGCGAGGTACATTGTCTTTAATTAGCCTAATTTATCTAATAGTCGATTGTAGGTGACCTAGAGAGAAAAACTGAAAATCCCTCTATCATTTCAAAGTATGTATTATACTCCGAGAACTCCCTCTATTCTCCTGTTACTGATAACCGAAAGGATGAAAACTAAAACTAGTACACTTAACTTTGTGAAAAATATTTTTTTTCTGCGAAAAAGTTTTATTTCTTCGACGCTACATTATCTCTACGCATGGCGATGCCGTAAATTAATGAAATGCGTCCTACAAATGAAAAAAATATAGATTAGTACAAGATTTTTACTTCGTTATGGATGCTAACGTAATTAAATACTATGAAATTATGCCTGACGCGGTCAAGTTTACGAAGAATGAGGTTAATAGGACGAATAGATGCCAGACGTATGTAGTCATATTCGCAATGTATACAGAGCAGATGTGAAGTTTCAAGGTGAAGCGCGATGCAGTAATGCTGGAGACAAAACCTAAAGCCGCAGAAATACTTAAGGCAGAATTAACGCTGATTGGCATCTTCATAGAACCAAGTGCTAATTAGTGAAAAAATCGTGTTTATTGCATGTATTAAATTTATTCACATTCACGCGGTATTGCAATAGTTTTGTGAAAAAAAATTTTCTGACCATAAACTATGAACTTGTGAAAATATAGACTGGGGCTAGAATAGGATGGGAGTTTTAACTATTGTAAATAAATGCAAGTGTACGAACTTATTCTAATTTTAAAAGAATGTAGCTATAAATTTTTTCCTTTTCCGAGTTTTTTCCAATCTTTATAAACAGACGCTTCGCCTCCAAACGACTTAATTTTGTCTCGATTCCATTACACTTCTCCGTTATTCGGCAGAGCTCCATTTTTAAAAACTTCATGGTTTTTCTCACCCAAATTTTTTCAATTGATAAAAATGCAAGAACTTCATTTGTGCCCTTCTAATTGTTGGTCATATTTTGTTCATTGTCCGTTTTGTATTAGTGGTGAATTACAGATTTTATGAACGAGTTTACTGAATAAATGAGTTAACTGAGGAAATTAAGCCAGAAATATGCGCGAACAATTTATACTAAATAAGCATAACAATCAAACTTGAGCGAAATTTCAAATATTCAAATTAGCTTATGACCACCATATTGCATTGCACCACGCACACCTGCTTGCGGATATGGATTTTTGTGGATTTTTTTGACAATGAAGACTCGTATTTAATTTGAAAAGAATTTTCGATAGCTAAAAATCATTGGTGAAAATTAGCGAAATGTCCATAATTTATTGAATTTAATAAATCCTATAATTTATTGGATTAATTTGGTAAACATGTTTCCCGGGCCCGCATATGTTTTCCATTTATTCATTCGTATAGGATTGCTAGACATTGAACTTTATGAGAACTAGATGTGATAAATGCTTGAGATTAATTTATGATTTCATTATATCTCATTGAGGACCATGAGTGCGGAAATCTATGGATATAATATACATGCATCTCGTTCCGCGCGAGAAGGGAGTGAAATACGGTCACCTAGTACAATCTGCTCCACTTCATTTTTTACCCGGCGCTCTTGGACCTTTGCCACGGCAGTTTCCTGGCTATTATGTGCGCTGCGGGATTGATTTTCGGGCGTGAAGTTAACACGGCCATGTGCCGTGCGGGGGCCGTGAGCCAGTACGCGTCTGAATGGACGCAGGCTGTTGAGTGTGCGGTCAGCGACACGCCTGTCAATGCTGTCCACGTGGAGACAAATTGCTGTCTCATTCAGCTCGATCACGGGCTCAAGTCATTCGCATTCAGAGACATATATATGTATTCGGAGTTGCCGTCATCATGGAGTGCTAGTCCTCTTCCGAAGGCTTTTATGCACGAAAATAAATGCTCAATTTTTTTCGAGCTACATAACACGGCTAACGAATCCTTCTTAGTCGTAACTTTTTTCCCATAGAAAGATTTTCCGAGATGTCAGAGCACGCTTTGGAAATTTCTATGGAGCTAATAATTAATATTTCATGCGAGAAAAAAATTCTCTTGTACGATAGCTTATAAACTATTCATTCCATAACCTAACTCGTCTTTTATCGAGCCAATAGTTTTACGATGCATTGACTGCAACCATGTTGAAGTTTTAGCGGTAAAAACTGAGTCTCTATTCACCAAATTTTCTAACGCTTAACCAATTGACAAAGGCTAATCAGGAAGAGCATATGAGCGATAAACCTCGTTCCGCATATACGAGGTCAGCCAGTTTTCTCCCTTCTTGAACAAAACTAGGCTATGAAAACGTCAAATCTTTGCCGTGATCTACATATTTTTACTTCTAAGCAAAATTATGTTTCTTGGTCAGCTGTATCATTTTAAAATTGTTATCACTATGTAGTTTTCCAAATCATTAAATTCATATCTTTGCGATTATTTTCTTTAATCACTATGACACATCGATTGTCTCTGTTTTAACTTATGACTAAACTATTATAGATATTTCTCGACCGTTATTAAATATAGAATATCAAGATTTTTGACTTGTAATCACTAATTTATTAACCATAGCAAGCGTTTCATAAAATATTTGGCCATAGTCAGAGGTCTGCGTTAAGATAGAGGAGATTTACAGCCAGATATTTACCCAGATATCATTACAAAAGTGGTGGCATGAGGAATTCACCGAAAGGTTTGATTAATAACATTGAAACATCAACAAAGTAAAATACAACGTAATTGAAAATTGCAAGCAATTCCGTTTGACAACAGTTAAATAAACAAAAACCATTGATGAATTTTGTAGCTGGCCATGAGAAGTATAGTAGTGACCACAATTGAAGAATCAAGTTGATATGTATGCTTATAATTTACGCAATAAATTTCTCCAAGTTAATTTTACGTGTAGTCACCTAATAGTTAAAATATAATGTTGCTAATCTTGTACAATTTTCGACCCCTTTCGATTTTTACCTTGAAGACATGATCGTAAAACCTTGTCAAATGCTTTTGTCTCATAGTCTTCACTGTATGTTTACAGAACTCGGAAAAGTTGAAGGAGATATCTTTAGATTCAAAATTCCGGTGGTGTCCCCCGTGTTGATCCATCATTAAAAAATTTGCTTAAAATTCTGCAGCTGTCAAAAGTATTGAGACGGGAAGGCCATTAAACTTCTCAAGACTCCCCCAGTCCTCGTTTGCTCTTTGCACGGTTTGAAATCGCGTCGCACTGCGGAGCCCAGAAGGTCGAGGAAATTATTTCGTCAGTCAGGCTCCCGACAATGCCCACGCAATCGAACGAGCCGGAGATTATAGCGAGAAAGCAGGGGAAGGAAATGAAGGGTCGGAAGGGTGTAGGGGTAGACAGAAGGATGATGGGCCCGTTTCCATTCAATGGCTGGCAATGTGGAATGTCTTGTTCAACTTTTTCCCTCGTTTAAAGACTCCCTTGACTTTTTCGGCTTAAAGAATTCAGTTATTTACATCTACATCAGCATTATACTGTGCGAACCACCGCGTGATGTATAGTAAGGGGTGTTAGAGCATCAGCCGTGTTTAGGATGAGTAATTGGGAAGTGTGATGGTGAAGTGTAACATGGAAGTATTTCTAGAGGAGCTCAATTTCTATGAGGGTCACTTGTAGTGCATGGAAGGAGTGATATTTTTTTATATATGTAGACCCCAGAAGTCAAGGGGTCTAAGTGACATTTAAAAAGACAAGTTAGGCACAGGAATGGGATGTGAAACTAGAAATCTTTGAGGTGGTAAAGGGATTTTCTTTGATTGAAGGGATTAAAGTGATCTTCTTGATAGGTGATGTACAACTTTTCAACTTTGACTTTAGTTTTCTCAAAACAACAATTTTTTTACTTAGACCCCTTGACTTCTGGGGTCCTCATATCTATTCTGCAGTGCATCTCACCTATTTTTCCACTTCTTTCGAATCTATAAACGTTGTGTGGCGCCAAAATGATAATCTCTCTGTCGTTTTGATACATTCCTATTCTGAATTTCTCAAGAAAACTAAGGCTGGCGTGTAGCCTCCGTACCTTTAGCGGTCCCATATATAATCCCTCTAAATGCTGAGTAACACTATATGTTCACTCGTTGCAGTTTTAAATGA
This sequence comes from Ceriagrion tenellum, assembly GCA_963169105.1. Taxonomy (NCBI): domain Eukaryota; kingdom Metazoa; phylum Arthropoda; class Insecta; order Odonata; family Coenagrionidae; genus Ceriagrion; species Ceriagrion tenellum. Next base: position 75,665,587 of record OY720643.1, read on the forward strand.
GATTTGGTCTAGCGAGAGTATTATACTTTTTATTTACTGCAATTTATCGGATGGCTTACAACACGGAATGCCTTGTTCACATTTTGTCTTCAATTCAACGCTCTGTTGACTCGACGATTCAAATAATTCAATTCAAAGTGGTTTGAGGGATGAAAAGTCGAAGGAGAATGAGATGAAGAGAGAAGGGGGATTGTTTCAAAGTGTTCTAATTTGATCTCCAAGCGTTGAGTGGAAGTTGTCGCTGCCGACATCCCGAGTGCGCGAAGACGGCATAACTCCAATAATTTAACGCATTCAAGACTGAGAGACAGAGTCGGATAGTGGAGAAGAAAGGAAGAAATCAGGATAAAGTGTGCAATAAAGGAGAAAGGGGGATCAAAAATATGTTACTGTACGGCATACAATGGACGGATTACGTTCAAGGAAAAAGAATATTCAAGCCGTCTTCCTTCTAATTCCTGGATAAAATGGATATTATTTTCCTGCTTAAGGTAGTGCAAGTGAGATAGTTCTCAAGTCATAATAAAGACCATATTCGAATTATATGTTTTAATTTCATCACCTGTGAGACACTCGACTTGCATTATTAATGGTGCAAGGATATAGTTTTACATGGCAGAAATGGTAAGTAATCAAATGAAAATATCTATAGAAATCTTTAACTTGACTCATTTTTTTCACGCGGTACGTTTGAAACGCCATCAAAACAAAAGGTTTATTGTGATTCCGAAGAATTTACTGCGGTGATAAAATGGTTTTCCCCGACATGCCGTTTCCTTCCGGGGTAGGCACAGTCAAAATGTTTCACTCATTAATACATAATTGTTCACCTAACTCTGCTTCAAAAATTTCCTCCATACTGACCTATCCTTGCAAACCTCTTTTGCTTCATTTAGTCCCATACACTGCTTCATACACACCCTCCTGTTTTTAAGACTTCTAACATTCCTCCTCCTAAGAATTTCCTCTACCTCATTCAACCACAACTTTATCGGCCTACCTCTACCTCTCGCACCATTCATTTCACTCTTATGTATCTGTTTCGTTATTCGACTTTCATCCATTCTCTCTACATGGCCAAACCAATGAAGCACACTCTTTTCATACACGTCCATTACTGGAGTATTTAACCCACATTAATTCATGACCCACTCATTCATGACCCTAACCAACCTACTTTTGCCGCAAACACTCCTCAGATAACTCATACCCACGGCGTTTAGTCTCTTCTTATGTCCATCCAGACATATCTATGTGACCCGGTGTGTCAGTACACTGCATATACCTCCTAATGGTGGGTCGCGGGCAACTGTATGCTGGCTCTCAAGGTAGTTCTTTCAGAAGGGATCCTAGCTTGAGCAGAATAGAATAGGGAAAGCGGGCCTAGGGTATTACTATGCTTTGGTTTTTCTTGTGGCATACTGGCGAAAAGGTGTCAAAACTGACCGTTAGAGCGCCGTAACCGTTAGCAGAAAAAGCTGCACGTGGTGCGGGTACTGCGAAGGCTGGTAGCCTTGCATGCTCTATTCAAACGTACTGCTAAACGTCAAAATGCTGACAAAATGGTTAATTTTCAAAAATAGTTGGGAAAACGTACAAACTACACACTGTTGATTTTTGATGCCATCTAAGTGTAGGGAATGCCTTATTTTTCATATAAGGTCTTTCTGCAGTGCATACAAGTACCATTTCCCATGTAAAAGGGCAGGTATTTTCTGGCAAATATCTCGGAAAGTAATGTGGTTAGGGGTAGAGGTTTTGGTTTCAATGGAAGAGTGACATATTTTTCTTTAAAATAAGGCGATATTCATTTATTTCTAGGTAAAATGATATTTCGCTTTAACTGCCTTAAGGCTTTTGTAGCACTGTAGTATAGGATATTCCATTGTTTCCGGTTTTTTTACGCTGCTTTTTCTTTTTGATGATGCTTTGTAGCCAATGCTGGCCACATCTTCAGATCAGGTCCGAAATGATCCGAAGATGCGGCCAGCATTGCCCAAGAAACCGATCAATGAGAAGAATCTACAAGATAACGCAACGCAGCGAAACCCGGAATGGAAACAATTGAATTACCTGCAGTATTTGAAAAAAACTTGGGCCCCATCGCTCACGCAAAACTAAATGGCACAGACCTGTTCGGTGCAGAGGGTAGGTATATAGGGTGAAAGGTTAGAAAGTAGAAGCATTGAATTAGGTTACTTGTGGGAGACTGAAGCTGGGGAAGGAAATAACTTCGTGACAATGGGCCTAGGCAATCACACGCAATGGAATTTCACGATTATACTACTCTCATTCGTACAATTATGCCCCTACGACGGTATGATGTATTGTAAATGCGTATTCAAGTCCGTACCATGGTAATCCCTAGTTCCTAACATTGTCACATTACAGTCGTAGCGCTGCAATGGCGAACAGAAGGCGGAAGTATTGAATAGCGGTTATAAAAAACAGTCAATCATTTAGGTGAATAGGATGATCATAAGCATAGAAATGTATCAAAAATATTTCTCCACGTACATAAATGAGTCTTACCCAACGACATTTACTCCGTAAGAAGGGACATTACTCCGGTCTCGAGAGGATAGTATCACTCTTGTCAGAGATGATAAGCATAGAAATGTGTCATTTTCTAGAAAAAATATACCGAAATCCTCAAAATGCTACAAAAATATGGTATTGCTTATTTTGTTCGCTTTCTCTTCACTTGTTCATTGCGTTGTCTTGATGAGGTGGTTTGAGGATAACGTTGTGATCCGTTTTCACTACTATCTTTCGAACGCTAGTCCGTTCGACGATTGTCTGAACGAGGTGGTACTAGCGTGTGGTTAAAACACTCATTTAGAAGACTGCATTTGAGGTCCTATTTTAAGGTAGGCTCATTGTATTAAGATTGTAATCGAAACGGCAGACTGTAGTAAGATACTCGACTTATTGGATTGCTTTTGCTTACAGCAGTTATCATACATTTCCAAACTGGCCGTTGACAATATCAAACTTTTCACCCCCTTTTTGCAAGCTGTTGGTAGATTCGTAGCCAACATTTGAAAGTTGTCTCCTGCGCATGTTCCGGAGCGTTTGCTTAAGCTATGCCTTGAAATTGTAACCCACTCGAATAATCTGCGATTAATTCATGGCTTTTCAATGCCGGAGTGGATCTGTCCCATAGTCACATTCATTTAGCAACTGAGCTTGAAACATCGATCTTACATTCACCCATGACCTATGCTAACTCTGTGACCTTTTCATAGTTTTCCGCTCTATTTCCCCGTGAGTGCGTAGGTTAAGTTTTCCTGATTTTCTCCGTTTACTTGGTCAGTAGCAAACTAGTTTATCTCATTATTTACCCGTCCAAACATGATATTGCATGCTCCTCCTAATTGCATGTTCCTACTAATCCGTCAATACCGTCCGTGTTAACTAATATCTTTGTCGTTTGACTTTTTTTACTTCTTTTACCCAATTTCCTTTATTTTTTATCCCTAGAGTGCCCCAGCCCGGGCATATGTTATCGCATTTTTATTTATCGCTGTAAGTACTATATCCTAGCATTTTGATTCCCATCATAATGTACTTTCATGTATTAATGTCATATTCAAAATGGTAACCCTAATACGGTTAGTTAACTGTTCAACCAACATTTCCATCATGTTTTCTATGGTTCTTTTTTACCTGCTCACGTTATCGATCTTTGAGTTCCTGTATTCCAGGCAAACAAGAGTGTTCCTTACCTCTTGAGACCGGAATTAAGTCCCTTGTTATGGAGAGTAAATGTCGTTAAGTAGGACTGCTTTATGTATGTGGAGTAATATTTTTTATCTCTAAATTGATCAATAAATAGTTTAATGTTTTTTAGAAAGTTGAAAAGCATGTTCTAATAAGATGAGAGACAATGTTATCCGTTAATATACGTAGCGTAAAACACTATTTTAAAATCCTTCTGGTGCAAAATGTCTCTTATACCTTATATGTATCACTTAATCAATAATTGATATTTCAAAAATTATAGCTGAATTATATTTATCTCGTATTGTGATTTTGATTTTGGCATCGAATTAAAGGACACTGATTTATTCATGGAAGCATTAGCAATGAGCAAATGGTGAATCTAAAATGATCGCTGAAAGATAAGTTGTCTATTTTTGTAAACGTAGGGCAGGAATTTTTAGATTTTTGGATAGCCTCGGCAGTCAAACTGTCTGAGGGACTTGGCAAGAAATTGAATGGTCTGGGTTCCAGTTCGAGTCATGCTGAAGTCAAATAATGTTTACTCTGCATCACGACCTATTACAAGAATTCCGCACAATTGCAAGAGTATGAACAATTATTTTCGGTGAAGTTGGTATTGAGTAATATACTTTGGCGATATTGTGATATATTTGAGAAGTTTTTTTTCTTTAGTTCTAACATTCTTTGAGTCTTGGAGTCTTTGAAGTCTTGTCAGTTAAATGTCTGTGAGTGAAATTTATTTTCCAGTTTAATTAAGTTTATACAAAATAAATTTTAGTGTGTGGAGTGATGCGTTGAGTGACTTAAGAGATATTAATTACTTATTACGCGTGTAGTTTTGATTCCATTTGAAGACTTTTTTCCACGTTTTAACAGAGAAAAATCATATTTGTCTTACTTCCACAAAATAATTATTTGTTTTTACATCTCTAAAATTGCTGATCAAGCAATCAAATCGTTTTTATTCAATTTTTAAGGATTAAAAATTAGGAGACCACATAATAGCTACTTCTATACTTAAAATTCTTTGCTAGGCCATCTAAAGTATTGAATTTGGCCACTTCCATGTACAAATGAAAAATTAACTTGATGACAAAGTTTTTGTAGGACGTTTTAAAGTGGCTGGATGTAAAAACATTTATATTAGTAGCTCTTATATGGAATAATTTTTGTAAGAATTTAAATATGTTCCAACAGCAAGATAGAATACGTCAAAAAATATTTTAAAACTCGCAATGGACATTATAAAAAAAAATTCGCCTGCAATACCAAATACAAGGTGTTGGTTGTTTCAAAAGAGAAAGCTAAATTGAGCAAACGCTGACGTGCTCACAAATGTATTTCTTCACGAATAGGATGCAATTCTTTCTCTGATATGCTGACTCGGATTTCTTTCCTGTGTACACCTTGTCTTGCAATTTCGTCCCGTCTCAAAAACACCTCAGGACCACCTCTACCCTATCCTATAAAAGAGGCGAAGTCATTTCCTTGATTACTAAGTGCGGCACGTATGGGACGTAGTGTGTATATAAATAGGAAGGGAGATACTCCGCGCCGAATCCTTTTCGTGCTGTGGGCGAGGTTTTAGCGTGGGTTGCATGTGTATGTGTTGAGTTTTGTGTTCATCGTCTCTCTAGTGTTCCTCTCACGCCGCGCGGCTGAGTGATTAGAAAGGGAAGCCATGGTGGGCGGAGGGAGCGGGGGGTGGGACCGGGGGAGTTTATAACGGATGGCTTTGCCCCACCACCCCTTCCTTATCCCCTTGCTTGTCTCATTCCTCGTGTCGTTTCAGTCCTAAACCCTTCTCTCCGATGCAAAAGGAGGCGACGTAGGTCTCCTCCAGCCCTTGTTACCGCGTTGGGCACATATTAATGCCCCTTGGCTTGGACTGAACGCGTCTGTTTACTCCCTTCCCGACCCGACTCGTGACGTCCTTGACGGACTGCACGAGATGCACGTCACCGAAGACGTGAATAACACGAACGCGGGAGATGCATGTGCCGGCGCGAAAATAATAAACGGGTAAAAGAAACACAATGACCGCAGTGGTTTTAATAAAGTGATACATGTTGAAAGGAAGGAAGAGGGGTATTCTTATCTTCTCAAACCAAGCAGCGGTGGTTCTCATTATGACCGCGCCTTGAAAAAAGAAATGCATTCCTCCTCTTTCACACCCTAAACAAGTCTTGCAAGTTTCGCAGGAGTGTCGTTTGCGTGATAGCTGTCAGTCCTAGCATTTGGAGAGTCCGCATGCTTGGTATCATCGTTTATTAGGACGAATGCTGCATTGTGACATATATCATCATCATCCATGTTTATTTTTGATGATGGCGCATGAACGTTTTTGACGTGCGAACTTGTTTTGGAGTTTTCTGTAATACTTCGATCATCATTACATAGCATTAAAATAGACTTTGATATTTAAAAGTAAAATTTTCTTAATTCGTATGTCTTAAACTCTCACTCATTATTTCCTTAAGAAAGGAAAGTGTATTTAAGTAACATGCAGTTTTACAAGGTGAGGGATCGGGTTGGTGTTGTGGCTAGAGCACTGGCTAACCATATGGGTTGCCAGAGTTCAAATCCCTGCGGAGGAGGATGTTTTTCGGAGGACACCCGATCTATATTTGAGGGTCTTATGGAGGGCATTTCAAGTACAGTACTACACCTGTCTGATGAGACGTTAAACCGTGGTCCCATTGGCGCCTTTCGTTAAGAGCAGGCTAATGTCGCCGCCTGGTTTCTATCCACCCTACCTCCCTTACCCGTCCCCTATGGCGCAAATGACCTTAGCTGTCGGTCGCCTCCCCAAATTCCAATTCAAATCCAATTTTACAAGGTTATTCATTGTAGTCTTTGTTATTCTTAAACATAATCATTTCAGTAATCAATGTTGAATTTATCGACCATTTATTTACACAAAAATAATAGCAGTATTCTTGAGCTGCGATCAATTGATAGATTTCTCAAAGCCACTGAGAAAAATTTTGACCATAACTCCAGAATATAGCCGTTATTTAAATGTAATCGTTTCGGTTGATAATGGTGACAACGACTGTGAATATATTACCATCGTTGCTTTGAAATATATGGATTCCACATTAGAGGTCTTGCTCTGCTGAATATTACATCGCGAAGTAACCCCTTTTCCTGTTGGTATAGTCTTCTTTCTCCCATTTATAAATTTGTAATATTCATTCATGGGTCATTTATCCGTTTTCGGATGCTTTTATGCAGTATTTTTACTAGTATGCAGTACTTTTATAAGTATTTTACAAGATTGGCTTGACCTGATGGGGTTGAATTTATCAAAGTATTTGTCTGGATAGTGAGAAATATACATTATTTACCAATATCTGGTTATTCTACACAGGATGCAAAACTAAACCACTAGCTATGCAGAATTTGTTCTTTTATATGTATACTATAATGATTTAAAATCTGTGCTTATATTAGATACCTGCTAAAAACAAGGGTTGAATGAAATTTTTGCCGTATAAATCTTTTCCTTTAGATATGTGTGCAGGAAACTCGATTCAAACGTCATTCTTAGCGGGTTTAATCAGTCTTATATTGCTTCATAGAAGATATTGTTTTTTTCGTTATTGGTTACCCTTAATCTCTTCACATGGTGGTGACAAATTATAATTAATATTTGTTTTACTAATGGAATAAAATAAAGAGCATAGATTTTGCATTATTTCTCAGAGAAACAAAAAATTTGCTTTGAATCATGTGGACCCCTAGTTCGTTTTTAGTGAACGCAAATTTGTCTATGACGCACCTGTAGTGCTGATATTTTAAACCCTTTTGTTTTCTTATGGAAGATTGGTGCCGTTATTGACGAAGGTTACGGTGGTGACGTTATAGAAGGCAATAATAAGAAAAGTATATAATAACCATGTAATCTTAAAAATGTTATCTAATTTTTAGCTTAATGTTATTTTAATGAAAGTGAAACAAGATTTTAGTTTGGGTGCAATGTTTGAGGCCCTCTACTTTACCGTCATATTTAATTAGGTATGCTAGGGTATATATAGAGAAAGTAAACATTTTGTAATATATCATGACAGCGAGCGTAAATACACGTCATTTTGCTGCTCAGCTCAACGGGAAAATTACGCAGGAAATTATCCGTAATATGATATAATTTGCAGCCCACCATACCTCAATTGGGGTACTTTAATTTTGAAAAATCACCCGTAGAGTACCTCTGGTACTGCATTCAAATGGCATCACTAAATATGGCCCTCCGAGAGATATATTTCATTTTCCAATAATTAGTAAAACATGGGTGCAATTAGAAAATTCAGTAGTGGTTGAAAAGTGCTTTTGCAATTATGCGTTTGTGCCCGGTGCTAGGAAAATTAATGATTCAGAGTGTTAGCGTGAATAGTATAAAGAATATTAAATATTTGTATTTCTTCATCATATCCATGGTTTTCTCGTTAATGAAATTGCATGGACGTAAAGACATATTCTTCTCTCCCGGAGTTTGCCATAAGTGAGTTGGATTTTTGTTGCGAACTAAAAGTGTGTTCATATACTTTTGGTTAGCTACTCAAACCAAGGATTGAATACAGTTTTCGCCGTTTAAACTTTTCTTGTAGATGTGAGCGTAGGAAACATGATTCGTACTTCATTCCTTGCGGCTTAAATAGGACTTAATTATGTTGTACATATAATATTGCTCTTTTATTATAGTCGACTCTTAATCTCTTCACATACCGGAGTCAAAATGTTAGTGTATGCTTGTTTTACAATTGTATCCATCATCCATTTATTTAATTAAAATTTGAAAGGATTTGAAAAAAAAGTAGCGTTGCTGCATAGTTGTGGCAGAAGAAATTTGAAAAATTCATTTAACTCTTCAGTGTTTTTTGTGAAATTCCCGAGGAGAAATATCACTCACAATGGAAGAAAAGTTGAAATTTTGGTTAAAAGCTTTGGATTCAATAGTTGAATGTTCGTAATGAAAGTGAAAATTTATAATACCAATAGCCTTTCAATTCAGTGATTGGTTGAATAGCCTCATTCTCTCTTTCCTTTTGATACTTCTGCTCCTTGAAATCTTTCCTGTTTCATTCCCCGTTTTATCTGACGAACGTATCATCTCCATTTCCTCAGTAGAGACTCGTGCTTTCGACTAACCTACCACCATGTTCCATGAGAACTGCTGTTTGTAGCTCTCACAAAAGTTCCTGATGCCGAGCTACGCGGCAAGAAGAGGAAGTAGAAGTGGAAGGGTTGAAGTGAAGGACAAAGAAGGGTAAGTGAGGGAAGTATTTGAGAGAGTGAGTGAGGCGCGGATAAGGCACTTCACAAATAAGGCTTGAATAACACAAAAACAAAGGTATCAGACGTTTGGTTAAAACTACCCATGACTTTTTGTGGTGTCCTATCTTGAAGATTCAAGTTTAGTTGAATCCAATAGGCAATGGTGATTCATTTAACTTCTGGTCACTCTTCTGTTGGCAGAAATTAGGCAGACTTTCTCACTACCCTCCAAGATCAAAAACCTTTGCCTCTATTTCTTGTTATCTTCTCTTTTTAATTATGTGCCAGATAGTTTTCCATTTATCAATCCATTTCTCTGTTTTTCTCTTAATTTTGGTCTTCTATATTTGTACTAAGCACTCCCAGTAAGTAGCACTCTAAGCATAAACATGCTCCGCTTTGCAGATGATATCGCAGTCATAGATGGATATTCCGATGCCCTTTAAAGGTCACTAAACTTAATGAAACAAGTTCTCCAAGACTACCACATGAAAGTAAATAAAACGAAGACTAAAACCTAGTATGTGGAAGAGAGATGCTGAATGTAGAAGTCACCCTGAGAGGAGAGAAATTACAGCTAGTAAATTCCTTCACCTATCTCGGAAGTACCATCAGGTGGGACGGAAAAAGTACAACCGACATCAAGCGGAGAGTAGCCCAAGCTAAGAAGGTGTTCATTGTATAAAGACTACTGCTGTGCTGATAGGAAATTATACTAGGAAGCACTACAAACTAGGAAAGAAAATGTGGAAACATTCGTCTGTGGCGTAGCACCCTACGGATCGAAAGCATGTATCATTGGAAAAGTTGACCAAAAAAGACTAGAATCCTTCAAAGCCTGGTGCTGGAGAATTATGCTCAAGGTAAAATAGACGGAAGAATTAGAAATAAGCAAGAGGAAAGGATCATATGGAACATCGTGTAGAAAAAAAGAACCTGATGATTGGGCAGACTCTGAGGTGCAATTGGTTTATGAAGAAGATAGTTGAAGGTCAAATAGAGGAAAGAGTCCCCAGAGGTTGATCCAGGACCAATTTTATAGTTTTATGGACCAAATTAATAGGATAATACATGAAAATAACTACCAGTAAGTAAGGGAACTAGCATTAGATAGGGAAGGATGGAGAGCTGAATTCAACCATTCCTAGGATTTAGCAATCAATGATGATGATATTTGTAATCTTTATTAATTCGAACGCAGATATTGTTTTTTCTCCATGTTTCACTTCTTGGCCTGAACTTCCTTGCGTAGAATGAACTTTTCGCCTCCCTTCTACAATACTCAGAACAAATTTATCCTGTCTCACGGTGTGACCAATTGATCTTTTCAAGTGTGTGTTACATCTGCACGTAAGAATAAGACACTATCGTCACTAACTTTGGGAGAATTCACCACAATGTTTATTAACGGTGTAAGTAGGTTGGACAAATTTGGGAATTGACAGAAGCAAACATTCGTTAATAAGATTCAAATCTAGGTCACGACATCATTTTAAAATTTCTAACTGTTCTAATGCATTTAGCTTACATCGGTTAATTATAAAATGCAACACATTCACTCTAAAACCACTACTTTGGTTACAGATTGAAAGATGTTTGGCAAAATGACTCTTTTTGGCTTGACTGTTTTCAAATGCACTGTACCGTTTCTTTGTTCTTGTTTGTTAACTTCTCGATGTCTATCCCACGTAGACTCCCAGTCATTACAACCTTTAACTCGCAATTCACTTACTGGTAATAAATAAGAGGGTGTGATACTGTTTTTGATCACCTGATGATGCTTTGTCATCAAAACCCGAGTCGAGGCAGAGTTTTAATTTTCCTTTGTCTTTAAATGTTTCAAAAGTTAATGAATAATGTGTTGTATCGCTGTCTACTTTGGTTTTTCCGTATAATTCTAATTGCCACATCTTTTTACTATTTAATTCTAACATTCCTGGATTGCTTAGCATTGTAAATGATAAGTAACTTAACTTTTCCACGAAGACTTTTTGTAAAAAGACGACCTAGGTTTCGACGAAGCTCGTCATCATCAGGTACATAGGTAGAAGAAGACATAGATTATAATGTCTCTTAAAATTGGGGGAGATAGAGGTTGGGAGGGAGGAGTTGGGTTATGAGAGTTTAGACATAGGGGAAGGGGGATAGAGGGAACGGTAGGTGGGGAGGGGTAATGGTTTGTAATGCGGAGTTTTGGGAGAGGGAGAGGAGGTTTGGGAGACGACGTCTAAACTCCCATTACCCAACTCCTCCCTCCCCACGTCCACCTCCCCGAATTTTAAGAGACTATATATGTCTTCTTCTACCAATGTACTTGATGATGACGAGCTTCGTCGAAACCTAGATCGTCTTCTTTTAATAAATCTATGTGGAAAAACTAAGTTACTTATCATTTACAATTCTAAGCATTTCACGATTCCACGAAGTCACGCCTGGGACAACGGATTATTCTCTTGGATTGGTTTAAATTTTGGGAAGTCGATCGGTTACCGGTTGATTTACAATATAGGGGACAGGTTTGGGAAGAAGGGGGTAGGAAAATCCGGCGTCGACATAGGCCTACTCTTAACGAAAGCCGCCAAGGAAACCACGGTTTAACATCTCATCCAAAATACTGAGTATTGTACTTGAAGTGCCTGCTACAAAACACTCAATTAGAGATCGGGTTTCCTCTGAAAAATGTCCTCTTCTGCAGGAAATTGAACCCTGGCCTCCCGAATGGTTAGCCACCACACCAACACGACCCCCCATCACATTTCTCATTCAATGTTAAGTTCAAAAGCTTCCCTTCACATCAATTGTCCGAGACTGATTCATTAAGTACGAAACTCCACGCGGAAGTTCCAATCTTTCTCTCTTCTACACATTAGTAATCGTAATATCCACGAACCTCGAAACTAATTATTCCTCGCTTGTAAATTCTAACGTTGAGCTTTCTTGTGGATCGTCGCCTTTTGACTTCCCTTCTACAAACTCTGATCTATGTTCATGCAAGTTTATCCTTTCTCATAGTGTGAGAAATTCATAGTGTGAGTAATTCATCTGGACACTCACGCCACATTCAGCGTATAATATGGCGTTGTTGGTTCTTCTGTTTATTTTCTGTTGCCGATTTTGTCCGTTTTTTAATCATAAATGTCAAAATTCTATTTCAAAATCTTCTATCGTCTTCACGTCTTTTTTTATTCCTCAGATCTGCTATTCATAATACTACTCGCAGAAATTCTCAAGTGGCTAGCTCTCTCAATAATGGTAATCACTTTTATCTATTGCGAACCCTCTAATTGAAATTCGCCATATTTTACCCCTTGCATTGAGTTATTCCAAACTTGATGCCCATTGAACCTATAACGTCATGAATGCATAAGGAATCAGGCAGAGTTAAATATTTATTTTTCCGCGGGCGATTAATCCCGCAAATTACTGGCAAACACTATCTGGTAGCTTTATCTATTTTCGGCTGAGTGCTTTGACTTTGGGAACCCCAATTGGTTTGTATTTTGTGCGGATTTTAATCGAGTTGCACTGATGAGCCAGTCGATATTCCAAAGCCCTCCTCCCTTTGGTCCCGAATTCATTGATGCTGGAGATACATCGTTCGGGATCTGCGGCGTGGCGTTCGAGGAAGTGATCAAATTACTGATACTGATGAAAAAAAGGAACATTTTTAGCAGAAGGGATAACGTTTTTCGCGTATTCCAACAGCCTTGTTGCTTCCGCTTAGGGAAGAAACCGAATGATTTTTGCTTCTTTCTTTATTTACCGCCGTTTCGCGCCGCTGGGGCGGCGAATGTTAAAAGTGGACCACTAACAAGCGGAACTAGTGATAATTCAGGCTCCCATCACAGAGACCCATGAGGAACACTTTTGGGTTAACAAGCTCTCGCTCGAGTCAAAGAGCAGTGTCTATTGAAATGGACAATAATTTGACGAATCGCGTTTACAACGGATAGATGAGGCCTCATGCAGCACATTCGCTCATTGAAAATCGAATATAATTGCTCCGTGAAGCGGGCATGAACCAAAGCCGAGAGTCATTAACGGGTTTTCTGAGGGAAAACGCGAGTCTAAATACTCTGCCATTTAGATGGGAAAGGAATAGAATTCGACATCACCCTAAACCTTGTTTTGATATGATGCTTATTATTGATTAGGTATGAATAAGTTTCTAACACAAGAAATGGCATGAATATGGAGGATGTGAGGTTAACTTGCTCTCTGGGATGGATGAAGTATTGAGACCATTAAAATGGAATCGAATGCTAAAACTCTAACTTGGCTGTAAGGTCATCATAGTTCTCTAACGAATTTGTTACTTCCAAAGGCAAATGAGAGCGTATATACAATTGCATGTACGTAGCCAAGTTCGTTTGATAATCTTGTAATTAGGTTGGATAATTAGTTAGGGATAAGTCAGGATTGGAGTATTGCGGACTAGGCTATTGCGGAATATCAGATGTTTCAAGTTGCTTTGGATATCGCAAAAATTGAATGAAGTTGTTGGAGTGGATGAATTGGCGACGAAGAGAGTTGTTACTGGGAGGAGAAAAATATTGAATTCTAGGGTGCTGAATGTGTCGAAAAATTGTTCGCATTTACATGAGTTTGAAAGCGGATTATGATTTGTGGACTAATGCTTGTTTTAGCATGTATTGAAGCATGTGCTGAGTGAATTTGGCTTCTTTGAAAGCTTATTCTCTGAATTTTAAACCAGGGAAAACTTAAGCGCTGAATTGTCACGAGCGGATCAATATCTTTCTCTCCTAGTTGATATGAAAATGAACAGCATTATATGATAAAAAGGCAGGAAAAATAGTAAATTTTGACCCTTGATTTGACTTTGACAATTGATTCCACTATTATAAATAAAATCTCCGGCCAACCTCAACTGTGACTATATAAAAAAACCATACCCCTTAAATACTTTACCACTCAACCAAATATCTGACTTGAATCAGTATTTTCCATGCTCAAAACTACTTGTAGTATATATTATACATTCTCTAGTATCTTCTGTAATACACCAAACTTGAAGTAAGCAAACATTGACAAGTTCGGATAGGTCTGAGCATACATATGGTATACATACATTCCTGCCCATTGCGACATGCCATTTCAGGGAAGACAAAGTCACAAAAGTTATTTGCTGTATTTATAGTCCAAAATTGGTTCCGTAAAAGGTTCTGCAGGAAGAATTTCATGTAAAAATCAAGAGATAGATAATAAGGCTTCAGAAACTTTTTTTTTTCTTGTTTCCTCCATAATACCTTTTCTTTGCACAGAACTTTTGCTATTCTCTTAAACTCATTAATTGCTGCATACACGCTCTCCTACTCTTAATATTACTTATATTCCTTCTCGTAAGTATTTTTATCTCCCGTTCACCCTTGGGCTTCCTGCATTAATTCCACTCACATCTTTTAAAACCACAAAATGAAAGGGCGCCATTAAAAAATTCGAATGTCTTGAATGGGACCGTTTTTACCATAGCCATCATGAACATTGGCAACTAGTAAGAAAATGGGTAATATTAAGTTTCAGACAAATGACTTAATGCGTAGGATTTTATTTTCTCCCGGAGAATAATTGAGTAAAATTCCTCTCGGGTTTGCGTCCGGGTTAATTGCTCCACCTTTGCCGACATTTCGATGAAAGACTTATTCATCGTCATCAGGGCCTCTGTGAATTTCATCCACGGACCTACGATGATGATGAATAAGTCTTTCATCGAAACGTCCGCAGTGATGGTGCAATTAACCCGGACGTAAAACCGAGAAGATTATTATTCGATTTAAGCATGTATTTCCACAGATATTTGACGAGGTTAGCCTATTTTTCAGATATTTATTGCAAGATTTTCGCTGTTTTCTATTTTGCTCTATTTCTTCTACTGCTTAGGCCGGGGGTGGCGAACATACGGCACTCGTGCCAAAAGTGGCACGCGGAGCTGAGAGGGCGCTAAGGGATACCTCTCCCTCGCTCGATGGGTTGGCACGCGAGTCGAGCGAGTGCACTCTTATTTCATAAACTTTAGCACTCAGTCGCCAAGAGGTTTGTCACCCGGCGATTTTAGGCGATCCTTGATTTTCTTCTCATTATTACATGAAACTTTTACGCGTAAATTATACCATTCATGGGGTACTATATCACTTGGGTAACCCTGCACCATTCCCACATATAGTTTTCAAAAGAATGAATTTTAATAGATATGTATTTATGAAAAGAATAAAGTTTTTAGCTCCAATTTTATCGGAACTAAATTCCATAGAGAAAATATTTGGCTAACAACATATTTTCAATTTGGTATTATGGATTGTTACGCTCTCTTTATAACTTTTGTAATAAAAAAATGACCTTGCGGTATTAGGCTATGGAATGCATACCTTTTACTTGTATCAAATCTCTCATTTTCATTACTAGAAAAAAACAAACATATTCTCTTAAATATGAGTGAATCCGTGTATTGACGGAAATAGAGGTTGTCTCCAAATTTTTATATTTTGATGAACGACTTGTTTTAAGAAAAATTTACAATTTTCACGAAACATTAGTTAATAGAGTTCATTTTTCATTCACACTGATAATATTTATTTTGTCCGAGGCACAAATGGCTTAGGCGTAATCCCAGTTGGGTTTCGTGGCAAAATTAGTTGCTCGAAATTGATCAGAGCCAACATTCTCCACTCGACGATGATTACGAAACAAACACGCAATCAAACTGACAGTCGAGCAAACAAACAAACAAGCGAGTAGCGCTGTGCCGAGGCTGTCGCTTGGATTCATAATTTGTTTGGTTGTCGGCCGTGCTCGCTTGGACTTCGCTCCGTCTGACGGTGACCGCGGAGTGTTGAGCCATTGCTTAGCAAATGTACTTTTGTGGGCTTTTAGTGCCGCAATAAAATGAAACTTCGGATACGTGCTAATCTTTTGCGACAACTGGCCGTATCGTGGGTGACATTTGTTATATTACCATTTGTTAAAAGTTTGGTTTTTGACAGTCTTCACCACGTGGAACCAAAATTCGACACGTGTGACGAATGCTGAAAGATTTTTACCGGTGAAATGTTTCGTGGTAAATGTAATTACGTCAGGAGATATCGGGAATATGTTCTGGTTTAAATAGTTAATGGTTAAATACTCGATTTTTCCTACGGAAATGTGTTAAGAAATTACGCTTATATTTTTCTAAAATCTAATGTAGCTGCCTAAATCTAGGTGGACAGTTTTTTAATTTTTTACCCCAGTCATTGTAATGAAATGATTACGTTGAGATTTTTTCAAAGAACTACGGAGCTAGCTGCGCAGTGGCTACAGCAGAGTCACCCGGTACTACTCATGCAAGCCGAGTACTCGGCGGGAAATCGAGGGATATGGGTTCGATTCCCAGACCAGGCGAATGATTTTTCCTCAGTGAATTTCATACATTTGTGCAAACACTAGCGAGTGATTTCTTAAAAGTTACTCCGCGGCTAGTTCCGCATTTATTTGAAAATATCCAAAGTAAACATCTACATGCTTAAAGTTGGGCTTCACTTGCTGTTTACTCTACGTAAGCCCTAACGCTTAGCACTCGCATACGGGTACATTTGGCATTATGTGCGCGGAGCCTATGAGGGAAGAACTCTCCTTAAAATCCTCACGAGATTTCAAGTGGAAGAGGCTCTGCCTGGGCAGCTTAATTGATTGGAGCACTGGGCGCCAAATCAAGCGATCTGGGTTCTATTCCTAGTTTGTACGAATGATTTTTTCCTCTGTAAATTTCATACAGTTGTGTGAATATGTTGCGGAATTTTGCTTCAAAGAAATATTTTTCAACTCCTTCCAGCTACAATCAATGCCCCTATGTTATTACCCCATCTCTTTCCGGGATGTTTATTATAATTAGCACCATGACATATCAAAAATATACCTGGTTACACCAGTATCCACTATTGATGGGCCATGACTGATCATTAGGCATATTAATTATAACCCAAGTGGCATGGCGTCCATCAAAAATTTGTCAACCATGGATTTTTATAATTCGATGGATATCCCGTATGGAGCTTCTTTACATCACCTGCTTGGATAGCCTCGAGTCTAACTGAACTCTCATCTGCTAAGCAAATTCTACTCAAATTTTTCCCGTGGTAGTTTCAGAATCGTTTTGCAAGACTATTGGGTACCAATGTGCCATCGCTCTGGTGATAAACAATGGAGAAAGATAATGAAAAATCATTTTTGGAGTCTTGAGTGTTGTTGAGAAGGAAGATAAACATGGAGCATGTGATAAGCGTATAAAATAGCGTTTGGTCTAGATTATATACTTACATACATACCAATCACGCTGTTCCCTTCCGGGGTAGGAAAAGTCATAAAGTTTCACTGATAAATACATATTTTTACACCTAACACTGCTTCAATAATTTCCTCCATACTGACCTATCCTTGTAAACCTCATTAACCCCCTTTTGCCTCATTAACCCCCATACACTGCTTCATACACGCTCTCCTCTTTTTAAGACTCCTAATAGTCCTCCTCCTAAGAATTTCCTTGACCACATTCAACCACAGCTTTCTCGGCCTACCTCTCGCACCATTCATTTCACTCTTGTATACCTGCTTCGTTATTCGACTCTCATCCATTCTCTCAACTTGGCCAAACCAAAGCAGCACACTCCTTTCATATATGTCCATTACTGGAGCATCTAACCCACATTCTTTTATCACCCGCTCATTTCTGAACCTATCCATCCTACTTTTGCCTGAAGCACTCCTCAGATAACTCATACCCACGGCGTTTAGCCTGCTCATATGTCTATCCTGACGTACTCATGTTTTACTACCATACAAGCCTAGATTATGTCTTAATTATATTTACTAAGATTTACTAGTTGCTGCTGTTTATGTATACCCTACAGTGAAAAACTCCAATACCGTATCCAAGAGAAAGTAAATCCCTACACTTATAATACCAAATACCGACGCGTACTGAATGACTGCTTAATTTCAAAGTTGTCGGCATGATAATTTTCAGAAGATTTTGTTGACAACATTTATTTCATAAAATGAACACCAAAAAGCAAAATTATTTATAGGTCGTAAAAATTTTGAAAGTTTTCCATTAAATATTAGACTAACTTATTTTTCATATTAACTTAACAATGAATTCGGTTATCTATACAAGTTTACAGTTATTGATGTTGAAAACGAAAATTACGACTCGTCTGAATTAAGGAACAAAGTAAAAATAAAGTAAATGAACAAAAGTATACATAGAGTCTCTCTAGACACAATGAGTATAGGTGGGATTGACACATGATGATTTCCCTCATGCTAAATATATATTTCATACTATCTTTAAAACTAGGTAAACGATAATTCCGGTATATGTAAAGAGAAATAAAGCCCGAAAACCTCTTTGCGTCGCGATGAGTGGTGCAACTCTCGGGTACTCGCAAAGAGACACTCGTACCACATCATAAGCTATAAGATGGGATGTTGACGACGCCGCAAGACTTTTGGTCGATCGGGGAACTCGCGGTGAAGGCATAGGCAGTGTCTCGCTGGAGGATTTGAAAGCGAAGGAACTGGAGGGGGTGGAACGAACGTCTGTGAGACACACAAGTCGCGGGGACTCGCTGGCTGGCAGAACAGAGTGAAGGGTTTACACACGCAGAGATTGCGATCGAAAATTAAGCCAAGAGTCTTTTGGGGCGAGGGAGACAGCCGGATGAAAGGGAGAGAAAAAGAGATTTTTGGTGGACGTGTTTGAAGGGCTACGCTATAGACGTTCAGGCTAGGGGGAATGTACTGGAAGAAATATAGGGACGAGAGATTTGAAGAGGCGGACAGTAAGCTTGAAGTCGAGATGGAAGGTTTTTATTTAAAAGTTATGAACTAAACAAAGAGAAAATCAAAATTCCGGTTAAAAACGTTTAATAATAATTTGAGAATAGGAAAGCGTCTGTCAACGAAATGTTTAGAAACAAGGACAAAAACTCATTTCATGGAAAAAATTGTAAAGTAGAAAAATATAATTATTTTTTTAAATTCAAGATATCGTTTGATACTGGCTATAAACTTATCAGTTTTTGTTATGGAAATGTTGAATGAGATAAAAATGTGTACACAACGGAAAAATTAGATGTAAAAGTAAAATATTTCAGCACCGTGTCATAAATCCTACAATGGTTAATTTCTTTGAGCTAGAATAAATTTTATTTTAATATAAAAGTGGTGGTAAAAATGTGCTTAGTGCCCTATTTTTCTCATATTTTCATAACTTACGCATAAAAGGAAAACATTTCGTGACAAGTTAAGGGATTGTTAAATTCCCATTGTTATGTATTTGGATGCATTGTTTAGATAGTTTATCGAAGTCCATAAGTAGATAAAATGGGTAAATTAAATCAGTATTCGTATGATTTCCCACGCATGGTATTTTCCCATAATATTTCACGGGCTGCTAGATTGTTTAATGATAAAATTCGAATTTGGCCAGCATCATTTACGGGAAAAAGGATCGCGTAAAAACTAAATAACATAGCCTCAATGCAACATTTTATCAGCGAACTGTAAACATTCCGCCACAGATTGTTGTCTATGTTGTGGCAACGTACAATGTTACGCACTCAATTTTAAATTGCCCCCCATTCTTTCATCTTTGTTCCATTGATTATGAATTGCTTGTTTGGATATGCATCACAGTTTAAGAGCTATGCTAGGGGCCATTCAAGTATTACGTAAGACATTTTTGGGGATGGGTGGGTTGGAATCATCTTACACTGTCTTATGTAAGGGGGTGGGGGTCTGGAACCGACTTACGTAAGTATTTTCAGTCTTGAAACATTTTATCGTTTTCCAATGAAATTTAGCAGTGACATGGAGCATCCACTCGTGTTTTCCGTAATGTCACCGCTACACCAAAGTATCTATTCTGTCTCCTGACTGGCTAGCTACATTTCCTCCATGCTCATTAACGACAATCTAACGTCTTATGTACGACTGAGAGAGAGGGGGTTGGAAAAAATCTTACTTTGTCTTAAATAGGAAGAGGGGTAGGTCAAAAATGTTATAAATCGTCTCACGTAATACTTGAACGATCCCTTAGGTTTTTCTTGGAGTGCACAAAATTTCACCGTCGACGTATGCTTAGTGCATAGCAGTCGCAAAAGAAACTGGCGCTGCGCCGTGGACGATTTTGGGACATGGACCTCAGAACTTTATAAACCCTGCCTGGCGGGGGAGGAAGGTTGCAAATTATGGAGCGTCTGTGAGCGAACCTTTTCTAGTTGCTGCTAATCTTAGCGCCTCGTTGAATTCCATGAGTCACAGCTACCTGGAGCCCGGTTTGCTGCATTTTATTCGTGCTATCACTCCTTGCACGTGACAAGGAAGAGCACGGGTAAATCATGGCAGTGATGAAGCAAAACCACTTGCCTACCAGCCTTGTGTTTGAATGCCTCGTGCAAAGTAGTTTGGCTCCCCTACCTCGTTCTCAGCCGTCCTCTTCTCTACCTTCCCCTCCGTCCGTTTACTTCACTCCCTCCACTATACCTTTCCCCTCCGCTGCGCAAAAGTGCGCCAGGTTCTTTTGCTTTTGCTATACATGCTTCGTATTGGACCCGCGTAGACTATTTCTGCCGAAAATTACAATAAACTTCAAGACTGGTGTAAAGTGAGGTTATCGAAATTCCAAGGGGATGAATTGAAAGAGGAAGAAAGGTTATAAAGTTTTGGTAGAGCGTAGGGATGGGGTTAATGATGGAAACACTATGGTATAAAGGGGGTAGTCGGGTTTGGAACTGTGACGCTTATGGTGGGAAAGGGAGAAAGACAGGTTAGAGAAGAGGTAGGCGGCACTATTACAGTGGTCATTAGTGGGAATCTATGTGACTGCCTGTACGTGAATGTTAGTTTTTCCCTTATAAAGTGTGAGATTAATCGCTTAGGACATATTCGTGCTATTTCTGGAGCTATGACGATGCATGAAATATTAAAGCCTCTAAATGTCGTGAGAGAAATATGCCTTCACGTCATTATTGCTCTCAGCTTTCATAGACAAAGTGTTATTAGTATTGCGACACAAATTTTCAGCTATATTTCCATTATTGCGAATAAAATGCTGATGTAACTACACAGTTTCAATAAATTCGTACTTAAAATTTTTTGCATGAATAAAAATACAGAGAATGCTACCGATTTTCCAAAATATTTACCTTATCAATAGCAGCTAGTTTTATTGTGTTAACAGTTATTTTCCTCCATTAAATGTATACCATACATTCCATTTCATTTTGCACCCACGTAGACGTTTTCTGCCGAAATATTACAATAAACTCCGATACTGGTGTAAAGTGAGGTTGTTTTAATTCCAAGGGGATGAATTGAAAGAGAGAGAAAATTTTTGGTAGAGTGGTAGGGAAGGAGTTGAAGAGGGAAAAGCGATGGTGTAAACGGGGTAGTCGGGTTTGGAACTGTGACGCTTATGGTGGGAAAGAAAGAGAGGGAGAAGTTGGGTGGGAGAGGCAGGCTGTAGGGCTGGGAGGGTGCTGGAATTGCTGAAAGAAGAGATCCTCTCCTTGATAACGCGAGATCACTCTCTGGCTTTCGAGAAGAGGAGTGGTCCAGCCCCTCCTCCATACTCTCTTTTAGACGACACGACCTCTTCCCCGTCCCTCCCGCCTCCTCCGCCTCCTTACTTCCACGCTCTCCTTCTCTAAGTCTTCTTCTCTGTCGCTGAATACACCTCGGAAGAAAGGGAAAATCATTATTTGAAGAGGGCACGTGATGGAAGTGAAATAAAGAAAAAATAAATAAGTCGAGGAAAAAAAATAAAACCAAGAGGATGAGCGTAACCCCAACACGAGTCTAAAAAAGACTATAAAACTGACGTTGAGAGAAAAACGAGATTGAATTCTTTCTGGCCGTCTTTGTTTTTAGTGAATCTCTTTTATTGGAACCTCTTGTGTCACGAGAGGGGGATGGAAAAGATTTCCTAAATTTCGTGCGTGATAGCGTAGTTTGTGTTTATATTCTATGTGATTAAAAATCTGTATAAGACTATATGGGGATCGGGTTGGTGTAGACGCTAGAGCATTGACTAACCATACGGACGGCCAGGGTTCAAATCCCTACAGAGGGGGCTATTTTTCGAAGGAAACTCGATCCCTACTTGAGTGTCTTGTGGAGGGTACTTAAAGTACAGTACTACGTCTGTTGGATGAGACGTTAAACCGTGGTCTCCTTGGCGCCTTTAGTTAAGAAGAAGCTAATGTCGACGGCGGGTTTTTTCCACCCTTCATCCCTTACCTTTCACCTTTGGCGCAAATGACCTTAGTTGTCGATCGCCTCCCCAAAAATCTAATCCAATAAGACTATAATCTCTCTGGCATGATGATTGAAGCACAACATCCGTTGCTTACAGGCTTGAAATTAGACGAGTATTCCAATTTCATCTCTAATTGTACCGAAATAGAGATTTCAAAATCGTTTGGATGGCATTACACATTTTAGTGACTTCAGTGAATATGCAAAGAGTAGCCATATCTCCACGTGTAGATATGTTTGCTAGATAACATCTGCACGTTGTACTCTTTATTCCCCTAGCAAATTTCGTTTGGAGTGAATTTTCAAACTCGCTTAATTATGGTATTTTATATGCCTGTAAGTTACACTATTTGAGTTCTATAGGAATTCTAGGGCTTGACACATTTAAATGAATCTCAAAACAAGCAATGTTCAGTAATTGTAGAGTATTGTTAACTACATCTGATTTTTGTGCCTATGGGAGCAGGAAGTTCTTTCATTAAATACGCAGACAAGGTTTTATGTGGCTCTATATTTGCTTACAAACAAGCCTATTTTGTCAATGAGCTAGGTAGAAAAATAAAATGTTGGTATATGGCCCAATTTTTTTGTCGGTAACGTTCAGAGACATGTTACAATGTGACTTTCAACTTTTTAAATGGTAGAAATGTGCGTAAAATAAGAGTCGTGGACAGCACTTTAGTTGATACAACTAATCTAATACCTTCTTGGACTAGGAATCAGATACAACTGTAATGAGACTAACCGTAGCGTTATTGTGTTTTTCCGTCAATTTCTGGCTTGAAGATCTTTAAATGCTTTTCCTAGAATGGTGATGATAACGCACGTATATTTTCTTATAAAGACAGGCATCGTGGTAATTACTAGTTATCCGGTATTCATACAAATGATAAATGTGAAATTTGATAGGGTATGCGTTAAAATTATCATAGCTACTAATTATATTGGAAATAAATGTACCTAGACTGCATGAAGTAGGATACCTTACCCAACGTGCACGCCTCCATACACTTCGAAAGCCATATGTAAGCGCTAATTTTCGTATACCGAGGCTGTGAGAGCTAATTAGCTAATTAGGGGATCATTATCACGACAGGTGGATAGCAAGCTTCGCGAGGTCCGTGGAAGATGTGTTGGGAATTATTTCTCAATGCCTCTGTGGTAGAACTGTTAGGCGTAGCTAGGCTGTGCGCCACCATTTGACATTGAGCCGTTGAATCCAATGGTCCTCGTTTTCCTTTTCCAAAATGTAAACTGCTTTTGCTCATTAATGGAGATTTTTAAGATGAAGCCATGGGATTCTGGTAATCAGTTGAGAAATAGCTGTTGGGAAAACAAATGCAAGGGTGGTGGATATTATTCAGCTAGGTTAGAAATTCCGGTATTCAGTGCTGAATTTGTGTTCAGCAATAGACCTAACATTTTTTTCTCATTTTGGTACCTCTTTTGTAACCGTATTGAATACTAGTTTCCTAGGCGATCATTTGCGAATGCGTTCTTATTTGCATTATTCCATATCACCCTTTCTTTCTTCCATGTGCGTGAATTTATCATTTCCTTTGGTTTAGAATTGTTAATGCTTGACCATGTTTAATCATTTAAGGGTGTTGAGAAAAGAGTTGCAACTATTTCTTTAGCATAAGCAATTATCATTTAATATTTCTTCTTGATACTTGCCTCATTTTTCTGCATTTTTCTACATTCAATTCAATGTCTCATTTGCCATATAAATCACCGTTGTATGATTGCGTTATTCAATCATTCTTATTTGAAACCTAATTTTAATAGTAACAGAAATTCAAATTGAGTCTCTTTGAATAAAAAAATATTCAGTAACTAGATCGCACTATCCCAACTCACTTCTTGTGTTAGCGTACACTTTATTGTATATTTCGACAAATTATACCCTCGTTTTAATGCTGCATTTTCTTCAATGCTGGTTGAAATTCTGATTTTTTTACTGGAACTAGCGGTCAAGAAAATTATTATAGATATTTGGGGGTTTTCTGAATTTTTAAATTGCACGTAAGATTTAGGCTCTGTTTTCTCATCTAATTTTACATTTTTGCTCTCAATATATTGTTAGAACATAACTCTTTCTCACTCTTTCATCTTTCAGTACCTGTCGCTTACAAAAACATCCTCAATATTCAAATCACGATCTACTTCTTACCAAAATCAATGGAATACTTTGGAAATATGTGATAAACTAATCTTTATTATTAACCAATGGAAACTGTTAGCTTCGCTGTGAGGACTGTAACTTTATTTTTAACGTGAAATTCTCCGTACAGTGCGTGGATAATTGTGGGGTCGCAGTTAATATTCTAGAAATCAAGTATTGATTCGGTGGCTCAGCTGGCATGAATTTAAAAAATAATAAAAGTTTTGCCCTCTAGTGATACTCTATTGCTATTCACCAATGTTCAAAACATAAATCTAATCATGAATTATGGTGAATTTACTGTTTTTATTTGACTGATTGCAATTCAGATCAAAGTGGTGACTGAAATTAGTCCAGGTATGTGCCATATATATAACTTTCAATCATTATTTGCTATAACGATTAATGTATCAGAGTCAAGGAATATACTACTGTGAAAGAGACAGTAGATCTGCATACGTTATGTACCGCTAACCCGACCTCTTAGTCCAAGTTCTTGCTCATAACTTTTAAGTAAATCTATCTTCTTTTAGGATATAGGCTGGCGACACATACCCAACAAACGAGCTAGATGGTACCAGGTACATATATGTTGTAGTATTTTCTGTTAGTTCAGTAGAGCTTTTATTATGTCCTAATTAAATTGAACAAATTCTCATGAACATTGTCAAAGATTATTACCCTTGTGTACTTATATGGCTTAATTAAATGTTTCGCAAAATCTATAGAAGTTGGGATGCTCAATTTCCTTTTTCTTTGCCTTTTACAAGGGTTTCTTTCCCGTTTGATGGCGCTGTTTACTCTCCTCCCCTGCCGTCAGCCATCTCAATATATCCGGCCGGATGATGAGCGAGGAGATGAAAACGGCCAGTAAACGGCGTCGGAGATAGAGGAAAAAACGAAATTTTGAGTGCCGGATAGCAGGTCTTGTTCTTGTTACTGAAATAATATGCCAGTATCGATTTATTTGCCAAAAAAAGTTATTTTTTTAAACTAAGCCGAACGGAAGCTAAGCTCCGAAAACTTAAACTAAAAGGTAGAAAACTGAAATGAGCGTTCAACATTAATATTTTAAAATATTCGTCTCGGTGGTAATATATTTGTTAATCAGTATGATGTTACTTGGAAATCCAAAAGCCATGTTTCCTTAGACCTGAAGAAAAATCATTCAATTACGAACTCGAAATTTTCAAGTTTTACAAGATTTACGGGATTGAAAATGATGATGCGTTGAAAACCTCATTGTATTTGTCGGTTGAAAAATTCTCCTTTGATCTTCTTCTGAATCTTTTTATCTCTTTGGTACTTCTTCTATTATAATGTTTATACATGGTTTACTAGAAAAGGCAATATTAATCAGGTTAATCGTTGGTGAAACGCTAATTCAGTGAATACGTAACTGTTCGCTGTTTAGACTGCACAAGGTTACAATTGTACTTAAACTCTAAAAATTTAGGAGTAGTTCAACATTCTAATTTATTTCATCTGTGTCATTATAAGTGATGTGCATTGTGTCAGAGAACTCAGTTCACACATTGTTGATATATGAACATCGAGCCATTAAAATATGCCATTTTGGGTAAATTATGCATCAAATTAGGCCTTTATAAATATATGGGTTTGCCTGGAGTTAATGTGCATGAATTGACCTTGTATTGTACCAAGCGTATCGTTGAAAATAAGCATTTTAATGAGTCTGTACAAAATCATTGGCCCTGCATTTGATGAAGATTAATGTTTAATGCAATGATAAATAGAGATTGAGATTGATTCAGAGAATTGCAATAATTCATGTTTGGAGTATGAATGTCATTGCAGTGGTGATTAGCGGAAATCTACGTGCATGCCTGTGCGTGAATATTTGTTTATCCCTTGCTAAGCTTGAAATTAATCGCTTCGGACAAGTACGTGCCATTTTCGGAGCAACGACGATGCATGTAATATTAAGGTATCTAAATATTGTGAGAGGAATACTTCACGTCATTATTGCAGTCAGAGCATTTTTATTGCGACATATTTATTTCTGATATATTCCTTTTCTCAGTTGCAAATAGCAAAACGCTGATTTAACCACTTAGTTTCAATAAATTGCTACTGGAAATTATTTCGCTTACCTTGAGACTCGGTTTTTAATGCTTAACTTTACAAATGTTTAAAAGGCAGTGATTAATCAGCTTTGCGTTACAACTAGGAATATTTGATAAAAATGCTTGAATGCATTCATAAACTTTTTTGGTGTTTTTAAGTAAGCGGCAATTTTTTTATTCCCTAAAATCATTACAGATTATTAGACTTTCCTATAATTAGCTAAGTAAAAGTGCTCCCGTAAGAATTCCGCATACCGTAGCTGTAATGCAGGATTTGCCTGCCTTAGAACCAAGCGCTAACATTGCATTGTTAGATGCTAGAGAATTTGTAGGCATTTCTTTAAATTAAAAGCAAATTTCATCTGCACGGTAAACATGCTGCATGGTATTTTTGTAGCTATTTTTACCAAGCGAACTTTTAATAGATTTTTTAAATTATTCAGCTGCTTTGATATCAGCTAACAGTTTTCCCCCATATGTCTAATTCCCTGATCCCGAGTATGGATTTGAAATCATTAAGCCAACCGCCGGATGTTTTAAAATTAGCCTAACTCCTAGAATATTATGCATTTCGGGAACTTTTTCACTTATCAAAGGACCACTTATTGGCTGTCCACAGGCAGGTCAATGCATGTGTACACTTACTTATCTAAATCCTGCTTTTCTGCCATATTCAATTTTAATCTGTGCTAGCTTCTTTCCATTTCTCTCTCAAGCAGATGAGAAATTTTGTGAATGCATCGCTGTTTTTCTCGATGTCCGACATTTTTGCATTTAAAACTCCATACTTTCGAGTTAAACTTGATCCACTAGCACATTTTCTCAACTCTTCTAACATTTACGTTTATCAGAAACGCTAAGCACTGCATGTTTACGTTCTGACAGCATTGACCGCATTGTGAAGCAAATCGCTCAATAAGCAGCAGTGCGGTCTGTCATAAGTGAAGTCTCACACACCATTTCCCTACGAGAGTCTAGTTATTTAGGCCAGGAGGTGGGTGAAACAACGAAGCCGTGATTTCTGCTTGGCGTGCGAATTTGCTTTCTGTTCACTGACGTTTCAGATGACCGGCAATCGGATTATCGGCGCTCCACTCTATAATATCGTGTATCCAGACCCAAAAATAATTGGTGCATACATATCCTTATAAAAGTGAGATTTGTCTGAATCTCATTTAAAATTACTGTAATTAACCGAGAAAAAACCCATTAACACTACTAGAATATTTAGCGTGCGTTATCACACCCCTAAAATCTATTAGAATGAGAATGTCATTCTGTTTTCATGAACACTGTAGTATTACACACTATCTGACAGATTTGTACGTAATTTGGCATACACAGTTTTATAGCCAAATAAAAATAACTAGGTAACGTATATTTAGGAAGTCCGAGGTCCACAAGACGCCCTTTTGTGGGTCTTTTTAACCAAATTTTACCGCCATGAAAGTGAGTTCACACTGTTATGTTACTTGAACTCTTGAACTTAGAACTTGCCAGAATCTGTACTCCGACGAAGTATTTTTCAAAATCCAGTGCGGAGCATGATTTTTTAATTGTAAACCTGGCAAAATTTTGATTCTGCAATCTGCTTGCCGAAACTTTTTGCTTTCTCTCTAAGAAGCTCGGAAAAGTTTTGCTAACGGACATTTTGAGACATGCATACTTGATTAAAATAGGAAGTGGCTTCATGTACGTAACTTGTGCATTTAACTTTATAGTGTGGGCTCACCATAAAACTGCATTTAGTCAGGTGAAAAATGTTTTTTTTGAGTAGCCTTTTCACGTGCTTTTACTTGTAATACAGGCAAAAATTCTATGGCATTGGATGATTGAAAGTAGAAATGTCTTAATTCTTGCACTTGACTTTCGTTGCACGGTTCATAGTTTCCTGAAATTCTAATTCATAATTCATCAAATTCATTCTTTGTAAGTAAGCAGTATAGTTCATATTCATCTGATGACTGGATGACTGCACATAAAACTTATAAAATATAAAAAAAATTTAGAGACACTTATTGACTTGGTTAAATGATCAATAAAATAGAATTACTGTACATTTTTCAGTAGCCTGTATTTCACCTTAGCCACTCCATCTGTGTTAAGGGACTGTTACATAGTGTAAACAATTAGAATTCTATATTTATTTGCTGTTTTTTGTCGGTACACTAACGTTTTTTTTTCATCCTTCAGCTGAATTTCAACAAAAATATTTTTTTCAATCCATAAAATCCATATTAGTCCAATAAAACCCAGTTTTTGTCGGGTTATAGTGATTACATGTAGTAAACCATCATTTGAAGTAGTCTCTGGGATGCCATTTTGTTCCATACTTTTGAAAACACTTAAAATATTACTTCCGGATACTATTTGGTGACTTCCGCACAGCCATGGCATCTCAAATATAATATCGACTATAGTCGGCCGATCATCCCCAAGGCTCCAATTTTTGCAAAAACCCTTCTTTTTTCCCCTTCAATACCTTCCTCCTCCTCCAATACCTCCTTTCGTCATCCTCAGAATCCGGAATCCAAGTCAATTTTACGCCTCTTGAAATTCCGTCTTAAATGCTTGGCCAACCCTCGTTTTTCCATAACTTTTTTTCGCCTCTATCTCCCACTGTAAACCCCACCGCTCTAATACCCTTACAGTTTCTCTTTACCGGTGCCCACCACCATCCTTATATAAATCCTGGACATTCCAAGAGACTCATGCGGAAACCGGAAACTGTATTTATGAAGCTGATTCATTTCCTGTACTTTTTAAAGAGGAAGAAGGGGGGGGTATGCGTTATACCTATTTTTTAGAGCTCCGCAAAGTACTGTGGCGTTCATAATTCAACGTGACCACACCTAAGGAGGGATAATGCCCCTCTTTTTAAAAACTCTAACTCTCGGCTCCGGCGTTAACGCTCGTTTATTTTTGTATCCCCTGCCCATGCTTCCTCTCCGGCGAACTTTCTCGTATTATTTTTTTGTGTGCGGTTATCAAATTAACGACGACCCTGATGCCATCTTACTTAATTCTTGCGTAGGATTAGTGTATTCTGTGCATTTTTTATCGTCTATCGAATTAATCCTACTGAAAGTTTTATTTTCTTGAGTAGAAGTTTGAGTAGTTAGATTAAAGGGAGTTAGATTTTTAGGCGTTCAAAAACATCTCAAACGTGATTATAAGTAGCTCCAGGATAGTTTTCCTTTTGCTTCCGATTAATCCGTAACATCTCCATACAAATGTGTCCATAATGTTTGTAATTTATTGTTCTAGGCTTGTAAGTTTTGATTTCAGGCTTTACTTGCACATTTGTTCATTTACTACAAGACTTTATTGTACATGGATACAGCTCAATTCTGGGTTTCATGGTAACTGAGTTGGTGGAGGTGTCTGGTCTCTGTTTCGTTCCTGAGATATAGCTTTTTTGAACGAATAAACACTCCTAAGACCCTCCAGTAAACTTCAGGAAAGCAAAAGGGGTAATTTATATTTCAAGGAAAAAAACTGAAAGAAAGAAACAAATAACCATCACGTCATGTATGATGTCTCAGAACTTTATGAAAAATACAATGTTTATCAAATATGTGTGTATGCTCTCTTAACCCTTTCTGCGTGAAACTGTTGCAGCTGAAGTAAAATCTTGTGTGAATATCGAGATTTCATTTCTTTGAAAGCGTTTAAAACACGAACCAAACTGAGTTAAAAAAACTCATGTGTGCGGTTTGTTTATAGTTAAAGTAGTAATTTAGTTAGATGAGTTTGTCTGCTGTGAATTTATGTAGTTTCAGATATTTTTTTTGTGACTTTTTATTTTTTAAGAGGCCATTTTTTATTGTTGTGATCGTTATTATAACTGGAATGTGGAACTAAGTGGGGTTTGTCTTATTTACATGCGCTCAATACTGAATAAAATTGTAAAATATTGTTCATTTATTTATGTAAATGGCTGAGCATCTCGAAAATAATTAGGTGCCTTTAAAAGAAGGTTACAGGATGTAGTGACATCGAACTTACATTCTTTGAAGTTCAGGATATGGCCATTGGGACCTTTTTGGAGCTTTTGAAATTTAATTCTCAGTACGCATGAAGGTTTTTAGTGCATCGATAGCATACGGTTGCATTGGTGGTGCTATCTCTGAGTCTTTTTGCTTAGGTCCGTTATTTTTTTCCAAGTATCCGGTCGTTTCCACGTGAAAGCCATTCACCGTGCCTGTTATGCCGAATCGTTAACGCATGTGGACAAAATTAACAAGGGAAAGCTCTCCATGCCAATCAAACGCACAATTAGGTAGTTGGACGCGGCGCAGCAGTGCAAGTTACAGTCGTTGCATTTCAAATTTACAGGCTGCCATTCGAGTGTGGCGACTTATGGGATAATAATTGCCGTTCATTACCACTGGTCAGCGAGCAGTTTTAACAACGAGAAACGGTGTACCGAATTCAGTAATTAGGATATTAATGGAGTGTGTACACGTCTATATCGATGAAGATATAACTCACACAATGACAACTAGTATCTTAAATCAGTCCGTTAATTTTAATAATAAGAAGTGTGTTGTTTGTGCCAGTGTGTGAGATTTTGATAACATATAACGTATTACGATTGATATGTAAAATAATCATTACGTAGGTACTGCGTCATCTTACAAGTCTAAAACTAATATCATCGAATATTTAAACCACTAGTTCATTGAGATAATCGATACAAAGGCTCTTCAGAGAGGAATGTACTAACCATACATTAAAGAAGAGAAAATAGCTATCCATTATTCGTTAAAAGCTAAAATATCTATTTTTTTAGAAGAAAGTGTTCCATCAAACTTTGAAAAGGTAACTGAACTGTCAATTTGGCCTAAAAAAGGTAAAATAAGATGTTTTTTAAAAGTATCTTCTATTTGCACCTGCTTTAATAAATTTTTCTGGTACCCTTAAAATTATATCAGTAATGCCTCAATAATTGGTACACTGGTTGAATATCCTCATCGTATATTCCTTATATGAATGGGATGGGTTAATTTATTTGGTCAGTAAAACAGATGTGTTAAATTATCCATGCGTGCTCTTAGTAGTGTTCTATGTCTCTAAATTTTGAAAGTAAGCAAGTTTGCATTTTATCTATTTTTTGGCAATTGAGTGCTTTTTGACCGGTATCCTTGAGGAAAATAAGATAAATTTATTAGTTCTTAGAATATATATCAATTTAATATTTATGAGAAATTATTCAATTACTATAACTATAATGATTACTAGCACACATCAAGGTGTCACTTGGAGACAAGGACAAAGAAATATTGAAATGTAGCTCACATACTAAAATGTGTTAATTAATGAAAAAATATTAAATACGCTAATTCTTGCATTACTTCCATAAATACATGTATGGTTAGTTCCACCGCATGAACTAATGTTCTTACAAAAAGTGGTGATTCGGCAAACTGAAAAAAATATTTAAGATTTTCACACAATGAACCATGGTTACTGATGCATCCGCCAGTATGCTGGAGCCAAATTTATTTCTTTTCGTCCCGACGGCGCAGGTTGAGACTAACATATTCCTTCCTCTACCTTTACCTATCCAAACTTTCTTCCTTTTTTCTAACGTTCACTTCTAAGACCAACTTCCTCTTACGAGGAACCAATTTTGGTATCGTAATTCGGCTAAAAAATACATATTCATTGCTGAAATGCATGTTCCATGCATAAATTTATTCACACTCTTGAAATAATTCTTGTGTAATATGTTAGAATTTTCACAATATTTTTTTTCGAAAACTCGAGTTTTTAATCATCAAAAACATACCTGTTATGCAAGCAGTAATAATGACCTAAGAAAAAGGCATTATTAAAAAAATCAAGGCTACTTTAAAAGGTTTAATTGGTCCGACTCCGGTCGTTCGATAATACTTCTTTGTCCATTTTTATGTATATTTTCATTAGTTTTCACTCAGTGTGTTCTAGTAGTTTTTTTGTTCTCATAATACGACTCAAGTTACTGGTCAGAACTTAAGTGTGGAAAAAAAACTGACGATACTGAAGAGTATATTATTGTGACAGTTCCGTACCACCAGGTAATACCGGCAGTTTAAATTTCTAAATATTTATATATTTTATGCAGCCGCGCTAGTTTATTGTGAAAAGCTACGCGGACAACAAGTATGTAATATTTATTTTTCGATACTATTGGACGAATCCTCTTCTGGTTTCAAATTTATGACACATTTATAATTGTGTGACTACCGGTACTTTTAACATACATGCTATGTGTGTACTCTCTTATTGAACCTATGAATTTGAAATTGTTTGAGCAAAATTCACAGGGCGTAAAATTAAACGAATTTGCCGTAATGATTATGATGAAGATATCATATTTCCTACTAAAAGGAACTATCGCCTCTTACTGCATTTTACGTTGAGATATTTGCCAAAATTTTTTCCTCTGGAAATGGTCCGTGTGTGTGTTTCAGTGAGACATTATTTAAAAAATGTACCAAAGGCTGACACTAATATCTCCTAAGCACGAGAGCAGATTATAGCCCCTCTGCTTCTTCAATTATCTTTGAAAATAAATTCAATAGCTTTGGTAATTCTAGTGACTTAATGAAAAAATACGTTTGGTTGTATAGGTATTTTTATCGTTTTTAACGTACGGCGGGAGGAGTATGAGCTGAGTAAAGACTTGTGTTCACCTTTTGTTTTTTATTTATCAAATTGTAACGAGAAAAGTCAACAATGTCAAATAAATGGCAGAAGAAAGTATTTTTATATTTAAAACGCTACTAGTGCTTGTTTAATGTGCGTCTTTGATCAATTGGTCAAAAGTTCAAGCATAAAAAATAAATTTACCGCTTTGTTAATGACTTCATCCTTCCTTCAATTGTTTAAAATTGAAAACCAGAGTAGAATATGGCCATTGAGATAGCAAAAGAAAAATCTAGTTCCAACTGTCTGGAAGAAAACAATTTTGGTGGAGATTCGCTGTAGAAATACATCAAAGAATGTCCCCTTTTTGACGGACCCAAGGCGAGACCCGGGAGGGTTCCATGTCGTTCCATTCGATTCAGTCTTTCTACGCGTTTCCAAAAGCTCTCTCTCTCTCACCAGCCAGTCTCTCAAAGCCTACACGGGTCATTAATGTCTCCGTGTACACTTATGCACTCGAGATATCCCATTGGCTCAATCCATCGACATTATCCTGAACAATCAGGGCTCTTTACGCTGCAATCGACCCTTTTGAGAATTCCGACTGGATGGGAGGTAACGTGACCCAGTTCGTAGGGATGCGTTTTTCCTCGAGTACGATCCATTAAAATCCGTGTTCCCAAACGTGCACCGGTGCAATTTCCCAGTCACTCCCCTCTCAAAAAGCATACGCAGCTGGGGTAGTATAACGACGGGTGATCAAAAAGTTTTCGAACGGTGCCATAAAATTGCCCTCCGGGTACTAGTTCTCACCTTTATTTCACACCGGTAGATGGCGTTAAAGTTCGGCTTGTCGCATTAGGGGCCTGCCTTTACTGCATCGTTTTATCACGACCGTGGCTGGCGGGCACGCGTGATTAAATAAGGCCGTATTCCCCGTGCCACGAGCACGGCAGTTATCTTTCACCCTTTCGGAAGAAAACGTGCTCCTACTCGCGTTCGCATTTTTTTCACACTTCTCTTCAGCTGTAGTATCAGCCCCATTGCAGCTACAATGACATTGGTCAACAAACCTGGAGGAGAGAGGCATTCACAACGTAGCAATTATGGATTCAGCAACATTTAGGAAGGCCCTCTCTGATCACTGGTCACGTATTCCAGGAGAATTCCAAAAAGAATATCTATCTGATCTCAGCAGGAATGTTCGTTTTTCAATTTAAGGTTTTTCTTGCAGGTTTCAGCGATAAGAGAAACGCCGTGAAAAAGGAAATATAGCAAATTTTGAAGCTGACTAAATCATGGAGTAGGTACGTGGCAAAAAATCAAGCCATCTGGTATGTACTTACATTCCATCTTATTCCAATACAGTGGTTGTTGAGAGAATTTTGTCCCAATTTTTTGGCCGATGTTATCGTATTATCTCTTCCGACGTGGCCTTAAATAAATTATTCAACATCGCAATATATTCAGTCATTATTGCTGTAGGTATTTCCATAGAAATGCATTAACAGCTCTTGAAACAGGAGATACAACACCATTTTTATGGAGAAATTAGTCCTGTTTAATCATTTCCTTAAACTTTTTTAAACTATTACATCACTTTTCTAACGAAGAAAAAATAATGTCACTCTTTGGCCCCTCTTCCAGTTGTAGATATCAGCAGCGATTGTTTAATTTTTGCATATCTCATTTACATATCATTTCAATTTATTGTTGATTTTTGCGTTATTTTTTGTTACTTTTGAATTTATTCGTAAATCTTTTTCATAGACCTCTCTCATTTAATTTACTCTTCAATAATCTGGGTGATAGAAGATAAAAGCACTGTAATTGAGAGAACAAACCTAGAAACTGCGTTTTTAAATTTGTATGCGGTTAACTATACAGGGAAGCAGTGTTTTATAAAAAATAAATATCGAGCCTTAATGTATTACTTGAGATAACAATAAATATATAAATCAGGTATAGCGTAGGCATTTTAGCGCGTCTATCATTTGCTGCTGAGTTCTTCGTGGCCACCATTCTGGTGACGCGATAAAATTCAAGTAATGATTTATGGTAAAAAATAACAGTCTGACATTACAGAAGGTATATTGCGTGCCCGTTTCAAGATTTTCCTTATGAAGAAAACTTATATATTACGCAGAGAAGTCATCGAGGGTGTAATGCATTAAAAGGTGTTATTGCGTCCCATTTCGCGTTCTGGAAAGAAATAATGGCTCGCCATTGCATCCATTGCGCTACATTTCACTCAAGGAGTCATGAACTCCATCGTTCTTTTGTGAATCTTGAATGCGCTCTTCGGCTTTTTTGGCAAGTGCAGAACTTGAAAAATGGCAAGTGGTGACAGTTTTTAAAAAATCTTCATCAAATGTTAACTTCATTAAACTGGAATTGGAGTCTGCTCTATGTAGTGAACCCTGGGAGAATCTTCTCCATCAGAATCTAAAATAGCACAAGTTTATATCTGAAATTCATTAAATGATGCGAATATTTTAAGCCTTGGTATTCCAGTTATATTTTATTGTAGGGTCTGATATCACCATTGAGTTATTAGCTTCCAGTGTAAATGGTGCCATCCTTTTATACTGCGAGATACTCCATTTGCGTGGGCTTTCATCCTCCTTTCCATCAAGAGAAATCCCTTACTCTCCTTCCCTCGAATACATTGTAAACTTCATGTACTATCCACTGCCTTCAGTATCCTCTTAGTCTTCATAATCTGCTTCATATAGTGAATCTATTTCTTAGTATTTTTCCATAGGTTTCCCTATTCGATTCCAAAATATCATTTGTTTTCCGGCCCCACACTACTTAATTATCCTTCTAGGATTCCTATCGACTTGCTAATAAATTAATCGAAAGATTCACTGAATTACTCAAAATACTCACTCCAGCCACTGAAAAACCTGGATAAAAGATTCATTCAATTAACCATGAACGTCTTTGCACTCAACTTAGTTCTTGAAGTGACGCGAGCCGAGTTACCACTGATAAAAGCAAAGTTGTATCTACGGTGCAGAAAACGACCTTTTTAAAATAAAATAAGGCAACTTAGTGAAAATTAAGAAAACAATAACTGCGAGAACTGGACAATTACATTGGATGACAATCAAATATAATGAACGTCAGAAATGAAATTTTTGAAAAATCTTCTTGCTGTCCACCAGCAGCCAAATAGAAACTCGGGTATAAATCTCAAATTCGGCGTAGAAGAATTCAACAAAAGGAAAAGAGACTTCAGAATTGAATGTAACGAACAAGTAAAATAATTTATAAATGAAAAATTCTCCAAGTAAACATATAAAGGGGGAGGAAGGATATCTCAACGATTCGGACATACAAAAACAAATAAAATAAAAAGACCAAAATTGTATAAGGTCATTATAGAATTATTACCTTACACTTCTGAAAAAGAAAAAAAATAATGTGTAGCGCGAATATAGGAGATATACAAGGGTGAATTATTTAAATCGAGCTTCCTTAAAGTTAACGTATTTTGACAAGAACGGACTAAGTCATTACCTAACGACTCAAACACATGGGTGATTATTTTCCACCCTCACATGTTTGCAGTTTAATTAAAATCGTCTCGTGGAAGGAACAATCCAGAGAGTAACAAAGATATCGCCCACTCTGAAGTTGGACGATAAACCCGGTATTCTACGACCTCCCGCAAAAGGTTCGCTTACCAAACGGAATATCTGCCCGTTGGTCGCTGACCAAATCCGCCGCGTAAGTTGTCGTCTACGGGATTCCATAAATCGTTCGCCGCCTTTCCTTGTGAAGAAGCATATCTACCCAGACACTCCAAAGAACGGAATTGGTAAGCCATTAGTCTCTCATTCATCCTTATGATGTTTAATTTCCCACAAAATTTTCTGCGGGAGAAATATTTTTTTTAAGACCTTCCCGCGTTTTATGGCTTCTCCGATGAGGTTTACGAGATGATGCATGGGGCCTGATTATCGATGACCGGAAGAAAAATCGTCCTTTGAATTACGCGGTCTACCCATCTCATTCTGGACTAAGAAGGGGATTTATTTGTTCCGGACCAGACTTCTAAATCTTAAACTTCCACAGAAGAGAACAATTCATTTTTACTTTAAGATGCAATATTAGTGTTACTAGTGCTTCATTATTTTTTTTTAATTATTTAGTAACCACTTTATTAAATTTTCAGGTACTCATTAGATTTTAATGAATAGAAGAATGTTAAATGGAGTTTAAGTGCAGTAATTTAGTAGACATCGACATGTTGGGCACCCAATAATGATAAATTAAAATTATCAAAATGGTAAGAAAAACAACATTTGAAAGTTTCTGTACTTGAAGTTGCCCAATTGCAAGAACTTACGTGTTAATCTGTGTAGGTGAGAAAAATTATTAGTCAGTCAAAATTGTTGATATTTTGGTACCTTTTATTGCTTCCCCTGACATATCTCTATAACTGATTTAAGTGACCAAGTTAGGAATTCGTTGCTGAAAAGATGGGTATTAGGCTTCCTTTTAGCACATGTGATCAAAACGAGAATAGAGGGAAATTAACGTAAAACTCACCCTTATAATCCAATTTAGTTATCTTTGTGTATTCTAACTTCATCCTCAGTAATCCCTCCTCTCCATGGCTAAAACCATTACACGTCCTGCCACACGTCTCTCTGGAGGCTCGCTGTGTAGTACGTAAATGTGACTATCACTGTGAATACCTGTTAGGACAACCTAGTCAATTTATATCGTCGTCATCTACCATGTAAAATATTTTCTATTGTTTCGCTCCATAGCGATATGAATCCATATTTGTCACACGAATCGAGAAATTATGAGATAAAAAACGAATTTATGGGCACCAGGCACAACCCCAAAGCGTGAGTAATTTAGGGATATGTGATTATAAGTTTTACGCTTTTACAAAATCAGTTCACCTATCGTCAAAAAATAAGCACAGAAAAGAAGCGGAAGCTTGGAATCTGATTCATTGCTTAAAGTCTTTACTCTTTAATTGATAAGTTCATTTCACCTTTCTCTTTTTAAAAATTGATTTGTATTTGGGTGAATATTGGTCTTTGGAAATAATAACAATGAAATATATCCATAATATCGCTCAAAACGTTTTGCGACGACTGTAAATATTACCGATTTCTGTTTAAATCTTTATTTGTGACTTAAAAATATAGATTAAAAATAATCCAAACAAAATGGAGGAGGTTTATACTAAAAAAATATCGAAAACATTTTCGAAAATAGTCGTTGAGCGTCATTTTCAAAAAATATTCCATCCATTGCTATTTGCCATATTTTTGTTAATTTACTGTATGTATCGTGGCCCTAAATAAACGAATTCATGAAGAGAATTGTTTTCCTGGTCTTCTTCCGTGTCTATCAATTTTTATGGGCAATATTTCGCCAGCTTTCCAAAAGAATTTCCAGATGGCGAAATATTGCCAATATAATGTTCAAGTTACTTCATGTAGTCCTGAAGAAGCCAGCTGAAATGCTGGTGAAATATTCTCTATAAAAATGGATAACTGTGAAAAAAGACCAGAAAAACAAATCTCTCCATCTCAAAAACTCCGCAGAAATCTCTTTGAAAGAAAATTTATAACTTTGAATCTTGAAAAATGAGGTAATAATGATACATTATTTTCCAAGGCTGTCTTCTCCCGGTAAAAATGATTTATCACTAAAAATGGACCAGAAAAATTTTGACCTTGACTTCCATTTATTGTTTCATGAAGCTTACTATACATTATTTGAATTACTTAACGTTACACAAGGTTGGGCGAAATAATTTTTGATGATGGGAGACCTACTTTTAGATCCGTCAAGTAACTTACTCTGGCTACGGTGATCGAATCAATGAGGAAATTCCTTCAATTCACCGCATATGGAAAGGAGATGGAAAGGAGTCTTGCGAGAGTAATTGACGGAAGACATTTTTGAGACGGCATATTTGTTATCCATTTTGAGTCGAGAAAACTACCTGGTGGAGCAGCGTGCGAATGACGGGTGGTTTAATCAAAGGAATTGAGTGGTAAGCTGAATTGAAATGCTTCACACTGTAGCATTGCCGTGTCTTTGTTTGCGAGAGACTTGGAGATGGATTCGGGAATTGCCAGAGAGGGATAATTGGATACTTGCGTTGCAAATCATAATTTTGACTCCATTTGAAACTTGATCCTGGCTGCATGAATTTATTTTTTACCGGTGGATTTTGTTTTAATACTCTTGAGTTAGACATTGGCTTTGTGAAAGTGTGTCCCTCTGTGGTGATGAAAATTTGAAATAGGTGCGATGATTTGAGGGAAAAAAGTACGCTAATATCTTTCATGGCAGTATGTACATACCATCCAAAGATAAAGGGTCGAATTTTTTCCTGTGCTTTGCTCTTACCCATACTTAGGCATGCAACTTAGATAAACCCTTTGGGAATAATATTGAAAGTCAGTAAATCTGAAACGAGTGACAGAGAAATACAGCAGTGGTAATATATTTCAATAAAAGCCAGCGTTACGTAAACTTGGGTGACGTCCTTTTACACAA
This sequence comes from Ceriagrion tenellum, assembly GCA_963169105.1. Classification (NCBI taxonomy): domain Eukaryota; kingdom Metazoa; phylum Arthropoda; class Insecta; order Odonata; family Coenagrionidae; genus Ceriagrion; species Ceriagrion tenellum. The sequence goes on from OY720643.1 coordinate 75,705,328, forward strand.
AACTGTTCTCAAAATGCCATGCACTTTTTGTGATCATCTTCATTATAATTTTAGGGGGTCTTGAATTAAAGGCTGATCCTAAATACTGGTAGTAAATTTTTTGTGTGGTCAAATGACTCATTATACGATGGTTTCCCTAACATTGTGCTTGAACTGATGATGGAGGAGTGAACTTCGTTTTGACCATTTGAGATATTTTTATTTCACTTGCTGACCAACTTTTCACAACATAAATCCATTATAATATAGCCTTAATAGTGCCTTCATTGGTCAAAATGTTGGTTGGGAAGTGAATTAAAATTGCTTTGTAGACTCTACAAAACGCCTTCATTTAATATTGGAGCACCACAAAATTACACCAGAATATAATAAGTCCATTAAATCGATGATATAATTGACTCCTGACTTCTTTGTTGTGTAATTAGATTTGATTTTCGTATAATCATGATATTTTTTTTCCAGAATGTAACTGGTGATTCTTGGAGAAGGACTTCCCTCTGAGATTGAATGCTTCTTCCTTTGGAACCGAGAAATTGGTGAGTTACCATTAACTTCAAAATATCCTGCACTTAATTCAATGCCAGGTGTGTTTGTACAATGGGCCATTAAACTTTGTGTACTTAAACTCTTCTTTGTATATTAGGATACTTAGCCAGTATGATTTAAGTGGGGAGGAATGATTTATTTCTGGTATTACCTATAATAATATGCGATTGCCTGAAAGTTTTATAGCTTTGGTTTTTAATGGTCCTATGCAAATGTTAAAGAAACATACAGTTTTTTTGTGTTGTCACAGAGTATATAGCTCATGGTTGATTCCATTTCTCTATGATAATAAAGATTTGTCAAAATCAATGTCATTCAGGTGTACTGGGAAGTTTATATTAATAATTTGGAGTAGATATCATTCACTTTAATGAACCCGTCTTAATGTCTTAACTTATTGCATTTGTCCTCTCTGACTGAGAAATGTTCCATATCCACTAGTCCCTAACTGAAAATAGAATTGGTGAAATATTTTACCTAAATAGTACTTTACCGGGAGAAGTGTCTCCACGTCATGTATGGCTGAATGCCAGGGTGTACCTCTTTTTGAAGAGCTTAATGTGGTTTCCCCGTTGCCTTCCACGTCGCGGCTCCTCGGCCGATTCCGTAAACTTCACTCTAGCCCGAAGGCGACTTTGGCTGTTAATGGCGGACCTATCTTCTTGATCTAGCTTATCAGTGCTCTCTTATTAGATTACTGCCTCTCCTCAGAAGAGCCGGGTAGTCATGGTATAGCCAATGAGGTTTCGAGTATTCGTTGCCTCATTTCAAAGGACTCAACAGAGTACTTTTTCTAGAAAATAAAACTTCCAAAATTTTATATATAAATAATATTTGCCATCACTTGATCTCCCGACATGTTGATGTACGAATCAAACCATTTATCATTTTTAATATTACATGACATTCTCCAGAGGTAAATATTTACGCCCATAAAGCTATTCATTGATTTATTGGAATAAATGTAACTAAGCTGTTGTGTCGCTACTTTGCATTCATTAATATACGTACTTCCGCGGGAATGCCCTACACTTCATTTTTACCTCATTTGAGGTTTTCTGGGCTTTTAATTCCGTTTATCCATGTATCCGCTGACAGTAAAAAAACATACCTACTGCACAGAATACAAACTTTTTTCATTTAAATAAATTATAGAACCATCCGATTACACTTTAAATATCCCCAATTTCCTCCATCAGTGGACATCATCAGATTAACTTAATGACGGCTGGTGAGTGTCTAACGGTGTGCACTGTTGAATAGAACCGGTATTGACTAATGAATCCTTGGAAATTCTATCTATTTTTTGTTTTTATTTTAACAAAGAGATTTTACAAAGTTGAGCCATGTCCTTCCAAAACCATTACTTACTTCTGGTCTACAGTGATGATGACACTGTTTATTCCTCCTCTCTTAGGCGTATATTTCAACCGGGTACCCATTGATTTTTTTCTAGGGGAAGATAATGAAGCTATCTGGAAGTCTAGAGATACTATCATCTATGGATACAGATCAACGCGGTAGAAAAATTTGCCTAGCTGAGTCTATACGCGTTAGCCTTACTTTAAGAATATTTCTTTCTTTTGCACTTTCTTTGATTGTCGTCTAAGTTGGCTGGAGCGGTAATTTTGGATAATTTAATATATATTTTTAGTGCATTGAGTATAATTCTTGGGCCACATATTACGCAAGTACGGTCGTTTCATAGGGGGAAATCATAACGCATGTAGATGTGTGATTGTAATGACCCAGAGCTAAATTTTAAAATTTGAGCCATTATTAAAGCGTTGCTATGGCTTGGGTTTATGGTAAAGAATTCAAAATTTAAGCGAAAATCAATTAAAATTTCGTATTTTTTACTCGGCATGAACCCTTGATATTTATTTTCTACAATTATAATAATATTAAATGTATTGATCCGCGTTAATGGGAAAATGTTTTCAAGATCAATGGAAATATTTCGTAATATACGCCAAGTGCCATAAAGCTACGTGTTAAAATATCATTAAATTGCCAAGATGCCAAATTGGAAACGCAAATTTTTTTTAGCTGTATAATATGCTTATAATTACATGAATGCCATGTTATCACGCAAATATATAGAAAATTTCTCCAGTCACCATAAGATGAATCTTCATCTTTTTAAGGGCCCGTTGTGTCACCATCTCTATTTTCATGACGAAGTACTGATAATCCACAAATGACGCATCGGCCCACGCTTTGATTACGTTAATGGCCTCCCCACTTCATTCTCCCTTTCCGTAATTCAGCACCTCTGGAGTGCATGACCTCGCGGACCTCCGGGAATTCCTTCCCACCGCGCCGAGTACGGCCAGCGGATTCCCATCCCTCCTGGCGCTCCCAAGAGTTGAAACACACACGGTTCGGATTGTGGTCACCCTTCACGATTGAATTACGATTCCTCCCCCTATGTTCGCCGAGTCCTATGCTTAGTCGCCACCTAGGAAGTCGCTTCCATCTTCCGCTCCGTTTGGACACAACTCCTTTCTTTCTATACCCCGCTTAAACCAAGAAAACGAATGGGTTAGGGTGAAGTGAAATTACATATATTTACTTACGTGACATGGACATTGCATGAGCTGGTAAAAAAAATTGGAACTTTTTTATCGTAGTTTTTCCTCCTTTTCTGCATTTTGGCCGTCTAAGAACTAGGTGAAATGTATTAGTCATCATTTAAAAGGGAATTAAATATATTTTTTAAGTGATGAAATTCACTCATTACTTAACTATTTTATATTTTTACTTTAAATAATGCGGATAGCAACTAAAGGATAATTATAGTTTTCAGTACAGTATTCGTATTTTTTACAAAATTTTATTATGTTTTTTCCGATTCAATAATTCGCTATAAAATCTTGATATTTGGTGTGAAAAATTATATATAATAATATTTTATTTTGCGTTAAGAAGACCCGAGCACTTTTAATCGAGGGTTTTTGGAAACAAGTGTAATCGAATGACAGTTAATGTGTAATTAATAAAATGAAAAGGAAAAAGAAAAAAACAAAAATAAATGAAAGATCAAATGGAGAGACTGAAGGTCGTTAATTCTCGTAGAGCAAAGCTTTAATATTGTTCCATAATTTTCTATCATTATTCTATTCTCAAAATATTCAAGTTGGTAATTATTTTCTCCTCTCGTCTACTGTTCGAGGGCTGGCTACTTCTTCAAGCAGTCTCCCTCCGAGGTGAATTACATGGTATCAAACCCTGGTTGTTTTAGGAACAGTACCGGAAGAGATCAATGCAGTAAAAGTTGGTAGGTATCTCTGTTGTGTTTGCGGCAAAAGTAGAACGGATTGGTTTAAATATGGATGGACTCTAAATAAATGGAGATTTGATGCTCCAAACCTTGATGTATGTCTAATAATTGAGTTTAGTTAGTCCGAATATTTCAAGGGAATAGATGAATGTTTAAAATTGATGCATATATATGAGATTGGAGTAGTTGTGTGTAAGAAAGGAGAAGACCGAGAAAGTCATGAATGAATGTCTTCGAGGAGACCTACTAAAAGTGGAATGTCAGGATTCTCAAGCACATAAGACAGTGCATGAAACAATGCATGACTGTGGCAGAAGCAAACGGGACTTAGAAGGATAGAGCATTGTGGAGTAATTGGTCAAAAGAAGGCCAGTTTCACAGGTCTAAAAGGAACAACTATGTCATCTCCGCAAAGATAAATGGCATGATGGGTTTGTATGAGACGTAGTAACTGTATCTTTTCGTGCCAACCAAACCACCAGTTTTAAAACCGCAAACGAATGGTCACTGCAGGGTCGAGTCACTACTCTGCCGGCCATTCGAAGCCGCAGTATAACCCTAGCCCGAGACGCACCTGCCACTCCCGGCGGCGTTCCCTGGCGAGATGTGGGCAACTTATCCCCGCCTCCTCTCCCCTCCCTCCCTCGCCAATCCATCCATTTCTCTCCACTTCAGCGTCTCCTCCCCTAATACCTCATTCCACCCTTACTTGACCCTTCCACACCGTCCCCCCTCTCAAATCCCCCCACCTCCATCTCCACCTTTTCCCCTCTCTATCCCCTCCCTCCCCTTTTTCCCTCCTCCTTTCCCCCCTCTTCCCCCGCCGTGCTGATGCCCAAATTTGAAAATCGATTCTGCGGCGAGCGCGAAACGTTCACGAGTCGAATTTTGTACTGGATGTCTCGCAAAGGCCACGATACAACCTCAAGAGCATCTTCGCTGCCCACTATTTTACCCGATGTGTTGCCGAGCGTTTTTGGAAGGAAAGATGAAATAGCAGTGATAAAGGCGTGTTGTGTCTTACATAAGTAAGTTTGGCCATGTTGGGAGAATTGAGGGGAGTCGAATAATGAAGCAGATACATGATAGGAGAGCGAATTAAATAAGTGGAAGGTTGAGGCCGCTAAAGGCGTAAATTCGGTGAAAGAAACTGGATGTATGAGTAATGAGTGAGTTTAGGTCATGAGAATCAGCGTGTGAGAATATATTTGATGCATGATGAATACGAGTGGGAAAAATAATTAAAAGAGCACTAGTTTCCTACAATATCTTCTTTTTTGTCTTAGTCTACCTAAAAAGGGTATACTGAGCGGTGGTATATGCTTGAAGTCCTTCATAAAGCCTCAATTGCTATGCGCTGAAAATTTAATATTCATTAGAAAATATGTGCCTGTATAAATTATATAAATCTATATATTGAGCTAGTTGTTCTGCATTTCATTATAATGTTACGGGGAAATGCCTAGGGCAACTGAACTATATGCTCAACAAAGATTAAGAGCGCCTCCCGGTTACCGGCGTAATATATAATCGTAGAGCATATAAGACATACATACTAGTCGAGTCGTTTCCATTTGGGTTTGGCATAGCCTAAAATCTTAATCCTGGGCGTTTGCTGACGAAAATAGGTGTCGATTTAAACAATTTCCTCCGTACTATGCTACCTTCTTCCCAAATACCACAGTAGAAGAAATACCTTTTATAATAATTGCTTACTACACGCTCCCTCCTTCTAAATACTTATGAAGTGGCTCCACTGAAGGTTACTTTTCTTTTGTGACTCACCAGCAAATTTTTACATTGAGGATGAGCATCTTAAAAAATATGGGATGAGTTACAGTATTAATAAGTGATATTGGTACCGAAATTCTATTTTATTTACTAAACTAACTAGCCCGTAGCCTAATACAAAAACAAGCATACCAAAACGTAGATTTCTTTTCAGGTAGCCAAATTGAAAAAAGTTAGCTTTCGGTAATGGATTTGTAGGGTTGACTATACTTTGATAACTCCCTCCATGCTGCGCCATTTGTGCAATATTTATACTAAGTCTGAAAAATATTTTTAAAATATAACGGTTTTTGATTGACTATGAAGCTAATCGTCTCATTGCGGTCTTAATGCAGTCATTATTTACCAGCGAGGCGGTGTTTGCTTATTCTTGATAATGTCTCCTTTTTGTGACGGAATAGTCACTTGCAGGGTTGATGGATGGTGGTGCATTTCTTTTACTGCGGTGAAATTTATAGCATGCACGTTTATGAAATGCTGCCACAAATAAAGTCTCATTCATGAGCTATTTAATCATCCTCTATCAGAGCGTTTGTTAAGTTCTTAGCACTTGACGAATTACTGATCGCGGTGGTGAAAATAAAATTTATGCCGCTTTACTTAAAGCGAATTAAAACGATTATTCCGAGTTTATTTCTTCTCCTCAGTGCATTGCATGTCTTTGGCTTGTGATAATTCACTGTTTGGACAAAATATCATTTCACCCATAAATCGATGAATTTAGTCTTATGCTAAAAAATATACCTCACCCTTTCAATGATACCAAAATATTAGCCCCTAGGCACACTACTTTTCGAGATATATGTAAAAAATATCAGCCTTTTTAAATGGGAATTGTCACGTGCACTTCAGAGAGATGTCAATTAAAAAACGAGAATTTGTAAGGCGTATATCGTAAATTTTTTACAATTACCCAGGTTGTCACAAGCATTTTTTTCAGAACCACCAGAAAACATTCGATTGTAAAGTAATTTTAAATATCCCGCGTGAAAAAAATAAGTCAAGTAATAGACTTACTCAGATATTTTTATTAAATTATTGAGGATTTCCGGCAATTTACTTGCATATTATTGTACCATTAATATTATAATATTTACTTATTGCATCCTTCAGCTGCTGAACTTGAAGCATGTAATTGAAATATGGTCTCCATTATGGCTAAGAAACTATCTCGTTCAAACTTATAAATTGCTTAAATATCTTTCTCGGGCTTCGCACCGGGTAATGTTTTCATAATCCGCCGACGTTTCGGAAAACGACTTGTTTTCCGAAGTGATACGGAAAGTACACAACGATGAAGCGGAGGAGGTAAGAAGTGAAATCTCTCTCGTCCTTAAAAAAGCTGTTCCACCAAAAGCCAACATTTTGAAGAAAGAAATAATGGCCTTGCAATCTTTAAGAAGAAATAATTCCGTAATTGTTCTGCCTGCTGACAAAGGCAATGCTACTGTTCTTATGGAAAAGGCCGATTACCGTCTCAAGATTCTGGAATTACTAATCAACAGTGCTTATAGAAAAATACGCCGAGACCCAACGGAAACCATCACCAGAAGGACCGTAAGGATAATTAAGGAAATGAATCTTCCACAAGAGATAGTTAAGAATCTATTTTCTCATGCACCAGTGCCTCCTAGGATATATGGGTTGCCGAAGATACACAAGGAAGGTACACTACTCAGGCCGATTGTCAGTGCAATTAACTCTCCCACGTATAATGTAGCAAAATACCTAACCGGTATTTTAACGCCATTCCTAAGACTAAGTGAACACCATGTGAAGAACTCGCTAGACTTTGTAAAAACCCTAAAATATATTCGTTTGGATACGAATGACATAATGGTTAGTCTTGATGTGGTGTCCCTCTTCACTCGTGTACCTCTTGCTGACACCTTAAGACTATTGGAGAGAAAATTTTACGCCAAAACAGTCAAGCTATTCCATCATGTACTGACCTCTTTGTACTTTTCTTTCGAGGGGATTTACTATGAGCAGGTTGATGGTGTTGCTATGGGACCACCGATTTCACCAGCGATAGCTAACTTTTACATGGAAGACTTTGAGGAAAAAGCCCTCAATTCAGCTCCCCTACGTCCAAAGTGCTTCTTCAGATATGTAGATGACTCCTCCTTAGTCTGACGACATGGTACGGTTGTATTAGAAGATTTTCTAAATCACATGGACAACCAACACCCGAACATCAAATTTACCATGGAGAAAGAAGATAATGGTCCACTTCCGTTCCTCGGCATCTTAATCTGCAGGAAAGAAGATGGGAGCCTAGGCCAAAGCGTGTACCGGAAGCCTACCCATACTGACCTTTACCTCAACGGACTGAGCCACCATCATCCATCACAAAAAGGCCCAGTTTTATATACGCTTATACATAGAGCCAAAACAATATCTGATAAAGGAAGCATTTCAGCTGAATTGCAGCATCTAGAAAGGACATTTCTTCAGAATGGCCATGGGAGACAACAGATTTTTAAAGCCTTAAGAAGATTCGGTGAAACCCAGGAGAGTGGCGCAGGAGAGCTACCTAAAAAACCTGTGACCACAGCTTTGATCCCTTATGTCTCCACTATATCGGGAAAGATTCACCACATTCTGCATCGTTTTAACATTTAAACGATCCATCTGCCACCATCTAAATTAAGGGACCAGTTGGTTAAGGCAAAAGATCCCACCGGCTTGATGACAACAGGGGTATATCAGATTCCGTGTGAATGTGGCAAAATATATGTGGGGGAGACTGGTCAAACAATTGGAACCAAGCTTAAAGAACATCGTAGGCACTTTAGATTGGCGCAACCAGAGAAGTCGGCAGTGGCGGAACACAGCATGAACGAAGACCATGCCATTAAATGGACCGATGCAAAAATCCTTTGCCGCGCACACCGTTACTGGGACCGCATTATCAAAGAGGCCATCGAGATACGATTGCATCCGCATAATTTTAATAGAGACACCGGATTCCAACTGAGTAATACCTGGTGGCCAGTGATCAAATGCATAAAATGCATGACGAGAAAATGATTCAACGGCCAGCGGAACACGTCAGCCAATTTAAGGGATCGCAACCTTCATTGTTGGGGCATCAACAGCTTGTTTAATTTTAGTGTTAAAATGGTCACGTCGGAAATAACACGTGCCTTGAAAATGGAAAACAAGTTGTTTTCCGAAACGTCGGCGGATTATGAAAACATTACCCGGTGTGAAGCCCGAGAAAGATATTTAAATATAATACTCCGGAAAAATCTTAAATCATTTATTATATATTGCTAATAATTGACAGTATTTTATTGCTTGGATTTTGGCAATTGACAATAATTGTATATTATTGTGCCATAAATATTACAATATTTACTTCATACTTCCTTCAGGTGCTGAAATTTAAGCATCGGATAGAAAATCGGATAGAAATCGAATATATTCTCCATTGTGACTAAGGAACTATCTCGCTCAAACTAACTTAACCGACGAAAGTATCTCTCTAGAGAGCGAAATTGCAGAGAGGAAAAGTCGTTCGCCTTGACCGGGACTCGAGCCCGTATCCCTCAGTTTCTATCTGAGTGCTTTAGATAGTTAATCTACAGTGAAGTTCTTTTCCTCTGTGAATCTGAGGGCTTTAAAAGGTCTAGGTATTCCAAACCGCCGGACGTACAATGTAATGCGGGTCACTTCGTAGAAGTTATACTGTGGCTAGTCCCGGAATCCTCAAGATTTACAACGATTTAACATTTTTTCGAAAAAGAAATACAATTTTCGGAATGCGGAATTCTGAGGCTACGGAATAATGAGGCCACTCTTGCCTGCTCAGATTGGTAATACTCTATTTTGCTCATCCGTATGGGTTAATATCTGTGGTCATTTTCCTCCACGCAGTAGAACATTCCGAAATAATTTTATTGCGTATGCAATATAAAGTTCAAAATAGCGGATAATGGAATCATGCATAATGGTCGGTTTGGCTCGGGCATATTAGATATCGGGCGATTGGGCATTTTAACCGGCGGTGATGGGCGTGGAGAAGGCATTGGTGGAATCATGGCTGATGGAAAGAAAGAAAAAATCCCAATTTACTATTTCAGTCTGAGGAATTTTATTGCTCCGTGTCCCATTCTGTGACAATTAATAAAAAATCCTAACTTAAAATAACTCTGCCGTGTCCAACCGATACGCTGAGACTGAATCAATCAGTCTAATGGCCAATACATCGCTCTATTCACTTAAAAGTGAGAAATTAAACGGTGACTCTAAATTGGTTGTAGTTCTCAAGCGATAATGGCCAGGCGGCTTGTAAATCGGCCGCAAGAGCCGAAAGTTAAAAGCAAAAGCTAATACTTGCGCCCACAAATGGCTCAATTTACAGTTCATGTTATTTTAAAAATGAAACGTAATATAAATTTTAACATGTTACGTGAAAACTTAGCCAAATGGGCCTCTTGCATGTGCAAAGTTTTAAATAAGCAAATGTTCCCTCTTGGTCATCACTAAAGATGAATCTCATGTTCCCATGTTGCGTGATCAGCTACGAAAAATCATGTATTTATCATACTCAGTTAGGTTTTCCATTACGCTGACAGAAGTCCTAATGTACGCAATGATGGTGGTTAATTTCTCTCTTCCTTAAATAGATATGCAAGTGTATGCTTACCATAAGCACAAAGGTCTGGAAAGTTTCTATTCGAAGGGTGTGTTCCAGTACTTCTCCCGGTAGGCAGTTTTTCCCTAGCTGATAGTGTAATAAATCGGAATGTCTCTGTTCAGCACCGCAGTCCAAGAAGAAACTCGCGGTCATGAATTCATGGTGAGAAACGCGTAGATTGACAATGTCGTATCGAATAGTGGGACGCATCATTGAAAGCTTTCCTGTCGGACCCGGAGAAATTACTAATAGGAAGTGTTCAGCAGCCCCGATTGCAGCAGGATTAGAACTCTGTACTCCAGATTTTTGGACTGGTATTGGTTGACACAAGTGTAAGAAATAATGCTTTTTTCGTAATTTTGTGCCGTTTATATGCCTGTATATGCTTGGAAAATCTTTTGCAAATAACATACCGATTTTACCAGTTTTAGTTTATTAAAAAACTGGATTTGATAAATTATTGGGATATCAGATTACAGTAACATAGTGGATTTTATACGAGAAGCATTATGTATTAACGAAGCCTGAAACTTACACGAAGTATTTTGTTCTAACAACCGGGTATCCACTCTCATGTGTAGGCCCGGTTTCATCGGAAATGGTGAAATATTTTTAGTTTCGTAACAGAAGTTCATCTATGTCTGTATTTTGCCCTGTAAGCCGCTAAAGGGGTGTGTAGCAAGGCACTAGCCGAGAAAGTGAATGGAATAGGAAAAAGAGGGTGGAAGGGGCAGAGGTTTATTGTAGGGGATATTTGTTATGTTTTAACGCACTAATTAAAAAAATATATTAGTTACTAGTGCAAGTAAAAAGAGAAATTTGCTGCACATCAATCATGCTGAGTTTTCCTATTATTTTTTGCTTCTTATAGGGTGCGGGTAGGAAAGAACATTCTTCATGGCATAGTGAAGCTCAAATCTTTATTATACGATTGTCTCAGATATTGCAATTCTAGGATGTAGCCTCCGAATCAATAACAATTCCTCTTCTTTTCCTCACATCAGATGTGTGATAAATTTTTATGTAAATACATTCTTCATGCAATGGTACTCAGTTTGAATTAATAAATCAGGTTTGAATGCACAATCTATGCAATCATTATGCCCATATGCTGCATTTTTCGGGGGATAAGGTAAAGCAGAAACTTTAAAAAGGAGATCTATGATCTTGTTTAGTGATTCAAATTGTCACGATCCCCTCTATATTTCTCTTTTAAACCACCTGGCTCCAAAATGCGTGGGCCGCGATAGTATCATCCCTACCACATCAAACGGAGTAAAATCGATCCGAAAAATGAAATTAATATATTCCCTACTGTTGTCTCTACTGCTCAATTACCTACTGTTTACACTTGCGCTAAACGACTGTCAATCTAATGTAATAAAAAGTAAAGCCTACTATAACGTAAGGAGGTGACATTTCAAATTTGTGAGTCAAAACTAAATTTAAGCTCCAATTATTCATCTACTATCAAAAATCCTTCTTTGGCTACTGACATATGATAGCTGTTGAAAACAAGGTACAGACATATGGAGATAATTCCGCGAAATTTCTCAATGAACACTTATTCATGGCTTTACGTAGCAGCTGACTGAAGCGTCGTTTATACAGAATTACCGTGTTTTGACTTCAACTGTCGCAGGAAATAACTAATCCCTCAAAAAATTAGGTGATGAAATGTAATTATTTTATTTATAATCATTTCTATCTGAGTTTTTGCTGCTAATTTTCAGTTTTTCGTGAAAATAAATCAGGTAGAAAAATGCAACTTCTTTCCAATTTTCTCCCATTCTTCATTTAACTTTGTTTTTAGGATTTACCAGCGAGAAAGATGGTGCGGAGATATTTTTTGATCTTAGAAATAGAGTACATACACAGCAAACAGAGTATGCATTTAAGTTCAGCATTATAGAAGCAACTATAGAAGTACACAGAGTATGCATCGAAGGTGTTTAAGTCCCTTTCCAATGACACCACTTATACTCTCGTATGAACTAGCCGACAATCTGAGGTAATATACAAACAAAGCCTATTGTCGATACAAAAATGGCTACTTCTTCTAAAAGTTAGCGTAAAACAGATTGTGTAAAACCAGGAACGATTGTTTCTTCAACCAAATTCCTAGCAATTTTTTTGGTACAAATCTCAAGCCTCCTACGTCTTGCTTTGTGATACGTGGCCTCAAAATATCTCTCTCTCTTTTCGCATCAATACTCCGCGATACATCCGTCTCTTGCCTTTCCAAGTCGTCTGTCTCCATTCACGATGCCTCCCTCTCTCGCCACTTCCCGGAGATCCTCTTACGTCCGTTATCCGTGCCTTCTCTCAATCCTCCCGTACCCATTTCCCCGTATCCCACTGCCACTTCTCTCCCTCCTCCCTGAACTCAACCCTATCCCAGAACTCCCTCCTCTCCATGGGCAAATGGGCCCGCAAAATGGGTTACGTGGTCGGAATCCTCCGGGGGAATGTCTTGCTTTCGAAAGGTTGGGATTGCGGTGGGTGATTGGGTGGGGAGGAGACAGGTTTGGCGGAGGGGAAAAGGGTTAGGAAAGGAACGGATGGAGGGCGAATCGGGGTTTAGGGGATTGGGAAATGTCCTAATTTCTTCTCCCCCCCTATTGTGTAATATTCTTTTTCACCCACATGCAGAAGAATGGCAAAGATACGTACAAACTCAACGTACTGTTTTTTTACAGGGATAGGAATTGTCAAAGTTGTGATGGTGATTCTTGGTGTAACACTCATAAAACTGGATTCAATTTAAGGCGACTCTGGCTACATGGTCACGTATTCCATACCCTCTGAAAACTTGAATACAGTATCTTTGTAGTGCGCTTAATAAACTGGGATGAAAGTAAAATCGACCTTTCGGGCTAGTTTTATTTAAAGTCAGCTAGCGAAGTGGATTTAGCTTGGCCTATTATGGGGATTGCAACATTGCATTAGACAAGTCGAAAATTTGTGCAAGAAAACATGTTTGAGGTTTTTATCAAAACTGTTTACAAGAGATAATAGCATCCTGGAAAATGTGATAAAAATAAAATATTGGCAATATTCCACCTTTCTTAAAAGTTATTAGCGAATTACTTCCTTAAATGAAATTATTATGTGTAATGTGGTAGTTACTGCATTCGGATGCTTTGGTTCGACAAATGTTGTCATTTAATATATATTCGTGAAATTTTCTGCATATTTTGTAACTTAATTTCGGTTGTCAATTGGTGACGCATTTTTATATTAAAGCAGGATATTTTAAATAGAATCAATAAAAATGTGTATATTAGTATTGCTCTCGACTCACAAAGTCAAGCCAGACCAACCTTAATAATTTCCTCCTCACTACTCTGCCCTTGCAAATCCTTTCTTTCTCCTTTTCTTCAGATATATTGATGGAATGGTTCATATTGATATAGTGATAGTTCCCTCTCACCAGCGGATAATTCTACAGAGGAAGATTGCACGAATAATATTAAATCATACGTCTTTTTCATTGTTTGATAAATAACATTTCAATTAACTTTATTCTTGCAGTACTGGTCGAAAAATCAATATGCAGAATATGTAAATCAGTCCACACTCAGTAAGTAGTATAATATTTTCATGCCCTCAATCTTTCATAAAAGTTCCGACAAAATCTAACGTCAATAGGAACAGTTCGAAATGTCTGAAGGAATACTTTTCCCTCCAAAGTAGCTGAGTAAGACGCCTCTTCCATTGAACGAAAGCTTTCGAATATATAGATTGCTATAACTTGTCATCAGTTCTTATATGGGTGTTTGGCTGAAATGGCATTTTTGATTGGCAAGAAACGGCTTCTTCCTTCAAACGCTGCTTCACGAATTCTCGCACCGATTGCAATGTAATGAGCAAGTATAGCTTGGATTTCCTTCGTTATATCTAGATGCAAGAGGATGGGGCTGAATATAAGAATAGGAGGGTGCACATTGAGTAAATCGAGCAGTTTACTTAATTGGGCAGTATTTTGAAGGATGGATTTCAATTGAATATGGTGGTCTGAAGAGACGTAAAGAAAGCGCTGATAAAAACTATATGGAGCGTGGCGCAGTATGGGTTGGAAAATTAGTCAATGTAAAGGAAGGATATACGTGGAGTCAAGGCGTTTGGGACGTGGGTTTGCTGACTGGCGGAAATGGTTAACTGGGTCGTGAGAAGGACGAACGAGGAGGTATTTGATATGGTTGGAGAGGAAAGGAAGTCTGTGGTGGAAATTTGGAGGAGACAAAAGAGATGGATGAAATGAGAGGGGAGCGGAAATGTTGCAGAGGATAATCGAGGGTAGAAAACTGGAAAAGCTTGGAAGAGAATAGCAATACTGGACGAAATAAGAAGTAGGAGGAAATATAAGGATATTAACCTTCCGGCGGGCGCCTTTGTTTACAAAGTAAACGGTTTTGGATTTCTGGTCTGGATAATATACAAAACGTAGTGCGATAGCTGGGTACCATCATTGTATTCCTTCTGTAGTCTTTTGTCTTCCATTGTTAGAAAGTTAGTGTCAGTGATATATTTAGTCACGTCTCAGTGGCAGATGAACTTTTGTTGGAGACCGTCTCGCAATGTGAACAAATTCAACAGCGCGCCTGCTCGTGGACATGGTGAAGGTTGCCAAGTAAGTGGGTAATATCATTGGAACAAATCCATGATTTTGGATGTTTTTGCAGTTAATTTAGATGAATTGAATTGTTATTCATTAATAAATGCCAAAGCAATTAATTTGCTGTATTATCTGATAAATATTACAATTTTGGCGTTTGAAGTTATTGCGTTCCATTCTCATTGGTAGATGAAAATAGTGACTGTTCTACCCAAATACACAAAAAAGGAAGAATGCATAGTATATACTGAAAAATAGGAGAATGTGAGTAGTAAGTGCGAATGCTGCAATGGCCATGAAATGCTCCGTTTTTTCCAATTTCATTTGTAAAAAGCATTCAAGGAGCGTGATGACATGGACTTTATATTCAATGAAAGTGATGCAAAAATGTAATGGATTCGTAATAGCTGTAATCAATATAGAAGTGGTTAATTTCATTTTTTAAACCCTTATAAGGATATATTATTTTAAAAATTATCAATCAATCAAGAAATTCCTGATTAGTGTGTGTTAATCAAAATCAAGACTGGTATGTTTACTTTGTAAACGGTGCGCCCGTTCGTGTACCAAAAAATAGCGCGCCCACCGCTGGGTTAAGAGGGATCTAATGGCGAATTACCTGTCGGAGGGAAAAAATAGCTGCATACCAGCGATGAAGGGAACACTGGCAAAGGGTGGAAGAGGATAGCAATACTGGACGAAATAAGGAGGCGATGTAAGGATTTTAAGAGGGATCTAATGGCAGGTCACCTGTTGGAGGGGAAAAAAATAGCTACATACCAGCGATTAAGAGAACACTGAAAAGTGTGGGAGAGAATAGCAATTCTGGGCGAAATCAGTAGAGGGAGTTAATATGAGGATTCTCAGTGGAATCTAATAATGGATCACCTGTGGGAGGGAAAAATCGCTATATACTAGCAATTGATACGTGATGACAAGTACTGCCTAAAAACCTGCCAATCAACTGGTAGAATACCTAAATGTAATTCATTCAATGGTTCATATATTTATTTAGCGGAAATTGTAACCAATTTCCAGTGGTAAATATTAGATCGCCAAGGGTGAATGAAGCGTTAATTAGCTGATGATGGAAGAAAGTGACTCACGAAGGCCTCTCTGGAGACGACTAGGCAAATGTATGCGTCTTGTATGATTTCCTCCTCTTTGCTTAATGCTTTGCTCCGGCAAATTTCACCAAGCTTAAATACGCTATTAGTTGAATTGAGTCTTAATTAGAAACGTTTATTCAATATTTTTTATTCTCAAGACAAGGTTTTCCTTTATAAGAGTTTATTCATTAATCACATTTACTCAAAACACTCTCCATTCGCTCTGTCTTGCTGCGTCTTTTTCTTAGCAACATACTACATCCGTTTACTGTTTTGTTAATCTGTAGTATGTTATCCTTAAAGTCTATGGCATATATTTCTAAAAAACCATCGGTAACCTGTCAACAAATTTTCTTCTTAGCTTAAAATAATTCATTCCATATTATCATTAGTGTCCGTCGCGAATATTAAGATATTACTCCGAGCTATTGATTTAGAAAACGTTCTAAAGTATTCCTTTTACCCATGTAATTTTTTTGAAATAGTTTAATTCTAAATTCAAATCGTAGAAAAAAACTGTCAGTAACATTAATTCCTGATTTGCTTTATTGATAGCAAGAATATATAATTGAATCATTGTTTTATTTCCATTTCTACATGCATAGTAAGCTTCAGCACATAAACAAAAGTACTTCAACGTGGTCCTAGTACTTTTTCGTCTCTCTGCAAATAAAGTTAAAACGTACCCTCAATGGCCCAAAGTTACCGCTCTGCCCACCTCAACAGTTTGCCTTGTGAGTGAAGGCCGGGGATAAAGGATTCAAAAGGAAAGTTTTAACGGGAGTGAAAGGAGTGGATGATGAAGTAGAAGATTCTTCCGAATTTTTTTCCTAGCTCTGTCTTTCCAACCCATAAGAAATTCCCTCGCAAGACTTCCTCGAGTTTAAATAAAAACGCGCGGGTTAGCGTTCGGCATTCGATGTTTTGGCTGCGTTAGCTATTCATAGATTCCGCGGTCGCACATTCCAGATCGTTGCGATTTCATTATCGAATTTTTTTGCGTCTCTGAAATTCAAAGTCAGTCCCTTTGCAAACTGATTTATTTCTTATTTCCCGGATTCGGAAGGAAATGTTTGTGCGCCCACTCGTTCCATTATCCGCGGACAAATAGGTGCAAATGTAAAACTCCATTTGATGGGTGCCCGTGGTAAACATTGTGATTGCCATTTGAAATTCATTTTGCGACGGAATTCTTTGGGAAATTGAATCCTAATAGCATTAATGATATTTAAGCCTACCTATGATGAACCTCAGTTTTTGAGATGAAAAAATAGCGACTAGTGTAAAAAGTGAAAGCATACGCTCATAAAAACTCTCTACCCCCTAACCATAAAATATTTCTAACAGTTTATTTCTGGCATGAGGTGGACGGCTTTATCACTGGCACATGATGAAAGGCATGTATTTTAAATTCTGCTATTTTTGGCGAGGGCCGTCACTTAAACCAGTTATAAAATATTGGCACCGTGGACCTGTATGTGTAAAAAAAAATTTGACAGCAAAACTCTGAAATACATAAATATCTGAGGGCCAGTATTTTCTATTGCAGTAATTTTTATTTGGGTAAATTCTTGATGAAATTACATTTCAAGAATCCGCAACTCAAAGAGTTATATTTTATGTGTTAAAAGTTAAAGAATTGAATTAGTTCTGCGAAAATCTTCATTTACCCAATATTCAACATATTTGCCTTGGAATTAATTTATTTTTCCTAGCAAAGCTCTATATTTTCCTTCTTTACTATAAGTGTAATTTTATATCGGAAATAATTTCATGACCATGAAAATTTCAAAGCGGGAGGTATTCAAGGTATATAGCAAATTATTATGTAACCTCTTATTGCAATTTGAAAATAGTTTGTTTAAGAAATTATATATGCAAGAATTAAAATTCTCTGTTGGTTATTTCTTAATTTTGGTAATATTTCATTATTACCTACTTTTATAAAATTTTGGCCCTTATAAAAAATTATCTAATGTAAGTACGATGAAGTCTTAACCCAAAACATTTATTCTCTCGACTTTGCCTTTTGATTAAAAAAATTATTTCAACCTTTTATATCTATACATATTTAATGCGTTCCAAGAGGAGCACATGTTTATGAATTAACCACTTCGGAGAGTTCTGGTAGAATTTGAAAAGCATTCTATTGACTGCCGTCAACGAGGTGTAACCTAAATTGAAAATGTATTCTCCTGGCACGGAGGGAGCGCCTACGACAACCTGATGGAATTTCAAAACCTTCTGACGCCTTGCGTCTATTGTCACCTTACGCGTAAGAGACCTTAGTTATACCTCTGGGAATGAATAAATTTCGTCCAATTCTCGGCAAAAATCAACCGATTTTGGAGTGACTTGATCTGATCAAGAATATTTTGACGGCATTGCTCTCGGTTATTATATTTTTCCACTTCGGAAGAATTCTCTCTCTGCCGCGTCCAAATTTGTCGACATATTTATAACTTGCGTAATGGTTTACACGTCCCCAATCATCCGTTGCGTGGGCGGTGGAATATAAAATGAGAACTTTTCCCTTTATCATCAAAAGCGGTTGTTGTTACCTCGTCAGAGCTACTCCATGGGGCTTTTAGGCAGAGGAAGAAAATACGACGGTGCTGAGAGAAAACATAACGTAAAAAAGATATTGCGACGGAATATGTAGCAAGTGGTGTGTGAAACTTCAAAGGTCCATCTAGAATAGTATTCTTCTTGCATAGCTAAACTGTAAGTATTATGGAGGTGCTCCTCACAATGTATGTGTACCTGATCTCAATTGTTTCAGGCTCAACTTTGTGGAAGTTCATGATGAATAATGAGAAAAACCTTTTTTTGATTCCACCGTTTTATTTTAAGGTACTTGGGTACATTTTTAGAGTACCTGAAGGATACTTAGGAATAGAAAAATTTAAAGGGCACTTTAAGTTGACGCCACTGAATTTTTATTTTTTTAATTTTATCTTCACTACCCCGAATACAGCACGATGTGCCAATTTACGTCGGGTGAATAACAGTAACAACGGACGAGACACAAACATCCATGTCCCCAGCAGATAATATTTTACCCAGGCGGGACTCGAACCCGCGACCCTAGGATTAGCAGGCGAGGACTAGCAGGCGAGCCGCCACCGGGGCCGACAAAATTGATATTAGTATTACCTTAAAATAAATTGGTGGAATCAGACAAACTTTTCTTTTTCGTTATTCATCCGTGTATCTTTTGAAATATTTTTGCAGCAGAGCCTTAATCATCCAAATCTTGAATAAGCGAGCTTCAGATCCTTATTTTATAGCAGTGCTAAGCCAGTTTAGCTAATGGTAATGAGTATCAATGTAATGAGTCCGGCAATAAGTTTGGCAAATAAAAGACAATTCTCCTCCTCCTACAGGTATGCCCACCTTTTATCTTAACAATACCAGGAATCGAAACACAGCAAAGCAACAGTTACCTATGTATTTTTTGTCGCAATTAATTAACATAAGTCTTCACTGAAATAGAAGCTCTAATCACTTTGTGGAATTGAGAACCCACTGTAATTATATCAAATAGATCCAATCTCGAAGAGCAAATTTTCAAAACAGAGACCTATAGAAAATATTTGAGAATGTGAACAAATATTTCTTCAAACGATTACAGAAATTTCTTTTTCCAATAAATTTTCCCTCCAAAATCGTTGATCTAAAGCGGAATGAATATTATAATGGAAATCAAATTAGAAGCCTCTCATCCCTACAAATAGAGCACCGCATTACTTGTACCAAATAACAACGTGATATCTGTGCATCCTCGATCACTGGTAGCTGAGAAATTTGATGATCAGAAAGTTTCCACTTCATTAAACAAATAGAATTTTTAAATGAAACTCTGACTGTACAAAAATATCCTTTAAATATCTCTAGCCATTATTAGCCATTCTGATGGCTAGAGATATTTAAAGCGGTGCCATTGGTTCAGATCAAAATAGGTGTCCAATCGCTATGGTTCATATGACGTTAGGTGAGAAGGTGTAATCGTCATATGACTACCTTATCTCATTTTTCTACAATCTGAAGCATAATGGACTTACGGATAAATATTGGAGTTATAAATAGGGAGGATGAAATGCGCAAAATGCTTCAAAACTGCACAAATTGTTACGTCAAATCTGTTACAAAGTGTTTCAATGTACAACTTTCAAAACTGCATTTGTAACGCCTATCCTTAAATGTGTTGGACATGAATATAATCGGAATACAATGTTTAATTATTAAAATATATACACCCATATAAATTACGTGAGCTTTCTAGCGTGGAAATACTGTGCCATAATGGCACCCTGGCGGTGACATCAGGGGAAGGTAGTGCTCCCAGGAAATGAATGTATTTTCCTGTGAATTTTCCATGAGATAGACCTCGGTCTGATAAGTTTTGATTCGTCTTGAATGAATAAAAGTCTATTACAAATGCAATACAGGGCGATATGTGGATGCCGTTTTAGGTTTAGTGACATTTTTTTTACGCATACGATACTTTTACGCATTTTAATGGCAAATATCAATATCTGCGATATGAATATACACGTATCGATTATATATTTGAGGTCTAGAGAAAGACATTTTGCCATCTACACTTTTTGAATATGTTTATTATTACGTTTTCGATATTTACCTTATTGTTTGGGATGAAATGAGTTAAATATATGTGGAAAATATGAGGCCCTGAAAGCTGAAGAGTAATAAAGGAGAATGTTGGATAACATTTAAACTTAATCGAGCGGAAGCTAATGTAAACCAACCTCCGTATGAATAGCTGCAGATGACTATAACGCTCGATTAGCTAGGCTTCTAGGTGATGACGTGGCTATGTTTTTGAGTGAAATTATACGCCATATATATTTCATGAAAAGTAAAACTGGATTGAGAGGGAAATGGGATGGGGGCATGTCTGGCGAACAGGAGTGCGTCTAATGGAAGGAAGGGTTCTGTGGGGGAGTGGATATGCTTGGAGGGAGCGAAAGGGAAATGAGTTAAATTGGGGAAGGATGAGATTAAGGAAGGGAATTCGCGGCATTACATCAGGGTGAGCCTCTGAAATGGGTAGGGAAAGGAGAAAGAGAGAGGCACAGAGAGGGAAAATAGAGAGGTTGAGAGGGAAAGGAAGTGGTTGGGGAAATGTAATGTAGGTTGAAGAAGAAAGGAGGGAATTCAACCCCTCGGGTAAGGCTGCTGAAGTGGGAAGACGGGGAAGTAGAAGAGAGCAGGACCGCGTGAATTTGCGTTCAAACGTCGGCGATGTGCGAGATGTTCGAGATGTGCACACCGAGGTATCGATTGTCCGGTGCTATTTGCTCATTTGGGAAGAAGACTGACCATCAAGGCCATATGCGCACTAGAGGACGAGTAAATTTTTTGGTGAGTCGTAGAATTAATATGAAATTCGCAGTAAAAAATATTCATCGAAACTGAGATTCTAAGCCAGACCCCTCAAATATCGTGCCGAGTGGTTGTGTATAAGTTAAGCTTATCTTGTTGAACAGTGGCACACAGTGCCCACTCGTTTGCGTTGGGGCGCGGAAATTCGAGCTTAACACTCGTTGTTTTGGCAGAAAAACTGGCCCCGTTTTAATCTTTTCATTTATTTCTAAACATTCCATAGGCTTAAATGCCTACTTAATTTCCGTTACGGTTATTTATTGCCTTATACTGGCTATAATAGTGTAAAAATTACAAGTTTTCCTCTGATAAAAGATTATCTTCCGATTTCTCTCAAACTATAATTTGATATGAATACTATGTTTGGCCAAGATTATGTCAATATACTCAACAAGTTGATTAAATACATTTAAAAATACATATTTATTAATTCTGTTTATTTTTATTTATCGATATACTAATGGTTCTTGATGCGAATCCAGATAAAACGGCTAGCTAAGACAATGGCTTAAATTTGATGTCATAATTTTATTCTATACAATACCGGTGGAAAGTGAAGAAATATAATATTTGCGATTTGATTCAATGCAATACTATGCAAGCGATGCAATATTAATGCTGTGGTGCAAAATTAAAGTATGAGCATATTTATCAAGCCTTTTAGAACAAATTATAATTTTTTGGGATAAGGCAGAGAGTGTCCTCCCCTTATGGAGCCTCAGGTTATGGTATGCTTCCAGGGTATGAGGAGGACTGCACGGGAGGCCATCCAAAAAGGGTTTTGCCTCCTAATGGGACTAGGATGTGAGTGAGGACGGGAGAAGGACAGGGTTAGCCGAGGGAGAGGTGGGAGGGGGCGAAAAAAAGAAGGGTGCGGAGTGAGTGATATCGGAGGAGAATGAGATTGAGTGAACGAATTAATGAGATGGCGTTGGTCCCTCATTGTCGGCTGTGAGCAGAATTCCCGGGGCGATACTTTTTGCCTCTCGCGGGACCGAGCAATTTACCACCGCGGGGGTGGAGGGGGAGGAAGTGGGAAGACTTTTGCGGAGGGTGGGTGTGGGTTGGTTACTGGTCCCTCCTCCCTCGACGGCAGGAAGGTGTGAAGCGAGAGAATACGGAATTGGAGCATTGAAACGGCAAAGAAAGATTGACACAGTGACGTTGGGAGAATAATTATATATCAGAGTTCCGTAGGAATGTCGTAATCTTCCTTTTGCCGTGAAATATCACCATTTTCTCTGTAAAATACCCTAATCCTGCCTTAACCCTAGAACAGGCTTTTCGAAATGATTTAACGCCCAAAACGGGTCATTTTGATCCACACTTTATAATGAAATAGTCGCACTAAATACACTCCTGTAATACATGTCACCATTTCATCTCCCAAAAACTTACATATTTACACGGATGGTAACCTAACACCCCCTGCCGCACGCCCAAGCGGCGGTTCGCAGGGTATTACGCAGATATGTATATGAAATGCTGCCCTGCTGAATTTTTCCGAATAGTATGACGTATATGCCATTTGCATCTTTGTCTCACTAGAATTAAATAACTGTTCTCAAGTTTCACCACAAAGCACTACAAATTACAAGTATTTTTGTAAAAAATGTCATGTTGTCCAACCGACTTGAGTTAAAAGCAACTGAGGTAAAAGCATAGTAAAATTAGAAAATAATT
This sequence comes from Ceriagrion tenellum, assembly GCA_963169105.1. Lineage (NCBI taxonomy): Eukaryota > Metazoa > Arthropoda > Insecta > Odonata > Coenagrionidae > Ceriagrion > Ceriagrion tenellum. The sequence goes on from OY720643.1 coordinate 75,728,412, forward strand.
GACATATGTTTCATGGCAAATGTATCACATCTCTATTTACTAGTGTTTAACGAACTTATTAGCGTTTGGTCCCAATAATCATATCATGGTACACTTAATAAAAGAAAGGAGAGAAAAAAAGGAAAAGATACAAAAATGAATTCGTTGGGTTATTTTTCGCGGTATAAAACCTAGCTAAGAACGGGAGGGAGTACAATTTCTCCTGTAAGTATTTAAACACTCTTCCCTGGCCAGTACGATATTTTTGGCACGGTTTATTGCCACTAGAAAGGGAGTAGAGTGAAAATGAATGAGAAAGTTCAATATCACAACAGTTTTGTTATATAAAACCAAACCAAAGTTCGAAAATGTTATACACTGTTGAATCCTAAGCGCGCTGTATTTCGTGGAGAGAGGGGAAGTGTATAAGTGTGTGTAACGGAGTTGCACTGTCGTTAGTGTAATGCATTGGTGCCGCCAAATGCGCCACTTGTTTCCGTGATGAATGTTATCACCATGTAGCGTTATCAATGGGAGGCGCTTATCTTGGTCCAGTGAAAGGCCACTTCTCGCGGCTCAGTTCCGCTGGCTAGCTCATGAGGGTGGAATGGAAGCCTGCAGCCCGACTAATCTTCTCCCAATTCAAACAATCCATTCTGCCACTGTCGCTCAGGTGAAAGTTGCAATTCGGTTAAGGTCGACCTGGGCGCTTTAGGGACAGTGCTAAAAGCAGTTCCCTTGCCTATGAAATTGCATGAATGTTTAGGCTAAGGTTGATAGAATAATGAGCCTAGGCATCTCCCGTTTCAATTAGGAGAAGGTAATTTCAACTAGTCTTCTCTTCATAATAAGTCATATCTTTATGATAATGGCGTATAAAACACCCCTCTTAACCTTGTTTATCAAACGATAATTTTAAAAATTTCCAGCATTAGTATTTAGTTTTCGAAGGTCACAGGCGTTACTTGGTGGAAATTACTTGCTTCAAAAATGTTGAAGAGGTAAAATACTTAGTTGAAATTGTCAACACGGCAGCACAATTTAACCTCTGTAATGATCATGTATTTAAAACCCATTCACCTCTCCTAAATATTGCTCTACCGCAAATCCCTCTTCCAATTCCCCCCCCCCAAGAAATCTCCAAATGACGTTGAAAGGTTTTGAGATTCCCTGATCTTCAATAACCCCCGTTCGAATTAACCCCATGGTGTATATAATCTTGCTTACCCGACAAGAAAGCACCTTGAAAATGGTGCATATGCGCTGAGGTCTTGGTCGGTTCTTTGTGAATAAACGTGTGGAATTGAATTTACATTTTACTTTTTAACTATGTTTGAAGTATTTAATTATTACTGAGAGAGCCGTTGATCATTTAGAGGTGGCTATGACGAGAGTTTAGGTGAGGTTTGTAAAAGTTTGATATTAAGGTAAGGTTGTGTGATGCAGCTACGTAGACTTCACGAAACGAGATCGAGAATATGCTACAGTAGCTTGAAATGTGAATGTGGTGGTATATGAACGAAGTACGGTAGAATGAAACAAAATTGTACCAGGAAGTACTTGGAATAGTAGGTGGGAGAGAAAACATCTGGAGGAGATTGGGATAAGGCAAAGTAGGTGGTTGTAACAAGTAATGAGAGGTGAATGCATTCTGAATGCCATGATCGAGAGAAGGACGATGGGTATGAGGTGGAGAGAGAAAGGAAATTTGCATTACAGACGGGTTAAAGAGTAGCAGGACTTACGCCTAGATGAAGAAAGTGATTCTTCATGGGGAAAGTTAAGGGTTTATGCCTATCTCGAGAATTTTAGCTCGCTTTCAATGAAACTTAGGTGAACCGCATCAGGTACAGAAAGAGTAATTTCTAATTGTTATCGTGATATCCGAGTTTGTTTGGACCATTTATGATATAATAGTTTATTGGCCAAAACTTTTAAACCTAATTTTGAGTCACCCGAGATTAAACACGGATTAAACAGTACGGAGTCACCCACAATGCAAAATTCCACAGAGGAAAAATCATCCGCCTTACCGGTCAAGGAGGTTAATTTTTTCTCTGTGGAATTTCGCTCTTTTAAACCTGTAAAACTGTTTTTTTTAATGTTACTTACATGTAATAAATTTATATGACGCCTAAAATAGCGTGTATGTACTTATCCTTGAACTATCAAAATATTTTAGTTTCAGTCCCATACAAAGTGTTAAAGACACTGCAAGTCCATTGAGGTTATGCATGCCAACAATTAGCTGTAATAGATGGCAGTTGAGGGAATGTTAGAAAGTGAAATTGGTTTTAATCCAATTCACAATGGTAGATGGAAAAGAAATACCGCTAAATTATGGTATATTTTATGACAGTAGGCACTTTTTGTTGTACATAAAGTGATTTTATCGTTGTTTTAAAAGTATTACCTAAATTTTTACTTAAATGTGTACTACCATGAGTTCACGAAAGTGAGTTATGAGTTCAGTGTTCTTGGCATTTTTTGTGGATTGAGAATCCCGGCCTTTTCTTCCATCCGCAGGAATGTGTCGCAACCACAGGGCTTAAGAAAAGAGATCATTGGGTCCATTTTTGCCGGGGAGTCTCCCATGTTTTTCTTTCAAATCGCAGGAAACTCTTTCTGCCTTTGTTCCCAGAACCTACAATGCCCTCAACCAAAAATACCATGAAAGGCTTTGACTTCTCTCCTCTCTATTTTCACTTTATTTTTGCTTGTCCAAGCCAAAAAGGAGGAGAAACTTTTTATGGAGTTCACTGATTGTTCCGTTAAAGGTAAAAAAATTTCCAGGGTGCAAAAGAGTCCAAGGGAAAGAAAAATCGATGGTGAATACTTACTGTGCGGGTTTATTTCCCCTTTGCAACGAGGAAAACATGTTCCGAGGAAAAAATGCGCCGGGGAGCGGAATGGATGTGTCAGTGGCGTATTCCACTTCAGTTCAGCAAAGTGCAGGGAGGAAATAGAGGGTCCTATTCCACATAAGAAAAGCAATATGGCGATTTATGTTTCGATTCTCTGTTTCGTAGATAACGTGTAGAATGCCATGTACAGTCCCATCTCTGCTAGTGCTGAGTTCATTTTCTTATTTCGTTATTTTTTCTAAAATAATCCTATCTTTCCCAAACGGGGAGAACGGCAATATAGCCGTATCCAGATACTCTAAAGCAGTCTTGAAAGCATGCATTGAGACCTGAAATGTTTATGGAAATTTGGAATGCACTCCATGAAGAAGCTACTCCTCAGGTAGCAAGCTATGTGATTCATGTTCTAATTTTGAGAAAGCAGGATGATCTGTGAGGAATAAAACAGCCATCCTATATTTCTAAAACTTAATGACATTTGATTACGATTAGTGCTATAAATTATTACCTTTGACCGGAAATATTGACAACAACGAGGAAATAAAATGCTTTCACAATGACGTCAATGTATCGAGACTTATGAGAGACATAAATTCGATGATTAGTTATATATAATATATTTGAATTTCGTTTTTCACCCTAATATACTCATATAAATTAGAACATCCACCTTTATATTTATTTATATTGTATTGTCCAATTGGAAATTTGTTATGCTCATCCATTACTTTTCGTTAATTACAAACTTATTTGATTTAATTCAGATTAAAAGCGATGATATTCGTGTGACTTTTTGGACTATTTCATCCTGTTTTGAAATTTTACAGCCAACAAAATTAAGTTTATATTCAGCAATGAAAATTTTGAATGTAAAATTATATCATACTCACGGTGACTATTTATCTGTTATTTGTTTTAGTCAAGTAATAAACAGAAAGTCTGTAACCATGATACACGATGCGTTATTGTTTTTTTTGCAGATTGTTTGATTTCATTAACTCCAAAAGTACGATGACTATTCCTTTTCATATTTATAGTTTTTATCGATCACCATTTAAGTAGCTCAATTTGTTTGAGGAATTAAAAAATGTCCTTTGGCCCGTTATATCCCTGTCCAAGCGGATTAGGTCTTTAATCTCTAGAATTTTTCCATGAAGTCGGAATAAAATTAAAGGCAATAAGCCCATTATGTTCGGATAGGTGTAAAGATGCTATTAAATATATTAATAAGAGAGAATTTAAGAAAGTGCTTTCCCTTAGTACCGATAATACAAACTTTTCCATTCTCCTTAAATATCATTTCTTTAATTTTACCACCGCTTCAATGTTCTTGATGGTATCACCCGTTTTATTGGAGCATAATCGCCCGCGCTCACTCCAATATTCTTCAGCCCCCATTGTGATAAACCCCCTTTCCCATTCTCTCCGGCCCCGTAAAAACTTCTCAATTAAGCTCATGCGCCGTGCCTTTTAATACGATAATTTCAAGAACCAATCCTCAACCTTCCCGGTCCCTTCCACAGTCTCATAAGGGACCACGCCCCCCTTTTTTCTCCCAAGCCCAGTTTTTCTTCGGATTTATCACTTTTCTTGCCATCATACCTTCGTCAAATGGGTCCCCAAAGCTCTCTCTTTCCAGGCAATCAGCAGCCTGTCTCACAACAGCGAGATAACGTCTCTTTCTTCCCCTCCACATTCTGATCTCTCTCCACTTAAAGGCTTCTGCAAGGTTCGTGCAATGGAACCTTGCCTCTTAATAGCTGCCCTCACCACGATGGAATTTCCTGGAGTTGTGCCTTCCTCGACTTCCTGAAAAGGAAAACTTTTCAAGAGGCAATCGAAGTACTTGTTTCACTCTTTTTGCCTTGGGGGAAGGTTTTTGGAGAGTTCTTTCTATACCCTCTGAACCCTCAATCTTTCCCCTCCTGTAGACACTCACACATACCCTGGCGTCATGGTTTCAGGGTTCTTCTCGGCTCATTTCCCCCCCTACTGCTTCCCTTGCATTCTTTTTCTCCTCGACTTTTTTTATTCTTACTTCCCTCATTCTCTTCAGTCTTCGCCACCTTTTCAATGCTAACCCTCCCTCACCAACCTCATTCATCGGCAAGTTCCATCCCCTCACCCCAGTTCCCGACACCTCTTATAAGCCCTCTCCCACGGAACCGCCTTTCTCCACCACCCTAGAACTTCAATGTTCGACAGCTTATTGACTCTTGATCGCCTCTTAAACTTCTAGCGGGGATGCCTTATTTTATTTTATAATTTCCTTCTTTTGACCTTAACCCGGGACGATCTTTCACCTTCTTCTTTCTCTCGGTAATCTTTTTAAGGGTCATAGACGATTTATTTATTTTTTCAAGAGCGTTTTAGATTGAATTTTCGGGTCTTGTAAAAGTGTATGGTAAATACTTTGATCTGGGACGATTTTATCTGTTCATTTCAAGCTGCCCTTGTGAATTCTACAGTACTAATTTCCCAGTACGTACGCTGACGCAATATATACGTGCATTTATTTATTGCTAAGAACGGCTAACTAAAATTATTGTATGATGGGATAAAGGAAATAATGAAACTTAGCACAGGAATATTTATTTAATATTTTTCACTCACTGTTAAAATGCTGTGCATCAGGGAAGCTCTTGTTTCTATGTCAATATCAAGATCATCCTGTTTAATGATAAATATAAATCATTTGGTATGATTCCACATAAGTTATTAATTTCACCTCGAAATTTGATGTTCAGTGATACCTCCCTCTTGCATATGTAACTCGTAATCTTAAGTTATGCTTTATCTTTGATATACGACCGCTGAATAGTGGTACTCTTACTGGTGAGAGAGAATTTTTCGATGTTTTTTTTTATTTTAAAGTCACATACAAGAATTAGAAAGTAAAAGATACACCTATTCTTCCCAATCAGTTACTGTGAGTAATGTTATTAGCGGCGAAAAGCCACGTGAAAGCCCTTTCATCGTCTGCGGCGCCAATTGTTTATCGAGGCAAAAAAATCAAAATCTGAAATATTTCGAATGACCCTTTTTATTCAAAGGTGGTCGAGAAGTTCATTTAGGAGAAACAGTTGGGCCGACAGAGGAAGCAAATCCGCTCATTTGGACTCGTGGAGACATTCACAAACGCACACGTAAAAAAACCGGCCTTTTAATCTCCGTCAAGTCAAGAGAAAACCCCGAAGGCTGCGAAAAATATGTAAAGGACTTCCCTATTCCCTGTCTGTCCCACCCTATATGAAGGGAAAGATCTGGCGAGAGCCTGAATATTAACCCGCGGCGTTTAGTCCCTCGGGGATAAGGGTATGAGGTAGAGAAGTAGGTAAAAAAAGGATTGCCTCGGTTTCCCAGGGTTCCTACACGTTCTCTCCGCGGGCAGTGTGTGAAAGTAATTACCGCGGAGGGCAGAGGGTGTAGGGGGGAGGGTGTTGTGTTTTGTCAGTGGGACAGGACAAGTTTTTTTATTCCTCCTCCCTCTCTGTCCATTCAAGTCTTTGCAGGCAGGTCGTGGTGTCCTCGTTCTGGAGCGGGCAAGCGTGCGATGAAAGTATGGCGGCACCGCGCAGCGAGGGTAGGTGACGTCAAATGGTTGCTGGAATGAGCGGCGTGTGGTCCTTTGCAACCGCAGAGGGTCGGGATGTGGATTCAAAGAGAACCTTAGGAAGCACTGAGCACGGTTTTTTTTGAGGGTTGTGATGCGAATACTTCCGCTGAAGGAAAGAGGAGAAAGGAAGACTTTTACTCTTATTTCGGCGTTTTTTTCCGTCTGCATCTCTCCCTCATTTAACTGCTACGCTTGCGGAGTGTAAGGCCCACATTTAAACTAACGAAGTTTCACAAGCAATGCATGCATCTACTTTTAAATGTATGAAGTGTTCAACAAGTGGTAAAGCATCTTATAAAATTGAATTAGCATGTGCAACAACGCTCGTTACCTCATCTTAAAATACCTAAAACGCTTGGGTCTCATTATGTCACCCTCAAATGCAGTAATTTTTTCACAGCGTTTTATAAATTTTTCTGTGAGAAATAAAATTTTTCAAGCTTCCTTAAAATGAGTACAAACTCCTATAGTGCATCTGGCAAGTTTTGAAACTGAACGAATTTCAAAGAGCATGAGCAGTTGATCGAGTATCTTTTCGGGTTATCTGACCATTTAAAGCCGAAAGAATTCCAGTTTGAAAATTGTGGCAAATATGGAAATAGTCTTTATATTCAATGGATTTGCCAAACTTTCCGTGAATTTTATCAAAAGAGTTGATACTTTCATCAAAGAAGGCCTAACAATATGTATATTTTGCGCATAATCAACGTGGGTGTTTGGCAATCAAAACATTCTAAGATTTACTTGAAAGTGCAATGACTAAAGTACACTGTTAGTTTCCCTAATAACTTTTATACTGATGTCCCAATGATGTCTGAATTAATGGTCGGAAAATTTAGTCGGAATTGACCCTGTTTGGGGGAGTTATAAACACAATATAAGACAAAAAATATACGATTGGCATGAAATGAAAATGACAAAAGTACACTATTGGTTACCTTTAATTACTTTTGTATTGATATCTCAACTCTCGATTAATTACAGGAATATGTAGTCTGAATTGTCCCTGTCATGAGAAATTATGTAAGAACCGAACTTAGAGGTAGACTTGTGTAGATTGGGTTGCTTTGACTTAGGTTGTGTTGCTTTGGTTTAGAGAATTAGGTAGAGAGAGAGAGAGGATTATGACCAAATCGTACCATGGATAAACGCACTGTGATAAATTAACCATCAATCTGTTGGATTTTAAATCGTCTCTGATTCAATCAGTTGGTAGTCTGTTTTTTTTGGAAATCCCGATTTGCCAATGCATTCTGATTTTAAAATTTACGGGAATGGGGTCTTGTGTATAGATTTGAGAAATTGAGGGGACGGTGGCTCGGTAAAGTTTGTGGAACACTACCGCGGAGGATCAAGAGTGCAAACAGATTAGTAATTTTTTTACTCCCTACGATTTCCTCGTGATGCGTCGCTGTTGTTTGGACTTTTTCCAGCCATTTGGCGTCTGACTCGGTGCGCTTTAACCTCTTGCGAACCGGGGAGACAGGATGTTTATTCTCCGCGTCTGGTTCAGCGTGACGAATAGAGCGGGGAAGAGGGAGAAAGCGGAGGATTCGGAAGAGAGAGGAAGAGATAGAGAGAGAGAGAGCGGTGATTTGGCGAGAGTGGTGGCCATTCCCTTCCTTCTATGTCTCATGTTTTGCCACCCGGAATTGGAACCCAACGCCCTTTGCTACGTGTAACTCTTTTTGTCGTCCCTGTTCCACCTCTAACCCGCCCCCCATCCCTTGCCAAAACCATTCTTTAGTTTTCTTGTCACCTATATGAAGGGTTACCACATTCTTATGTTCCGGAAGCAGGACGAAATATGGAATCGGTTTAGTGTCATCGGTTTAGCTAGAGTTACTTAGAAAGAATTAAAGAAACTAGGTGTTCTTAAGCTTATAATAGGAAGGGTCTCGGATGAAAAAGTTAAAGAGAGATACTGCTTTGCTCTGGTTGGGATACACTTTAAATTTTACGCGAGCATTTGGGATCCTGGTCATAAAGATATAGCCAAAGAAATTAATAAAATGCAAAGAAAAACGGCACGCTTCGTTATAAACTGCTACGAGCGAACATAGTGTTTCATAACCTCCTTTTCTCCCCTATAGACTTATAAGCTACACGCTAGGTTTAGCTTCCTTGAGACATTCAGAATTGGTGTGCATCAGAGCGGCACAGAGTATAGTATCATGACGCCATACTACATATCTAGGTCTAACAGAAGCGATAAATAAGAGATACATTACCAAACAGAGAGGTACAAAAACTCGTTATTTCTGCGCACAATCAGCGACCACACGTCCATGTGGCGGCTTTTAGGTTAGTATGTAGATGTAAATACATTGAGGTAGAGCTGTCCATTTATGTGGTGAGGATTTAAATTCCAGTTTTTATTATATTTTACAACAGCAAATGTATTATTCTGTGCAAGAGTACTTGAATAAAGGGTAATTTAACGTAGTAAACTGGGGAACTAAAGGAAATCTATTATTGGTTATAAGATATTTAATTTAATGAGATTCTATAATATGGAGGTAATTGTGATGTGCATATAAAGTGATATGATATTTGTTGGTATTTTTATTGTATGTACCTAAAATGACGTGCCTTATATCATGTGCATTAATTGTATCCTGATCTTTGGGCAAATAACTTTGTATTTGTATTGTATTGTATGTAATGAACCGGTTAAAGGTAGGTTTCTACTGAAGGTCAGAAGTGAGAAATAAGTAGTAAAAATGAGAGACAAAATTTGGAAGGTTTTCACTCGCGATGGGACTTATCTCTCTCTCTGTTATTTCTTTCTTCAGCTCCGCGTACGCCTTATCCTTCATCATTTTGTCTATAAAACATATTCTTAGTCTTTCTCTTCCCCACTTTCAAGGAATCCTTCCCTTTATCCCTGCCTTGAGCAACTGTTAGCCCATTTCGTTCACCTATCCTGCCTCCACTGGATCTTATCCGAAACCTTCGACTCCTCATCTATCGTACCAAGCACTTTCTTGTTTGTAGAGGTGGATATTTTTGGAGGAAATCCGATCCATACTTAGGTGTCTTGTGGAGGGCATTTCAATTGTAGTACTCTTTAAGTCGGATGAGGCAGTAAAAGGCTACGGATTTCTGCATACATTGGACAGCGAGTGTTTACAGAGAGACTCCGGGTATAAGAATAAGAATAAGAATGCTTTATTTGCTCTGGGTACATCACCCCTAAGAGCATTACAAAAGTTATCTAAAACAAAAGTTATCAAAAACAATTATAAAAAAAAATTATCAAAAACAATGGGATTTTCAGCTCTCACAATATACAATATACAACAATATAAGCATAAAAAACGATATACAACAAAATAAGCATTTAAGAACCACAGAGAGTGAAGAAGGTGTGAGAAAAACTCATTCAATGTTTATCAGTGAGAAATCCATGGTAAAAAGTAAAAGGTTCGGAACCAAAGACAATGTACAATAAACCAAGCATTAAGTATCACAAAGAGAGTAAAATATGTAAGACAAACTTATTAGATATCAACCGTGAGAAGTCCAAAGTACCAAGTTTGGAATTACTTTGCAAGCATATATATATGCAATCCGGAGTAATGTTACCAACTGGTAGGCATCGCGGCTGACTTTTGAACCAAGAAGTATAGAAGTGATATCTTGGTGTTTTGCATGTAACTTTCCCCCTTGCTGTCTTGACAGTCTCTGTCTTCTAATTCTCTGTTCATGGTATTTGCTCTTGTCACCGGCCGATATCTGAGGTTATTTATATTTATGGAGGGTAAACATTTTTCTTAAAAGATTCAAATAATGTTGAAAAACATTTTTAAATAAGGAAGCTGTTTAAGTTCGAGGAAAAGTATTCTGTTTCTCATCTAGTCGATTTCCAAAATTTTAACTCATATTAAGAATTTTTTCTCATCGCTTGAAACACGAAATTAGGTAGAATTGAGTGAACTATAGTGCAATGCAGGAATTGTGGTTGCTCTTCATTTACGTTTCCTACTATATTAAAAGTCTCCTGATATGGCCACACCTCGAATACGCCGCTAGCATTTGGGACCCTAGTCATAAAGATTTCAGCAAAAAAATATTAAATACAAAAGAAAGCAGCGCGCTTCGTTAAAAACTGCTACAAGTGTGCATGTAGTTTATTGCAACATTTAGAGGGATGAAGATGAGAGCCCCAAGAGACTCGGAGGATACATACTAGGCTTAGGTTGCTTGAAAAATTCAGAACCGATATTTTTCACAGCGACACAGAGAAAATTATCATGACTTCTCACTTAATTTTGAGGCCTGAAAGATGCGATAAAGTAAGAGAGATACACTGCCGAACAGATTAGTATAAAAACTCGTTCTTTCCGCGAGAAATAAGCGACCAAAATAAAAAATGAGCTCCACGAAATACACTCCTATTATACATGTCACCATTTCATCTCCCAAAAACTTACATCTTTTCACGGCTGGTGACCTAACACCCCCTGCCACACACCCATGTGCTGGCTCGCAGGGAATTATGTAGATATGCAAAGCTGTCGAACTTCTTGTCTTTATTTGATGGTTTTCGTAACTTTTATTCCCAGGTTGAAATGAAATTCGCCCATTAAAACATGTATTTAATTTACCTTTCTGCTTTACGATGAGTATAGAGTAGCAAGTACGATAGTTTGATAGTACGACAAGTAAAGAAGATGGAAGAGGATAGAGAACTCACTCGGGTGTTTCGTTGCCATACAGATACTTCCTGAAATGTGAACTTTGGTTAAGTGGGTAGGAGTGAGAAAAATGTAAGAATTTGCTGAGAAACGACCAAAAGGCTATTTAGATATTGGCAGATAGAGTGTTTAAAGCTAAGAGCTAGATTTATATTTAGAATTGCTTAATTAAGGGAATGGGTCTGCGATACTACCGTATTCTGTTCACGCCAGCGCATTTTCTGAAAAAATATTTCACTTATTTACATCAAAGGTGGCTTTGGCTTCATGGTCACTTATTCTAGATTTCCCGAAAACCTGAATGTAGCATATTTAAGGTGCGTTTTTTAAACTGAGTTGAAAATAAAATAGGGTTTTTCATGATGATTTTACTGTAATCCAGTGATTAAAGTTGGGATTTGAACATGCTTTCCTTTGGAAATTGTGCAGATTATAACGGAAAAAACGTCCATTCGAGAGAAAGAGTATTCAATTTTTTCATGAAAAATCTTTAGAATATGCGAAAAGTCCTTGGGAAACGGAATAAAAATTAAAAATATGGATATTACCAACTTTTTTAAAATAGTTATTTGCGAATTACAGCCACAATTGCTTGCAATATGCTGTAGTTCTATGCAAATGGCTCTGCGGTCGATTTCAATGGCTGGGAAAATGTCATAAAAATATATTTGTGGAATAATCTGTATATTTTATGCCTTAACATTTTGTCTTTAATGTATGACCCATTCATCAGATACAGTGAGATATATTTATCTGAATAATTATATGTTATTCAATATTTGTCTTGACTCATACAGTCAAGCCTGAGCCACCTCAAATATTCATTTTTTATCAATGGCCAGCTTCCTGGTAATGGTGCATGATGGAGATGTTCGACCTTGACTCTGAGGTCTACCGCATGGTTAACCGTGAACGTATCTGCGTGGTCTTACGCCGTATCAACAGTATGCCTATCGAGCTATGGTCAAAACAAATAGTTATCCGTATGTACAACCACTTTCAATTTGGGTAAACATGCAAAGTATTGCGAGTCACGCTTGAGAGCGCGCGCGTGACTTTTTAGAATTTGCATTCGGGGGATTTGCCGCAGTCTTATTGCCTGTATTACGGTAGTTGGAGAAATGGTGATAACTATCGGTGCAATTAGCAACAATTTTGAGCATTTGTGTTATCGCTGTATTAAAGGTTGAGTTTTGCCTCGGGGATATCCGTCAAGTGATTTTAAATGAGCCCCATCTCAGTTGGAACACGGCTCTTGTGTGTTTACCGGTTTAGAATCTGATAAAGCCAATTAATTTCTGTGAATGGAGCCCAAGCCCTCATTTTGCGAAACCTATCTTGATTTTTAAACGCTGGGAGTCCTCATTTATTTCACCTATTTGGTCGTTGATTGCACTAAGAGCGGCGAAAACATTGCATAAGATTCTCTCTCTAAAGGATATGACATTTTGTAGTTTTTTTATTAACCCCCATTATTTTACTGATTTTTTATATCTAATGCTTATTCTATTGACATTTTGTACTTGCTCAATACCTTTCTTTTACGTATCTGCTGGGAGGTAGACTTAACTGGATATGGGTAGCATGCATCAAATGTAAGTAGAGGTTAAATTTGGTCTGGATAGATGTATACAAAGCCAACATCTTAAAGAATACCTTCACTCAAATCTTTTTCCGTAATTAAACTTGAAAAAAGTAGTAGTTTTTAATAAGAATAATGGGGAGAATAACTATATGATGAGGGCGAATGGTGAAGTAATTGAACAAGTGGATGGTTTTGTGTGCCTAGGTAAAATGTTCGCCAAAGATGGACGGATAGATGAGGAGATAAAGAGACGGAGCATATCAAGGAATGAGTGTCTGTCTAAGGAAGCGAAAATCGTCGTGTAAAAAAGTGTACTTCTCCCCACTTCGTTGTATGGTAGTGAAACATGGGGGTGTCAGGATAGACATGTAAGTAGACTAAACGCCCTGGGTATGAGTTATCTGAGGAGTATTTGCGGCAAAAGTAGGATGGATAGGGTCAGGAATGAGAGGATCATGAATGAATGTGGGCTCCAGTAATGGACGTGTATGAAAGGAGTGTGCTTCATTGGTTTGGCCACGTAGAGAGAATGGATGAGAGTCGAATAACGAAACAGATATATAAGAGTGAAATGAATGGTGCGAGAGGCAGATGTAGGCCGAGAAAGTTGTGGTTGAATGAGGTAGAGGAAATTCTTAGGAGGAGGAATGTTAGAAGTCTTAAAAACAGGAGGGTGTGTATGAAGCAGTGTATGGGACTAAATGAAGCAAAAGAGGTTTGCAAGGATAGGTCAGTACGGGGGAAATTTTTGAAGCATACCTAGGTGTACAAATATGTATTTATGAGTGAAACTTAGTGACTATTCCTACCCCGGATGGGAACGGTGTGATGGGTATGTATGTATGTAACTATGGCTGTAGTATATAAGCCAATTACAAAAAGGGCAATGAAAAACTCCAAAATAATGCGTACTATATTATGGTGAAGTTGAAACGCGTTGTGTTTACCATTAAAAACTTGTGGATAAGTACGATTTTTCTCATTATTATGAACTTAATCCAAATTATACCCGAATCTGTTGGTCATGATAATGTGATTGATCTTAATTATCATAGGTTTTATACCGACAAGTCAACATGGAACGATGAAAAAAGATAATTACCGTTCTCACTGCCCTATTTGCATTTTATCACATCGAAAACTGTTATAACAAATCAAATCACATTAAAGCCCACATTGATCCCAAATCTGTCAAAAAATTAGCATATTGATATTTTCTAAATTTAAGTTTTGTCCCTTGACGAACTTTGTTGAATATTTAACTTAGAACCACGTATATTTAAGTCTGACCTTCAAAAATTTTTTTAAGTTCATTGAAGCCATAAATGAGATAAATTTTAGTTACATTTATAAAGTGATTACTTGTTTAAATTTATTTATTGATAAGTTATTCAGCAAATTTGAATATAAGTGATTCTTTGTCTAGTCTTCTACTTAATCCTGATGCTAGGGATACTTCCTACCTCATTAATGCCATCCTCATTTTCTTTTGTTTCTTCCTCCTTATCTTGCACCCTGTATGCCAAATCTCTTTTGTAATTGTCGAAATTTTATATTTTTCAATCCATCTTTTACTCAATTTCTGCCATTCTCAATCCCTGCTGAGCGGACAACAGTCAGATATCTTCGTTATGGCTATATAATCTCGGAAATTAATGGACAACGACGATTAGTTCCGTGATTTAAATTCCAAAATACACTAATATACTGTGTATTTTCCTTCATTTGTTTCTTTGTACTTCAGTAGAATTCACTTGTAGACCTCAATTTTTCTTGAAATTTAGTATTTGAAATGGTAACTGTTTGTATGTTGGTAAGAGTAATATTTTTATAATCTGATAACCTGGTAACGTAAGCTAATGTGCTAATTAGTAAAGGATTCCTTTCTTCAGTTGTTCTTCGTCATCCAACATTTCCTTTTTACGTTATTGTAGAGAACTTTAATTGGATTCTAGGATGTAATAGTCCTAGTATCAATGGATATCTGTTGCATTTAACCTAAGCTGTTTCATGTAATCCATGTGTATATTATTTAATATCCGATGTAACTGGTGGCATGAACTAATTATAAATTTCCATGATATGAAGACACTGCTCTAATTATGGAGCGTTCATCAATATAATGCAAAAATCAGTGATAAAATTCATGTAAAAATCACAATTTCTCTCTCTTCAAAAAAGGTCATCATGAAGAGTTAGTCATATACAATAATTTACTCCAAATATCAAAGAAATGCCAAATGCCGAAACTCAAAAGATAATTATAAGTAGTCTTAATAAGTAAAGGGTACTACCGTGTCTATGAATTTATTGATTCAAATTGTAAGTACTGTGTAATGTTATTTTCTTTTCTTTATTTTTCCCTTCAATTTTGTTATTTTTTGTTTAAGATGGCTTTGCGTACAAATGATGAAGATTTTCATTTCACCACATGTATCCGATTTTATCGGGTTGGAGTGGTGACTAGAGTACTGGCTAACCATACAGAGGGCCCGGGTTCAAAATCCTGCAGAGGTGGATGTTTTTCAGAGGAAACCCGATCCTTACTTGAGTGTCTTTTGGAGGACACTTCAAGTACAGTACTCCTACTGTCGGGTGAGACGTTAAACCATGGTCCCCTTGGCGCCTTTCGTTAAGACCAGGCTAATGCCGACGCCGGGTTTCTATCCACCCTTCCTCCCTTTCCTATCCCCTATGGCGCAAATGACCTTAGCCGTCGGTCGCCTCCCCAAATATCCAATCCTTGAAATAACGTCTTCTATTGTATTATTTAAGACAGGTCCTCGCATAGTTGTGGCAAATTCCGATTATTTCGTTAATAATGGTGTCAGTGAGAGACAGAGAATTAACAAACCAAGCACTAATGTCGTTCAAGAGTATTTCAGGCAAAGTTTTGTTGAAAAATTTGATCACTTTCATGCCAAAATCAAGATCTATAGAAAAGAGAAGATCTATAGAAAATTTTCTCATACTTTCAATGCTAACCGACCGTGGATTCCCAACTTTGCGTCATTATTAACGTCACCTCGATACCTAGATAATAACAATAACTGTTGAAACCTTGGTCGGCTCACTTTTAAAGTATGTAAATCAGTGTCGTTATGTATTTTCATTATCTAGATATTAAGGTCACCGTACTAATGATACAAAGTTCTGTATCCGCGATCGGTAGGCATTAAAAGTGCGTGGACATTTACTCCTGAGTTTTTATTATTGCCAATTTGGATATCAAGATACTACTATCCACTTGACGTATGGCTGTTGTTTTTTCTTCTAAAATGGAAATTAGCATTGATTTGTTAGGCCTCTGCCGACTTTACATATGGACGTGTGTGGGAGGAGATCGAAGGGGTGGGAAATTGCGTGAGTGTTACGTCGGGAACGGAAAGGGAGGAACTCGTGGCGGGGAGGGAGAGGGGCGAGGGGGAGGGACGGGCGGGGAGTGGGAGGGTGGAAAAGGGGAGGAAGTAATATGTGGCCCTCTAATCCGGGCGAACGTCTCAATTGCCGTCGTGAATCTGTGGAAGCGATGCCGGAGCGGGTTTCGGAATGGAAGAGAGATAATGGCAGAAGCGTTTCCGGCCGTTCCGCAACTGACCCTTTGCCACCCGCTTCAATATATATCCTTTTCCAGTTTGACCAGATCCCTCCCAACAGACCTAGAGTGGGGGCGGGGGAGGGGGGGAGAGAGAAAGAGAGGGGAGAGGAAGGAAGGATTTCGAGATACGAGTGTTGGTCCAGGACGAAAGGAATATGGGAGGGGGGAAGAGAAACGTCTGTTCGGGGAGCTGGGGGAAGAGGTTGTCGAACCCATGGATGTGTGTGGGGTAGTGAAAAGGGGGCGGAGGTGGCCGAGATGTGGGAAGGAAGTATTCACTGCTTTCAAAAATAAAAAAAGAGGAGGATATACGTCACGGATGCAGTGGAAAGGGCGTGTGTGAAGTTGGAGCGGCTCGAAAAATCGTTGAAGTGATTTTTTTCCGTACCGGGTCTAAATACCTTATCCGGGGATTGGTAAGCTACCGTGAATAAAATACTTCGAATTTTCATATTGATTCTGCTTTCAATAAAAGTCGGCATTTCCACCGTGCGTTTACTTGCTCGATAACGGTATCGGTGGAATATTTGACTGCGGAAATGCTTGTGGCGTATCTAAAATTAGGCTTTGAGGAGGACTGTGGTAGAATATTTTTGATGCCGGGAGATCTGGGCCCAGCCAAATGGGTGACCGGAAAATTTTAAAAAGTTACAGCAACGACCCATTATTTTAGATCTTTTTGAAGTGTTTTATATTAATTTTAAATGCAGAAAGTCTCTCTCTATCTGCGAGACTGTCAGTCTGATCTGTCCATCACTCTTGATACTCTGCAAATTCCCATTAGGAAACGCACTGCTCTGAATTCATTTTATACCATTTGCAGTTTTTTTCATAGGATGATTAAACCAGTACTAAAGGGTGTGCAAAGTCGTGAAAAATGTTCAATTAAAAAAATAAAATGAAGATTCGTACTCCTTCATGCAATCTTTGCTTACTGTTCGAAATTAGGAAAAGTTTGATAAAATTGCTCAAAACGTAGCATTTTTGCGAAACCGTGGTGTTGACGACCCTCAGCATTATTGAAGCCAAGTCTCGCAAATAAGTATCTGAAATAAAGGTTTATAATGGATCAACTTGGAATGATAAATAGCTTTTATCATAATTACATAATTATCGTTGAAACTAATACAGTATTTAATTATCGTGGGCCTTCAAGGCATCTAAATTTTCTACAAAATTCGACTTTATTGGGGAATATTGGCCGATCACGAATGCACGGTGACGGCTTGTATATTAAAATTAAATACAACATGATGAAATATTAATTTACAGCATCTTTATAAAAATGCAGTTTAATTAAAAAGATCGTTCAATTTATATCAACACTTTTGATTTGATTTAAATTAAGTACGGTAATGCATGATGGGGTATTTGATTATCATGAAGATTTAGTTTTTGAATTTTTTATATGTATTGCTTGTGAGAGTTAACAAAGTTCTTTCTGAGGGCGCCCGGTCCCGTTCGTTTTTCCCTGTGAGTACACCAAGGTCCATCGCAGCGGGCTAAGTTTAGGGCTTGATCTGAGTTGAAAATCCACCTTTAGCATTTAATTTTTAATGCATAATATTTATTATATGGCTAAATTTCTACTAATATAGATCATCAGAAACCTGTGCCTCATTTCTTGTTATCATGACTATGTTTTTCCTCAACATGAATGTGAATTTTTAAGCTGTAATAAGTAGTTGAAATTTACTATCAAGAATTCGGCCACAATTTACATTGTTGTCGCCTCTGTTTCCAAGACCCAGAAGAGATAAGATGAGAATTGTCTTTTCCGGTATTCCTTGGTGAGCCACGTTGAGCTTAGGAAAAAAACTCTTCTGGTATTTTACTTATATCTTGAAGCCTATTGCCAATATTAGTCGCCACAGAATTGGGGTGACGATGGCGAAATTGGGTGATGACTAATGTGGTGACAGTTTAAATTGTTGATTTTGATTTCAGTAACTTGAATTTAAAATTTTCTTTTGTTGCGGTGTTTTTTTTCTGGTAAAAACACCCCTAGTTGGCTCGCAATCTTTACCTACCTCTCATGTTCGAGCTTAAACTTTGCCTGCAAGTATTTCTGATCATATTGTCACCAATCAGCCCAAAGTTTGTTGGAAAGAACAAACAATCTCACTCTCTCCAGTCCTCCATTTTTGACAAGAATCTACGTAAGTCATTCTGGAATCACTCTTCCTTTAGATTTCTCTAATCAGCGGCGGTCAATATTATAATTGGTTGACTGCGGCCATCCATCCTTGTATAATGGAAGTTTGCTTACTTCCTGATAATTGTTCTTATGAACTATCTTCTTTATTAGTGCTATACATTGACCCCTTAGCCTTCCTCTTGGATATTTTTCCTCTATTTTCCCTTCATTTAAATGCTTCATTTACCCATTGTGCCTCATAGTGTGGCCAACACATTAGGTTCCCCTTTTTCTCTACGCATTTCTTCCATTCTTCTTTATACTTCTTCATTTCTAATTGTATACGTCCATTTTATCTTCAGCCTCTTCCTCCAGCACCAGGATTTGATTTCTTTCAGTCTTTTTGGATAGTCTTTTAGATTTCACTTTTGGTCTACAAGCTCTTTTGTATAATGAAGAAATAAAATGAATAAAAAAAATTATTTGACCCGATGATGATGCTAAAACATCGACACCTAGGGCGCAGTGAGATTTATTTCTGTGGATAATTGCAATTTCTTGTTTCTGCATTATGCATAACTTCCACTCAATATTGTACGAATCTTGGGATTTAATATCGTTTTTATAATTAAAAAAAAATCGTAAAACGCTGGGTGGCGTAGCCATTCCATGCATATCCCTGAAGTTAACTCAAGAATCAGGCTCACGTGCATTGCATCACACTTTCGGTCAGTTGATGTACTTACTACGTAATAATACATAGTGGTTACGCAGGAAGCTTGGTAGCGACGAACTACAATCACTAATATTACTTATCGATTTTTTTCCTACCTGAGGACTCAAACCTGAAACCTCAAGATGAGGAGCAGCACTCAAGCTACTACTTCAAATGATTTCTGTCCATTAAACAATTATCACTCTTCTTATTTTCTACTGATGATTTCTCGCAATCTTGCTCGCAAGAAACTCGCAATGCCTCTGTACCCCTTTGCTTCAAGTAGATATTTCATGTCACGCAAAGTTACGTGCTTGCTTTGCAGGGTGTGTTGAATGGACTTAGAAGGTAACCTCTGGACTTGAGTTCATAACTTATACTGTGACAGTCTCTGAGTGATCACTCATCCTACTTAATTTCCATAGCAACTGCGCCGCGTCACTCGCGAGATGATTGGTGCATCTGGCTGAATGCTTTCAGCGAAGCTGCATCAGCTTTCACCACGCATCGTTCCATAAATGATCGAGTTCGTTTCCATGAGTAATTCCTTATTCATCGATCTTAATTTCTCAGTAGTCCCAGTAGATTCGCCCTTCAAGAGCATCATGCGTCACACTGTCAAACTGTTGGAGAAAATAGTTCCATGTTCCGCAAAACAATGACTCTCCCTTGTCAAAATTAATCAGTTTTACTGGTTTAGGGCATATGAGGTCTGAAGTTACAGCGATAGTGGGACTTTGAACAAAACTGCATTTCATGGATATCAGTGTCTATCAAGTGTCGGTGTTTACATAGAAAAGGTTTTAATCTTTCTGTAATTGATTTTTAATAATATACTCGCTAAAGAAAATAATATCTAAGTTTCTATTAAGAATGTTTGAGTGAAATATCATTTCACCCAGAAATCAATGAACTTGGTCTTGTTTTAGAGAAAAATATCTCACCATTCAATATATTCCAGCACATCAGCCCATTACCAAATTACTACCCAAGGTTTTTGACGAAAAATACCAAACCTTCTGCAATGGAAATTGTAAAATTGTGAAAATATTAACACCAGAGGGGCCTTATTTCAAAAATAAGGAATTCTTGACACATAGGCCTCGTAAAAACATTATAAATGTCTATTTTGTATGTTTTACCCACTATTAATTAAAATAAATCACATAATTACCACAGTAATTTTTTTTAGGATCGTGAAATAAAACCTTTCGCTGCGAAGGAGCTGTATACGTACCGTGTTGAGAAAATGAATCATTTTTAAGACTTATATATATTTTTATGTAGGTACTTCAGTTTCAGTCATTTAAAAGTATATTAATGCACTATTAATAATGAATAATTTAATACATAGTTCATTCTGCTCCTGGATTTCAAACGTAGAATTTTATTATGACCCCTATTGTGACGAATGAACTATCTCTCTTAAACTAGCATAAAAGACATATTTTGTATCATTAATTAGTAGGTTAGAACAATAAACGAGAGGCAGAGGGATGAATTTTTGGCAAACAGGGATGAGGAAGAAAAATAGGCTTCATTTATATGATGAAGAGAGGTAGAACATGTAGATGAGGAAAGTAATATAGCAAGAATGTATGGGCCTCTGCCATTCAGATTTCTTAAAAACTCTTTCTCATTCATAAGTAATCTTAATCGTCAGATTTTTATAATAAAAATGATAGAGAAGTAACCAATGAAACCATTGTTATATTCTGTGTAAGGCTAGCTTTCGTTTTTCCGTAAAGCAGTGGGCTACCATTGGAATACACACTTGATAGCAATTCATCGGTAGCTACGTGCCTTTGGGTATATTTTTATGAAGTATATTTTAGAGCAGTCAAGTGGCTTGATCACAAAGTGTTTTTCTTATTGCATCCGAGAATCATTCATTCTTTTTATTGTAAATTCATCTCTGTCTGTGTGATCTTGCAGGAAAATCTACATTTTCTACAAACGCAGCCTGAAAAACTAAAGAAAATAATGTACTCGGAGAGAATATATCTGCCTCCTTGCGTTTACCAGATTTTTCGCTCATTTCTAATTTCTCACGCATCATTTTAATATAATCGAAGTAGTTCTTTTTTAGAAAGTGACTCTATAGTTTTTGCCTCGTTTACTGCATTGCAACGTGGAGAGCAGGTTGACATTTTTATCCTTATAGTGACGGTGTGCACTAGCTATATACATCTAATTTCAAAAGGTTTCACTTGGTGTTCAGGTTCAAGGTTCAAAATTTTAAGGTTTCACTTGGTATAAGGTTGTACTTATAATAACACAAGTGCTGATTGCAAAACTTTGGGTTTACTACCATATATATCTAAATACAGGACATGATAACATTCTTCCCTGCATTGACTCTATCCCTAAGTTGGCAAAACAGAGGAAAACATTCTTTTTGCGCTCTAACTTACCTCAATATGCATGCTTGTGTTCTCCCAAACCTTGTTTTAAGGTCTTCTTCTTCATAACTTGTATCCTTACACCATTAGCCTTGCACTCTAGTGGTTTCTCGTATATCTAGGAACATTTACCTGGAAATAAATAATATATATTACTAATATATAAAACATTAGTGGTGTCTGTCTGTCTGTTGCTCAATCACTCATAGACCACTGTATAGATTGAAACAAAATTTGGCAGGAAGATACCTGATATATTTGGTTCACGCATAGGCTATAGAACAAGGGCCTTGGGTCCCTTGAAGGCCCTTAAGTGGGCCCTTTCATCGACAAAAATTGGCCCTGGAAGATAATTCTTGCCTGTATTAGAAACACGTAAAATATACCTATACTGAATGTACAGCAATCATGGGGTCTTAAGTCACGCTGGGGCCCCAGAGGGCCTAAGGTTCCAAAAGAATGCTTTCTTAAAAGGCGTATTGAACTTTAAAAAAAGTATTGAACGAGTGAACCGATTTTAGTAAAATATTCACACATGGGATCAGTAAAGCTTTTTTTAAGGAAATTGGGACTATGAGGAAGCCCCTGGGCCCCAAGGAAAGCGCATTGGGCCGTCTGGTGTCTTATGTGTTTGAAAAATCAAGTCTAAACATTTTGGTTCAAGTGCAGATGTTTCTCTTTTTGCGTATTTTAATTAGTTCTACTAAAGATATAAGGCTATAGTTTTCCTCATTAGATGGATAAATAATTGTAGTTTCTTATTAATTGATTCAATTTTCTTATACGAGTCAAATTTTCCTAGAAATCGCGTTTCTAATGTCAAAAACATGAATTTTACTTCTGTCAACAATAGGATATTTCCTTTGTAACCGTGGGATTAGCATTAGCTTCAGAAGGGAAATGGGACCTTTACAATGGCGGCTGGATTTTATATCTAGAGGTAGGTATTACAGTGAAAATCTAGGCCGTATTCTGAAATGTTGCTGATTACGATATTTTCAGGGATATTTTTGCCTAAAATGGGCAAAATTCATTTCAAGTGGACTAATTTAAGTTGGACCTATGTAAAATAGGAGAATGCCACGGTGTATTAGTAATGCGGAAAGCCCTGGAATGCAAATGGCCTGTAGTTTAGTTTCCATATGTTACTACAAAAGAATGTCGAAACTCGGTAAACATAATGTGATGCGGTTTTTAGGATTTCATTCTTGATAAAGTAAACTAACGTTGCCTGCCCATTCTTAAGATAGACATATTAGATATTTGAGTTATGATGTTCTAGCTTTCTGCCAGTTCATTTCTTAGCAGCAAATGATGAGGTATTAATTAATTTATTTTATTATGCCCTGTCTTTCTGTCATCCCCTGTTGAATTTCAACGGGTGCCTTTGCTAGTAAATTATTAAAATTTGAGAAGATATTTAGGAAAAAAATAGTTATCCAAAGCCCTGCAAAAGATATATACCTTAATACAATCTAAGGTTGTGCTGGAACATTATGTCCTCACTTAATGCAATTAATCCTTTGAAAATGTATCGCTTAGTAAACTATCGTTAGCTTGTAATGTATCGCTTTATAAACCTAAAGTGTGAGCGCTAAGTGATCCAATGCGCCTTTTTAACCCGCACCTGTATCGTCTCAACCTCCATACATTACAATGTTTTAATACTCGCGTATGAGCTTTAAGAGAATGGATTATAGTTTTGGTACAGTCTTTAAAACTCTTCTTAACAGAATTGCTCCCTTAAAAAATGATTGCAACCTTAAGTTGACTGAAGATTCCTACGCTCATAAACACTAAAATTAATCTAGTTAAAGTTACCGTCGAAAAAGAGATGAGATAGTTATATTTAACTTAAGTATTACATTTTTTTTGTGGAAGTGTCCGAGAGCATATTTTAAATTGTAAATTCAAATGTGTCTCTTAGGTAAAATTTTGGCACATTAACATTAATGTATATAAATTTCCTTTAGTTTGTTCATAATTGCCTTGTTTTTTAAAGTTCAAGTTAAGCTTGGTGTGTTTTTTAAAATCAATGACGTTGTTTTTAAATTCATATATACATAGCTTCCAAAAGCAGCGTTCAAAAAATAACTACTTTGTCACCTGTTATATGCTATGGCTGGACTATTATTTAATTAAACGTCCGAATAAAATTTTCTGTAATGGGTAGGTATAATATAATATCATGCATGCTAACCTCTTTGCAGGTAGATCTGTCGAAAGATTTATGTATTTTTACCTGAAAAGAGTATATATTTTTTATAATTACTTTAAATCAACTTATGTATTTTATATGACCCACCTTTAGAACCAAGGTAATAACCTGATTTGGTGAGCTTCAAGCTTAGTATTTTTTTCTTTTTCGGGCTCTCATATTCAGTTCATTTTTTGAAACTAAATCCATTTGTGTATATTTATCGCTTGTAAGGCTACTCCTTGAGAATGGATCACGAGTCGGAACCCGAAACGTCGGCTGCCTATGAATATCTTACCCGGTGGCGAGCCTGAGAAATTTACACAAATGTCATTCGCCGGGAAAGTGTAAAATCATACATAAATCCATTTGATTCAAGAAATGCGAAGTTAAAACTTTTTAGAAGCTTATAGTTACGTCTGATTACAAATCAAAGATTTGCTGTTATCTTTAAGGATCTTATCCGGATGTTGTAGTGCTCATCAATGTGAGTTTGTATTTTTTTAATTCTGCTCTTTCCTCATAATGGATGAATAATGTCTGAAGAAAGGAGGCATTACCGAGCAGTAAGATGGATTGCCGTGGTAACATTACTTGCGTATTCCCTATGGGCAATGATGAGATTTGCGTGACATCAAATGAAAATCGCGAATCCGTGCAATGGGAAGAACGTAATGCTGCGGTTATACCGGTCGCGCGAAATCTAACTGAAGGTGATGGATTTATACATAGTTTCCGCTAGCAGAATGATTCATATGCCCGCTTGAATATTTTCCGGTACCCTCTGGAGGGTATTCGTACATTTTCCCACGGAGTTCCTTCGTGATTGTATTTTATGAAGTATTGATCGCAGGCATAGCTTTGACAAACAGCTTTAACGTTGGAAAAGCAGGAATACAACTTCTATTTTGTTAAATTAGTGTTTGAAAAATTGAAGTCTTAAGCGAAAATCAATTTAGACTTACTTATGAAATATTTGATGAAAACTTAAGCATGCACTTCACGCAAGATAGCGAGATGAAAATTTGTAAAATTCTTGGATTAGTACGACAATTAACCTCATCATGTTCCGGTTAACGTCGAAATTTTTATCTGAAGGATATATTTTGGTTATTCCGGATTTTCTTTCGACATGGTCTCCGAGCTTAATTAATTGAGTATTAAAAACTCTGAGGAAAAATTATTTATGATTCCATTATCAAGGATGTTATCTCATGGTTTGCGTCATAATTTATGGACAATACCGTAAATCTAGCAAAGTAAATGGACATAGCAGAATATAAGGGACGATATGGTGCTAAGGACTGTGATAAATGGGAGAATTCCCCGTAAGCGTGGAAGGATAGAGACAATTTATGCGTTGCGAAAGGGATCAGGAGTGTCTAGAGATATGGCTTGTTAAAAATGAGAGTCGATGAAGAAATAAGAGCGTAAGGCTTTTTAAAAACTCTATTTTTATTCCATTAATAATCGTCCTTAGTCAATAAATTTCCCATAGTTATGAACAAAATTTAGTGCTAAAATGAAGTAACTAGTGATGCATATCTTCAAGCTCTGTGAAAAATGATAGTCTATTTGGTTTGAAAACTTGAAAATAATGGGTAAATTCTAGGTAGCGCTATTTGACAATCACTCGTGTTTTCCTTGTCGCGTTGATCGTAGCTTCATTAACGATGACTTTCATTTGAGTATTTGGTGTTGAAAGTTCAGCACGAGACAACAGAATAGTAACAAGACCAGCATTTATGTTCGAAAGATTTTTAAGAGACGTGTTGCGATTTTAACCACTACCTTTCTCTCCGACAAAAAATGAATAAAATCGGTTTTATCTGCAGTTACCTCGAGCTTTATGAATCAAAACCTTTTTTCTAATTCTTCTTCTTTTCCGAACTTTATGCTAATATTTATGTAAAATCAAAACATTATAGGGGGGATTTGAAAGCAAGTAAACTTTTTAGTCTCCTGCGTGAGATTTTGCGTACATTTCTAGTGCAATAATTGATAAATTTTCTATTAATTGCTGAATATTCAATTAATGTAACTGATAGTGAGAGACGATGGAATGCAGCAGGCCTAGATCGAGGCGAGGAAGGGGTTAGGAAAAAAAACTGGCTTTTAGGATAAAATCAATAAATTTATGATTATAGCCGGCTACTAATTTTACCTTTCAATACTTTGCAAGTTTCAATACCTATTTTTACACATTAACTCAGTTTCGAATACACCAAATAACTTCTTTTATAGCTGCAATACATCTTAAGATACATTTAATATCACATAACATTTCGTTGAAAAATTCCACTAATTTGATCCTATTCATCCGTATCTTCATCTCTCATATCTCCTATTTGTGCGAACTACTATCATTCTACGGTTTTTCGACTCTTTTCCACTCTTAACTGAATGTATTTTATAGTATTTTTTATATTAAATAGCTTATTTGTGTTTATATTTGTTAACTAGTTTCTACGTGGTTGCTACGTTACTTCGTAGTTTTTCTCACATTGATTTAGGCCATTATTTAAGCCGTTAGCTTTTTATGCCCTTAATAATCCGTTACCTACCCATATTATTGTTGAGATAGAATGTACGTACAGGTGATCATTGAATGCCATGCTAAGTGAGACAATTGTAATTTAAGATTGTGCTTAATCATGTTAGGTCCGAAGTAAGTCGGAACTTCCTTATGTTTTGGACTGTATATACAGTAACGTGATTCTTAGGATGACTCCTGTGTACTGGGTGCTAAGAAAGGGATAAGACCTTTAGTGAGGTATATTAATTGGGCCTGCACTAATCAGCCGCTTTGCAGATATGCTCCAATTTAAACCGCGGCCTATTTTTATATAAAAAATAAGAAAATGTGCGTTGTTTTTGAAATATGTTAGTGGCACATCCTCCAAAAAGCCTCCCACCAACTTTTCTTCTCCCATCTTTCACGTACCGTCTTTCTCTATTTCTTATCCCTCTTCTACCTTATGGTCCCCAAACTGAACTCTTCTCTTATTCGAAGCCCACGGGGGTGTACCCCAAGGTTTCCCGAAGGGACTGCCCGCATTCAACGCTCCATTTGACCCGAGGCAAGGAATATTTGCGACGAAATTCTTCTCGAAAACTTATTCCATAAACATTCTCACCCACCATATATCCTTTCATCCCCTCCCCATCCCTTCTCTCACTAACACTCTTTTCAAACGAGAATAAACACGTTTAACTTCTCTTGTGGAAGGATGCGGAATGAACCCCTCCACCCACGTTCATACATAGTTATATATGTATGAATATATTTTGCTTTTTTATCATTCCTCGCGCAGCTCTCTTAAGTCGGGAGTTTTTGAAACCAGAAACTTTTCCCTCATTTTTCATACTCATACTCCCCACCCCGCTCCCACCTCATCCCAGCAAGGAGAAACCCTGCTGTCGACTCACTGTCCTTATTCAACCGCATCGCTTCTCCTCCCAGGGATAAGCGTACCAGCTCACTGTCACAGCCTCTTTATATCATTCGCTCTCTCCTTTTACCCCGTTATCCTTGGATCCCCGCTTTATTTTCCTTTATTAAATCTTGCGATTTTCCCTTCCCCCATTTGCCCATTATTCTTCACAAATATCTTTCCCTTAAGGCGGCTCTGGATTGACTCTGAGTCAAAACAAATACTGCACTACACACTTTTATTTTTTCAGTTTAAAACATTCTGGTTCCGAAGGCAAAATGGGTTACCTATTAACCCATTGACTTAGCATTTTTTGAAAGACCGCCTTTTCTAGGGATACTATTTTTTTCTTCAAAATTTCTTCAAATTTAATTTTTTATTTCTAAAATAATTTATTTCGTGGATTTGAAATTTTTACCCCTTAAAAAATCTTTATTATGCGTTAAGTTTTGTTATTTAGGTTAAATATATCGTTAATGAATTAGAGGCACCCAAATATCGTAATGTTTAACAACGCGATTCACCGTCTCTTTAAACTAGGGCCAGGTTATACCAACCGGCGAATCGCCGTCTCTTAAAGTCAATGGGTTAATGACTAGAATTGTTGGAACGTTTATTGAAATTATTAAGCTGACAATGGTTTGACTATGCGAGTCAAGACAGATACTGAGTTTCACATTTTTATTTATTCAGTTTTTAAAAAAATCTTGCATTCACTTATTAAATTTGCAACCAATTAAAACCAAAGTTATGGTACAAAATGTGCTGGTTATTTCACGAATGTATTTTTATAACCACATTTTTCCAGCCATATGAGGCGAGTGCAGTGACATTTGCATGAAACTACCGCATTTTGACTTAAGTTACTGGAGTAAGCCGCCAATAACGTTTTCGAAAATGGTGGTAAGATGCCAGTATTTCTTATCGCTTCTTGAGATAATTTATGGCTAAACGCTTGAGTATGCTTTCTCGTTCACATAGACAGTTTTATACTGTCATCTAAACCATCTCCATTCGAGTCCATCCAAAAATTTCTTCTTTCAAAACTTAATTACAGCAAAACTCGCCTTTAAATCCTATTTTTTCATCTCAGTTTATGAAACACACTTTTAAGATGCTATATTTTAGTTTTTAGAAAATATAAAATCGGTGACTCTTGAGGCCAGAGCCACCTCAATCCTTCAACGACCTCCAGCACATTTGTGAATTCAGGTGAATAAACCACATATGACTGCGTTTCCTCACCTTTAATTGTTCCACTGCCCTTGGTACTATTTATCTACAAATTTTGAACCCACTCTCTTCCATGTGGTTTTTTTTCTTCCAAAAGTCAAAGAAATATTGAATGACAACCAATTTCTGTTTCTCAAGGGCACCTAAAAGCTAATTTCAGAGTCACAATCAGGAGTAACAGATAAAAAATTTCCCATGAACTTCGAAGACTGGAAAAGACGAATACAGAAGTGCATTACAGCTCAGAGTTACCGCTTTTATTGCGCAAAGTGAATTACATTTTTATACATGTTTTACACAGCAGTAGTCCGTAGACCTTATTTTCAAGTACTGATGTAACTATGTAGAAAAAAAAACCGGTATTTATTTGCATCAAATTTGGGTTGGGTTCAAACTGGGTTGTAGCAGCTGTTATTACTTTTTTTAATTGTGAGGATACTTCACCAAATAGACACTGAAACGGTCTCTTACATTTTCGTAGGTAAAACCGTTTGGAAATATAAGTCTCTACATGCCTCATTCTATACCATTCAAGTTTCTTCCTTACATCACTCTGACGCTGTCTTACATTCTCGTGTTTCTCGCTCTTTTTTATGTATCATTACGCCCCTATCCCTCTTTTGATGAAATGTTTCAATGTTACCCATGAATTTTCTTTTCTTTCTCACCATATCTCCTCATAAGGAAGCTTGATTTGTTTTCACTTTTACCTCTGTCTCCCTTTCACCTTCCTTCAAAGTCAAATCCTGTAAGCCTGTATTGTGAGCTAGACTTCCTTCTGGTGTGTCCGAGTTTAAAATCCAATGTGATTTCTTTTACATGGAATTGAGAATTCAAAGTATTAGTGTTATTTTTCCACTGATTATGCCTATTTGGCTCAGATTCCTCTTCATGCACTGTTCTTTCTTCACCTTCGCCCAAGTGCGTTATGGCCATACCTAATCCATTTCATTTAACCTTCTTTTGCTAGCCTTTCCTCTCTATTTGTTGGTCTGCTTTTTCGTAATAAAATTAGACGTTGGCATATACTCTATATCCTCTTAGTTTTAATGGATTGTTCCATTCAAGATAGATATGGCTGTGGGAGGGTAATGTTTGGGTATAGAAAAGTTATTAGTTTCAGAGTTTCTGGAAAGGGAAAGGATAAAAAAAATTTGCCTTAGGGTTGGATGGACGTTTCATGCTTTCTCCCTTGCTTGCGTTCCGATAGATTGACGAGGAGCAGGAGAGAGGAGCCATTAGCAACCTTTCCGTTTTTTCTCTCTCCCTCTGTGTGATCCGCGTGAAGGCGCGGAGATTAATGAGCAAAAATGATGCTTCCATCCGCACATAAAACAAATACATTCGGGTGAGTCGACCGGGCTTATTAACTGCTGTTAATTCGTTGTGGAAAATATCATGGTGTTCATCCCTCTCCTCGGATGAGCCCTTATAGGCTTCCTAATGGAAAAGCGCCGCATATACGTGAGTTACTCTCTTCATTATATTTTAACAAACTGGTGGTGTATTGCTGTGATTTTTCAGGTGCACCGACGTTGATTTCATCGTAATCTTCCAGCAAGTCATTGATTTCTTTATAAATATATGCTAAAGAAGTTCATTGCTAGATTGAAGCGAATATGAGGCAGCATGTAGAATCCGCGTGATCTCCTACTTTTTACTTCTTGGCTTGAAGTTCTGTTTTAATTTTTTTTTACACTAGAAGATACTACTATACCTACCTGCGTTGAGTCCCCCAGGTTCCCAGGTTAAAGTAATCAATTTTTACATAAATAGAACTCAAATAACATAGGGTGCCTACCGTTTTAATTAAGTTGTTATTAGTGTAAGTTTTCTCCTTTCTTGACATAGCACCTATCACAGTTTTAGACACTTATTCGCTATCACTAACTAATCTAACTTTTCCGAAAAAAAGTGAAAAGAGTATATGAATTATATTTCTGAAAAGAGTATGTGATTCTTCAATACTGTCGCCGCCATTGATGGCTGTCTCGTAATTTTTCAGCGCCCATGTTTTGAGAGGATTTTAACCTTTTTAGTTTCTATGTGAGTGATTTGAGAAAAATTTCTTTTGTTGATTGTGCCACTTGTTCATAGTATTTGTAATATCGTCAACATCTGTTTCTGACTCCTAAATAGTCCTGGTAAAAATCATCAAGCGTTTTATATATTGTTACGTCTGTAAATTTTGACTTTTAATTCTTACCTCGCCGGCAGAAGATTTGGTACAAAATTTTGTACTTTTCATCGTGAAATATTTAATTTTTTTCCTGGAGAATGATCAAGGTAAAGTCTCTCCATGTTTGCCTACCATGTGAGTGCCCCTTTTGACGTCAATTGGAAGACTGACTTCTTCAATATCCGCGGAGCATTGGTCAGGTATGTGTCTTCAATTTATTTGCCTATTTTTTTATTTCCTCTATAATTTATTTCCTCTTTTGTGGTGCTGATGTTTCAGGGAGAAAATAATCGTGTCCTTTTCCTGATCTTTGAAAATGCAGAAACGTGGTTCTCAAACATGTTTTAGTGAAGATACTTTTTATTTCAATGTTTTAGAATATCATTACCATCCCAAAATTAATGACCGAAAACAAAAAACAATTTAGCTATGCAAATGATTACGTCGTATAAACATAACGTTCACTTATGGGTCAACTTCTTTCTGACAAACGAAATAAACTTGGTACAAATCCTTGCTATCCATTATAAAAAAACCTAAATTTCATTCTTCATGCATAACATGAAGAGCTTCATATTTTTCATCACATCAAACTCCCAAAATTTCTCCCTGGGGGAAATTCCCCACGATTCTCTAGGACAAAGGAATCGAAGCTGGTGATAAAGGTTGAAGGGCTTAAACATGAGCAAGTACAGTATTTTAATTGCTTAGGTAGTACGCTAGAATAAAATGGACATAGGAGCAAAGACAAACGGAAGAGAATGGCGCTTGTAAGGAGGCGTTTAGTTATTGAAGGGAGCTGATGAGGGGGGACCTTGTGTAAGGATGTAAAGAAGAGGCTGATGAAGACCTTAATATGGAGTGTAGCGTTTTACTATGCAGAAACACGGACCCTCAGAAAGGAGGACCAGAATAGGCTTCAAGCATTAGAGGTGTGGATTTGGAGAAGGATGGAGAAGGCACAGTCTACGTAAAGGAATATGAACGAGTGCTTGGTATGGCTAGCGAGGAAAGCTTAACTCTCAGTGAAATACGGGATAGGTAGGGCAGGTGTCTGGAGGAAATGATAGGGGTGACGGGTTGCAAGTGTGATACCGGGAAGGATGCTGGGCAAGCAAGGAAGGGGAGGACGGAGAATAGGTTTACGGGCGGAATACTAGAGGAAGAAAGGACACTGAAGGAGAAGAAAGCCGGGAGAAGATTCTCAGACATTAAAAAAAACATGCCTTTATCGGTAGAATACTTCAAAAAAGCAAAAACCTATGATGTGAAAGTATTGAGTAAATGGGAGAATTGTGTATTTTCTGTCTTATTTGAACGTAATTGCGTGTAAAGCATTTGTCACCTCCAATTGTACAATGCGTGAGCTGACTTAAATTCCGTGAGCTTTACGATGCATGGCAGCCAAGTCCCAGTGAAAAATCATAAGTTATTGCAAGTAAAGTGTCAATCGGAGTCTCTTGGCAATACTTGCATTCAAACCAGCCCGTTACAGTTGGCGTCATCCTCGTAGTCTCCGAAGAAATGAATTCGCCTTGTGTGACGCAGCCTTTTGCCGCGGCGAGAACGTCAAACTGCCGTCTGCTCGCGGGGCCTTTCTAATTCACTCCTTCCACTTGCCTTCACCAACTCTTTCCCCGCCCTCACACAACACACCAGACCCAATCTCTCTCACGAATTATGTATGCTTCTGAATTCGCTTTCCATTTCAGCCTGGGCAAAGTAATCGTCCCCCCTTCTCTTACTGCACCCACGCACACAATCCATTAAGGAATAAATCATATCATGTCAAGGAGGGCGGCCACTGAACAGTTGGGGAAGCATTGGGATGGGAAAAAAATACGGTAGCCAGGGTAACTACTTTGTGTTATGTGATCTCTGGGAAAAAGTTGAGGTCACTGAAACGAACTAAAAATTATCGAAAATTCTGGGACGCATCGAATGGGGGGAATGATAACTCAATCATTCAAAACACGACAACCTACATTTCTCCGCCATTTCAAAATCAGTTATTTTAATAGCAGTGACTTAAGTAAAGGTATTTATCAACTGGCGCGTCAGCTCTCTTGCGTTTCCGGCAGTTTATGAAGTTGGACAATCCTATTTGTGAGTAAATATTGGCACGAATCAGAGTAAAGATTTTTAAAATAGTTCTTAAAAAAGAGAGACACGTAATTTTTGTTTTGATTGTATTCTTTATTAAAGGGAGGACTATAACTTCTTAGATGATTTTTTTTTTCTGTTTAAAAACCGTATTATAAGAATTAAGGATTTTATCAAGTACTATCAATTTCTCGAATAGAGTCGTATTTCACACTTTCTTTCCCATTGAAAGTACGCATACACCTTGATAATGTACCCTCCCGGAAAAGCATCATCCATTAATTATATCTCGATTCACTACGTGAATTTGTTCACCTCTTGTTTTACACAATGGGTAATTCTTCAACCTCTGCCTCCCCTTTATTTCTTACGACTTCATGTCCCTTATCTGTGTGGTTTTCCATTTCTTGCTACACTCTTTTGGTACCCTCTATACATCTTTATTTATTCGTCTCTGCGTAGGCTGCGTTATTCAGAAATTGCCTTCTGCATCAAGTTCCGAAGTAGGTCTTTTGGTAGGAAGAAGTTGGTCTTTTGTCTTACTTTGCGATGCCAATCATAATGCTTTATTTCAATAGTAAATTATTCGATTCTATTGGAGCTAGCAGATATAAGTTGACATGACCCATCAAGGATTGATAGAGTTGCTCCTAGTATTTAAAAAAAATTGAGCAATATATCGTCGGATAAATCGGAATCGCAAGTTGGGTGAAATCTAGAAATTATATTTCGTACATCAGAATGTGTTACAAACTTAATTGATGATTCGATTGATAATTTATGTTTAACTAGTGCATTGTTCCTTGAGTACTACAAATATACAACAAAACAGTTAATTTACACGGTTAAATAAGCGTAAATGAGATATATTAATGGATATTTTATTCATCCGAAAATATATAAACTGTAATTTATTGTCACTTTTAAATGCCAAAATATGTTATGTAATTCTTTTGAAAGATGTAAATTTATATTGACGCATCATTGACATTGATTTCAAAGTATCGAAGCATCGATATAAAAAAACTGGCATCGGGCCATCCTTAAATGAAAACCCAGTTCAAAAATCTGAACGGTTCACGACGCAATTTTTTTTTATTCCTTCATTTTATCCATTTGTTTCCTTTTTTAATTCTCGGCTCTGCCTTACCTTTTCCCATCGTTTCGGACTATTAATCACTACGCCCCTGAGGAAAATGCGTTTCCAGTGGCAATCAAGCTGGCATAAGTTCTCATGACGTGCCGGGGCATAATTTATTTTTTTCCTTTCCGGGTGTTAGCTGTGTGCGTTTTCACGTCATGAAAAACGGCTGCAACGTCCTCGATAATCCATTTAGAGCAATGAGGGGTCGATTTCCGGGACATTAGGGTACGATTGGAATGAATCGAGGTGTTGAATAAACGTATAGACATCTAATTCGGCTATTCATTTGTTGGACAGGCGTAAAAGACTCTGTAGTGTGGTTTGATGGAAACATTTTCATTGGGTTTTTTTTGCCACGACCGCTTTAGTCAGACTCAATATTCTTTCCTCTTCGTTAAATTGATGATTGTTTGGTTGGTATTTGGTTTTTGGTTGTTTGAATAACTGCGCAGATAGGCAAAGTTAAGTCATTAACTAAAGTTAAGAAAGTTTATTAACATATGATTTTGGAAAAGTATAACGAGAAAAATGGTTAAGACAGAAACTCGGTGGATTTCCGATGTGAAATTTAGAGAAATTCGAAAAAAAATTTGCCTATCTTTTTCGAACATTCTGAGTGGGCATAATTTTTTTTATACTTAACTAGTTTGGTTAAATTAAAGCATCCTCTAATTAACTGGGATTGAGGATCTGGTTTGAAATAAGACATGAAGCAGCTAAGGGTAGGACCATCGTGGCAGTTCAATTTTGTCATGTATTTGTCAGGCGAACGTATTTGTTACATCTTGGAACATCATTGGTTTTTTAATACAGTTGGAGAGAAGAGGTAGCTAGTGGTGGAGTTTTGAAGGAGGCAGAAGAGACGGATGGAGGACTTTTTTTATAGGAGAGGGAATATTGAGAAAAATAATAGAGGGAAGAGCATTGGGGAAGAGGATGGAATTAATTTAATTATGATCATATATGTGGGAAGAATATTTTGTCAGCTCGGCCATGTAGAGATAATGGATGAGTGTACAATAGAAAAATAGATAGAAAGAGTTTAACATAACGTACGGCCAAAATTTCAGGGTCGATTCTACACGCGTGTGAGAAGAAAATATGCTGAATGGATATGGACCCGGAAACGCTTTATTTCCTTGTTATAATCCCTTTTCAAATAACAGATTCGGTAACAGATGGATGAATACACGAGGACCAATACCTAGCCCCCACGCTCTCCAGACCTAGGTCCACAATACTTTTAGCTTTGGGGCATTTGAAAGCTGATATGTTTGAGTACCGGTACAAGATAATGAATCTTCGTGGTTATATTATTGTGTGGCTGATTTCCTTGAATTGAATTCAATTATTTCCAGTACTACGCTAAATTTTCATTCACTCGAGAAAATGTTATTATTTTTTAGTGCAATGTTAAGATATTTCTGTTTGTAAATTGTTTTTATATTTTCGTAGAAAAGTATGCTTAAAAATTCTTTTTTAATTTATTTTTTTTTCTAGCCTAACAGAATCAAATTAGTTCTCCGAATTTGCCTATAATGAAGACCTTTGAATGTATGTACATATATATCTTTGTAAGATGGTGTTTTATATAGTTGCTGCAGTGTAGCGTAACTAATATCCTTTTCAATTATCTAGCGGGGCGAAAGTAGGGCCTAAAATCTGTTGGTTGCGCGTGCCTTTTCGAAATGCCCGCAGCACTTCGAACATCTCCGCAGCGGGAGTGCGGGGGACGTCATCCAGAAAAGGGACCTGAGCACGTTGCAATACTATTATTAACCCCTTGGGCCGGAAAATCCGTGTATCCCACAATGACAGACGCCCTGAGGGGTCACAAATATTGGATGCACAGCATATTCACATAATTAATTCGACAGAGGCATGAGGGCGACTGAATTTTCTGAGGCCCATCTAGCCATCTGAGTCCTAGTTAGCTCTCGGAAAGTTGTGTTCCGAGTAACTTCATCTTTATACACACCTGAATATTAGTCCTACCCCTACCAAGATATTTGAGGGGATCGGATTGGTGTGGTGGCTAGAAGACTGGCTAACCACACGGAAGGCGAGGGTTCAAATCCCTGCAGAGGAGGATGTGTTTCAGAGGAAACCTAACCTCTACTTGATTGTCTTGTGGAGGGCACTTCAAGTGCAGTACTCCGTCTGTCGGATGAGACGCTAAAACGTGGTCCCCTTGGAGTCTTTCGTTAAGAGCAGGCTAATGCCGATGCCGGGTTTCCATCTACACTTCCTCCTTTACCTATCCACTAAGGCGCAAATGACCATAGCTGTCGATCGCCTCCCCAAAGTCCAATCCAACCCAAGATATTTCAATATCATAATAATTGAACAGTTTAAAACTTAATTCTGTGGGGTGAATATATTTTCAATAGAAGCTTTTCAAAGTTAGACCTGGAGTCCTAGTTTATCTTGTCCTGACATAAAGTTTTGTGTCCTAACAATGAGTATGCTGCACATAGCACTTAAAATGCGATCAAGCGTTGAAATTCTGACATAGATGTGAAAGCAGTGTCACGGGCTTTTGATTATGTGATTATAAACCATCTGAGAAATAAACCGTCTGAGTCTGAATAGAAAATAAAATTATTAAAATGCGTAATGTTTTTAACTCAAGCGTCTCTTTTTACGCCGTTTTACGCAAGTCCCAAGTTTGGCGTACTGATACTGCTGAAGCGCTGGCTTAAAATCATAAATGCGGGTATTTTCCTCTCCTCTTGTCCTGCATCCGCGCAGTGACTCCAGCAATTCCTTACTTCACACGACATGTATCTCTCTAGACACATTTATACGTAAGACTGCGTTGTAAAATGTCTCATGTAAAATGGCCTCTTCAATAATCTCTAATGTCTCTCTTATGTATTTTTTATGGATAATTTATCTTGGGTCTTTCATTTACTGTTGCCGACTTCACCTGGTTAAATTTCTTAATATATGCATTAATATTAATATAAAACGTCTATTATTTTTCTGCAATGCTTTCAATAAACGTTTGTAATAAATAATTATTTTAGAAAACCAGTGTTGAATTTCATGGGGATTACAAAATTTTTTTCTCTTATAATCGCGTTGTCGTTAACTACCTTTGTAAAAAATTTAGATCTCCTGAAAAGTTTGATATAATCATTGCATTACACTCGGTAAAATACTTACTCGCATATGTTGGTATCCGCAGAATTTCCTTCACGACTACTTTTCTGATGTTATGCACTTTTGTTTTGCATAGTTTGTCTAATTAACATCTATAATTCAAAGGGTCTTCCATCCCGTTTCTATAATGAATTGTGGCTTCCTTTGCCTCTGCTTTCCAATCCACAAAGTTTACGGAGCAATGCTATACCTCTCATGCTTTTACGTTGAAGCTATCTAGTTTAAATACGTGGCACCTCAAGCTCATAGGTTGTCTTTCAACATGAGCGCATTACTCTCGTCATAATAACTGCCTAGTCTGCCTTCATTGTGAACTACTATCCCACCCACAAAAGGGAATTCATCTCCCGTGGAATTAATTGGTGTTCATGGGATCCCATTAGCAATCGGAAAACACACTCAGAATGAGAGTCATCGGCATGTTAATGCGATCAAGGGCAGTTGTTGCTCAATGCCTCTCCCGCTATGTGTTTATTATCATATATGGGGCTAATTATACTCGGTATGTATTTTTGTCATAAACTGTAATAAGTGGTCTTTTGTTTTGAGTTCCAGTTCATGGAGTTCTTTTGAATCAATATTTAAGTGTAACGATGTTATTATGTACGGCGACGCATGATGAATGGCATTGCGATGGAATATTTTGATGTAATAATTGACAAACAATTCAATTAACTTTTATGAGGTTCCATAAGACGTTAAAGAAACTGTGTTCGTGTTTTGCATTAACGGAATCTCTGCCGCACAAAGCAGGATCATGTGGCTTCCGAAGTTCCTCATTTGCCTGTAACTACTTGAATTATGGTGGAGATGTTCGCGTTCATTGCATGCATAGGGGATATGGAGCCGGCTAATGCAGATCTTATCTCGCCATTTCCTACATAAGCATATCAGACTAAGTGATTTTTAGAAGTTGAAAATTACTATCTTTGGGTGCAAATGCTAAAATTATCGATTTATTTATAGAATGGAGCACCTTATTAATTATCACTGGTTTATCTGCGATCAACTTTAAAAATTGTTCTCTAAAATAAATTTAAATTCGTCAATAATCGATAAGTTTTGTTTTACTTTACTCACAGTTACAACGTTCAAGTATCCCGTTTCACCACTTTCGTTACGTGGGGATAATGATAATGTCATAGAGTAACTCATTGAAACTAATACAACTGTGGTTAGTTTTTCTATGTAACTCTCTTTGTGATGAAGATTCAGTCAGAGTAGATTTTTCTCAAACGATCGTACTGGTAACCTATAATAACACGGACGCTGTTCATTCTGTCATCTTGGTTTCGCTGTTGGGACCTATGGCGTAGAGCTACCACGGTGATAGAAGAAGTTTCATTATGGAGGGGATTGATTAAGGGGGAGGTCTGAGTAGAGGCGTAAAAAAGGTTGTTGAAAACTCTAATATGCAGCGTGGCGCTGTATGGGTCGGATACTTACAATTTGTCATTGGAAAATGAGGATGAACGTAGACTTGAGACGTTTGAGATGTGGGTGTGGAGACGGATGGAGCTCAATGGCGAGAAAGACAAACGAACAGGTGTTGGATATGGTTATGTATGAGAGAAAGCTAGTGGTGGAGGTTTGGAGCAGGCAAAAAAGATGGATAGGGATTTTTTTTAAAAGAGAGGGAATAGTAAAGATAATATGTGAGGGGAGAATCCTGGGGAAGCGTGAAAGATGGAGAAAGAGAATAGAAATTTGGGAAGAGTTAAGAAGAGATAGACGATATCAGTAATGTAAGACGGGTCTAATGGCAGGTTACCTTAGGTAGAGAAAACTGAACGGTATGCCAGAAATTTGGATGTTAAAAGGATAAGAACTGTTCAAAACCTACTAATTAGCTGATAGAAACACTAGTATCAACCGTTTTTGGGTATGCTGCTGCGTGATGAAGTTAAACAGCTCAACGTTTCTTGCCTCCTGCTGGGAACGTCGTCAGGAGACTCCCAGCAGGCGTTCCTAGCAGGAGGAATGAAACTTTGAGTCGTTAAAGTTCATCACGCAGCAGTATACCCGAAAATGGTTGATACTTGGTTTGGATGGTTGAACAAAAATTAGCTGGTAGAAAATTCAAACGAGTGAAAACCAAAACGTGTAACTTCACTCAGAGCAGAGCTAAAACTAAACTGTATTTCCTATAGTATGCTTCAGTCCTCATTCAAAAATGCACGTTTACGGAAGGGAATTGGCCTAAACCTGGGCTTTACAAATTAGATCCGTAACGCGACTCCTTGCTTGGAGAATGAGCGACTGAGGGCTTTTAAAATGTTCGCATTCATAAAACCTTGTTTCTAAGCAAAATTAGTAAAACTCCGTCATTTACAAGGGTAGAATGGTTATATTTTATGATTTGAGCGAGAGATATGAAGAAATTCCTGAATGTCCCGAGGAATTTAATCGTATTCCCTGAAGTCGAAATGAAGCATCTAGGTCTTGAGACTAATGATCATTTTGGGTCGAGAATCTAATTGGGCACGAGAGGCCGCCGTAAACTGGAGAGAAGGAAATGACGGAGAATTCACGTCTTTCCTTTCATTGCGGCACGGTCTTTCGAATCCCAAGGAGAAATGATTTAAGAGGGATTTGGTGTCGGAGGAACGTGCTTGGTTATTGATCCGCGTCTCCGTGGAATGTCGAGAAGATTGATATCATTGTGATTTTACTCCCGAGTGATTTTTTTTTACCCAACGAGTAGCATCGTGAAAATCCTAAAATTTGTTCGCACGTTACATCCTGGAGGCTCAATTGAGACCCTAAAATGATTGAATTATTTGCTTAAAGCTGAATTTTGAAAATATGTCCCATGAAACTAAATATTTTACCTGTGGCCAAGGTCGGCCGGGCACGAATCATTTTGAAAAAAATTTTAGTCGGAACGCATTATGATGAATTTTAGGTAAATTTTAATTTAGATGCCACATTAATCAAACATAATTTAATTGGATGACTTTTGCGCTTATCCAAGGAAAAAGTCTTCTTTCAGTTTCAGAAAAAGTTTTCAGATATTTGAACGCAAACATTTTTTCTGTTGTAGTCAATATCCTCAACTTTCAAATAATTTGTCACTTGGTCGCAGTGGAGAACGGGCTACAGTTTTGTATGTCAACACCAATACTCCAAAGTTGGATTTGTGCCTGTGTGTAGTTCTATTTCTTAGAGCCTATTGAAAATCGAATGCTTTTTGAATAAACCTATTCATTTAAATTTAATGAAAGATATAATTTTTCTTATTGCCTGCATATTTAATATCATATATGTAACTCAAGTCCAATTTATGTAAAATACGCGGTACAGTTTTCTTCATATAATATTGCAAGCCATCACGGGGGATTGGGATACTAGAAACGTGCTTATATAGGTATATTTTTTGGGATAAGTGTGTAAGATGCATTGTTAGCTGTGATGTAATTTTTTTATTGCTTATAAGAATTCAAAACCAGGAGTACATTGGATATGACTCATGAAGTGCAAACAAAATGGGCTCATGAATTCTGTATTTAAGGAAAAAAAATGTTCTTTTGTTGAACTAAGTGTTACAAATGATGATAACTATAGCCACTTTAGAATGCTTTAACAATATATTTGAGGGCTATAGGTAAATTTATGCCTTATAAAAAGCTTTCTGCAATGATCCTAAGAATCTTTATTGATCCTAATACTTGTACAAATGCGGCCCGATTGTCTTTTACCTAACGCTGCTATTTATCGTAATTAAACATTGTTTCAATGCGTTAGCAAATTGTTATTATTAAAACAGTCATTATATTACTAATATATAAAAATCTAGTGGTGTTTGTCAGTCTGTCTTTCTGTCTGCCTGACTGTTATTCAGTCACTCATAAACCACTGAAATGATTTAGACAAAATTTGGCTGGAAAGTACTTATACATCTGGTTCACGCATAGGCTATAGAACAAGGGCCTTGGGACCCTTGAAGGCCCTCAAGTGATTTCTTCAAGTAGCCCTCAAGCTTTCATCGAGAAAAATTGGCCCTGGAAGATAATTCTTGCCTGTATTAGAAACACGTAAAATATACCTATACTAAATGTACAGCAATCATGGGGTCTTAAGTCACGCTGGGGCCCCAGAGGGCCCAAGGTTCCAAAAGTATGCTTTCTTAAAAGCCTCATAAGTATTGAACGAGTGAACCGATTTTAGTGAAATTTTCACACATGGGATGAGTAAAGCTTTTTTAAGGAAATTGAGGCTATAAGGAAGGCCCCTGGGCCCCGAGGACAGCGTATTGGGCTGTCTGGTGTCTTATGTGTTTGAAAACTCAAGTCTAAACATGGTTCAAATGCAGAGGTTTCTCTTTTTGCATATTTTAATTAGTTCTACTAAAGATAGAAGGCTATAGTTTTCGCCATTAGATGGATAAATAATTGCAGTTTCTTATTTTTGCATTTAATTTTCTTATACGAATAAAATTTTCCTAGAAATTTCGGTTTATAATGTCAAAAACAAGAATTTTACTTCTGTCCACAATAAGATATTTCCTTGATAACCGTGGAATTAGCATTAGCTTCAGAAGGGAAATGGGACCTTTACAATGGTTTTTATATCCTGGTTTTTATATCTAGAGATAGGTATTACAGTGAAAATCTAGGCCGCATACTGAAATGTTGCTGATTACGATATTTTTTGGGATATTTTTGCCTAAAATGGGCAAAATTCATTTCAAGTGGACTAATTTAAGTTAGACCCATGTAAAATAGGAGAATGCCACGATGTATTATTAATGCGGAAAGCCACTGGAATGCATAGCCTGTAGTTTAGTTTCCATATGTTACTGCAAATGAATGTCGAAACTCGGTAAACATAATGTTATGCGATTTTCACCTTCTGAATTAAAAAATAAAACTAAAATTATAGCTAATTTTCCTATAAAAAAATACAGCTCATGAGCGACTCGAACTTACAACATATATGCCCTGTTTTTATTTCATCCCCCGTCGAATTTCAACGGGTACCTTTGCTAGTTAAAAATAAAAATTCAAAAAACGAAAGTGTACCGCTTTAGCCCCAGTTTCCCCTACTCTTCTTTGAACTGTTAAACTTAGACCCATTACCTTCTAGTCCACAGTATGGGTCCCTCATGTCTCTCTAAGCTATCCTGTGTATCTATGGCAAGGAATTATGCTCTCTTTAATGCTCCCTCCTATTTGTGTAATATTCAGGCTACTTCTGATTTAATCAGTTATAATTCCGTCCATTACAATATAAGGATACATCTCTCTGTGCATTCTAATTACATTTACAGACATAGTTTGATCTTGTTTTCTTCTATATTTTGAAATATTTCATGTTCATCGTTTACGTACGAACACACATTTATCCATGCATTTTTATGTCACTTAAATGATAATTCAGCATTTAATATTCTGTTTTACATAGGCATTTTTCAAGTATATATACAATGATAAGGCAATAAATAAGTCACATACGTCATTATT
Organism: Ceriagrion tenellum; assembly: GCA_963169105.1. Lineage (NCBI taxonomy): Eukaryota > Metazoa > Arthropoda > Insecta > Odonata > Coenagrionidae > Ceriagrion > Ceriagrion tenellum. The sequence continues at coordinate 75,770,925 of OY720643.1, forward strand.
AAATCATCAGAATTAGTCGTAAACATTTTATTGTACACGCTTGAAACATTCACTACACAGTTTCGACTTAGCTTCCAGTAATTTTCATCTGTTCGGGCCCCTAAATGATCATTTAGGTGGCCGACATTTTGAAAATGTTGATACCGTAATCCATGAGGTTACTCATTAGCTGCGACAGCAAATGAAAGACTTCTTTGCTGCCGGCTATCAAGGACTTATAGAGATGGGATAAGTGTCTGATTATATAGGGTGATGTTGAATAGTGAAATAAATTTCAGGAAGTTCCTTTGATTATTATTGTCTCTATCCAGTGTTGTGAATTATTTATTGACTTACCCTCATACAATTGTTATATTTCTCAGACTCACTTTCTGCGTAAGGCTTACGTCTTTTTTTACGTATTGAATTGGATATTTGGGGAAGCGACGGACGGCTAAGGCCATTTGCACCATAGGGGATAGGTAAGGGAAGAAGGGTGGATAGAAACTCGGCGTCGGCATTAGCCTACTCTGAACGAAAGGCGCCAAGGGGACCACGGCTTAACGTCTCATCCGACAGACGGAGTTCTCCACTTGAAGTGCCCTTCACAAGACACTCAAGTAGGGATCGGGTTCCTCTGAAAAACATCCGCCTCAGCAGGGATTTGAACCCTGGACGCCCGTGTGGTAGGCGAGTACCCCACATTAACCCGATCCCCCATTTTTACGTGCCATCTATCTAAATCTACATGTCACTCTTTGAGTTGCCACTGAGAAATGTGGCACAGCCCGTTAGAACAGCATACAAGTTGAGAGAATTGAGAAAATAAGTGGGAGAAATTTATATTGAGGTGAATTGTGTGTTAGCAATATTTAGTAATATGATGTCATTTTGTATTTCTTACTATCACAAATGGTGCATGGATTGATGGAATGTATGTATCTATGAGTGAATATTTATTATTTTCCTGCTTCCATCAGTTCTTGGATTATAGCTTTGGGTCAAAATAATATTTTAGCTATCACTCTGAGTCTCGCCTGATCTGTATTTTTATTGATGTAGTCCTAGCGTGGGGCTCCAGAGTCTCTTAATGATGAATTTCCATTATCTGTGTTACACGTAGCTTTTGCTCTCTGCTGTTTTAAACATAGTTTTATTACCATTTGTATCATATTATTTCGGCAAGAAGCGTAAACATGGAGAAATCACTCTTACAAAGTTTACTTTGAAACGGCTTTTTTCGCGTAGGCAGAATCAGAGATGATGGGAAAAAGAACGATAGCAGTCATGAGGACTAAATAAACGTTTCATTTGCTGTCCGTGAATTGGGATCCGCTAGAAGCCAAAGGCGGTGAACGTATGAATATTCAAGGGGGTGTGGATCCCGCTTTCTCTGTTTCTGGCAGCTGCGACAATATGTCGCCGTTGGTCGTGACGTCGCAATCACCCGCCTCAGTATCTTTTCCTCTCAAAAACAAAAAAAAGCCAAAGGATTTCCATTGTTCCATCGCAAATTCTAGTCACCTGAGAAGATATTCCGTCGGGAAAAAAAATGTTGTCTTTTGGGGGGGTCGCTTATGTTTGCTTGACCACCTAGTGGAAAGTGATGAGGCAAGGTTCCATTGAAAAGCAAATGCTGACGTCAACCGTACACATTTTGAATAGTACAAACGCTAAATTGGACTCTCTGGCCGTCCAAAGCGGTGACATTTCATTTTTTCTTTATTCTACAGATATTAATTTCCATTCCAAAGCCGTAGAGAGGACTGCATTTTTTGGAGGGAGATCCCTATTTTTATAGCGTTTGCATTAAGTGAATAAATAGACTTAATGGTAAATGGGAGCTGTCGATAAATAGCCACGGAAAGCAGATGGGTTACTATTGGGATGAGAGAACATATAAACGTGCCGTATATCAAGGTTTGACCTTGCACTTTTTCCTCTTTTATATGGAGCGGAAAAATGTCATGTGAAACCTGTACCACAATTTTTTCCCATTACTATGATCTATCATGCTATAGTATGTCGGGGTTAAATGAAATATTTTTGACTTTCTGAAATAATTGAAAGGCTCGGAGTTTGCATAAAAGACGAAGAACCTGTTTATAATCTCTCGATACTATCCTTTCTAGAGAGTATCTAGAGAGTATCCTTTTTGAAAACATTCAGGTCAAATAATAAAAAATGGAAATTATTATTTAAAACTAGAGGTCGAAGTTAAAATACAAGAAAATACTGCAACATCTTTGGGTTCGAGCTTGCAAAATTTTAAAACCGGGATCCAGAGGGTCTTTGATCTGATTTAGAGATGCACTATTATGATATAAATACTCATTTTGTATGATTCTCTACGCACTTTTTGAACTTTTCTGCCAATTTGTGAATTATTCTGCTAAAATAAATGCTAAATATAAAATATTTAGAGAAAAACTAATAAAATTGATATTTGTAATTAAGTGTTTACATGCAGATGATGCTTTTTTCATCTCAGAGAGCCAACATGGGTTACAGAAGCTCCTAGATAAGTTTTTTGAATCTTCAGAGAGAATATAATTGAGGGTAAATGCATGCTAGACTGAAGCAGTAGTTTTTGATAAGGAGAATGGGTTGAATTACTGTATGATGATGGCAAATTGTGAAGTAATTGAGCAAGTGGATGATTTTGTGTACTTAGGTAAGATGTTTGCGAAAGATTGACGGATATATGAGGAGATAAAGAGACGTGCGAATGCTGGTAGGAAATCGGTAGGTAGCATGTGGAGCCTATCAAGGAATGAGTGCCTGTCTAAGGAAGCACAAATCGCCGTGTACAAAAGTGTACTTCTCCCCACTCTGTTGTATGGTAGTGAAACATAGTTATGTCTGGATAGACATAAGAGTAGACTAAACGCCGTGGGTATGAGTTATCTGAGGAGTGTTTGCGGCAAAAGTAGGATGGATTGGGTCAGGAATGAGCAGGTAATAAACGAATGTGGGTTAGATGCTCCAGTAATGGACGTATATGAAAGGGGCGTGCCTCGCTGGTTTGGCCACGTTGAGAAAATGGATGAGAGTCGAATAACAAACATATATAAGAGTGAAATGAGTGGTGCGAGAGGGAGAGATAGGCCAAGAAAGTTGTGGTTGAATGTGGTTAAGGAAATTCTCAGGATGCGGATTTTAAGGAGTCTTAAAAACAGGAGGGCGTGTATGAAGTGGTGTACGGGGATGAATGAGGTAAAAGAGGTTTGCAAGTATAGATCAGTATGGAGCAAATTATTGAAGCAGAGTTAGGTGTACAAATACGTATTTATGAGTGAAACTTCGTGACTGTGCCTACCCCGGAAGGGAACGGCGTGATTGGTATGTATTAGCATGACTATATTTAAGTATTCCACCAAATCTCAATTTCCGCCATCATGCATATAAACCAATGTTTATTTACCTTAAAAATGTCCCGAATCTGCCGAAGTTATACTCGAGTTTATATAGTTAGATTAAATTCGAGGCAAGTGTCTTCTCAATCATAAACATTAAGAACCTCCACTGGTTAATACCAGAGTTTGTTTACGTAAAATAATTTCAATGCGGACGGAGCTGATACATATCAAATTATTCAGTGAAAAGGATTGTATCATATTTTATGGTAAAGTTAATTAATGTGTATCAAGTCCAAAAGGGAGATTTTCTAGCCCCTTGATGTAGTTGATTAGGTCTCTTGAAAATTTATCATCAGTGTGTGTAACTCTGCAAAACTCTCCTCCTCCATGCTCAGAACATAAACATGATTTCCTAATTATCAGGGTAGTTTTATCATAAGTCTCCTATCAGCAAATTTAAGCATTTCAGGCGTGACCTTCTGGAAGCCCATTATTAAATCTATAATGTAGATAGCAACTTTTTTACATCCACAGATTCCTTAATTAATACAAATAATTTCAACGCTACAGCGTTATCATCAGATACCTGAATTGAAACATAGTTGGTATTTTCATTATTAATTCTCCTATCAGCTTTCGGATATCATTTTATACATATATTTTCGACTTATTAGTTTATTTCCTCTAAATGTCTTGTGATAACATTCTTCACAACTTGCATTATATACTATTATTCGTTTTCGTTGGTGATTCTTCTATATTTCTACTGTTACAGCTTTCAGCAGTTCTTCTTATCTCAAAGGAGGTCAAATTTGATTGTTTCCTCCAATATTATATTTTTTCAACGACATATTTTTACCTCACTACTTTGTAGGAAACAATCAAGCATAGTACCATTCAAATGCTTCTTCAAAGAAGGTTATTAAACGAAATGGTCTATTGTCTTACATCCTATGGCTGGACTCGTAGGAGAAGAAAATTTCTTGCCTGCTCCCTATGCGTAGTGAATTCGTACCGTGCCTGGGCAGTTTTTCACCATTCAGCGCGTGGTTGCTAGTATTTTTAAAACTACATATATTTATTGGTCGAGATTTTAGAAATCGGTGATCTGTATCAATTTTTAGGTCTTTACTAGTTACGAAAGCACCTGGTGACGATCCTTCCGTATTAATCCTCTTCTCTTACAATTCCTAGGATTGAGCCTGTTTTTTTCTGTTTTAGCGTCTCAATACGTATTGTTAATTCATCTTTTCGTTCGTCGGTTCACTCCTCTTCTTCTGCCTGGAAGCTTATCCAAAGCAAGTTGTATTATTCTTCCCTTTTTCATTTCATTAATTAGTTTGCCACTGTTTCATACCGCTGCCACTCGTTGCCACCGCACTTTCTGCTGTTTTCATTTTTCTGTCCATCCGATATGTTTTTCCCCGAGAGGACTCGAATGATATTCATTTCTGCGGTATCCAGACATTTTTTGTTATTAGTTGTCTCCGGTCATGTCTCAATGAAAAGGGTCAGTATTAGTCTCACTCTTACTTTCGTAGTAGTCTTGCCTTAGGTTCTTGTCATCAATATCCATTCTTCTAAAAGGTAATATTAGTACAGCCCGCAATCTTAATTTTTGCATCCTCATCTTTTCCACCTTCCTTCACTCTATTTTCATAGTAGTTGTTTTATTTGTTCAATATTCTCCTCAATTTGGCTCTGGAGTCAAGTTTTTTATATTTTTCTGCTTTGGTCATATTAGCTAGCGAGGTTGCAGTCGAGATAAGTGGAGGCGCCGGTAAGCATTTGGTCAGTTTCGACTCTTGACCGAGATACGCGCTAATTTGTGGTAAATGACCTTTTGTGGACTGTATTTTGTATTTAAACACCTTTATGTGATTGAAACTAAATATTTATAGCAAATGATATGGTAAAAAATATTATTTAGGGAGCAAAAAAGCCTGGCGGTGGTTCTGGAGTACAGATGAGCAGCAGTGTATGGCTGTTGCCAGGTAACCAACGGGGCTGACCGACATGCAGCTTGGTCAAAGAGAAACGAAGAAAAATCACAGCACATTAGAGAACCGTGAAACTAGCTGCTCAATTCATATGACTACTGAGAGACGAATGAAGCTGAGGAGTCACTGAAGAACGGCTGACGATCGACTAACAGCCTCTTGGTCTCAAGTTGGAGAGGCCAATGGGATCGGGTTGGTGTGGTGGCTTGAATACTGACTAACCATACGGGCGGCCAGAACGTCAATGGCCGAATGAATGAAGGCGTGAATAACACGATCGAGGACGATGCATGTGCCGGAGCGAAAATAATAAAAGGGAAAAGAAACACAATGTCCCCAGTGGTTTTAACAAAGTGTTACATGTTGAAAGGAAGGAAGACAGGTGTTCTTATCTTCTCGAACCAAGCAGCGGTGGTTCTCATTATGACCGCGCCTTGAAAAAAGAAATGCATTCCTTCTCTTTTACGCCCTAAAAAAGTCGTGTAAGTTTCGCAGGAGTGCCGTTTGGGTGATAGCTGTCAGTCATAGCAGTTGGAGAGTCCGCATGCTCAGTATCATCGTTTACTAGGACGAATGCGGCATTGTGACATAACTCATTATCGTGCCTATTTATTTTTTATGAAGGCGCATGAGCTTTGTTGACTTAGTCACACTGTATGAATACGTGCGTACCTGTACTGCAGTTTTCTGTAACACTTAAAACATTATTACGTAACATTAAAATGGATTTCGATACACAAAAGTAAAAATTTCTTAATTCATGTGTCTCAAACTCTCACTCATTCTTTCCTTAAGAAAGGTGTGTTAAAGTAACAAGCAGTTTTACAAGGAATGGATATCGGGTTGGTGCGGTGGCAAGAGTACTGGCTAACCATGTGTGCGGCCAGGGTTCAGGTCCCTGCAGAAGAAAATGTTTTTCAGAAGAAATCCGATTCCTACTTGAGTGTCCTGTGGAGGGCTATTCAAGTTCAGTACTCCGTCGGTCAGATGAGACGTTAAACCGGGGTCCCCTTGGCGCCTTTGATTAAGAGCAGACTAATGCCGACCCCAGGTTTCTCTCCACCCTTCCTCCCTTACCTATCCCCTGTGGCGCAAATGACCTAAGTTGTCGATCGCCTCCCAAAATCCAATCCAATTCAATTGAAGAGGCCGACTGGGTACCGGCGACCACACTTGGTTAGGCTGTAATCTTGCATTCAGACGACCAGAGCACAATAATATCAAAACTTGGCTGCACAACCAAATAGAACACAATACTAAACAATGTTTGGCAATTCCTGCTGGATGACTAAAAAACTAGGTGAGTTTTTTTGTATTGCCATGTGTTTTATTTTTCCTGGAGATACAATAATGTTTCTAGCATAATACCTATTGCCGTATTGATGATTCTATGACCGTACCATAGAAATAGTCAAGGAGTATGAGTTAGTTTTTTGGCACAATTTCGCCAAGAGTAGTTTAACTTTCGTCTATCTGTGTATTTCTTCGTTCGTGAGTAGACTTAGTATTTATTTGTGTTTTTCTATTAAGAAAGCAGCACAAATGGCGTTTTTAGTCATTCTACTTTGACCCCCCCATTGTTAATAAATTACACTATTCTATCTACCGATGTCACGTACGTGGGAAAATTCGCAATATCATCTTTTCTATCAACTTTTTCACTTTTGGCTCTATCCAATTATGTTTTAATCGATATTCCCCAAAGATATCACAACGAGGACAGCTCATGATTGGTACTAGCACGCTATGGATTTATAGTGGGCAGAGGGGCGATCGTAGGCGGGCGTCAAAGCGTGCATGAATCGCTCAGCTCCTCTTGAACGTCAGCAGTTGCTTGCCGGAACAGCAGATGGCGATCGAAACTGAGATTGGTGGGAGGGATGCAGAGAGACGCATGAGAGGAGGAAGAGGAGGTCGGATGTTGGATTAGGGGTGACGGTGAGCGTTGTCGCGGGAAACGTTTTAGTGCCTGCCGCCGCCGATGCAATCGCGCGACTACGGAATTGGCCGCGCTTGCATTCCCGTCGTCGTCCCCGAAAGGCTTGAACCGGAGCGCGCTCCTGGTGCCAGCGTGTAATTTGAATAGGAATGCGACATTAATTCGGCGCCCCCGGGGAGGGGGGGGGGAGTAAAGGTGGGGCCCACTCCACCCGTTCAAGGGGTCGGAAAGATGGGCAAGAGACGACGGAGCGCTGGGCTTCGATGTAATTGCATCTCGGCCATATGGCCGCCGGTTTCGGAGAGTTGGCTGCAAAAGGAAGGGGGGATGGGATGATTTTTGGGCCTTCACGGGCATTAACGCTTTTAGTCGCCGCAGAGGAAGGACGGAACGTAGGTAGGTGTGGGATAATTAAGTCGATTTTATACGCCCTGTCGAAACGAGTGCCCGGTGGATTTAAACAATCGAGTTTCGTAAACTTCGCCGAGCAGTGTTGTTACTCAATTAGCCATGTACATAACTCGATTTTTGTTTTTCATCTCGTTTCTTTGCTCTCTCTAATGAAGTGCACATCTAGTATATATCAGAGTATCTATTTCTCGAATAAATGTGGACTGAGGTGACCTGGGATAATATGGATCCCTCGTCTAGCTTTCGTAAATCATTAATTGGACGAGCTCATTTCATAAATAGCGTCGTAAACTAGCATTATAACTATCATTTTTAGGACATAAATTTCTTTATGTCAATTATTTTCCTTATGCTATGAAACAATGCGCATCAATTGTTCCGTAGAATATCCCGTGGAAGTCAAATTTTTTCTCTAATTTTTAGCATCTTATCTCGAGGGATCTCAGCAGTAAATTATCTTTAGGAATAGCGTCCTTTAAATTACTGCTTAATTAATTAAAATAAAAAAGGGACAGTCAAGTAGGACAACCAAAACTTGAATTACAGTACAAACATAACTTACCTCTTAACGCACCCACTAAACGAAACATGCGCGTACACCAGATGCCATCATGCTTCGGGAAATCGGGAATTGTATAATAAGTACCTAACTGTGCATCTTCCTCATCTTCATCAAATGTAATCAATTCAAGATGTACAGGGTGTCCCATAAATGTCACGCCACAGTGACACTGGAGCTAGGGCAGCCTAAGAGGAACCGAACCAGCCTAATATGACCTCAGTAATAGTTGCACGGTTTTCGAGATAATTCCAAATTAAAACGTTTTCAAAAATTTCACTTTTTTTACATTTCTAGTCCCAGAATTCAATCGGATAATTTCACGTTCTCATTAGGGCCGCTCTTTTAATCTTCCAACTGTGACTCATGTGCCGACTTCTACCTGGAACAGAGGCCCGAGAGGGAAAGGGGTCATGGGGTCCGAACAAACAAAAGAAACGCGAAAGCCGCTATACCTGTCTAACTTTATCGGCTTTCAAAAAATGGGATGGATAGAGTACTTTGTTTGTTAATTTGTGACAGTAGCCCCATCAGAGAGCCAAATTGAGAGCTATTCAAGTGAATTCTGGGACTTTTTTTTTTTCGTTTTTCACTACCTTGTTCTTTTATTTGAAGCTTTTACTTTAATTTCATTTTTTTATTGCTTTGTGCCAAACTTAATAGTAATCAGTGAGGATAGTTGAAATTTGTCTTACTTTGCCGATGACGATGCAATTTTATCGGGGAAAAAATAATCTATGTTTTAAATCTAGTGAAGGAATCTTGTCCTTTTATCATTGTTATAAGAACCATGTACTTGAAAAATCAGGAAGATCAATTTGCTATAAGATTTTTGAGGAAAACATAGAACCCAGTTGAAGATGTATCTAGGATTAGATTGCACGAAATGAAGAAGTGTTTACGGTTGTCTACCGATAGGAACTACATTGATTATTAGACCGGATTGCTACCGCCTGGTTGAAAATCACCATTGAAACGATAGCTTCTGATAAACTTCTCCATCCGCTGCAAAATTGCTTTTACCATAACCGAGATCGATGTTTAAACAGCGGAAAGGGCAGTTGAACGACTATCGATTTTATGGGCAATTGATAGGACCGCAGAATGAATGACATCTGGGACGTAATCCATGCAGCCATTCATTTTGCTTTGGCATTCACTGCTGCGGATGATATAAACTTTCGTTATAGGATAAGTGCTGTTTGTTTTTAACAATGGAGGAATAAACTTCTATTGTAATTGGTTAAGGACTCTTTGATCGAAGTAGCTCGTGTTACCATTCATTTGATTTTTTTTAAGGAATACAACTTTTTCACTCCTCGAATTTTAATTCCGTCTCATTTCATCGTTATGATATTATTGCGAAAAACGCAAATTATGTAAGGTTTTAGTTGTTTGCCATGGTTGTGAAAATATTTTATTATTTTTTCATTACGTATCAAATAAAATTAACGAAATGAGTTTTAATAGACCATACATACGGCAAACATGACTATTTACAAAGTTATGGGCAGCGTTTTTCACTACCTTGTTCTTTTATTTGAAGCTTTTACTTTAATTTCATTTTTTTATTGCTTTGTGCCAAACTTAATAGTAATCAGTGAGGATAGTTGAAATTATGCCCATGAAATAGACCAGGTATTTTTACATTTTTACGTAAAACAGTATTTTTGGGAAACAGTATTTTCAAGTATCGAACATGACTGTTATTAAACTCAACTTTCTCAGGCGAGATATCGTAGAACAGCATAATGAGTAATGAAGCTCAAAAGATTTCGTACTGTCTACTAATTTTTATTTCACCTCTTGCTACACGTGTTTCGACTGACTAGCCGTCATCATCAGGCAAGACTTCAGGCAGTCTTGCCTGATGATGACTGCTAGTCAGTCGAAACACGTATAGCAAGAGGTGAAATAAAAATTAGTAGACAGTACGAAATATGTTGAGCTTCATTACTCATGACTGTTATTCTTTCCAGATAAATTATAGGGAGCATATTTAATACAATATATAACGGACTGGATATCCACTCCAAATTTCCTCTGCTTAGTACGTAACTGTGGGTTCTAGTTTCACCAAAACTCTGCGAGAGAGCTTCGAATACTGAACTTCTCCTTCGGAATTCTACTTGTTAAACCAACCCAATGCCTTGAATCGAGAAAATTTCTCTCATCGCTGTCTGAAAAAAACGATCCTTTATCCCTTCGTTGATGAACGCGTGCAATCGGAAAAAAATCGAATTATTCCAATTGCGAGGGTGTGGATTCATCGATAATGGGTGAAAACTGGAAGCGGATTGAGTGTACCGCTAAAGAAGAGCGAGCAATTTGCGATCACAATCTAATTTGTCCCAGTCGGTTGTACCCGACCATAATTCTTCCGGTTTTTACGGGCTTCCGTGTTTTCCCACTGATCTTTTATCGCTTTATTTTTTCTCCGAAGAGGAGTGAGTAAGGGGTTTGAATAAAGGACAGCGGGGTGAAAAAAAATTGGTGGGCCAACAATTAAAGAAATTGGGAAAAATTTTCGACGTTCCAGTTATTGAATCGTCGAATGGAAGGTGGGAGGGTTGAAGGGGCTCTTTATGCCTCGACGTTTTATTTTTCTCTGTCTCCTGGCGTCCTCGTAATCAACGATTAACTCGAAAGTTCGGCCCGGGAAAAATTATTTCCGCTCTCAAAATCGAATCTACCGGTGCTTAACTCGATTTTTCCTTTGGCTCGGATTCCATTCAAAGGCTACCAATCAGACAGAAATTGAATTCATCAACACTGATCATCAATGGAATACCCAAGTGTGTTTTCAGCATGACCGATCTTTTGTGGGTGTGGTAAACGTCTTCAGATAAAGTCAAATATCTTTGAATTACCTTAACTTCCGACATATCGCAGGAATCAGTGATACAAAACATATGCGGCACAGTGTTAATGAAACCAGAATTAATTAGACGCATAATATTATCCTCGGAGGAAATAGTTAAGGAGAGGTGCTACTTAATTCTGGTTCGGCCAAATCTTGAATACGCGGCGAGCAATTGGGACCCTGGATAGAAAGGTTTAACAGATAAAAGTTAACAAAATACGAAATTCAGAAAAGATGTATTTCAAAGCGACACAGATAATATCATTTTGACACCTATCTACAATTTTAGGTCAGACAGAACTGATAAATTAAGAGAAAGTGTATTGCTGAACAGATATATACATATATTCTTTCTCTCGGCGCACAGTAAGTGACCATTAAAAATACTGAGCTCCACTCAAACATCTCCATAGTACACTCCACCATATTACCTTTCAAAGTGACTGCTAATACTGCAAATATATAATCATATCATTTTGACGCCTCTCGACAATTTTTGGTCAGACAGAAGTGATTAAATAAGAGAAAGTGTATTGCTGAACAGATAGGTACAGTCACTTCAAAAAGTATCGCAACACGCTAGACTAGCGGATCGTATAGGTCGGCTGTCGAAGCTCGAAGTACGTTGGCTATCCTGGGCCATCTCTGGTAGCTATGAGAATTTGCAGGTCCACTTTTCATTCTCCATGAGACAAAGCGCCAGGTTAAGTGGGACTGCATTATGGGAGTTCTCTCGTTCAGAGGAGAGGACAGACTTGCTCCTAGAGTTGCCTTGAGGATGCATTCGGTTAAAGAAGTAAGAAGGGGAATGTGGTGAAAAGGCAATATTGAATGGAGTTGAGTGATTATGCGAGTGAAATCGGGGGAAGGTAAAACGAGGAAGAGCCAAATGCACGTAGATACGAGCTCCAACTTATGCACGAAGGAGAATGGGCATTGCTATCGACTAGGCTATGCGAATTGGTGAGTCTTTCGTGTATTAAAGTCTGATATTTTAAGTTGACCGCCTAATGGAAAATTATGATATCTATTGACTCTTGACTCGGCGCCCGACTCTCACCAAGCCCACCATCAGAACTCGCTGGGTTTGGCTGGTTTCGCGAAGAAGAGCTCTTTCCATTTTCGTCTTGGTAAGAGAACTGCCGAGTATGATTACGATGCCTCTGGGTTGCGAATACCCTTCCTTCCCGCAGTTTATTCATTTCAAAGTCAGCTTTCCAACGCGGACGAAGTCGATAGCACTGTCGGAGTGTAGTCCCACTTGACTTAGAATATGTGTCGTAGTGTACCCGACGATTCTCATAGTCACCGAAGAAGTTCCAGGATGGACAACGTACTTTGAGCTTCGACAGCCGACCTATACGAACTGCTAGCGTAGTGTGTCGCGATACTTTATGAAATGACTGTACTTATGTGCTTTCTCTCGGTGCACAGTAAGTGACCAGATAAAATACTGAGCTCCACTCAAACATGTCCGTGGTACACTCCACCATATTACCTTCCAAAACTGAATGCTAATACTGCAAGTCCTCGATTTCCGTCGGAGATGGATATTGAACATATTGAAGAAGAGCGACGCAACTCAAAACAACGTAAAACAGATCCTGATATTCGAGACCACTTCAATCCCGCGATACATCAAGGCGTTTGTTTTTCAAAATTCGATTTTTGTCTTTATTCAGGAAAAAAAGCTATTCCAGATAGGATGATTAAGTCTCAGTTATAAAGAAAGCAAGAATATTCACATACTCTGCATAGGTTTATTTTATTAGCATTAAACAGGGAAAATTTTTCCGACGACCCTTATCAGCATGGACGAAACATCGAATCAGACGTAAATCGAAGCGACGCTTGCCGAGGACTTACTGTATATTTTCACGGCCGGGGTCTTAACACGCCCTGCCATACGAACATGCGTCGGCTCGCAGGGTAGTATGCAGATGTAAATATTTGGCACTGGGTTGAAGTCCCGGATTACTATTCTGAAATCCCGAACAGGAAAGTTATTCTATTAAAGATTACTCGGGCATTCCACCATCCCTCTTGACCGACGAGTCGTCCATCGTCATCAGGGTACAGTGCCCTGATGAATTTGGACGTTCATCATACGCCGGAGAACCTTCCTTCGGAGATCTTCCTTCAAAATTATTCTAGTTCCACATCTCCTATTTTAATTCCCATTTTTCATTATTTTAATTATCCTAGAGTCTGGTTGGATTGGTGGACTGGGAAAGGTTTCGTATTCTCAAGGGTTTGAATTCATGCCCCGAAGGTGACAGAGTGTTCCAATTGAAACTCTAAACCCTAATTATTTAATCTTTATTCAATATGTTTCGTTAGATGAGAAGCTCAACTCCTCCTCTTGTAGCCTGTATTCCAATTATTGCAATAATAAATTATGTGAGCAGGGTATTGAGATGCAGCTGTCAGTTATATGCTGCTGGTTTTAAATTGTTAGGTCCCGAGTTCGAATCCTACCGTTAGTGAGATTTTCCATTAGAAATCCCATTCCTACGCCAACACCATGCGGCGAACAAATGTGTTGACTAAAGCACTACTTATTCATAATACTAACACAACCACGCCTATTGTTGAGAGTATGCTATAGTACTCGTCCGAATTATCTTCTATTGCATAACTCCACAAATATCTCTTCCTGATACTTGGCACGAATTATTTTCCAGTACCAAATTTTTCGGTTGCTACCCTTTTTAATTCTCAAGCAAAGTATTTTACAGAGGGTTAGACCAGCCATTGTCACCTTAACTTCTGCTACATAGCCTTGAGGAGTATGTGCTAGAGTTATTTCAATGAAACAATCAAATAGAAAACTGTATATGCCGTTGAAGATGGATGGAAATTTATATCAGCTGTGCTAAATTGTATTGAGTTATGTGTGCACATATTTGAATTTAAACAGTATGTAGTAAAAGGATAAGAGGAAAATAAATCGGTTGCCACTTTTCTCTGAAGAAAATATAGCGCATTGGAATAATTAGAAATATTTTTTGCTTGAAAGATTTGTAAAACTTACGGAATCGGCTTCAACTTTATGATGGTTCATTTTGTTCGATGGCATCAAAGATTATGCATATTAATTATCATACTCAAGGGAATATGCGTTTAAATTTTCTTAAATGCAGTATATCACTTGAGATTGATGCGTAATTATAAAGAACATTAATGAGCGTAAAGTGGATGCAAAAAATCATAAAATTTGTCATATTTATTTTAATATGGATAAATTTGTAATTAAATATATCATATAAATGAAAGTATTTTTGAACATTGTTATTCATTATTACCTATTAATTTTAAAGGATAGACTTCAATTTGGGTATAGTAGGTCGAATAAAAATAATTGGCGAATAACACAGTGTTATATATAGCCAGTTAAAACAAAATAATATCAATTTATGAGCCATTTAACTGTCATAGTAATAATTCGGTCTGCATTTGAGATAATAAGTTTAAGAAAAATCTTTATTTGCCAGAAAACAATCAAAATGTACGAGATATAACGGCACAGAATAAAGGTAGGTAATGCATCATTGCTGAAGTTAATTAGTCTCTGAATCTCGAAATAAGTCGGAAAAATAAATCTCGACTGACTTTGTGTTATTATAGGATTTCTTTCTAGAAGCTTCCCATTGTGAGGTCGAGTAAAGTCCCTTTCGAAAGACGCACAGCTCCGCATCGTTAACTTCCCAAGACTTCTTTTCCAAAGACACGGCTAATACCTAGGAGTCCGGCGAGGACTTTTTTCCATCTTCCCTTTGTTCCATCACGTTTTTCACCTTTGACCTGGCTGGACGTTCACTTCTTGCTCGTGGTAATAGGCCGATAATGGCCTTTAAATCCCAGGGGAGCACGGAAAGGATTAATCACCGGACCATCCGGGAGAAAGGTCTATTAGGAAATTGGGAGCTTCGATAAAAATTAATAGTGAATTTTCTTTCCTGTTATTTGATTAGTGCCCTTTTCCAAAAAAGTAACCATGTCGAATGCAATAAACCATGTCGAATGCAATCATAATTGGATCTCATATATGTTCTTCAAAAGATTCTGGGAGTGGTTTATTTGACTTGAATTCCTGCCTTTTCCATTTACTTATGAAATAAACAGCATATGAGAACTTTCTTATCCTGTAAGATCGGGTGAATCATGTAAAAATGAAAATACTGAACTTTATAATTTCAATTTCGCAGTTAGTGGCGTTTTTTTTAAAGCATCCTTATACAAATTATATGCGTGCCAACTTTATTACCTTGGTCTTAAACCCGCAAAAGTAAGGAATTTATTCCATAATACAGAATGGCAGAGGGAAATGATATATTGCCTAAATAATGAAATGTAGGCATAAAAACAGCGTAGAATATGCATAAAAAGATATTGAAACGAATAGGATACATATTTTATTACGTTTATAACTAGATATATTTTCCAGACACGTATTCATATTTGATCAGTGAAGAGTCAATGAAATGATCTTTTGGATATCTTTTTATATCATTTCGCTATACAAAATGTCTGTTTAGAAACTGAAAAGGTGTTCTAAATTATTATCTTTAGCTCTAATGGTAATTAATAACTATTTACTGGCTCATTCTGCTCCTCATGTCATCATTCACCTAAAAGCAGTGTAGTGACATTTCAGTCAGCTTCATTACATTGAAACATTGTCGTTATCTCACTAAAAATGGTATTTCCGATATCTATCATATTTCAATTCCAATGAAAATTTAATTTCTGTGAAAATGAATGCTTAAATCTATCCATAGTGAAAAGGATTTTTCTGCCCTGCTGTTGATCTGTTTTCGTTTGTTACATAAAAATCTCTTTCTTGCCGTAACTTTTGATTGTTTTTTTTTCGAGCGAAACATATGAGCTGTAGCTCACTGGAAAATTTTGTGAGGCAACTTTTCCAGTAGTCTGTGGTCATGAATTTCATTCCCGATCGCTTAATTTTTAAAGATAAAAATTTTTGTTGGATAGGTTGAAATGAGTGTAATATCGCCTACCTCAACCCGCTGCTTTGGGCTAAGGCCGCATAGCTTTGGGCAACCTTGAAAGAACATATTTTGCCAACGATTTACAACAGGAAGGTAGGAACTTCAAGAGTCCCCATAAGTTCTGCGTGGCAATCGATCCGCGTATAATGGCAAGTCTGTACCTAAAAAAATATTTATTATCTTGGCCCGTCGCGCGCAGGTATTTACTGAAGCTTATGCAGCATCGGGACCATCGTCCGGGCCCCTAATTAAGACGCAAATGACCCAAATTTTCCGGTTACGCACGCCGAAATAGGGAAATAGAGCGTTGTGAGGATTGGAGCGTGGGAGGGGATGTACTGAATGAGAATGGTGGGGCCAAAAGCATTCTCGTCTCTCGTTGTAATCCGAGAGACAATCACGATCGACAGTCCCTTATAATGGCGAAGCAACTTTTCAGCTACCCTGGGGGGCGGGAGATGGTCTGGGGCAGGGGGCTTACTGAATCGATAGGCTTCTCGACAAAGGGTATCTTGGGTCTCCGGAAAGAGCGAGATCCTTTATAACACGGTTTGTTTTATTTCCCTCCGTATCCTACTTCCTTCCTTCCCCAAACCCACTTTTTGAGTGTGCACCCTGATGGCAAGGGTTGAGGGAAGGTGAATAGGCCTGGGGGGGGGGCAGTTTGAGAGGGAAGGAGGAGGATGGACTGAAGATATGGGGGTAAAGTAGGGTATAGGAGTGTGGGGAGGAGGATGAGAGTGAATGGGGCATCCAGGCGGGCGACGTGGAATGGGGCAAAAGCTCCAGGAGTGGTCGAAGTCAATGCGGCGTCAAATTGGCCCTATCCCTCTTTCAAAAGGGAACGGTTGTGTGTGGAGGAGGAGGTCGGGAGGTTTTAAAGGGAAAGGGCCGGGGACGATCAAACGGCACCGACAGTCTTTTGTTTGACTGTGCGGTGTGGGAGGGGCAGGAGGGCACGGAGAGAGAGTTTTCCCCCGTCGGACAATTGACTTCGATCGCTGTGGGGGGGGGGGGAGGGGGAACGGTGGAAAATGCGTGTGGCGCTAAAGTGTTGTTTCTCTATCTCTATTGCCCTCAGCCTGAAGCTGACGCGGAATCCATTTGGGATAATAGGGCTTTTGTAAAATGGCACAGAATGGATTATCTTTTTTTTGTCCGGGGTCGATGGCGTGCGATGGTCACTCCGTTTGTGCCCTGGCAAGCGGCGTGATGGTGTTTCCTTTCTTCTCCCGTAGTCTCTCCGTTTACGGGGCCAAAAACCTATTCGCGCTTAAATCCCTCATGGTGTGTACGTTTTGTCCCAATTTTCGAGAAAGAATCTTGTGGTGGAGTAAAACTTCGCTGGAAAGCTGACGCATTGCTATATGGATATTGTACTTTCGATTGAAAGTGAGAAAGAAAATCGGTGATTGCTACTTAATAGCATCATCATCTATTTATGCATATGAGTGATCCATTTGTGTCCGTTTGTCTTCCTGTCTGCATGCCCGCCTCTTTCAGGTCTGTTCTAAGGACCTTCAGACGATATTGGATGTTGAAATGTGACACAAATACAGGTCATGTTCTAAAATCAACTAGAATTGTTGTAAGAAAAAATATAATATTGATATTGGTGATATGGTGATATTTCAGTGTAAGGTTAAAAATTGGAACCTTGCTGTCATAAGTTATCATTGTTTAATCTCACCCATGAACATGTCATATTAGACATTTTATAACATTTTATAAGGAATAAAATAATTTCGAGTAATTGACATAACGATTATAAAAAATAAAACAATATTCAGAACCCGTACCATTTTCCAGATTTCAGGATGTTTAAATTATTTGCTTATGTGCGTCACGGTAGAAAAAGGCTTCATTCAAAGCCTGATATGATTATCGGTAATTTATCTTGAAATCTTTAGTGAGGGAGATAACCTATAGCTCACAAATAATCCTTCATAACTTCGTAAGTCCAGAATCACATCAATTTTTTTAATATCTCGATGTATGCAGACACGACCAGTGTATTATTTGTGCTCTGCACTATGCTTGCCTTTGAGGCAAAAGAAATGTGGTGAGATTCGTTGTTTCTAAGAACAAAGTTTAGTAATAGAGTAAATAGGTATACCAGTGATAGTTATGAATGCCGTTTATGAGGAAACCACTTTCCTTGATCATTTTGAATGGTCACTTTTGAAAGGTAAAGGTGATTTCAATGAGATATCGGATATTGTACATACCGTCAAACTGGCTCAATTTATTAGTTTCTTAAAAAATGGTTCGTAAAATATGGTGGCAATAAATTATTGCAGGAACTGCCTAATTCATGTTTAAAAGTTGTAGTTTAGTCCTATTTTGTTTTTTAGGGCATACCAACACGCTTATAGTGAAGATGGAAATATTTGTATCGGATGAATTATCAAATTCGGCCATTAAGAATGGGATATTAAAACATGATGTGATGTATACAATACTCCTTGGGTCGTTGATCCGATCCGGCAATCATGAGTAATTGAAGCCTGTCAATCATTTGGTCCAAGAAAATCCTGCAGAATAGCCGGAGATGTTAAGTCTCCCTAATGGAATGATGTTGCTGAGTCCTCGATAACTGGACGTACAACACTTTTCTAGAGGCAGAGGTTTTTATTATTAAATATCTAAGCCTAACTTTTATTTAATTTTGTAAAAAACAGTTGGAGTTATTGTATTTGGATTCAATGTTCCTGCACTAAAGAGCTGCGGATTACTACGTTTTTTTCTTCGGCGCTAATTGCTGTGGTCGCCAGGTCGTCCGAGAGATATCTCAATCGACGGGGCGAGATTCTCTCGCGTTATAGGATTCGTGGATTTGCTGGATCCATTATGTATCCGGGGGCCAGCGCAATCACTTTTGAAGGGGACTCGCGAGATGGGTCCGCCTCAATCGGGACCCTCGCGAAAATTCCACCCGATATCAATTTGACGGCCTCGTTTCCATCCCTCATCACCACGTAGACCCTGCCCTGTGTGTGGGTGTGTCTGTGCCCTAGACCTAATGGCGGCAATTACGAATCCGTTCCCTCAGAAGCTCATTTCCTCACATCCCTCCCTGATCTCCTTTATCTTCGCCTCCCATATATATATATACACCGAAGCTGAATGCATTCCGTCCCAGGTAACGCTTCATAAAGGCTGGAGAGCGAGCTAGATGTAGGATTCCTGAGGGTCATATATCCTTCCTTCGTTTTGCCTGCACACTTAGGCACACAATGCTTAGCTAAAGCTGTCGAAAAGAGTGCTACTATTTTCAATCCAGGGAATAAAATATCTACATTCAACGCTGAAAGGTTTTATTCACTGTATTTGTGCAGAAATTATGGAAAGGAAATTTATTCCGAAATTCCAAGTTGTAGGTCAATGGGAGTAAACGTTAAAATAAATAAATACAATTGATGTCTAGATGTCTAGAATATTTGATACTCACAACGCTACGGAAAAGTTATTAAGTAATTCACCAAAAATCCCAATATTATCTTTATGCGTGAGTTGCAAATACATTTTACGAACTCAAGTCGCCTAATGATGATTCCCCATATCCATGTCTAAACGCGTTTTAGAGAGCTAAAGTCTCAGCATGCACTTGCAGAACTAATTTTAATATCACCCTTGCTGTCTTAACCAATCAAATTGGAAGTATGTTTTTTAAATCCATGGTCACCTGACCCATTATTCGTTTTAAGGTGAGTGCTGAGCTTTCTACTAAATTATTTACTGCGTTCTCTTTGTGATGCTTTTGTCCAACCCAGTAAGTACTTCATTGTCGAACTCTATGTATTAGAAGGTTATTTTCGCTGAGAAACTCTTTGCGGAATATTCCTCATAATTTTTATCCACTTCAAGTGTCGGATTTTTTTCTTCCTCCTCTGCGTTTTCACGACATTTTATCATGAAAAATTCGTTCAACAACCCCTCTTCTCTTCATTTCTTCCATATACCATTTCCAGCTTTCAATCCTTTTCTTAAGCTGTTAATATTCTCTTTCCATTATAATAATTTAGAAAATCGTAGCTCTTTTTCCACGTTTCCTAGATATTCTCCCCTTCGTTACCCTCTTTCAGTATTCCTGACCTCTCAATACATCTTGTAACGGCTTCTTCTACCTCCCTGCAACTTAACCCTTCTAATTTTCTTTCCCTCTCCACTGTGATTAGAACCTCTAAAGTTGTTCTCCTTTCTACCAAAATTAACTTCTCCATCGTCCCGAGAACCCTCATCTCAATGCCCTCTAAATGTTTTCTCTTCATTTTTCCTTGAGAACAGGGTTTTTTTGTGAATATAGTGGTTCATCTTTTCTAGACACTTTCAATACAGTAACCGAGACTGGATAATTTTTTACACATGCTTTCCCTCCTCTTGATTGAAACAAATACGATACGTTGAAATTATTTAATATTTGTCATTTAAAACTGTTAATAGCCACATGTAACGTGCTAATTCAGGGATTACTACATCTGGAAAAGAATCTCTTCCATTTATCCACCCCTTTTTGTTATCCTTCGGAGTTCACTTTATATAAATAATTAGAACACGATGATAAAGTGCCTATTATTGAGGTAGGACAAAAAGTGTGAATTTTTAACAAAGAAAAATAGTTTATCTTCCAAAGAAAATTAATCTTATATTTTCATGACCACGATTGAAGCGACAAATCCTAGAATGAAGGTGGTTTCAACCTTGTGATCAAACAAAACCCTTTCAATAGGTGATCAAATTTCACTGTAACGCAGCAGTTTATATTCATGCAAGAAAATGGCAAATTATGTATGATCACTTGTGGGTTAAATAATACGTTAAATGATGTTCATGATAGACATTTATTGAGAATTGTGTGATACAAAGAACCCCATGAACAGTACTAAGAGTTCAATTGCACGACCTGTTCCTATTTGATGTTTTCTCCCTAAATTGTCTTCTATTTTCCCTCATTTGGCATAGCTTTTTTCAAATATTTTCAATGGCTTGGAATATTATATCTTTGGGTATAATGACGTGAATTTCAATCGTTAAAAGGAACAGCAAATGTCAGATGTAGTGTCTGATACTTGGAAAGAAATAAGGGATACAGCTTGAATTAATGTTATATAGCAATAGATTCTTCAATATTTTGTCGTGAATCACTATGTTTAATGACTAATTTCAAGCTATCCGGGACTAGCCACCGAGTTCCACTTTTACGGAGTCACCCGCAATGCACACACGTGCGAATTTACACAGAGAAAAATCATCCGCTTTGACCGGGATTCGAACCCGGATTCCTCGATTCGATCTTTCCTCGTGGGTAGTGTCGAACCCGCATCCCTCAAAGTTCGATCTTTCCTCGTGGGCAGTGGCGCTAAGCGCTCAGTAGCGACTGATTGTTACATTGCATGTCCGGCAGTCGAGAACATCTAGTCCCGTAAAGCTCACAAAAATCCACAGGGGAAGAGGACGCCTCGGAAGCTTAACTGGCTAAAGTACTCGACCGGAAATTGGGGGATCCGGGTTCTAATCCCGGTCAAGGCGGATGATTTTTTCTCTGTGGAAATTCGCACACTATGTTTAATATTCTTTTATGTGTTTTCCACCAGTATTATTTCTCCTATTGGAGTCATTCTGACTCTTAATATCAATAAAAATATCGTGGCCAGGGTACCTTTGTGGTATTGTTATAAACTTGTGTGCCTGAAGATTTTATCATTCACTTTCAAATAGAGGCATATTTCCGTTACTGCTCTTAATACATATACAGCCACTTGTTTATATTTGACTAATTTTGGGGTGTTTGCAGAGTGATACGTAATAAAATTGGGTATTGGGTATTTAGCAAATTCTCATTATAGAAAATATTGCATTCCTTGCATATTCACGAACAATTTTACATTTTCGGCGGACAAAACCCAATTCAAATAATTAACAAAGTGGAATTTGGTTGCATACTACTCTTCAAAATTAAGTTGTTCATCCTTCAAAAGTGGCTTTTTCAATTTTAACTTGACTCATGAGACCAAAAGCCCTTTATCTGGGACGAGAGCGGGAGGAATCTTTCACCTGAAGGACGAGCTGGCCAGCGGTATTTATTTAATTTTTACGCATAATAAGAGCTAGAAATTTGAAGAAGCAATACCCTTCATCAAACACCTATATCTACATACTACCCTTCGAGCCGCCACATAGGTTTGTGGCAGGGGGTGTTAGGACACCAGCCGTGTAAACATGTAAGGGATAAGGTTTTGACAGGTAAAATGGTGACGTGAATTAAGGGAATGTATTTAGTGGAGCTCAGTTTTTAATGTGATAGCTCATTGTGCGCGGAAAGAACGAGTTTTTGTACCTCTGTTCGGCAGTGTATCTCTTTTACTTTATCGCGTCTTTTAGACTTAGGAATGTAATGAGGCGTCATAATAATGTTCTCTGTGTGGCTCTGAAACACACCTGTTGTGTATTTCACAAGCAAGCTAAGTCTAGCTGGTCGTCTGCAAGTCTTTAGGAGCTCTTTCCTTAATCCATCTAAACGTTGGGAAACGCTATGTGTTAGCTCATAGCAATTTCAAATGATCCGCGAACCATGCACACACTATTATCATTGGTTATCGTATTAGTTGTTTTAGGTCTATTTCATAGATTTTTAAGCTTACGATTTTGTAACATTTTTGAAAAAAATATTATCTTATGAATTTCCATGCAATTATTTTCCAATCATTAGGTATGCATCAACGATACTTAATGCATAATCTCTTTATGCTTTATATAAGGTTAATTCATATCCTCTAATTCTGAACTGAGATTGCTGATAATAGTGCTATTACTCATTCATGATATTTTTAAAAATAACTATTACTTCCTAATAGTCAAATCTTATGCTCAGCCCGTTAGAGGTACTTTGATTTCCACCTTTATAAAATATTACGTACGTACAATAGGGGAATTATGGACTGTCATTTCTCATTCTATGTCAGTTTCATCACTATGGAAAATTGTTTCTTGAGGACTATATTCTTGTGTCCTAACGCCATGAGCTTTAGCCTAGACGAGCAATTAGAAAACGTATTTTAATAATATTACTTTTGTGTATGAAAGCAGTAACTCTTTTCCTGAGAATAAGAGGAATGATGACTTAATTATTCAATCCTGAAGCATAAAAATTCTCAATTTTTCTAGTAATTAGTATTTTAAATCGGCGTTTTTAACGTTTCATTTTGTGAAAATAATAATCTTTGGGTTTCTGACTGGGTATTGATATCGTTTAATATTTGAAAATACTTAGTAATTATGGTCAACATTTTAAATATGTGTATCGCACATCTTCCGTGAGAAGCATCACATTTGTCAGTATGATCTTGCTCCTCTGATGGGAATGACCAAAGCGTTTAGAAGGAATAAAATATTTGATCGATCAAAAGTTACTTTCTCGATGGACCTCCGAGCAACCGTCATCTGCTAAAATAAAATGGCGTGGAAATAGTTGTTGATGGAGTGCCTGTTGAGCTGCCGTGTACGGCAGCACGCTTTACCAAGTGAACACCGAGTGCTTAGGGGTTTTGCCCCAACACGCTTTCCAATCCGGGGAAATGATGGAGCTTGCGTTTAAATAGCGACGTCTCAATACTCTTTCAGTACAACGTGGCAGAGTGTAATAAAAAAAGCGGCATAAATAAATGGGTAACGTACGAAGCGTGCAAAGGCCGAACAAAGCACCCAATTTGTCCAACTGACGGTATCGCGGCTGGAAGGACGACTACGAACGCGGATATTTTTCAGCGCGTTTCATTTTTTTTCCTCCCTCTCTACTAAAAAATTTTGAACGCTTTTATTTGTCTTTTTTAATTGTTTCTTTTTTATTCTCAAACTTTATATTGGAAGGGACAGTAGGGAGTTTTGGTAACGCGCTTTTGGCTTCTCTCGCCGGGAGAGTGCATAATTTTGTGACGGGCTCTCTCTCCTCAACGCCCGGGAACGTGGGTGGTGGTGGACTCTTTTCGAGTGGGGGAGAATACTCTCAAAAATTCATAAAATGGGAAGCGTGACGTCAGTTATGGACGCTTTTCCCGAAAGGCTATTGGATCCGCTGGTTTTTCCCCACCCCTCCCACTTTTATATGCCTTCACCCTTTCCCTCTACACCGTTCCCCTCCCCCTTAACCTTCCAAAAATTCATCGCTTCACTCCGTACGATCTACGGCGTCACCTTCCCCAAAAACCTATATGATGGGCCTTGTCAAAACTGTTCTCCTTTCTGTTGCGACGGAGTTATATAGCGTTCGTTTTTTATGTAGCGAACAGGGTTAATCAGGAAGGTGTGGGGACACATTTTTTTGCGCTGGAGAGTTGCTACGTTTAGTGACGCGGGGAAAGATTAAAGAGGGATACGTTGCTCCTTTCCCATTTGACTTACAGAGCTGATAATTCGGAGAAAGGCCCCAGCAGTGGCGCGAAGCAGCGTGAGATAAAGGGTTTGTGTTCGTTTGGAAGTGTTGGTTAGTCGCTTACGGGTACCCGCGGGCGTCGGTATGTGAACATATGGGTTTCCGAGCAAGGTATTGGGGCCAGCGGGCGGGGAGGATAGAGCGTCACGTTAGATCCCTACCGGTTCACAGTCCCATCGCCTCGCCTCCATGCTAATGTGGTGCCATCTCCCGGGCGCGCAGACCGTCCCTCCTTAACCGTTGAGCCGCCTTAAATTATTAATCACCCTTTCTTTTCCCTCCATTAGGCTCGCGACAAGGTTCGCTCGTCGCGTTTAAAGCACCCGCATCGTCCGGTTACCGCACCCGGGCGATAAAACGCGTTCCCAAATGTTTATATATGCATGTGCTTAAGTGTGTGCATGTGGATCAAGGTTTTCAAAGATGCCTCGTGTTGGTTCGGTGAAGTTATAGTGGCGTGTATTGATGCCTGCTTGTTTCGTTGTGTACGAGGGCTCCCTTGATGCGTAACGGCATATTCCGATAGCTCAACGTATTAGCGGATACAGCGTACAGTACACATTCGATATAACGTCAGCTTTGGTTGTTGCCCGGTACCGACGTTATAAGCGGGAAACTTAATACGCGGAAATATTACAAGCCGGATTTTAAATGGTAGATTTTTTCAGGAAAACCTATGACCAGCGTTATATGTGGTAAAACGTTGTATCGGGAGGGCTTTATACCGGGAGTATACTGTATTATGAATTATCGCCGGATTAATACTATTTAAAATCGTTATAAAACGGCAGGGATTAATGATTAGACTCATCTATCTGACACTTTCCTCCTTTGGAGATGTTTTCTGTCTTTTGTCACTTCACCACCTTTTTATTTTTTTTTTGCGAGTTCATTATTCCTCAAGATGTGTATGGTTCATTCCTCAGTTCTTATTTGTTCAGTATTATAAGGAATTTTCTTATATCTTACTCTCTATATATTTCATATGAAATATCTATGTATTCCCTTATGTATGTCGAATTCTTCCTCTGGTCTTTATGAGTTAGGTGTTTTATCTAGTATTTTGATCATCTATTAATGTTCTAATCAGATTTATCCACTGATCAGGTTAATTGGCAGCTCTTTTCAAAGACACGACTTTAATCCCTGGCTTACCTCCAATCACCGCTACACTCATGAAGTTTTGAATAATTTATGTTTTTTTAAAGTCATCTATATCATTCAGGAATGATTAATCTCATGAGTGACAGGCTAAGATGCTCCGGAAGCAGTTGTCGAATATTACTACTTTGTTATAATGGAACTCGTAGGACTTGTATATCAGGTTTTTCTATCCTACTTAGTTTGATTGAATGTGATTAAACAAAGAAAATGTTTAGATAAACGTAATGAAAATTAATAAAATACAAAGAAAAGCAGCACGCTCTGTTAAAAACTGCTACGAATGAACATTTAGTGCATCACAACTGTTAGAGGAATTAAGGTGGGAGCCCTTAGATACTCGAAGGCTACACGTTAGGCTTAGGCTGCTTGAAATATTCAGAACTGGTGTGTTTCAGAGTGACACTGAAAATTTTATCATGACGCCTCACTAAATTTCTAGCCCTGACAGATGCGATAAAATATGAGAGATACTCTGCTGAACATATAGGTACAAAAACTCGTTCTTTCTGCGCCCAAAAAGCGACCACAATAAAAACTGAGCTCCTCTTTCCTACACTCCCATTATACATGTCACCATTACACCTCCCAAAAAGTTACATCATTGCACAATTGGTGACCTACCATGCCCTGCCACATGCACATGCGGCGGCTCGCGGGGTAGTTCGTAGATGTAGATGTAGAATCATCATTAGGTCTGAATGGAGAATATTCTGAATAAGTCTGAATGGAACATGCTGTTCGTACAATTAAAGTACCATGATTTTAATTAAATGTGTGGAAGTGATTTAAAATAGCAAACAGGATTGTAAAATGTATGTTTTTGCCCTATGACTGCTCACGCCTATTAGTATCATTTTGTGTCGGAAAAATCTGTCTCAATTCAGTCTTAATGGCTACAGGCAATTCCTATCGTCGCCACACTTATCACCATTTGGTGAGAATTTCCCGCAAATTATCTCGACTGCTTTCGGACGTGGAATGACATAGGTGCCCTTTCGTATGCGGTATAAAGTATGTTTTTTATTTATATTTGCGAGCGAATCCGTCGAGGGGTGCGGGGCGGGGGGGTATGTGCAGTTTTTTGGGTTGAAATAAATTACGGGCGCGGTCAGGACGCCGTGGCATGTTTACGTATTTTTTTATCGCGACGGGAACGTTTTATAAATCGCCCGAGACTTGCGGCACATATTTTTGTGTATCGTGGCCACTAGGAGAGGATGAGCCGAGTTGACCAGTTCTCTTCCGGTTTTTTCCAGCGCCTGCAATGCTTGTTCTCGCGTGTGGAACGCGGAGCATCCTTCAGGAAGGCACGAGTGACATTTATCCGAATCACGCCGTATCCGAGGAGATTACAGTGGGGCTTACGGGAATTGTACTCCCCTTATGGTGAAGTGTGTCTACTCAGAAATATAAAAAAATGATCGAGAAGTACAGGGTATGTAAATTAGAGAATTACCTCTATTTTGGAATTGTATCTCAATATATTCTAGTACTACCTTAAAAACTGGTCACTGGTTTTTCTACGGGCGGGCACCGGCTACCATTTCAGAAGGGATGATTGTTCATAATAAGAATAGTAATTTCAATCGGCCCATTGTAAGTAATCATCCATACGAAGATTGATTTGATGTATTTCTCAACTACACTCTTCTCTTTGTTAACTGCGTATGAGTTCACGTATTGATTAAACTTAGCTGCATGAAGTGCAATCAGGCAATACCCGTTTTCATTTTTATTAGCTATGTTAGAGTATATTTTTTTCATAGTTAGGATTTTTAAAATTTTTACTCAAGTACCTGATCAAAGAGCCATTTTTCTGCATAACATAGGTTGAGGAAATTTGAATTTCACCTGGATGCCAATGACCTTGAACTAATTGAAATAAAAAACAGCTCACTCCTCCCGGGATACCATATTGTAGTCCCGAAATTGCACTACTTTGCATATATTTGCCAGAAATTACAGCCGTCTTGCATGGGAAATGGTACATGTTTGCTCTCCAGATAGAAATAATTTATATAATAAGAAATTCTTAGCTCTTGGATCTCGTCAAAAAATTGTTTGCATGTAGTATGCATTTTTTCTCAACTATTTTCAAAAGTAAATTATCATATGGTCACCGCAGTAATGTTTGCACTAATATTTAAAAAATTCCGTTTTGAAAGAGTTGTTAACGTACCGCGAGAAAAAAGTGAGTAAAGCTGCATATTTTTAGAAGATAGTTTTACATAATTATCACGAATTTCAGTCGCATAAAATTATATTTTCGTGCCATTAAGATTGTTCAACATATACTTGGAGGAGGCCATAAGACAAGAACAAGAAATTGAACCGAGCGGAAGAAAGCAGACGGAGAAGGAATAAAGATGCTCCGCTTCGCAGGTGATATATCAAGAGAATGTCGCAATTATCTTCAAAGGCTACTATACGCAACAGCCAAGTCCTCCAAGTATACAATATGAAAATAAATAATATGAGAACTAAAACTCTAGTATGCGGAAGAGAAAAGCTGAATGGAGAAGTTTCACGGAGAGGAGAGAAAAAAAGTGGATTCCTTCGCCTATCTTGGAAATACCATCCCGTGGAATGGAAAAAGTACAACAGACATCAAGCGAAGAATAGCCCAAGCTAAGAAGACGTTCACTATAAATAGAAAATTTTTCGGCTCAAAGGTAATATGGTTGCGAACTAGGAAAAGAATTCGTGTGGGGCGTGGAAATATATGGATCGCAAGCATGGGCCATTGGACAAACAGACCAGGACAGACTAGAAGCCTTCAAAGTCTGGCACTGAAGGAGGATGCTGAAAATAAAATGGACGGACACAATAGGAAACGGTGAAATTTACAGAAGAGTAAAAGAGGAAAGAACCAATGGAACATGATACAGAAAAAGAACTGGAAACTGATGGATTGGACACACTAAAGCAAATGAACGTATGCAGGACGTAACTGAAGGTAAAATAGAGGGAATAGTCCCCAGGAGAAGACCCAGGAATAAGTTCATGGACTTAATAAAGAAGAAAATGCATAAAAAGAGGAACCTGGAAGTATGAATAGATAGCAAAAATAGGTTAGCTTAGCGGTAGCTTAATATGAAAATACCTATGTATTAATTTATTCGAAAATTGTTCAAATATTTTTCAGCTCTTACCTTTATGTGCTGATTATATTCATTTTATTCCAGTTTTTTGGATAGAAGCATTAAAGTAGGATGAAGGGCCTCTGCCAACTTATCTTAGGGTGAACGACCTATGAATGAATATTGCATAATGTACGTAGTGCTTCCTATAGCTGCTGCAATTAGAATGTTAAATTCTAATGTGGTCTCCACTATGACTGGGGAAATTATTCTCTTATACTTCCTTAAATGAGCTCATTTACCTGTCGGAGGGACCAAGAGAGTTACATGGCGTACATGTTAGACGACTTTTGCACCGTTCTACTGATGTAGCCTAATTCTTCTTGTTTTCTTCTCGAATTCCTTTTCCTTTCACATCAGGCAGTCCATTTTCCTCTCCTACTACTACCTAATAATTAACTCTTTACCATCCAAAACAGTTTTATATATCGTAAGGGATAATGTTCAATATAAACTTTTTGAAGATTTGGATATAATTGTAATCATTTTGGAGTTTTTTTACTTATTTCCATCAGTAGTTTAAATGTAATAGTACCCATCAATCAACTTATTCAAAAATTGTTCAAATATTTTTATGTTGTCACCTTTGTGTTGATTTTAATCACTTTAGTTCAGTTTTTCTGGTGAAAACTTTTTATTTTTGATTTCAGAATTTAAATTAACCCTTTGGTTTATTCATCCGTAAAAAGTTATTTTTCAAAGTTTGAAATGTAGAAAAATGTATATGCCTGTGCTAACTTTACAGCTGGCATTATTTGCATGCCATATTATTTTTGATCCTGCATTTATGTTATTGGTTTAATATGCTTTAAAAGGTAGGCTGTGGTAACTATTCCCGAACATATTCTGCAATTTTCGCTTTTCATCATAAATTGTTTCATTATTTCGTCTCACCAACGAAAATATTTTCACCGTGTACATGTTTTTTGCATATTTCTATGGCATTTCTCCGAACCAGCATAAATCCTCCTATCTCCTTATGGCTCACTTTCTCCTTGAACTCCTAATTCATTCATATCAAGCTGTCTATTTCCCCTTTTCTCCCGCCTGCCCAAGTCTTCCACCTCATTGCCGTCTTCCGTGGGGTCCTTTTTGCTCTCTCTTAAAACACCCTTCTCACCCTGCCTACCATACTCCTATCCCAGGTCCCACTGCATTATTTCCACCTCATACCCAGACACCAAAGCCTTCCCGTGATGCTCCGCTCTTCCTCATGACGCGTCCTTCTACACATACTTTTTGTTATCTTTCCTTCCTTTTTATATGGCCTCTCTCTCTAGCCGGAACCTCCCCATCACGTCGTGTGTCATATTATAATCTCTTGCTTTTTTCATATAAATTTTCCGCGTAGTGTTTTTTTCAAGATTTTTTAAATCCTTCTTGCGTGTGAATGTATGTGTGATCCCATGCCTGCTATCTCCACCTCTGCGAGAGCTTTATTCCATTCTCCCCACCATATAAAATAAATAAAAAAGCAACTTTTCCTCCGGAAAGTAAGCTTTGTAAGCCTTGAATTCAGGGGAGAAGGAATGAAAATATTTTCTCATAATATAACCCTGGTGACAAGTCTTCCTTGTATAAATTCGAATAAAAAATAATCGGGCTGTAAGAACGGGGTGCTTCACTGAGTGCGTTTCTTCTATTGTATTGTGAAAAAGCTTTTGTAGTGGTAATGATTCGAGGACATATATTTTTAACTTTTTTGAAGACTGCCGTTTAAGCATAACAAAATAGTTGACAAATGGCTATGAATTGTAGAGAAAAATGTATTGAACATGATTATCGCCGATTATTTTCTAAATATATTTCCTATATCTCTTCACTCACGAATTCAATTTTCCTCCATGTAAATAGTTTTCCGCGGAAAATATTTAGGGACTCACATGCTTTCCCGTAGAATGCTGTAAAAATTGTTGTATCATATAGAAATTCTCGTGAGGATGACAGAGTTTGGCTATGGAAATTATTTTCTATTTACTTAATAATATCAGTCGCATATAAAAGTAATATTCTTACCATCCGTTTGAGTGCTTTTATGATGTGATGCCTAGAGTATATGTTTGAATTTCTGGCTAAAAGGCGTGAGACTTCAAGTACTATCCTGAGAGATCCTAGTGAGAAACGTTTATAGATAGCGGGTTGGTAAATTATTTTTCACCAATTAAAAATATAGACCTCAAAAAGAACTAATGAATATAAGTACCCATTAGAGACGAGAAGCAGTTTTATTTTCCAAGCTATCACTTCGAAACTTTCGAAAACTGTTTTAAAAAACAATAGTTCATTGTTTGTCGTTGCTGTTAAGTTACTGGCAATTTCCTAAAAGTATTGTGGTTTTTGCGCATTGTATGGCTTGAATTAAGTCAACCTCTGCCATTTGAAGCTAACATTAAATCGCCCCTATATTTCTTGTATATTATTTGTTCCGTGAACTGTATTGGTAAAGATTCTTAGTTGTAAAAGTTGAGCTATAACCTATGTATTTCTATATTTTTTGTCTATATTCTGCTGTTTTTACTGTATCGTTAAAGATTATTAGATGTAAAAGTTAATACTTTACGTATAAATAACTAATATAAACTGGCCTTAAGAAAATTTTAAATCATAAAAGGGTGTTTAGTGATAAAACATCTCCAGTGTGGGTACCTGGAAATCTAAAAATCCAGAGCGTATACTTAACTCATTATTGCTAATTAAAATATATCAGAAATTCAATTAATATATCCTTACCTTGATTTATATAAGTTTTTGTTGATTGGTATTTGGGGAGGTAGCCGACAACGGGTCATTAGCGCCATTGAGGGTTAGTGCGTTCGTAGGTATGATTAGAATCTTTTTGGAATGGAGGATGGATGGAGGGAAACCCGGCTTCGGCATTAGCCTTCTCTCAACAAAAGGCGCCGCGAGTACTGCGGTGTTACGTCTGATCCGACAGACGGAGTAATGGACATGCCCTCGACATGGCACCCCAGGAGAGATAGGTTTCCCCTAAAAAATTCCACCTTCGCCGGGATTTGAACCTTGGACAACCGTATGATAAACAAAAAAAATCTAGCCACCACACTAATGCAATAAATTTTTCTTATTTTAAAAAGTTTTACAGCTGACATTTTTCTCTACAATATTCTCCATATGTTACCTGTGAATATAATGCATATTTGGCAACACAAGTGGTATGGTAAGCTGAATTCAAAATATTACCAGAGGAAATGCTTTTCATTGGAGCAGCTACTTAAATCCCTCCCGGATATTTCATTTAACTATTCATCGCAATTTTAATTTTAATATATCTACTCATTATTCCCATTTATTGCATTTTAAAACTTTTACGCTGATTTTGGAGAACGTGTGGTGTTAAAAAAATAAGTAAGAATTTCAACGTTCAATATTATCTTCTTTGAAATAACTCCTAGAATGTGGTTTTTGGATTATTTGTCGGAAGGAGCGTCTGAAGAAATTACAACTTGGCTGTTTCCACATGAGGTTTAATTGTTACCAACCATGGTTTCGTTACAGAGTAACATTATCAAGGTGATATAACATTAGCAAGGTGATTTATCACTAGAAACCCTTTTATGATTTAAAATTTTCTTAAGGCCAGTTTAAGCCCACCTTGTAGCCAAGCCAAGTTGTAATTTCTTCAGACGCTCCTACTATGAAGGATATCCACGAAGTCACGCCCGCTACCATTAATTATATTATTGGGAATTATAACTTTTCAAATTAATCTCCCGTGTTTTGCTCATTATTTTTATGGCACACTTATAACTCTTTGGACTGATTTTTCATCATTTGTAGTGTTGAAAAATAATTAAGAATTTTACCAGTGAATATGCTTATCTTTGGAAATAGTCCTGGAAATACCTTCACAGATATTGCGTTCGACAATATTAGAGGGAAGTATTACATTTCTACGAGCCTTTTCCAATTTTTCGCACGCTGGGTTTAATGTTTATTTTGCATCACCATGATAGTGCATGCAGATTTAAAAAACACTCCTATTTTTCCGTGTTGTAATTACCTACTGCTGGAATGATGGTTTTTTTCCCCTTTTTTTCTCTGTGAATTTTCATTCCTCTCCTTCGCAATGTTTTCAACATTTTCCCCCGAATGTACGTCCATCTTTTTTTTTGGGCTCCGATAGCAAATCGGTGGGTATGGAGAACGTGCACTTTTTTTTATTACTCCCCGTTTAGAATATGCGAGATTTGCCGGGGCTTGCCGGACTAATCCTGCGCCGTCTTCTCTAGCGATACAGAAATGAAGGCTATTTACGGGCCGCGGAGTGGAAACGCTAAGCCGTATTATCCCCTCGGGAGCCCACCGCTGAAAAATACCGGTACACACGTGGAGAAAAAAAATGGAGCCGTGGCAGGGCGATATCAAGAGGGTCCGTATGAGGCCAGGCGCGTGCTACATCTCTCAGCTCTCTCTTCTCTCTTTCCATGTCATCTGATGTGTGTGCGATCCATCGTGAAAAATGAAGCCGGGAGTGATTGACCATCGAACGATTCGCTGGTATAATGGGAGGTTCCACGGCCTCCCTCCACGCCCCCTGCTAGAGTAACTCCAGGAAAAAAATGACACTGAACGCTGACGGATGGAATCGACTTTTAAAATCGCAGGTGCTGATACTACGCCGGCGCTACTCGACGAAATAGAGGGGAGGGAATGGTATGAGTAATATTGAAACTGTATAGTAAAGATTTTACTATGGTGTCTGCGCAATTGACCTTTATAATCATTCAGTTTTGCCATAAAAGCGTTGTTGTTGCGTGCTTATAAATATGGTGCTTCCCTAGGTAACCATTTATTATCTTCTGTTTAAACGCCTAGCATTTTAATGCTTACATTAAAAGTACGTTTTCCTTTAGGTGGCCCTACGCCTTTCATCCAAATAAGCTCTTCCTATAAGTTTACTCATAGCGGGGATATTTTTATTATTGGTTACAAAGGGTAAACTTGGCTGAGTTTTGACTTTCAACAGAGAAATTAAAGAGTTGAACAATCTCCTTGGCTAAATTTTTGAGCCCATATACTAAAGGGTACATTCGTTTAATGCGATTTGTTTAAAATTTAAGCGGTACATTTTTATTGAATTAAAGTTATATTGTGCTTCATTTAGTTCTAGATTCATAAAGTGTATTTTTTCTCCTTTGATCATTTTTATTGCGTTAGTATCTTCAAGTAGTTTCTAATGTCATATCTTTAGTTGTAGGTATAAAAGTAATTTAGTTCGAGCCTAGAGTTACAAATTCGTCAGTTTTTATAACAATTAAAACGAGTGTCGGATAAGGAGATTTGATGAGACAATTTCAATATTTTAAGGTTCCAGCGAATTACCACTCGTTTGCAGTTTCATTAAAATCATATTTAGAAAATGAATTTGAATTTATCATTGGCGGTCATTCTCTCGAAAATTCGTTTTCTGCAGCTCTCCACTCTTCTCTATCCCAGCCAAAGGTTCTTTACTTCACTTACCCATTACTTCATTATCTTTAGTTATACGTCCCTCTCAACTTACTTAGTGTCGTAATTTTAACTTCCTTTATGCACTACCGTTTTTCATCTTCCTCGGAGAGCCATCCTGTTAACTACTCCAGAATTTAATGGCTACAAGAAACTTTAACTTATCGTATTGCGTTCAGTAAGTCTCTCTCTTTGTCTTCAAGTTACCGTCACTCATCTTTTCCTTCCAAATCATCTTATAATATCTTTTCATTCTTCATCCACATAAATTTGCAATGTAAATTAAATACGAAGCGACGGCATTTGCTTCATAAAGAAACTACTTTTAATGAATAGAAAGTCATACTAAGTTGATCGTACAAATTTTCTGGTACACGTCTGAGAATTGAACTCAGCTATGATCTATAAAAAAAGGCAGATGAGATGAGTTACATTACGATACAAAGTATATTACATTGACCCCACTCGATAACTCCAGAAATAAAGGGATTGACAGAATAAAAGGAATATACTGCCGAACTGGTTGGTACAAAAAATCCCTTGTTTCTACGCACGATTATTAGTTAAAATGAAAATAATGGAGGTTAAAATAAAATAAAATTATTAAAACTTTCATAATTGCTCGTTGACTCTCTACGGAAGGGATTGCATGGAGAAATATTGGAGTAGTTCTATTTTCACAAAATAGAATTTTTCTAAAGGAACTTTCCGTAGTATTTCAATAATTTTTTCACCAAAGGAAATTGCCCGCTTAACGTTTAAACTCTGTTATAAAAATACGCTACGTACAACAAAATAAATTGCAAGAATTGAATTACTGAGATAAAAAATTTGATGTAAATGCCAAACGAAAAGAAAATTAAATAATAATTCTTATTTTGTCTTGAAAATTTTGTTTTCCTACCGAATTTTCGAAGCTTTGGAAAAAACGTCGTTAAAAGTGGAGTGTTAAATGGTTCAATATGACGTTTTTGTGCTGAATTGTGCCCTTTTTGTCGGACAGTTGTGTTGAAGCTGCGGCTCATACGAATTTATAGAAAAAATAATGGCCCATAACGAATCAATTGGGAATTATATGTATCTTTTATGATAAGGAATACATTTTTTAGTGTGGCAAGCTTGTTTGATTGATGTATAGAATTAAGCTGGAGGAAAACTTATCAAAAAATAAATTAGATCGTGAAAATTTGTTTATAGGAATGTCCTATATGGTTTTAGAGACGTCTCATGATTGTGCATTGTAAACTTATTATTAATTAATCCTCCTATGCGAATCACAAAAAACTCTGATAATCATGTAATCGCAAATCCCACGAGAACATTTACTTTTTGGGAACATGCTCCAACAGGAAATTTGAACATTAGGATAACGGTCTCTACCCTAGAAAATTATGTATAAATAATCTACACTAAATGGAAAACAAAACTAAAAAGCTATCGCTCAAGAATTACTAAAGGCGAAAATGTTTCATTTCACGTATTATAAAGAAGAAAAGAATTTATGGGCACGCTTTTTGAACATTTACTTTTTTACATGGGGCTTGAAAACAAAGGGAAAGATTAGGAATAAGTTTTAGCCCAGAGACTGTTCAGATGTAAAGTTCTGCTATCCTGTTTTCATTCCATTCCTCAAAATGAATTACAGGATTTTCATAAATAAATTTCACCTTGATGTCATTTTTATTTCCATCATAAAAACAGGAGTGTGAAACGTTAGTCACAACGCGTAAAATAAAAGTTATTTCTGAAAAATTTTTATTTTCACAGTTAAAATAATTATCTTACACCCAGAAGTGCTCGATAGTTACAAAACTCTTCCTAAGATTATTATAGCGCAATATATGTTCGTTGATTCATAATATTTGGCTGTTTTTTATTAAAATTCTTATTAATCTCTATTTCCTTTCTGATCCAGTTTAATTGGAAGCATTTCATAAGCTAGGTAGAGTATGACTATAAATTGTCCACTGTCGTATTTCATGTTATTATTTGGAATGATCGTGGCCCCTTTCAATATATGGAAAAATTTGTTTTATTTCGACAGATATATGCAGTTGTGCCATAGTTTATGATAAATTGACAATTGCTCAAGTTTTGATAACTTGCGTGTCGTTTGGGATAAGAATGATCCTTCAATCTGTCGTCGAGATCTTATACTGACATATCTCCCCCATAAAATATACCTACGTCGCTGAATGTGTTAGAGAAATTTAACATTAAACCGATAGGGGATCATAGAATTTGTACGATTTACGTTTTCATGCTTGGAAATTCTATAGTAAACATTTTTATATCTCCTTAGACGACTGTTTGAGAAGGAAAAATGATGAACTCTATGAATAAGTGGAATAAAATGTCTATCAAGGCCAAGTGTTTGCGAAAGATGGATTGATGGATGAAATTTTAATGCTTGCGAATTCTGGTCGGAAATTCGGAGGCAATATGTGGAGTATATGCAGAAATAATTGTTTTTATAGGAAAGCGAAAATCGCAGTGTACAAAAGTGTTCCCCTAGCTACATAGCTATAGGTCAGCAAGAGCTGTGTATTCCAATATTCACCTGAGAGTAGCCAACATTTAATGGGATATATAGGATGCAAGTGCGTCAAAATCAGTATGGATAGGGTTAAGAGTGATTAGGTCCATAAAGAATGTGGATAACATGCTCTAGTGATGGCCATGAGTGATAGTGGTGTGCTTCATTGAGTATGACCATGTAAACGACTGGAAGACAGTCGATTAACAAAACCTAAACTAACAAACTAAAAACTAAAACTAAAAAAATAACAAAAAAAGGAGTTAGTCGGGTTAAGAGTGTGAGAGAAAGAGGTAGACCCCGAAAGTCATGAGTATATATCATAAAAAGCAATGCAAAGAGGAAGGGCATAAAAATGACAGTGAATTGGAGAACACGTATGACACATTTAACGAATTTAAGCAAAGCAAATAACGTTTGCAAGGATAATAATATTTAGACTCAATCGAATGAATGCCACATTTTTATGGATGAAAGTAATAGGTCACTCAATACCCATCATTGCCGAGCCCAAAGGGAATGGCTTCATCTACATCAGCATCTAGGGGATTCCGGGCTAGTCACCACTAGGTTGAGTGGCACGAGGTGATTCTAAGTCAGGCATGAGGAGCTCATTCCAGGTCTGATCAGTACCTCGTACATTTTCCCGATCGCTATGCGCTGACCAAAGAGCAGTCAAGAGAAATATTCGGGGACGGACCAGAAACTAGGAGAGTACTACGCAGGAGAGCATGCTGATGTGCAACACAGTCGTATTACAACTACTGGTTGGTACAATAAAAAAGTCATTATGTTAGGTCATGTTTATGTCAGTTTTTATGAAGATTTTGCAATAATGGTTCAAGCAAAGATTTTGAAACAGTAATGAACAGAATCGATAGATGGGAAGTGGGAGAGACGTCCCGCCGTGAGCGTGACTGTGGCGTCACAGCGTTGTGCTGCTTGTAACCAGGAAGTAGTCGTTAATGCGTTGATTTTACCGCGTTTGGGACTTGTCTCATCCCTCGATTTCAGTTTGGGTGTCCTCACCATGGAAAACACTCCATTGCTAGAAAAACGCCTCTAGCTCTATGGCCGGAATGAGGCGGGAACTGTCCACAAAAAGTGCGAGTCTATGAGGTGACCGGAGCGATAATCGTGAGTCATTGAGCGTATATTGTTGTGATGTTGAAAGTAAGTTGAAAGAATTCCTGGATTACATTTCTCTAAATTTTACCTGTTTACATGGTGGGAAAATAACGGACGGACAAAGTTTGGAATGATGAAGTTTATAGGAGAGTGGAAGAGGAGAGGAACATATGGAACACCATTCAAAAAAGATGAATCTGATGAATTGGACACACTCTGAACCACAGTTGGTTTCTGAAGAATGTAATTGATGGCATAATAGAGGGAAAATCCCCAGAGGAAGACCAAGGAATAAACTGATGGACCAAGAAAAAAGGTAATTACATAGGAGGTAAAGAAACTTGCATTAGATAGGGAAGGTTGTGGGGCTACAGTCAACCAATTTGAGAATTGAACGACCAGTGAATGAATGAATGGTACTATGAGATTAACCGTGCAAGCTGTACTATAAATAATGATGGAATTATATATTATTATTTTTTCTTTATTTATAACACTAAAAAATCCTGTAATTCATTTTAAGGAATGGAATGAAAACAGGATAGCAGAACTTTACATCTGAACAGTCTCTGGGCTAAAACTTATTCCTAATCTTTCCCTTTGTTTTCAAGCCTCAGGTAAAAAAGTAAATGTTCAAGAAACGTACCCATACATTCTTTTCTTCTTTATAATACGTGAAATGAAACATTTTCGCCTTTAGTAATTCCTGAGCGATAGCTTTTTAGATTGGTTTTCCTTTTAGTGAAGATTATTTTTACATAATTTTCTAGGGTAGAGACCGTTATTTTAATATTCAAATTTCCTGTTAGAGCATGTACCCAAAAAGTAAATTTTTTCGTGGGACTTGGATTAATCGCACAAAATTCGGAATTTTAGCAAAAATTATTTGTAATCACATGTTTTTTTACTAGACATGATAACTTTATACATGCTTGCCACCAATATAAATTTTAACACCTTTTATTTTGTGATTAGGTTAAACTTGTTCATATCTAATCGAGTTAATACGAAATATATATCTATAATGGCCTTGGGCCCTCTTAGGAGTCTACACGCTAGGCTTAATTTTCCTGAGAAATTCAAAACAGATATGTTTTAGAGCAACACAGAGAAGGTTATCATGACACCTAACTACACCTCTAGGTCTGATAGAAGAGATAAAATAAGAGAGATACATTGCCAAACAGAAAGGTATAACATCTCGTTCTTTCCATACACAATTAGCAACCACAGTAAAAACTGAGCTCCACTAAATATACTCCCATATTACACGTCACCATTTCACCTGTAACCTTATTCTTTATATCTTTTACAGCTGGTGTCCAAATACCCTCTGCCACGCGCCTGTGCGGCAGTTCGCAGAGTATAATGTAGATATAGGCTACGCGTTGAAATAGAATAAACTGTCTTAAAATCTAATCGATATGATGCATTATTTCACTTTTATTCATTGTAATGTGTCTCTAATATGTACTCATATTTACTATTTCACGCAAATCTGTACATACACAAAAATCGCTTATGCTTCATTTAAGTTGGATGAAGCAGCGAAAAGGATGAAATTTTAATGGAAAAGCCAAGTCGACATTTGGTCTGAATAAAAGGTAAAGTTACGTGGTTTCTACCGTGGTGCGGCGGCTAGGGGGCTCTTATGAGCGACAAAATCGCCCAGTGGATGGCCACACTTACACAAACTCGGAAGTGCACTGGCTCACAGGCTCTTACTGCACGGTCGTCGTTGCAAACGGCTTAGTCAACTTTGTCCTCTAGGTTGAGGGGGATCTCCTGTAATTTCTGCGACAAGTTTTCTAGCATCCTTTGGGATAAAAACGATGAAACGATACCTGAACGCGCGAGAAAGATGCACCCAAGAAGACGCTCGTCCTTGTAAATGATTAAAGTTGAGAACAGCGTGTCGTAAATATTTTTCATTTCATACTTACACACTTAGACTGATACTTTGTTGATCCTGTATATTATTTCCTCTCATTATTTTTCAGGTTATGTGATTTAAGAAAATGGTGTCATTATTAAAAATGTATTTATCTGTACAATTATATAATAATCTTATCAAAAACTTCATGGGAAAAATGTTTGATGGTGGTGTTTAGTAAATAGTGAGTAAACTCCACATTTTTTTCCTCCCATAAAGAAAACAGAGCAGAATTTTTTATCTTCTCCCGTTATCAATTAGCATGTTTTCCATTCATATTTTTATTAAAAGTATAAATTGACATTATATTGTGATTTGGAAGAGATACAAATCGAAAATTCTCGGGGTAATTGCCAGGTATGCTAATAGACTGCATACTTGTCAGAGTCAGATACAAGAACCGATCCTGGTATTGAAACAGCTATCCCGGTGCATGTTTAAATATTACATAAACATTGAAAACAACCTAATTTCCATGGCGAACCACCTTCTATACAAGCAAATAAGAAAGATCAAACCTGAAGAGAATGGGTCTCAAAAATGCTGGCGTAAAAGAAGAACAGAGTACGTTTCGCAAAAAAACCATGGCAGGGAACTAGAAAATGGAGGAGATACGGACGGAAGGAATATGGGGTTAACCAAAACTGAAAATTTCTGAGGAATAGATGGAAGCAATGTGTCGAAGAACACAATCAAGAGCTAAGTTCACGGGAAGAAAATCTTACGAAAGACAGGAATGAGGTTTATGAGGAAACTGGGGACCTCACATACTGAGAAGAGTACTTGCTAGGGCAGGTGTTTCGGCTCTCGCCGCAGGATTACAACTTCCGCCCTGGTTTCAAGCTCTCGCTTATGTCCGAGGCAAGGAAGAGGTGGGAAGGAAAGGATGTGAAAGGAAGGTTAGCGAAGCCGACAGCCCCTTCGAGGCCGACACCAATGAGGCGGATTGAGGTCAAAAGGACCTCAACTGGCTCCCGCCTCCCCGAAGTGCTCGTATTAGTTTGGTTACCCAAACAACTGAGACGAGTGACCGTCGGTCTCGCTTTCGCGAAAACCTACCGCACATCTATGAGAACCGAAAGAGCCCGTTACCCAAGGATTTGGGATTAGGTGTCTCCCTGGCTCCCTTTCCGGGTAGACGCCGTGCGGTCTGCCGGAGTACATCATCGAATCAGGGGCCACCGGACCCATGGACGGTCTATTCGGACCAATTCTGGTCAAAGCGTGGGCTCGTCCGTCAACTCAATACTCCTCGTCTACCCCTATTTGCTAGAGCAGTAAAATCTGCAGGATGAAATGGAAAATTGAAGGCAACATCTCGGAAAATCAGTTTCGCTTTAAAAACAATAGAGTTCCATAGAGGCTGTCGTATGCCTGAGGCTAATGGTAGAAAAAATATGTGTAAACTGACCGCTGCATTTAGCTTCATGGACTTGGAGTAAGCCTTAAGCTACGTTGAGTGGAACCTGATAACGAGAATGCTCGAAATACTCGGAATGGATTATTACGACGGATGAATAAATTACTAACTATAGAAAGTTGTCACATTGCCAATGTGCGATAAAAGACGGGTAGAAACTAAATTTTAAGAAGTCTTGAGATATGAATTAAACTACCTACAAACATAATTGAACATTTTCTTAGAGGAGGTAGTAATATAAACACAAGATATCGGATTAAACGAATTAAGATTTACGGAGATGAAATATACATGCTCCGTTTCACAGACGATGCCATAGTAGTAGCAGGAAATTTCATTCTGTATCTTCAAAGGCCACTAAACACAATGGACCAAGTTCTCCAAGATTACATATTAAAAATGAGCGAGAAGAAGATTGCAATCCTAGTATGTGAAAGAGAGAAGCTGCGTGTTGAAGTCACACTGAGAAGAGAGAAATTAAGAGCCAGTGGATTCTTATATCTATCACGGAAGTACCACGGACGGAAGTGGGACGGAAGAAGTAAAACGAGCACCAAGCGAGTAATAGCTCAAGCTAAGTAGGTGTTCACGGGAAAAAGAGAATCACAGTACTCAATGGAGATAGGATTACAATTCAGGAAGCAGTACGTGAAAATATTTGTGTGGAGTGTGGAATTCTATGACTTGGAAGCATGGGCCATTGGAAAAACTGACCAGAGCAGCCTAGAAACTTTCGAAAACTGGCGTTGATGGAGGATTCTGATTATAAAATGGACGGACAAAGTAAAAAATTATGGATTTCACAGAAGAGTAGAAGTGAAATGGACCATGTAGACTCAATTTTTAAAAAATGAATGCAACAATTTTTTAGGCACAATTGATTTCCAAGGAACAATTTTAGAGAAAAATAGATTAAAAATTCTCAAGATGAAGACATAAATGACTTAGCATAATAATGAGGAAATTACCTAAGAAGAGCTACTAGGAAGTAGCGTAGGCAGCATTAGGTTGAGAAGGATTAGGGGCTGCAGCTAACAATTCTTACAATTAAATAACCAATGAATTATTTTGTTGTTGGTAAGTTAGTTGGCGCAGCAGTTGAGATCATTTGCTTCATTTATTGCCAGTCACTAGTAAATATGGCATTGGGAGGATATAAATCTGTTCTTTGCAGAATTTCGTGGTGCTCCAAATTGGAATTACTATTTGGAATGGTGTGTGACTTAGGCCAAAGCGTAGGCAATTTCTTACTCTTTTCTAAAGGCACAATAAGGACCAAATGTAAATGTCCCCTCCGACGTATTGAGTATGATGTGACTTTTATTTAACGCCTTAGCTAGAATAGGAGTTGAGATCACGGTTCCTTCGTTCGCGTTGTTACTA
The DNA here is from genome assembly GCA_963169105.1 of Ceriagrion tenellum. NCBI lineage: Eukaryota > Metazoa > Arthropoda > Insecta > Odonata > Coenagrionidae > Ceriagrion > Ceriagrion tenellum. The sequence goes on from OY720643.1 coordinate 75,813,648, forward strand.
TTTATACCCCCAACGCTATTTACTAAAGAGTAGAAATAGAAAGGGAAAGAAATCGGAAAACTCACTTCATCTAATAAACTAGACATGCTAAGCTGAAGTGTGAATGTCAGTAATGTTAAGAGAAGAAAACTGAAGGATGACGACCGTATTTTTTCTCTCATTTTCGTGTTTAATAAATAACAATCATACGAAGACACGCGTAATGTGGAACCATGATTGCACCATAGGATTCCTCTATAAAATCCGTCATCGCTGGGATTTAAACTCTAGTATACGTTTTCCACATTTCCTAGCCCTTCCGTAGACCAGTACTCAGCTGCCTCGTTTTAAAAGCTTTCTCCCGATTGACTTTCGAATATTTTTCAGAAACATAAAAAAGTAGAATTTTATGGTCAGTAATGAACTTTCATGTCAAGGCTTTTCCAGCAGATTATGCCTTTAAAAGATAAAAAAACGGAAGGTGATATATCTTCATGAACAGGAAATCCATCTTCATCAGGGAGCAGCTTTTCTGAGAGTGGGATTAACCCATTAGTTGTTAAATGTAGATGGACCATTAACAGCATCAAACAAAGTTGTTTTTCCCATACACTGTTTTGCTTACCTAAATATTTCATTTTCTATGCAGAACATCCTTCAAAATTCATATGAATAAAAGTCAAAATTTGTGTCTCTCTTCTTTCTATAGGCTTAACCAATCTCCCTAAAATCTTTTGCGCTTAATGCCTGCCGCTTTTCAGCGAATTTTAAGGTAATGGGAATCTATTGTTCCATACTTTGCTATGGCCCATTGTTGTAAACTTTTACTTCTTGAAAATCACTGAAAGTGGTGCAGGTGTTACTTTATTGACTTTTTTATACTTGCTTGCACTTATGTTATAGGTTAAGAAATTTTCCGCTAAGAATTGAACATATAGAGTTGTATAAATGTTTTATTTGATTTTATAAATTATTCGTATTTTCCAAGCAACTCTGTTTTCATTTCCAAACGTTTTCTAATTACAACTGTGATAATTACAACTGTGGAAGTCACTGATACTTGAGTGCGTCGGTAATGGAGCCCTCAAAGCTCAATTTTTAATTAACATAATTTGATAACAATTGCACCATATTCTTCTTCTTTCTCTTTAGTTAAATCCTTAGAGACTAGAGGTTGCTATTCCTCATTACAATCCTCCATTCTGTCGGGTCTTTTGTGTCCTCAGATATTAATTCTTTCTCCCTCAGGTCTTCCTCGATACAATCCATCCATCTCCTCCCGTCTTCCTCTGGGTTGCTTGCCGTTCACCTGCAGGTCCATCATTCCCCTCAAGTCGTGCCCCTCTTCCCTTCTCATCGCATGCCAATACCACTCTAATCTTCGCCTACTTTCATCAAAGTCTATTCTACCCCTCCCTGCCCTCTAAACCACTCATTCCTTGCCCTGTCTCATCTTGTCTTTCTCAGAGTCCATTGCAACATCCTTATTTCCACTACGTCCAATTTATTTTTTTTACCTCATCTTCATTGGCCATATTGCACTACCATAGGTCAGGGATGGCCACACGCCTAGTTTAAAAATCTTTCCCTTTGCACTCTTTACGACTTGCTTATTGCATAACATTGGATTAGATTGGATTGGATATTAGGGGAGGCGACCGACGGCTAAGGTCATTTGCGCTACGTAAGGGAGGAAGGGTGGATAGAAATCCGGCGTCGGCATTAGCCTGCTCTTAACGAAAGGCGCCTAGGGGACCACGGCTTAACTTCTCATCCGACAGATGGAGTACTGTACTTGAAGTCCTCCACAAGACACTCAAGTAGGGATCGGGTCTCCGCTGAAAACCATCCCCGTCAGCAGAAATTTGAACCCTGGCCGTCCGCGTGGTTAGTCAGTTCTCTAGCCACTACACCAACCCGATCCCCTTGCATAACATATCTGTTGTCATTCTTTAATTCATCCATCCTGATTGAGCCCTATGATTCATCTCCCTAACGAGATCTCCGCCTTCTGTGATGTACGATTGCAATTGCACCATCATGGATAATAATTACCCTCCATTGCAACATCCTTATTTTCCCTCCGTCTAATTTATTTTCTTGCCTCATCTTCATGGGCCATGTACCATAGATCAGGGATTGTCTCACACCTGGTTTAAAAATCCTTTCCTTTGTACTCCTTACGATTCGCTTGTTGTATAACACCCCAAATGTCTTTCTCCACTTCATCCATCCTGATTGTTACGATGTAAATCATTTGTACTCTAGTATTTGTGAGAGCAGCCAATCCCTGCAATTTCCCCTAATATTCGCAATAGAAGAAGGCACAGTGGTTGCTCAATTGGTTAGAATACTCGGATGCAATATCTAGGAATTTATGTTTGTATATTAGTTGAAACGTTGTTTTTTTGCTAAAAATTTAAGACAAAACTACGGGTAAACCTGCCTCTGCGGCTACTTCCATTATACGATCTCCTCTGTAAACGACCGATTTTTTCGGAAAAGTTAGGAATGAAGTTCTCGTAAAAGCAACGTAAATTTTATCTCCCTTCAGCGGTCATGTCAATAAGCGGTTTATTATATAGGTTTCACTGTATTTGAAAATTTTCCTCACTCTATTTACGGAAGTGAGTTATTAAAAATAAGTTACTCCGCAAAAATAGTAATTTATGTGCAACCATTCTGATACTGATACCGCTGCAGCATAAAAACCATAGTGAATAATGAAAAAGAAAACTTTGTTTTATTCCAAAAATGTATACTCAGGCACTATTATTTTCGACGCAGCGTCATTTTCAGTTACCATCAAGTACCAGAAGATGACGCCGCTGCGTTGAAACAAGTAATACCTAATAATTAATTTGTGTAATAAACGAAATTTTATTTTTCATTATTAAATACAGTTTTAACTCTTAGTGGCGGAAAATAAATTTGTTTCATTATTTACTATTTCATTATTTACAATGAACTTCCAGAATGTTGAGATCAAAACCATTGTAGTTTGAACAAATATTCTTTGGGAAAATGTAGTGTTTATTTACCTTTATAATAAGAAATTCCAACAAATAATAAAAAAATTTGCCCATAGTTCTTGAAGAGTTGAATACAAAATGATACAACCGGCTAACTTATTTTATCCATAAACGCTTCAGGGGCAGTTTTTTATTTCAATTCTCCTCCCATTATTATTTTCAAGGGAGAGAGAACCTTCAGCACTAAACCAATACGTTTGTCTCCCCTATTTTGCAGATTACTTTCACAGGTGAGCAACCTCCGTTATCGAGCCTTCTTATAAAAAAATACCGGCTCCTCGCCTCGGTTACTCATTTTATAAGGTCCCCTCCTGGAGTTGAAGAGTGGGCAGCAAAAATACAAGGAGAGCATGGCAAACTTTTTGACACTGGAAGGGATTTTTTTTTTTTTGACGTGAAGACGAAGAGGTCGGTGCGGATGGCCACGGAGAGAGGGGAGAGGGGAAAAACCCTGTAGGCAGAATGGTGAGGGAAAGATTAAAAAGAAAAGCAGGGACAGGAGAACGACGAGGGAAACAGGGTTTGTTTTTAGGGTATGAGGACGAGGAGGAGATTTTCAGAAAACCAGGCAGTGGGGAGATTTCGGGAGAGAAAGAGAGAGAGTTTGTTCTAATTGGTTTTCCACAAGGCCTCGTGCCATTTATAAAAGGTTAAAACTTTTTGGTGGTGGGAGGAATCACTGGGGGTTGAAAGGAGGGGGGTTATGTTGGGAGGCTGGGGCTTTGTGCCGGTTGATACTGTTATGGATGCTTTAGGAAAATGGTATCCTGAAGGGGTATGAGAGGGGCGCAAGTGATACCGATCCCTTACCCAACACAACACTCCCATATCCTAAACCTATGCTAGTCACCTTCCATCCCTCCCGGGTCTCAGTGAAGCGACGGAAAACGGCTTGCGGGAATAAAGTAGAGATTAAGTCTTGAGGGCTTGGGATTGGATGACGTTATCACCGCTTTCTCATCCTGGGGAAATATAAGGGATTGGAGGAGATTTTTGAGGAGGCATTGGAGGACACGAGGAGTTGAGAGATGGGCATGAAGGGAGGAGCGGAAGTGTTTTCGACAGGATGAAATGGGTGCAGAAGTATCAGACAGGGAGATATATTTTGTTTTATTTTTTAATATAGAAAGAGGTAATGTTTATTAACGATGGACGAAACTGGAGGTGTAGAGGAAAGGCTACGGCGTTTAAATAGAGTCGAATGTAGAATGTACACGGTTGAAAAATTTACGAGAATCACCTGCATTTTATCATTTAATCACTTCAGTCCGCTGCAACTTGGGTTGTTCATCTATGATACAAGATATGGCTCTATTGTTCCCTATAGTTTACTGAATAGCTGCACGTAAAATAATTTCATGCATAAAATATAAGCGTATAAAGCAAAAGTAGGTACTCTCGCTACCAATGGCATCATCCAGTCTCTGTTCTACGAGAGAATTCGTAATTATTCCTTTTACCATCAACTCAATGAATTTTCCAGACAAGTTGAAAGACAATTTTATACGTCGTTTCTAGGTATGAGGACTGGAGCGACATGATATGTGCTGTGATTGAACGTCTACTTTCAGGGAAAATATTAATGCAATTTGATGAAATTTCTTGAATGAGCTGAAAAAGATTCAACTTTTTGAAGAAAAATATTGGATTTTCGGGATACACAGCTAAGCAATAATAACAAGCTTATTTCTGGTGTTTTTGGATCAGATTCATCCTGAAATGAAAAAAATATGCTTAGAAGTATTGGCCTTGTAGGATAATTTCAAACAATATGTTAGACCATAAGCATTTAAGGTTGCATCATGTGATATAATGACCTGCGCAATCAGCACAATTCAATCAGTGTCTTCCACATGTTTTGCGTGACCCTATGCAATTAATTTAGAACAATCAATACGTATATATACGTTGTATAATTTACACCGTATATTATTTCGGCCATTCCGATTGACTTGAAATCCAATCGCATGGATGGTACGGCTTGCAATTGTTTCGAGTCTTTTTCCCGAATTGCAGTTTTTATTTCAATCCAATTACTGCGAATGAAAAGGGTATAGAGTTCCGCAGTGAGCTCGTTGATGAACGAATGAATTCTTCAGCCTTTGTTTGCGTCCGATATTCATTTTAAGAGGTATTAATTTTTTGCCCGAGCTTACCCAAATACGTTTCCATCGAAGTCGTTTAATTAAGGTGATTTTTTCAGAATTCGGATTGGTTGTTTTTCCGGTTTCATTGTGATATGAGTCGAATTTCGCTAGTTCAAGGGTTTTTGCTCGCAAGAAACTAAACGAATGTTTCATCTACCCGTAATGATTCTTGCATAGTAGGTAATTTGTCCTAACCTGTCTTTCTATATAAAAAGCAGTCACGGAAAACTAGGTACTTCTCGCCTAGGAATGTGACATCCGGTAAAAGTTATCCGATTCCATTAAGAAAATTTGATACACTAATCTATGTCATTGGATGTAAAACTGTGGAAAAAAAACTCGTCGCTTTTACGTCAATGAGTGCTAAATGCTATGAAAAACTAGCTCATTCTTTTGAGTTTTTTTTTCATTCAAAGTAGACTAACTGTGGAAAAAGTCTGTATACAAGCTCAGGTTTGAATTTCTACGCTGCGGCAACAATTGTTAGATTTTTTGAGAAAGAAGCCCCATATGGCATAAATATTTCAGTCAACGCCGTTCGTCTTCTAATATTTTCTGGCATTTTGGTATGATGTTTAAGCGGAAATACTTGAAAAATAGTAAACTAGAGTATTATGACAAATGCTGAATATTTTTATTACTGCGGGTAAAACTTTAGAGCAAATACAATAACGGATTGACAAGCTACAGATAATAATGTTCATTTTAACCATACCAGAAATAAACAGAACTTAGATACTCACTCCTATAGGCTTCAGAAGTTGGCAGGGAGCCATCTATCAATGAGTATGAAATGTTTCAACAAACTACCTGCTCATGTTCAAATTCATCCTCTTCATAAATGTATATATAAGCTGTACTCTTGACATCTCCTCAACCCTTTTACTCGATTAATGAAAACACGATGGTCAAGGTTTTTTTTATTTATAACTGGCTGTAACCTTTGACTGTGATTTTTTTCACTTGTGATTGTGTTCTCTGCATATAATTTTCTTTTTACTGATCTTTTATTTACGGATTGTGATTTTGTATGACTTGTGATACGACAAGATCTATAGCTTTTGTTACTCCTGGATCAATAAAGGTATTATTATTATGTATCGCAAGAGATAAAATATTCTTTTTCTTCCAGAAACATTCCTAGTGTAGTTTTAAATTGAATATAGGGTGTGAATTTACTGGGAATGACATCACACTCCAAAAAATTTGATGAATTCATTAAGAACGAGCGTAGTCATATTTTTTCTTCAAAATTTATATTCATATGCACTTTATGGCAACTTCCACAACTTAATTTCTATGATCTTACCTAAATAAGCTGGCCTTTTAATTTGTGTATAGTTAATACTGTTTCAAGAATATGAAATTCGAAAATAATACCCTTCAATTTGCAGAAACAGATGCGCAAGAACGCAATAATGTAAGGAAATGACAGAATTAATTCATTGACACTATTGAAGCTTGATTTTTACTGAAATTATAAACCTTCTAACTATAACGCAGGGTACTTATTGTGTGAGTTTATCAGTTTTTTGCCATATTATTTCTTAAAAAGGTGTGATACTTAATCTCGTTTTAATTTTTTTCGGCTTTGCGATTTGTATCATATAATAGTCCAGTCTGTGGAGAGAAAAAAGGGTCATTTATGACGTTGTCTTGATACAGGTTAAGAATAGTCAAAAGTTGTAGGAAAGGGAGAGTTATATATACCTATATATTTTTAAACTTCGAACTAGACGTTATAAACAAATTACAGGGGTTCAAAGTTGGCTAAAAACGGTTTTTTAATTCTACAAGCCAAGGTATTCACTTTAGGAAGAAATCTTTCAAATGTTTTTTGTAGACAATTAAAAAACGCATAATTTGAGCTATGGTAAGTTTTTTTCGATAATTATTTATTGCAAAAACTTTGAAAAACCCCCCAAAATGGCGTTTTTTACATATCAATTATTTATTGCAAAAATGACTTTTGAAATACTTTTTTGCTTTGTAATTAAGGCCCCCATTATGACAAAAAAAATAGGATTTATAAAGTCAATTTGATTAATTTGTTGCTGAGTTATTCAATTTGTTTATTAAAAACATGTCTAATGTTCAATGCTGTAACTTTTTATTGGACCAACATACAGGGTCGCATAAAGGCTCATTCTCTTTGTAAAGGTCCAAACTTTAATAACATTAAAGAAAAATTGAAAAAAAAATTATTTTCAACCCCTCAAATAACGCTTACAAAAAAAGGGCGTTTTTAAAAAATAATTTTACATTTATAGCATTTCAGCTGGAAGTATTAATATTTTTTACAAACTAACATGGTCATTGTTAATAAAATTTGAAGCTATCCCATATTAAAAAAAACACCGAAATTGGTTCAGAACTTTCCGAGATACGAGATATTTTTCCGAGCGCAGCAGATTTGAAGTTGCCAACTCAGTTTTCTCTCGCGCGCGGGAGAGCACGTCGCGCTACCCCCACCACCGCGGCCGGCCGGCCTTGTTTTTCTTCGCTATACTTCATTCATGTTTTTTAACACTTACAAGTCAATATTTTGTAAATCTGTCAATTGATATTGAAAATATGTCTTTGAGGTCCAAATGCCGTCGGATTTATTTATTAATTGTTATAAACAACGGAGCAGTGATTTAAAAAAAATTCTTATCTCGGTTGCTATTGGTCGAAAAACCACTTTTTTTTTAATTCTTTGTTTCGACCTCAGCTACTCAAATCTTGAAGAAAACATTATCTACAGTTTATGGGAGTGGCCCCAGCTTCATTTATTTATAAAACAAAAACGCCCTTTTTTTGTAAGCGTTATTTGAGGGTTTGAAAATATTTTTTTTTTCAATTTTTCTTTAATATTATTAAAGTTTGGACCTTTACAAAGAGAATGAGCCTTTATGCGACCCTGTATGTTGGTCCAATAAAAAGTTACAGCATTTAACATTAGACATGTTTTTAATAAACAAATGGAATAACTCAGCAACAAATTAATCAAATTGGCTTTATAAATCCTTTTTTTTTGTCATAATGGGGGCCTTAATTTCAAAGTAAAAAAGTATTTCAAAAGTCATTTTTGCAATAAATAATTGATATGCAAAAAAACGCCATTTTGGGGGGGTTTTCAAAGTTTTTGCAATAAATAATTATCGAAAAAAAACTTACCATAGCTCAAATTATGCGTTTTTTAATTGTCTACAAAAAACATTTGAAAGATTTCTTCCTAAAGTGAATACCTTGGCTTGTAGAATTAAAAAACCGTTTTTAGCCAACTTTGAACCCCTGTAATTTGTTTATAACGTCTAGTTCGAAGTTTAAAAATATATAGGTATATATAACTCTCCCTTTCCTACAACTTTTGACTATTTTTAACCTGTATCACGAAAAACCTTCAAATGTCCCTACAGACTGGACTATAAAAGAAAATTCTATTTAGCCTTGATCGTTTATTTATGAAATGTTAAGGAATTGTGCCAGTCACATTAAGAAAGACCCTTGATTTATCTAAACAGGCATGTTTCCACAACAGGTTGCGAATCTGTATCCCTAAAGCGTCAAATGAATTCGATTGGTATTATCGATTTGACTTTCAGGTTAAAGATGATTAATTAAAGAGAGAGGGGAAGGCTTTCACCCATGCTTAACCCGTGATTGATGTTTTCTGTCAATTAGAAATATTAATGAGATATTAGTTATTTCATTTGAGGCTCTGTATTGACCATTGAGTAGTCTCGCAGCTGCTTTGCACTAAAAAATGTGTACTCTGTAACAATATCATTGCGAATTTTGCGTCTTTTAAAGAACTTTCATTTTGAGCGTTGGCAATTTGATTTCCTTTTTTATGTACGTATCGCTAGAGTAATAATACGCAGAGTGATTGACGCATTGATTAAAACAATATTAATTGAAATTTATAATGAAAATATAGGAGTTGTGAACAATTATGCACGCATTTCGTCCTCAAGGTGACTGTTCACAGGGAGAATAATCCTCCAAAACGTCTGCGCGTTGGCCGAGGTTCAGCAATCGGATTCTATTCACATTGGACAACTCGCACGTTTGCGAGTTTTTTACGCTCCCTGGTATTGGTCATCTAGTTGGGGGGGGGGGGAAAGAGGCGGGTTGATTGTGCTTGTAATCGCTCGGAATGACTGCGAGCTCGTAACTAAGTAGTCACGTGGTACAAAAACGAAAGGTTTCATATTTTGATAAATTCAAATAACTTCAAAAAAATCACACGAAGGCTTCCCGATCGAGCTTCCCGAATCCTCCAGAGAACATTGTTGATTGAGTTAAATATAGCAATCAGAGGCACAATCAACAATACATCATAAGTTTAATTAATCCATCGGAGTGGTTCATATTCACCAAAATATCCAACAGCTTGTGATTGTATCTTCATTGAGTGACTCCTTCCAGAACATACGTTTTGGAATCATTTGGAGCGGTTTCATACAAAATATCCCATAAATATCCCATACATAAAACCCATGTATGCTCTTTGCTCCCTTACCTTCATTGACATTTGAATTCAACATTCATTTGAAGCTCACCATCATGGCTTCATATCATTGTCCGGAGGAAAGTATTGGCGTGATGGCTAATTTACCTCCGTCCAATCTTTGCGGTTCGGGCTCAAATCCAGGCATTAGTGGAGATTTTTGAGGTAGGAATTATGATTCTTACTTAAATGCCTTGTGTAAAGCTCTTAACGGTTCTTATTACTTTGTCCTTTGGTTGGAATATTTAATTATTGATCCTTTGGCGTCCATTTGTATCGAGTATGCCAGTTTGTTTCTACAATTTTGCGTTTCTTTAATCCCTCTTTTTGCGTAACTACCTATTCTTCCTGTATCAAATAATCTTAGCCATTGAAGAAGAATTGTATGCTTTCCCGGCGTGACATTTTTAATACCTAATATGGTCATCATTAGCCCTGATGGCGATAGACAACTCGTATGTCGGCAATAAGCCCAAGAAAGATATTTAAATAATGTCGAGTTTATCGCGGAAGACAACCGAAAATCTACACGATTGTAACTATTAGGTAGCTCAAATTACCAGAAAACCAAACAATCATTTTATAGTGAACTATTCAAAGTGAAATTTGTTGAAAAAATTTCCAATTATTTGTAAATAAAAAGCTGAAAGATTAGTCTTTATAACATTTGAGACGATATAGATAGGCTTTGATGGTTCATTTTCTGTTTGCATTTACTTTTGACAGCTGTTTCTAAGGAATTAGTGCCCTGATATTCATTCATAACTCCCTCCTACAATTTACATCATTACCACCGATCAAATTCATTCCAAAAGTTTTCATAGAATGCGCAGATTAAACTTGGCTGAAAATTATGCACCTGATAGAGAAATTTCCTGGCAGTATTCATATGCATCTGCCTTCATCACCTTCTAGGCCATTTTGTGGTGCTAGATTGTAGTAGGAATGTAAGGTGCTTATACATAATGATACTTGAAATTTCGGTCAGTAATGCAGCAATATCATCTAAGCAATTAATTTTATGAGCAAAAGAATAAATTTGAAAAATGAAAAAAATGGTAATCACCCTCAATCTCTCCCAAAACCCAGATCATCATCCGTTTCGTTTGAAATTTTGTCTTAAAAATCTTAAAATTTTGCGTAAGAAAACTGATCCAAGATTTATCTCTGTACATTTCATGAATTTTCATTGGATTACTTCCAAACGGATTAGGTTGTAAACTGCTGTAACATTTACTCATATATTACTTATAGCTGTGCTCTAAATTGAATTTGATAAATGTATATAGGGATGTTAGAGATTTGATATAATTGGTTGTTTAGTTATATAACGTTTTTTTATCTTGTTAAATATGATTAATTTCATTTTGGAGAAATACATACTGTGATAGGAAAATTAATCGTAAATTTAATGTCTATCGCGGCACTATATTTATATAATGCCTATCCTTCAATGTCTTTTAAAACCCAGTTTGACGATTTATACAGTATATCGTAGCTGTCACCAGGATAAATAACGGAATTTTTGTATCGGGGGCATAAAATATATTATTTTGGAATGGCCAATTAAATATTTTTGTGGTAATTCATTTTCCTCTGAAGTATGAGTATCTCGTAAAACCTTTACCTTAATAATATCATGACAATGATATATTTTCTTGCAATAGTATGAATAACCTATTAAAATGTGATTACTTTCGTAGCGTGGATATTGCAGCCACTGATAATTTAATTTTTCATAAATCAGTGTTGGATTTCAAGTTTCCCCCTGTGGAATGATAAATTAACTTTGTGTCTATAATTTGTCCGTACCTTTGGTTAGTTTTTATTTTTTTGGTCTATATATTTAGAAACTCACGAAATTCAAATGTTTACCCTCGATACTTTTCACCCAGAATGATTCATGGAATTAAGTGGCGTAATTTATTCTTGCTTGATTTATCATGTTAAGTTACTATTCAGAATTCTAAGGTTAATATTTTAAGATGAGGTTTAGTACTTAGACTCACTCTTTTTTACGCAAACCCAATGCAATCAATTATTAGATGATATTCCTATACAAATCAATCCATTGTCTCGAACTTTTGTATGTGATTGGATGCAATTTACCAGGAAAACGTACAAATTCCATTCCGTGTAACTATCTATTAATTTTGTCTAATATACCATTCGTTTGCTTAAAAAATTAAAATTTTTATTGATTTCGCTAAGATTTCATAATTAATTGCTCGGAATTTTAAAAAACTGCTTGGTTATATTTCTCTCCCTTAACCTGCAAGCTTTCAATTAAATTGACAAAATATATATCCTGCTCCATTTTGATGGCATATCAAACCATTTTCTTGTTACGCGTAAAGGTATTTGCTCGTACAGTTTGAATTTTAATGCCTTGAAGTTATAATATTCTGCTCATCAATGATTTGATTGTGTTCGGGACATTACATTTTAAACGTATATCCTCACGTAAGCATAAACAACAAAAATATTTAGAGCAATAGATTTATTGCTTCTCCCTCTAAAGAGGTATCTACATAGCACAATACGTACCTACTTGTGTGTTTGAAAATCAGGCAATAGAAATTAACTTTTATTTATTTTAATTTTACTCTACCCAGTGTTGTCCTTCATTCCATGAGTGAAATTTAAAGATTAAAAAAACATAATTAGGCATAATGTGTGATCATTTCGGTAGGTTATAACTTTAGACAATGAGGGATGAAAACATAGTTTAATCAGCTTCCTGTAAGTTTTTTAAACTTGTCTAAGATTACACCAGGCTTGAAATTCGCTATGAAAAAATCATTTGACTTGACCGGGATTCGTACCCGGATCTCCCAATTGCCGGTCAGGTGTGTTAGCCAATTACACAACCAAGCCATCTTCCTTCAAAGAGAATTTCGAGGGGGGTTTATGCGAACTAGATTTTCAGGCCTCAATTCTACATTGTAGCACATGAGACGAAGTCGTGCTTACAAGGCCACTGTCGCGGTGGAAAAACCCAACATTGTCGTTATCAAAACGATGAAATTGACAAAGTTCCAATCATTGCATGTAACAAATGATGTGATACGAAGTCACTTGCACGGGTGCATATACACCAGGGTTGAAATTGCCTATGAAAAAATCATTTGACTTGACCGGGATTCGAACCCGGATCTCCCAATTGCCGGTCAGTCGTACCATATCATTTGTTACATGCAATGTTTGGAACTTTGTCTAAGATTGGTAATTTAAACAGAAATAGTACTATTTAGTGAGGTTATATACAGTCCTCTGGATAGAATTGCAATCACGTTTTGTCGTGTTGGTGTTGTGTTATATTGAGCAGAGTCATTAGGGTTCTAAATTATACATTTTGAAAGCCTTGTCATTCTATTGCTGTAGGCAGTTGGGTGTAAAATTTAGACAACCTAGCTGTAATAGTTATTGCGGCGTAATGGAGTGTTGAAATGCCTCTGATTACTGAGGAAAGTCGTGACAAAACCCCCTCACACAAAAGACATGTTTTGCATAGAGTGCGTTTGCGCTCGAGACCTAATTCATGCCTATTCCGCGGCCAGATTTGTTCTTCCAGCCGTACCGGTTTTCTCATCGGAACCTCTATCCATTTTCGAGCAACATAGGGTCCGGTCGTCCACTGTGACTCGGCGGTGGTTAATTTGGCGTGATGCGTTGGAGGAGAAGGTGATAAATGGCGCAGAAGCCTCGCCTTTTGGCCAAGGGAACCGGGAGAAGAATGAATGAACGGGGGAGTTGGAGACCGGGCGTTGGACCTTCGGGAATGAATGAGCTAGGGAGCGCAAGGGAACGTAAGGAAATTGAGGGAAAGAATGAGAAGAACGAAGGCGCGGAAAGAATGAAAATAGCGAAAGGGAATGGAATGGGTGATAATAAAATGCAGCACGCGGACACATTATAATGAATTAAATCTGTGGGACAACAGAATCGATAAATATTTACGAAGCCCATTAAGTATGCAAGGGATAGCTGTGATGAAAAAGGTTGGTTGGCATAGAGGGCGATGAGTGGTGGAGTGGGGAGGTGGAAAGGCGACGTTTTCCAAGCCGTCTTCCCTAATTCTCCCCGGACGACAATGAGTGATTGTCGCTACAATGAGAGGCCCTCCTTTTATCGGATTCCCCGACTCCCGATGAGGTCGTTAGCATTGTTGCCAGCTTTGTGATGCTTTTCAAATGCACATATATATCATCAGTGTTGCGTTAAGTTCAGCGAAGGCTCATTTATTTTCTTTTCGCTTCTATTGATGGAAATAATTTGGTTTAGCCTTTGAATAAAGTAGTGCCTTCCAAATTCTTGGCAGCGTATTGGATTGATGTGTACTCTGTGAATTGTGTTATGACTGCAAGAAGTGTGCTGTAGTGACCATTGTACGTGGAATTCAGTTTTTGATGATGACGGATTGATGTTTAAAATTCCTAGAGGTCGTATTTTGTGACAAAGTAATAAGATTATCCTTTGCAATGTATTAGATATTCAAATGTGTACAGCAGTTAAAATACGACTGGATGGATATTTTTAAAATAATTACATCCCTACGAAGCGAAAAATTGTCTTCTAATAAATTGACATCAGAAGACGACGGTTATTTTAGCAGAAATCCCTAACGCTAAAACTGAGTTATTAGACAACTAATTTTTAAAAAAATTCTAAGAGTACCTTATTGAAAGTATATGCTTTAAAATAATTATCTTCTCATTTTAAAACAAACTTTTAAATAAATTGTTAACATTTGAATGAAAATTCAAACCTATATTAGTATGTGCAAAAATTTGAGAATCGTATGTCCAAAAGATGTAACACAGTTCAGCATATCTCAGGAAAAAGCGTGTTCATCGGCAGAGAGTAACGTAATATATACAAATATAGCAACACAAGTAGAACATTGTCTTGTTGTCCGGTAAAGAATCGAAAAATTTTAATGTAGTACCAGCGTGCATAACATTATATTGATATGATATTGTCCTCAATCTGGACATGAGGCAAAGTACTTTGCTTGAACAAAATTGATACAAAATACTTTGCTTGGTTGCAAAAATTTTAACAATACCAACATGATAAATGTATTGGTTTCCGAATAGTCTAAATATTTCACGTCGAAAGTTAGAGGAAGGAAAAAAAGAACATAACACTCCTTACTTCCATTACTACAAGAAATATTTCTTTGTGTATTTCTATAGGAATATTTGTTTAGGAATATTTCTTTGTAGGTATTGTTCCAAATATGCATTACTGATTCTATGTTAGTACTACAACCTAACTTTGATCCTAATAAAGAAAAAATGAACAAAACTTATGAAGATGACCATAAATTCTACATATTTTATTAAGATTAATCATATCCGGCAAATCGATGAGCTACCTATTTCAGTTTTCAAATGGAATGTTTAATCTATCACAATCCAAAGTGAAAATCCATCAGTTCCACCCGTCGTAATATCTGCATCAGTTTTTCTGAATAGTGCTGGAAAATTGTACTTTTAATTTTCTTTCCCGTGTTTCATGTATCTAATGATGTCTTTTGAGATTTATATCAGAAATTGTTGAAGGACGTACGTGTGTTGGTGTGGTGTTCAATGCTCTGAAGAATCCTGAATGTTTAACCCAATGTTGCCATCGTAATGATGTTAGCTCTTAACGGCTAGTAGTTCTAAACCTCCTTGAGAATATGTATAAAAAATGTGAGGATTAGAATATATCTCGGTGATTTCTGTCTTCAATGTTTTCCATAAAAGAATCAATTTATTATCTAACTCTCCTTTCTTTCTGTTTGACAATCACTTGCAAAATCTCCCTTGAACAGAAATGGTTTCAATAAATTTTGGCCATGGAAAAATAATGGGACTAGAAAATTATGGTTTTGGAAAATAATGCTTCTTGTAAATAAATGTTGAATCTGGGCGCAATGAATGAATATTATTGATTACCTTGGTGCTCTGTAGCTCTTAACTGTTGCTTCAATTAGTACAAAGGCAAATGGAGCAATGATAAATTATTTTTTAGAAAAAAAAATTCAAGTATGCCCTTAACTAGTGGATACATTGACATATAAGTTTTTGATCTCCGGAATCATGAGATAATGCGGGCTTACTGCGGGCGTGACTGAACTGCCGCACCTAAGGGATAGTGGCACCTAACCAAGATACATCAATCTTTGAGCCAACCGCAAACTGCTGTTGCCGCTTTCCTCACCGAAGTGTATTTATTTATTCATAAACGATCTTGATTTACTTCCAAGCCTGAACCAATATCGGATATGGGAAGGGACGCGATACCTTGGGGGGTGTCGAAATCCCCTACTCAGCCATAATGCTCTGACAAATTATCGATGGCCTGCAATCGAGGTTGGGGAGACTGGACATAATTCAGTACTCCAATGCTGTCATAGGTGCATCTGCAATTCTGGCACGAATAATTGCTCTCATAGAGTCGAATTGTCCTCGCATATTTAGAAGAGTGGCGTCAGATGAATTTAGAGTAAATGAAATATAATGAATTTCAGGTCACTCAACAAAAAATGGAGTGTATTTATTCAAGATAGAAAAATAAGTAATTTTAAAAGCTTAGAATAATTAGTATTAGGTGTAAATTTGTTGAAACATGTTGCCTATAAACGTGTAACTCACTAGTCAATATTATTTTTCACACTAACGTATAAACACTCATACAAAGCTATCATTGGTACCTAAATTCCATTATCTTTGAAGGAAAGGATCGAAGGACAAAATATCGATTATATCTTTCACGAAAGTTTGATGTATACTGTTTTTACCAAATGTTGAACAAATTTGGATAGAACCAAGATATTGTAGCAAAGCGTAGAACGTATCTCAGATGATAATGGTAGCAACGGTGACGGGAATTAAATTAAGGAAATAGATTGCAGAATCGTTAGATTATGTCATTTTATTGATGTGAAATCAGGGACCATAATAGTTGCAATATATCAGTTCTATGAAACTTAGGCCATCACTAGGTAGAGTTATTTTTGCACTACTGCTAAATATCTAACCATTCTTAGGACAAACTCACCCTGCATGAAATTTCCGATATCATTATTTAGCCTCTGCATAATTTATGCTTTAAAACACTATTTATATACCGCATTAATTGTAGCAATCACTTGATGTAACCTAAAATTCATTGCAAGTTTGAATCTGCATTGCGTTCTTCTGGTCTCTAGTCTGACCACAACTTGTACTCACTACTTTTTGCGTGCACCTAGCGGCCGGGGAAAGGTGCGCGGCTCTGATTGGATCTGGGATGAGTGCTGCATTCCTGGTGTGTAATCATCCCGTGCCACATACTCTCACGATGGCTTGCGCGGTATTTTTTAGATGCATACAAATATTACAGCATTTACTTGCCATTGAGCGATAATGGTGTATCTGTGCCGAATACATTTTTTATTTTCATTATAATAAAAGTTTGGGTTAGGACTAATTAACTAATTTTATGAGTATGTCAGAATAGACATAAGAGTAGACTAAACACCGTGGATATGAGTTATCTGAGGAGTTTTTGCAGCAAAAGTAGGATGGATAGGGTCAGAAATGACTGGGTAATAAATAAATGTGGGTTAGAAGCTCCAGTAATAGACATGTATGAAAGGATTGTGCTTCTTTGGTTTGGCCATATTGAGAGAACGGATAAGAGTCGAATAAAGAAACAGAGTGAGATAAGAGTGAAATGAATGGTGCGAGAGGTAGACGTAGGCTGAGAAAGTCATGGTTGAATGTGGTTAAGGAAATTCTTAGGAGGAGGAATATTAGGAGTCTTAAAAACAGGAGGGGGTGTATGAAGCAGTGTATGGGGGTGAATGAGGCTAAAGAGGTTTGCAAGGATAGAACAGTATGGAGGAAATTATTGAAGCAGAGATGGGGGTACAATCATGTATTAATGAGTGAAACATTTTGACTGTGCCCACCCCGAAAGGGAACGGCGTGATGGGTATGTATGTATGAATGTATCAACAAGTTTGAAGTAACATTTCGAAAGTTGTAAACAATTTTAACTATTAGTGCTCATGCAGTTATATCCCAACTCAGAGAACTTTAGATGCCTAGTACTGCGAAAGAGACAGTGTCTCTCAGCATATGAAATCGCATTACGTGCAGGATGTATTATATCAAGCGAATGCTAAGCGTAATTCCAAAAGCTGAAGGAAATTGGAGGCGTTTGTTTACTGAGACTTTTTCAATAGACTGCAGGCCACCTTATTGTGCTAAGAAATTATCTCTTAAATGTCAGTTGCATACTCTTTTCATAGTCTTGAAATTATCACAAATATTACTTTAAATGAAGTTGTCATAGAAGTTAAATAGTAATCAACTGAAGCAAGTGATGGAAAATACGCTCTAAGAATCGCTAAAATGATCGAAAAACCATCACTTTGCACAAAGCAGACAAAAAATTATATTACTAACATGCAAAATTTTCCGGTCCTAAGATATTCCCGGTACTGTTGGCAGTTGAGTTTTCTCATTAAAAAAATTGCAATAAGTTGCTTTTAGGGTCTAGAATAACTAGCATATACGGCTTTAAAAACTATACGTAGCAATGAGAAAGATCTGCTTACCGGAATATTGTATCAAAGGTAAACATTGGCAGTAGACATGTTTTTGTAAGATACTTGAGAGTACATGATATTAAAACAATTCATTTATGAAATCTGTAATCACCGCCATCTCACTTATTATCTCACTAAAATATTGATAATATTATTTACCAAAATGTTAGCTACTTACAAAATATAATTACCGAATATTCACGGTCCTGTTAATTTTCAGTGATGAAATACTTTTGTGGTTTGCTTTGTACTCGCTAATTTATGTACAGAACAATTATATATTGTGTGTTTTTCGTCTAATAAGCACCATGTAATCAATTTAATGAGCTATTCCACTTAAGTTCATTGCATATACATCGAGGCTCGTGAAAATATCCATCGAGCTGTATGGAAAATCTATTTTATAATCCCGGTGCGTCACGATATACGGGTGTCATTTAAAGGCGATCAATGTGTGTTTTCTGCGATGAAGTAATGCGTTCGTGTGCAACATCCAGGGCCTCTCTGATGTTTGCGCGCTCAAATTCTCCACCCCATCTTCGACGTGATGCGACCCCATCATATCGGAAACAATCTTTTGTCCCCGGAGGAAATAAATTTATATCACTTCCTCCATTCTCTTTTCTTTTTTGGCCTCTTCTGAGTAACCATCCATCCGTAAGGCGTTCTTTCTTCTTCCTTATCTCATCCTATACCCCCTATGATTTCCTTTCTATCGCTTCATCCTTTTGTCTCGTTGCTTCCCTGCGTCAAAAGCAATATGTTCCCACCTCATCCTATCCAACGCTGAATTCCATAATCTTTGCTCATGTCTCAGTTTTTGATATAACTATTGGGGAATAAATATGCTTTTTTACACATTGGATCAATAAGCCTAAGTTACAAGACTTGCTTGTATCGACGACTTCTTTGACATTCACATATTTTACACTCTTACCTCCATCTTTATCAACAACTTGATTTTTCATCCGGATAATAATGTTCACGGGTAGTAATAACTTGTTAAGCTCTCATCTTAAATGTCCATCGTATTCTATAGAACTGCAATAGACACGCACAAAAAATGTTTCCTGGTAAATAAAATTTCACATGGAAAAGGATTAAAATTTGAGAATTTTTAGATGGTGAGGGTGATTATATCTATAATAAGATTTCTTATATTTTTTCGAAAATTTCTGTATATTTTCAAATAGTCAAAAGAGTCAGTGCTCTACTAAAATTTCCTATCTTCTTCCGAAGAAAAGATTTTTCAGTTTTGTTTTATCCT
This sequence comes from Ceriagrion tenellum, assembly GCA_963169105.1. Lineage (NCBI taxonomy): Eukaryota > Metazoa > Arthropoda > Insecta > Odonata > Coenagrionidae > Ceriagrion > Ceriagrion tenellum. Next base: position 75,833,155 of record OY720643.1, read on the forward strand.
TTGTTTCCGCCATATTAATTATGATGGTTTATATTTGGTTTATCAATTTTATTATTAAATTTACTGATTGAATAATGGCATAATATACTATGTTTAAATGCACCGAGTTCTTAATTGATACGATTAGTTTCAACGGTACTGCGTCATCTTCACCTGGTCCTAGCAGGTACCTGAAGATGACGCAGTAACGTTGAAACTAGTCGTACCAATCAAGAACTCTGTGGATTGAAACATAGTTAGTATTGTCATTATTTATTCAATAAGAGACTTTCACAAGGTCATGCCTGAAAGGATTGGATTCATGAATTTACGATACATTTTTAGAGTTGGGTTAACGTTTTGTAAAGATTTCTCGTGAAATCCAACATTCTTCATTACTCCAGGCAGATAAATGGTTTATGTCGGAGTTGTATTGTTCAGTAATAAGTTGTTTTTGCTCTATGTGAATCATAACCTACCATCAACCTCAGGTTTTTTTCTCTTGTTAGTTGAAGATATATATTTATTATCTAAAAATAATTCTTGAACGCAAAATATCCTGCGTTCTCAGCAAAAAAATTACGTTTTTTCATTGATGTATTATTTTTTCACTGTTAAGACGTTAAAAGCACGATCCCACAGGTAGATAAGATCTCACGTAGTATGAGGCCTGATAATATCAACTCATCATCAACCTATGTAAGGAAATTAAGGCTTTCTCAGCCTACGTCTACCTCTCGCACCATTCATTTCACTCTTATATATCTGTTTCTTTATTCGACTCTTATCCGTTCTCTCAATATGGCCAAATTCGTGTACTTTCTTAAAACTTCTAAGGTGAAATCCTAATGACCCTTAACATGTTTTCAGACACATCGAACATTCAGTTTTTATACAGAAAGCTTATATTGTGATACGACCCCTCGTATTTTGGACATTCCTTTGCCTCGATGCCCATTTCCGACTCCAATCGTCGTCAGAAGCGACAGAGGGCTGGTAGAAGAATAGAAGAGGCCAGTCCACAAACTATTGATAGATGTAAAAAAACGAAAAATATTGGAATAGGAAAATATTAACAACTTTGTTCATGAGTTTTCTATGAAGACATTCCTTTTTTCATCGTTAAAGGGACTTCGACGCAGAACTGACTTAAACAAACGCGATGAAGCCCATGGGCTAATCTTTTCCGTAAATAGCGTTCTCGACTTCAGCCTTTTGTTAGGAAATGTAGTTAAAATGCCACCAAATTTCACATTTGAAACCCACCAAACCCTAAATAGTAGACTAAACATAAAAGATTGCTATAAATATTTTTCCTGGTGAACTACGAAGATTGGAGAGAACTTATAAAATTGAAGTTTGGTTTCGGGTACGAAGTGGAGCTAAAATATTGTAAGCTGGTAATGTTGCGATACCCTAGAATACACCTCAATTAAATATCATTCAGCAACTTTATCTAATAGTTCAATCAAATAACGCTTTGCCTACCCTTGAAAACCATCGTAGTCTGGCTCTCCTTGCTCTTTGATTTTTCAACCCCTATCATTCTTCACACTACACCAGCATTATGAGTCAGCTTGTAGTTTTTTTCTCCGTAAGTAGGTTCTTTGGGATCCATTCCGCTTCGCCTCAAGTATGGTAGAACTTTAGAAACCATATTCTAGTGTGGAGAGTACAATATATATTTATTTTTACCTTATGAGTTTTTTTATACATTTGCTTTCAATTATTTTTTATTCTCTGATGCACAACATGATTGTTTTAATATGCAGCCTTCATCTTTTCTGATAAATTTGTTGACATTTTAGATGGCTATTTTCATTCGCTGTTTCCTTCTAAACTGCCTAAGCCACTATTAGTTTTATAATACCTCTTTGGGACTATTGAACTGGAACTTATGCATGATGAAAGAGGAGCTATTTGATGTTTCTTCGGAAAATTTGCAGTTGATACCTTAATTAATCTCCACTTTCGCCATTGTAATTTTATTATTTTATACTTTAGGCTTCAATTTTGTAAATCTTCGGCTATCAGAAACTTGTACTAAGCAGCGTAGGTGGCGATCTCTTTGAATTTAATATGGCCTTCGCCCCGTAAAAAAATCTCTTGATGATTATTATCACACCCCTTTGGCCCTGCATGCTTTGAATATGATTCGTGTAGTTCTATCGGGAATGAGTTATTTTAACGTCCTTTTAACCTCTGTTTCTCTCTACCCATTCATTTCATCCCATCTTCCTCCGTGTCTCTCCTCTTCTGCTCGTCGTAACCAATATGTACCTGTTACAACCCGCACACTAGCCCGTTTCCCTCCCTAAACCCCTTTCCATTGAACCTCGCCGTAGCAGAGGCAACAATGCCCTTTGGAAGATGCTATCGCTACATCGCACCTCCAGCCGCCGTACAGCTCGTGGGCGAATAACCGATACGCGGCCATATCCGGTCCAATATCTGTTTCTGCTCACACAACCTGCCACCCCACCTTCCGTCGAAAATCCTACCGCCTTTCCCAACTCTCCCCACTCACCTATCCAGCCTGTGTTTGTCTGTGAACGCTCTGAGAGGATTCAGGATGCGGTACCCAAGTGCGGCATCAAGCCCGCACAACACGTATAGCAGCGGGGCAAGACCGAAAACTCACCCGTTGTGTGTGCGATAGTTTGCATGCAAAGTCGTCCATTTTTGCGCGCTCAGTGTATCGCGTCTGGCGCTAGAAATGAATGAGGGACGTTGTCGGAGTTTCTGATGCGTGTTTGGGGTGGATGGGTGATGAAAAGGTTCTTTTGTTCCAATCCCTCTGATTGTTGATGGGAGGAATTGTTAGAATTTGACTCTCAGATATTGTCTCCGTGTAAAATGAACGGTGTAGAGAATGGTAATGCGTCGTTGACCTCACTCAACTGTTTTTTTCTTCATGCAACAGCATTTCGACAGTAAAATGACAACGCCTATGCAATTATATGGTAAAGCAACTTGCAATTTTAATGTGCGCTCTATGTGAGGGATTGTAACGCGTTTGTGTCTGGGGGGCTTAAAAATCTACTCACATTCCAGACTTTTTCACGTTACAAGGTACTGTGCGGTAAGGAAGGTAATCTACGATAGGGATAAATACAATACATTGCATATTTCTCTAATTAGTGACAAAATGGAGATAGTATCCATATTTAATATGTGATTCAGCATGAAATGTTGAAAAAAATATTATACATTAAGCATATATGAAGCCTTTTGTTTCAATTTTTTATGTTCAAGTGATTTTTGTCAACGACGTGAGTAGTGACATTCATGATAAATATAAATTTGAACGAAATTTTTATTAACGCTCACAATTTCCCTGACCTACTTCCTGTAAAGATTTTTAATTGTTATAATCGTCTTCATTTTGCATTTTCCTTACTTCTCGAATCGATGAGTTCAAATTCAGACTCAATAATTTGGAATTTTTCTTTACTCTTTGTCTTTATTTTTGAAAATAGTCTGACAACTGGTATTCTGCATATTTTGTGGATTTTTTCCTCATCATATTTGCTAATAAGCCACAATAATAAATTGTATCAGATTCATTCAGTTCACAGTAAAAAAAATATTAGTCAGAATGAACCTGACCCAGACTCATCTATATTTTGCAAAGTACTGCAATCAGTTAAGCTACTCTAGCAGGGAAAGTGTCGGCTAAGAGCTGCGGTTGAGGGAGGAGTTGTAGCATAGCTAAAAGTATTTAAAAAAAAGAAAATGAATAACTTAACTACGGAAACGTTTTTATGGTTCAACACGGCTGAGATAATAAAGAGTATTACTCGCCGTAGAATAACGAGAAAGTGGTAGAAAGCTATTCGGAGACAATCTCCCTTAGAAAAGTCAGAGGATAATTTGGAAGCTTTAACACTCCATCTTCTGTCCTAGATAAACGTCGATATGCATGAGAACAGATTTGAACAAATGAAGAGGCTCATTTTTCATTGATATCGCATCAATACATCATGTTCTCTCGCGCTGTTTTCGTACTAACTCTCGTACCATTTTAGCTTCTAGTTATTAATTAATCTTTTTTTTGTCTCAAATTTAAAGTTGGCTCATTGGTTTGCCATGCAGCTATAAGAATTTTTCCCCCAAACCATGGAACCTTACTTATGTAGCAGATTCTTCCTACTTGGGTGCTACAACACTCCATGGGCCTATTTTACAGTCAGCTCTCAATCTCTTGTACCTTTTGCTTGCCCCTTCTAGTTGAAAATATTCATTACTTTATCTCCTCTGTGACATTGTACCTCCGTCCTATACGTGGTCTTCCTTGAGGATTTATATAGGTAAATATTCCCTGTCCTACTGTATACGGTCAACAAAAAAATAAATTTAATACAGACGGTAATGTGTTGTCCTAATTTATGTCGAATATTTGACTCAGAAGCAGCGAAAGGGTGGATATTAAAGTGATTAAGGGAAAAGCATCCCTTACAGAGCTTCATGAAATAATGAAAAAATCATGAGTGTGGAGAATGGGAAGGTCGTAGCCGCAGTTTTTGTGCTGCAGGGATGAGAGGGGGAGAAACATGAATGCATTAGCGGAGATTAAGTAGCTTTTTATTTGTATTTGTTCTGGTCGACCGGCCGAAACTAGGGTTAACAAAAAATAAACGATCCGACGGCATAGGCAAGTGACGGAACAAAAAAATATTTTAACACCGCTCGATGGATCGTCATATGGAAGAGTTGGTGGACTTGTTCACGAAATCTGTGCTCGCATTTGGGGGAGAAGGGCAAGAACATTAGCTATTCATAACACGAAAGAGGTTGACTTACGCATAAGCGTCGGGCAATAAACTCAAAACACTGCGGGAAAAAAAGAGAAAATCGGGATATGACCGTAACGTCGCGTGTGGCAAATATTTTTAGGTATTCACGTACAATACAACAAACGACGATTTCATAAATGTATTTTTTTTCAGTAGCGGATAAAAAATTGTTAACTTTTACTGAAAAATCTGAAATTTTTGTATTTTTTCTGGTGAGCATGAATAAGATTTGATTGCAGGGACTTTTTTGGGAGAGAGTGATCGTTAAGTTGGATTTTGACAGCATTCCTACTAATGTGGGAATATCCTGTACTAATATATAAAATATATTTACAAAGCTACCATTAATCTAGGTGCTTTTGCATGGAAAATAATTCCAATTAATTTACCGGTGATTGCTATGCGATGTTTTTGAAACTTGCTGGATTAGTTTTAAGAACCATGGAATATTAATGAGGCTAGTTTTCATGGCAAATACGAATAATAGGCTATGGGTGAATATTTCATAAAAATTTCTATCAAATAATAAGAATAATGAAGAAAATATTTGTGGGTGATGAAGCGTTCTGAAGAGTTAGGGAGGAAAGTTGCGTTATGACAATTGTGATATAGATGAGCACAACGTATTAGACTTCCTAAGATACGACATTCGACTGATTTAAAGGGTATTTATATTGAAAATACCGAAAAATAGCTAACATTGACTAATAAGAGAATGCAAGATCCTTTTTATAGAAAATTTTGGAAGAGGGAAATGGAGGGGACGAGTACTGAGGAGTTCATGTATGGGGTGGATACTAAAGGATATTGGCATAAGGGTTTGTGGAGGGTTAAAGCAGATAGCTGAGAGGAGAGTGTATTGAACAACTGCAGTGAGTCAATCCATGGGTTTTCAAATACTAATGTTGGCCTGTAGACGGTAGGGGAGGTTGTTATTCATGCGTAGATTTACGGTAAAAGTTTTTTGCTTCTAATGATTAGCAGTAGGTTCAGATAAAAGAAGAAAATACGTATTACCGATATGGTTTATTGGTAATTAAATACTATTTTGACGCTTTAACTCATGGTACGTGGTATGCATACCAAATAATTTGATTCCCTACGTACAGATTTACTCACTATGCAAAAACATACGTTTCATAATATTATAATGGCTGATGGCATACGTCAAGGTATGATGTAAAGTGTAATGCGCGTATTTGCATGAGACGTTTACTTGATTTCAAATCTTGCAGTACTATTCCTAAGAATGGTTTAATTCAACTGATTACTTTTGAAAAAACAAATTTTACCTTCGGTGAATAGTCACTCAAGTCATTGTGCACTAAATGGCTCATGATCAGCGCTCTAGCCACCTGGAGTGCATTGTTTAACTTGAAGAAACGTGATGCAAAAACTTTCTCTGTAGGTACTCTACTTCCCATGTTATTACGTGGATTTTATCAAACCAGGGACTTAAATTAAAATTTCGCGCCTCCAATATCTTTTCCGTTTATCTTAGCTATTGTTAATGCTGTAACTAATGATACAATACATATTTTTGTTTCTACATCCTCATCTTTAACCAGCTTTCATAATATTTAGGCCCCATTTACGCTAAAATGATAAAATCCGCATTGACAAAAAATCATTCACTTGAACTTTGCGTAGTCAAACACTATAATTGGGAGAAAATTGTTTTAAAAGGTTAAGATTTCCATGCGTCCACGCGTCCTATTCCACTGAGTATGCCATAGAGGTTTAACGGTCAGTGTAGTGGTAATTGAGGTTATTTGACTACATATCTAATTCAAGTAAAATATCTAAAACCGGTTTTCATTCTAGCATGTCCCCGTGGTGGAACTTGCGGCAAACTTAGTAATGAAAATTGTACAAAAACTTTGATTTTACAAAACTAATGCTATGACTTCAACTATTGATAGTTATCTGGGTGGTTTATGAAGTTTTGGAGAACATTATGATTGATTGTGTGATTTAGATTTTATGATATAGGGGCATATTGCTATCTGCTAGGAACCATCATCTTTATATATATAATTCTTCTGTACGTGTGTATGTCACTGAGCTCCTCTTAAACGACTGGACCGATTTTTATAACATTTGTTGTGTATTTGAATAGGTCCCTGGATGGTTTAGATTCACAAATGGACCCGTTAGGTGGCGCTGCGATCGGATTCTAGGAAATTTTTTTACGACATTTTTGTGACGACCGTAAATGGTGCCATCATCTTCTATATTGTTACCAAAGAGGCCTAGCTGATTTGCTGATGTTTATGTAACTAAGTCAGAGGACTGAGATTTTAGTCGTCATTGATAAAGGCTCTAATAAATTGATTTGATAAACGTGGAGATCTCCTCACTTACCCTTCTCCACATTGGTGACCTCGACAAGGAAAATAAATAGTCAACATTTGGTGAAAATGCTTTGCCGCGCGACGACGAGCTTCAATGCTTACGTGAAGAAAACGCCCAGCTCCATCAGCAACTAAATGATTCTGATTCAAGACGCAGCCACACAGACACCGAGCAGAACCATCCTGCGGTTCGTCGCGTCGCCGTGTAACTACCACCATTTTGGCCCGAGAAACCGAGTCTTTGGTTTTAACAGGCGGAATCTCAGTTCTTGCTGTCGGAGATCACAAGCGAGGTAACGAAGTTCCATTACGTTGACTCACGTTTAGATTCTCGCGTGGCCTGTGAGGTTCAGGACATAATCACGAATCCTCCGTCTCAGAATCCTTAATTGACTCTACGATCGAAGCTTATAGAACGTCTGTCTGCCTCTGAGGAGCAGCGCGTTCGCCAGTTACTGCTGGATGAGGACCTCGGCGATCACAAGGCTTCCCAATTCTTGCGGCAACTTTGCTCCCTCGCCGGAACGACCGCTCTTCCGGATAACAACTTCCGGCAACTGTGGCTGAGGCGATTGCCCCCGCACGTCCAAGGAATCCTGACTGCCCAGGCGGAGTTACCCATAGACAAGCTGTCGGAGCTCGCTGACAAGATCATCGAGGTGTCAACTCCTCATATGGCCGTCCATGCCGTTTCTCCCAACAGCATATCGACGGATGATAAGCTGTACCTAGCCATCGAGGGTTCGTCAAGACAAGACGCGGAGCTGTCGGTTTCACAAGGTCATTGTTCCCGGTCGCGCGATCGTCGGTGGTCCAAATCGGGAAACCCGTCGCCCTCTCGAGGTGGTAGATGGTGTTGTTACTATAATCCCAAAATTTCACCCCCCCACCTTCTCCCCTAAAATTTTTAAAAGGAAAAAAATCACAATTTTATGAATAATTGACCGTTAAAACCTTCTGAGAAGTTCATGAATACTTGACCATCTGAGAATAATTTATAGTTATGTTTGTGTACCATAGGTAGCGCCGATTCCGCATTCTGTGTTATTTGACTTACACATCAATACATGCGCAAGTTGTTGTACTTGCGTCGTATTTTTGCGTTGTTTTGACGAAAGGAAAAGATTGAAATGTGAAACTCAATATCAGATGTGACTTAGTATGTAGTTTATCGAAAATTCGAATATCGAAAAAATATTTGCTGAACCCCCTAATAGCTGGCAAGCCAACGTTTGGGCAGGACAACGTCTGTCGGGTCCGCTAGTAGTATTATAAAATACAGACAAAAAATCCCCGTTATGTCTGATGAAACATTGAGTTGAGCTCTTTAATCGCTACTGACTGAGTGTAACTGTTTATTATCTTGTGAGATTTTATAAACATGCCCATAATTGGTTTATCGACTTTGAACATTCTATAGTCAACGTCAGGGTGTCGCCTTTTATTCATAATGGGTCTATAATTCCCATTTAAGACAAAGGTTACAGTGAAAATTCAAATGGTTTGAGAGCTCAAGTTATTGTACTGTACGCAGTTTAGATACATTCAAAGCCATAATATCCTGCTAACTCTGCATTGAGTCAATACATTTATGATTCTAGATTTAAAAATTACAATTCTGAGTCGTCTTTAGTCAATATATATGCTATAGATGAACATAATAGCCTACTGGAATGGTTATCATTCATTTTCCCGCGTTTAATTTTTTTTTAAATATCTGGAATCATCCTAAATCAATTATACATTGCTGATTCGTCATGGGCGTTTAATCACTACATCTGCTTATGAGAATCAGTTTAAGGACTACAATCTGGCGTCAAGTAAACGGTTTGGAAATAATTTTGCTCAAGTTTATGAATATTTTACTAAAACTTTCACAATCTCATGAAATAATAGAATTGCTTATCGCATTTCCTTTTGTTTAGCGTTTGTCTTGTCTATTAATTCCCAGTATATTTTATGCAAAGAAAGACTTTGCTATTCATATGAATTCTAATATTTTATGTTTGTAAAAAAAGCTCTGTATAGGTAATTGGATGAATTAAAAATACGTTTCAGAAGCCATTATGCATGCAAAATGAACCCTAAACTCGTAAAGAAATTATCTTCTGCCTTGCCGAAGCTTAAATATCCTACACCACTTTCAATTTTGAGTAAGTCTGACTGTGTGGCCATGCATGCTCAAAAATGTGTTTGTTTTTTTGTTGAAAATGTATGTTTAACTTATCACAATATTATATTCCAAATTTGAGATCTATCATTTGAAAACTTTTGAGGTTATGAAGAAAATTACTTTCACTTACAAAAAGCAACTTTGTATGGCAAGGGGGGCGTGGTTTTGGTTCGATCCAACCCGTTTGAGAACTGTGCCGCTTGTGAACTACTAGAGGCTTATGACCAAAATTTTAGCACAATAGCTGAATTTTTACGGCAGTTATCGTGCGAAGAGACAGACAGATAGACGGACAGATAGACGGACATAGCTAGATAGACTCGTAAGGTGCTGCTGCTAATTTCTATATATACTTTTCCATACCTGCCACGCCTCCTTCAATGCGTAACGTTTCTGCAGTTTCAAAATCAGTATATCCTGACCACGTAGTGTAGTAGGGTATAATTAGAAAAATTAACTCGTTTGAGAGATGATGGGGTAATTGCACACACGTAGCAATCATTAAAGACCCCCCACGTGTTAAAAAAAATGAAGATTAGAGAGGGTAGCTGCAAAGTTGCGAGTAGAATAAGGCCAAGCTTTAATCTCTAAGCCGGAACGTCCAGGAGCACTTCTTTGGGCCGGACTTTTCAAAAGCAACTAACCACCATGATGCTACAGGAATTGAAAATTTAAGCGCCATGAAATTATAAAATAAATGCTGGACGAGGAGACACTTTTATACCATTGCGGTCCAGGGATTATTGTGAGCGTCAAATTTATTTTTGAAACTTAGTGGTAGGTACAAAAAAGGATGAGATATATGACTCTTAAATATTCTTTTGTTCAATAAAGCTAATTTAAATTTAAAAATCTACAGACTATTACGCTACGTTTATTATTTCTAAGTTACATTTGATTAAGTTTATCTATTTCTTTTTTAAGAATATCCACTAATGGGGTTGAAACACATTTTTTACTTCGAAGAAAAAACTTTGCGATTAATACTCTTAAAGTTGTTAGAGCAGTAATGTAATGTTCTGACGGAGGAATTTGCAGATCCAGCGGACTGAGGGGCATTCTAGCTGCTTTTACTTCATCTGAATTATTAATGCATTTTTTTGTGCTAGAAGATCCCGTGGCCTACTAACATTAGCTTCTTGGAGTATATCTTTTTAGACCACTTTGGCCTCTTTCATCATAATAGGTAAATGGGCATTAATATTAATGAGGGCTTAATTTGGTCATTCTTTGAAGGAGAGTGTGGCCAAATTTACTAGGGTACGGAGCGTTAAAGTTTATCGGAAAAGGTTGGGCTAACTACTAAAAACATTTAACCATTCACCATCGACGGTTTTATGTTCTTTTGATGTTAGAGTCATTAGGTTAGTTCTAATCTTAAGATAATAGCTACCAAAATCTCATGCCTTTATTGGTTAATTGAAATTTTACTCAATATATTCATTATAATATGAATTGCGTAAGAAATTAAATTGAACATAGTTAAGATTAACGGAAAAGAAGTAAACATTCTCTGCTTTGCAGATGATATCGAGGTCATAGTAGGAGATTGCAATAATTTTCAAAGGTCCCTAAAAGCAGTGGGCCATGTTCTTCGAGAATACACCATGAATTATGTACCATGAATAAAGTCCTAGTATTTGAACGAGTGAGGCTGAATGAAGAAGTAATGCTGAAATAAGAAATATCAGAGGAGGTATATTCCTTCACTTAGATCAGGAAATACCGTAAAGTGCGACGGAAGAAGTCAAACGGACATCAAGCAAAGAATAGCCCAAGCTAAGAAGGCGTTCAAAAAGACAACTGCTGTGTTCAAAGAAGAGAGGACTACTATCGAGGACACAGTGTGTAGAAATATTAATGTGAAGGGAGACGCAAAATGGGTCGGAATCGCGAAAATGGGGAAACCAACCATGAAAGACCAGAAGCTTTCAAAACATGGAGGTAAAGGAGGATAACGAAGAAAAGATGGAGGGATAAAATATGGTGTGACGAAGTATATAGAATTGCGGCAGAGAAAAGAATCCTATGCAAAACTTAAGACAAAAGGAAACCAGTTCGATTGTACACACCCTGAGGCACAATTTGTTTGAGAAGAACATAATTGAAGAAAGAATTTGAGGCAAAAGCAAGCCAATAAGTAATCAGATTTATAGACGTATGAAATTTCCTGTAGTCCTTGCGTTAGTTCGTGAATATTTTTTATTAAAGATCGCTATAGTTAAGAATAACTTTGACTCTACTTCATGACTTTCGTGCCAAAGGAAAATATTCAAGCGATTCGTTCCTCTAAAACTTGGTATTAATCCTTTCGAATCGGTGCTCTTGATCATGTTACTTTTCGGTTGTAACCAGCTAGCACCAGCTTAGAAAATTATGCGTTATTTTATGATTTATATTAACTTATAAAGGTATGAGGAATCAACTGGGTCCTTGTCCTGAGAATTCAATATCCTTCTTTTAGGACATCTGGCGTGTTTTAAATTGAAAGTGGTAGAACCCACACGTGTTGTGCCTGGTTAATTGAATGGATTGCTTTTTGATTTTATATTGAAGCAATTGCAAGGATAAAACGATCTCATTGGCGTAACTAAAATTAATCTTTGCTGTAGATACGGTGCATTTGAGACTTGGATTTCAAATTCCAATTTTCATTCTATTTTGCATATTGCATCTTATAAAAAGCCGTAAAAACCCTCTATGTCAGAATTACCTTATGATTTCAAGGTATTCTATGGATTTCCCCATAAATATTTTCTATTCTTGAAATTGGTCCCTCAACGAGTTCTCTTAAAGGTTATATCTGGAAGATTTTTCGTACCTGAAGCCTCGTATGTGCGTAACAAAACTTGTTTGAGCCGTTTTCATAAATGTGCTCTTGCATATAATTATTTATCGCTAAAGAGCATAAAAGGTTGCAGAAATCTCCATCAGGCACAGTGAGAGGGAGGGACGTAATGCTCCCCAAAGTTGCTTCCGAGAAGAGTTATTGAAGTAGGGGAGTGAATGGAAAGCCGAACGAGGCGTAATTAGGTGTGGATGAGGAGGAGTATGAGGTGAATGAAAGGAATGATGAGGGGAAGGGAATAAAGCAGGAGAGAGAGAGGTAAGAAAAAGGAAGGGGAAACAAGGAGATATGGGAGAGGAGATGAAAGGAAAAAGGGAGGCTTAGAGGAGATAGAACAAGAGAGTGAGATTGAATCCTTTCTTCTCCCGCGATTGCTTCAGCGAGCGCCGGTTCAAAATAAAGGGAACGCCGGGGTATATGCGGAGATTGAGATCCAACGCAATAAATGCACCATTCCGGAGACCCGGCACCGTAAAACAATACCCAGAGAGAGACCTTGGGGAAGCGAGTGAAATGTCGCAGCCCCATTTCCTAGCGCGGATATTGAATAAGGATTTCACGGAGGCACACGATGTAGTGACTGTTCCGAAATAGACACGTGTTAAACGATGAATATACTTTGGAAATAAGGCTCTCGATAGACTCATGACGAAACTTTTCGCCATAAAGCTCATGGTTTTTATGAAATTGCTTCAATCTAACTTTCTATTGCTGCATTGTAACTAACTGTAATGTAACTGTGCTGCACTGTAATGGCTACGCTCTGTGGTGGGGCGTTGCTAATGATGGAAAAATCGGCTGAACTGGGTAATTTTTTTGTTATATTTTTCGCAAAAAATCGCACAGAGCTGAAAAAAAACCTGAATTTCCGTTTTCGGCCCTGTTGAATTATTATCATATTACATGTAATAAGTAGGTTTTCCGTGAAAGTGATGTTCCCAAAGACCAAAATCTGTTTCATTAAAATACAATGTATGTGTGTTAACAATACGAAATATTCACTGTATAGAGAGAACCAAGGATAAAGTGAAGCAATACATAGAGTATGGAAGCATTTACTTAGAGAATAATTCGGTGTGCGGGATTCGGAGCAGAGACATAGAAAGGATAACATTAACATTTAAAATTTGACCATTATTAAGCTTAATAACCATTGTTTCTTTTAATTTTTTATGATATCAGAGAGGAAAAATAGCTGCCTATGCTCTAATGAATCTAATGCCCATCCTTTTTCTTAACTTACTTGTGGAATGGTATTATCAATACATTTATCTTACATTCAATCAAATGTAAGTTGTTTCTCTGCTCTTAATCCTTTAATCGTTAATTGATAGGTATTCTTTTGGGATGAGGCGGCATTTCGGGGAACTTGCATACATTATGAAGAGAAGAGTCATACTTAAGAATTTAATGGATCGCAGTTAGATAGTGGTTGGAGAGATTACGTTGGGAAGCCAAATATATGTGAAACAATTCGTCTGCTCGGAATCGACAAGGCCGAGTGTGGGACTTCAATGGGAGGCAACACGATATTCCACTAGAATCCTTCTGGATTAATAAAGGAAATATGGAGGTAAGTTGGAAGCACCAAAATTTGGAGAATGGACCAGATGGATGATTATCACCATGTAAGGGGGCGTAACATCCTTTTCAAAGCCACGACGGTCCCGTGAGAAATCTAGCCATTTTGTTGGATCAAGAGGGCAGGAGATAATGGGAGATGATTGAGGTTTGGACGCACAAGAGAGAAATAAGTTGATATTGAGCTGTTGAGGGAAATATTTGGAGGAATAAGTGTCATTTCATTTCTTCGTTCTTTTTAGATCTCTTTCCAAAGTTGGGTCGTGACGATTAAGAAGCCGTACAATTTGGTTTTTGTCATTGAAAAATTACTACCTTCACTAAACACATGCCTTAGCTAAGCGGCCTATTTTACTAAAGGTAAGATAGCCGCAGCTTCTATTACTAGCCAATAGTTTTATATATTACTAGCCACTATGGGTAAGAGCAGGTAAATAGTGGAATATTGACGATCTTGTGGTATAAATCTACGTTATTGATGGAGGTGATAGGATGTATGACTTCAAAGAGTTTTTCTCTTATTAAATATGCGGGTACAAATCCGTAATCCCAAAGCAATGTAACCGCTAACAATTTTTCAGGTGCCATGAATACACCCTAACTAAATGAGCGTTAGCACACGACGGATATGCCTTCTGTTACCTTGTCTAAGAGTGTAGAGAAAGCCGGTGACAAGTCTAGTATGAAGTAAAAGTATACGCTTTATTTAAGTAAAAGTATGAAGTAAAAGTATACGCTTTATTTTGCAGAAACATGGATCTGAGGATTAAGGAGTATACTAGACTGCGTTTGCAGGCGTTTGAGTTGTGGGTGAGGAGGGTAATGGAATGAACAGGATGAACGGGACGGAAGACAAAAGAGATGGTGCTTAGTCAAGGAGGAGGTGGAGAATTTTCTTGAGGAGATATTGTGATGACAAATTAGGTTTTTGTGCGTAGGTAATATGGGACAAGACGATGCTGAATGCCGAGGTGGAAGGAAAACTGTGTAAACGTGGAGGGGAAAGCAAGATGGAGCATTTTATTGGCGGGAAGAAGAGAAGCGTGACGAATACTGAGGTGGAGAATAAAATAGTATTGGGAAATAGGGACTATACCTGTATCAATCAATAAAAATTGTTTTTAATCTTCCATAAAAACCAAGCTTAACCGGCGCACTAGCTTTCAATAATGATAACGATGATCTATACCAAATCAACATATGCTGAAATTTGTAACTGACGCATTAAATGCATCGTATTTCCATAGTTTGCAATTTTTATAGTACAAGCTGTCGAAGGATTTTTTAGTTCTCATTAACTGAAATACATGTAACTGTACGAGCTACTGTCGTATTTGTCAATGAAAAACTCTTTGCACAAACGTAAGGGAAATGTTTACTTACGTGGTTACGTTGTTGTAGAATCTTCTTTAGTGTCACATGTGACCACTCTGCTTTTTGTTCAGTGAATGTTTCATGAATAAATGAATATATTTTTATATAGAATTATGCATTTCCTTTTTTGTAGTGAGTAAAATGGTGTAATGATTAATCCTATCGGTAATGGCATACTTTCACGTCATACTGGAATTTTTCTCAGGCAGGCTGCAGTTATGAGCAAATACATTACAATTCAAAATGATCAGTTGCCATTCCAATTGCTAGAGGGGTTATCGTCAATCGTCATTTGTGCATTTTGGATCATTATTGTGTATCAAAAAAGTCAAAAATTCGTATTCCTAGTAAGAATATAATTTTATATTTTAAGCTGAAAAGTATTTTCTTGGAGTGATGTTATATGCTGGCGTATAGAAGATTATATGGGTATCGTTGGAACGAAAATATAGGTAATCCAATCATACTTTACGATGGGAAGACCTCCTTACCGGAATGAACCATGAAGTTACTCTTGGGAAGACTTCGCTGATGGTATGTTTGGATGTGATTCGGTGATTTATTAAGCGGGCGGCTGCAAATACCGGGATCCACCTAGATCAGCGTTTTGCAAACTGCGGTCTCCGCTTGCGGTCTCTTTGGGGAATGGCTTGCGCAATCATAAAGGGACTGCAGAGATGATTTAGGTGATGGCGAAGGGAGGTGCGTGGTCTTGCCTCCTACGCTCAGTGTTACCATGGCTCTGAGATGTTGCCGTGGGGAAATTTGGCTCGCCCATACTCTTGATTATTCATCTTCTCTGTTGATTAAATGCGGAAGATTATTGATTCTGAACGAGATAGTGAGAATCGAGGCGGGGACTTCATGGGTATAGATTTATTGGCAAAATAACGATAATCGTGAGAAATCAGCACATGCTGACAAAAATATTTCTTATCTCCTGAAATATTTGAACAAAATAGGGGTGGCTTAAATTGAACATGGCGACATATCTTAGAAACATGCAAAGTCTCTATACGACAGTTAAGATTGGTTTGGTCCATAGATAAATTAAAGCTTCTATGAGTTAAGTTTGTGTAAGAAGGAAAGGTAAAACTATTTACTTTCATAGGTGAAGACCCCGAAGATGGCTGGAATGACCTC
Organism: Ceriagrion tenellum; assembly: GCA_963169105.1. NCBI lineage: Eukaryota > Metazoa > Arthropoda > Insecta > Odonata > Coenagrionidae > Ceriagrion > Ceriagrion tenellum. Next base: position 75,849,403 of record OY720643.1, read on the forward strand.
TGTTTATGTACAAATTTTCGTAAAAAATGTTACTTACGGGTTTATATCAGTGATATCTATAGATAAAATTTTAAAAAAATTGCATTTAATTAGTTAACTTTTTACGACGATGAAAGACTATTTTAATACGTAGTCTTTACAGTTATTGAATTTTTTCTTGCTAAATAAATAACTTTTGTGCAGATTTTCTTGTGAATGTGATCTCAGCAGAATTTTTTCGATCAAACATCAAGAAGTCATACTGAGAACAATAATAGGAAACAACATACTTCTATGTACTTTCGTCTAAATAATGTATTCCGCATTGAAAACTCAAGTCATGACATGCTTCAGTTCAGGGAGCACATTTTAAATATAGTTCTTTCATTATTTCCATTAGTACCTGAATAGTAATTAGCAACGCATAAGCCTACCATGTTTCTATAATCTAAGGGGACTAGTATGAAATCATTCCTTGTAGCTGGTATACCATAGGTAGGATCAAAGTGAGATGTAGTCGGCTCATGTCATTTACTCTTACATAATTTTGCATTCAATATTACATTCAAGAATATAGTTGGAAATTTTGAGCATAAGCCAAACCGTGTATCTATATTTCATAAGTGTATGGCAGTTCAAAAATAACTAGCGGGTCATGCTTTTTTATTCCTGCAAATTGAGAAAACGATAAATTTTACCACATCATTCATATCGGTTTAATAGAGTTTTCCTTCCATTCTCAACACGATTGAATAAGTTGAAAAAGGTTCCTCTTTTTTGAAGAGATTCTGAAAACTAGGATTTCGAATAAAATTCCAATGTAGGTTTTCAATAGACCATGTACGTGGGATGCTCAAATATTTACGACGATTGATAAAATTTGAATGAGACTTCATCCCAAAAAACCCGCTAGGTATGGCTTCTTGGAGGTGTAAATGGAATTGGGCAAACGTGGGGAACCAGTGTTTGAGAAAATAATCTTTCACAATCCATGAGAGAGGGCACTGAAAATATATCTATATCTCCATTTCCTTTATGCTCCTGCTATAACTTAAAGCTCCTCTGCTCAGGAAGCTTATCCAAAAATAAATTCATGAGGACATTATGAAATTTTACCGCAGGATTCCTTCAATCAGAATACGTATTAAATCATTGTGAAAGCGAATTCTCTACATTGTTAAGAAGAATATATTCCCAAGATACTATATCCAGTCAATATTTAGTCAAAATGTTTACCCATTTGAAATAAAGTTTTTTGTACTTTAGGAAGCGCACATGTTCCATTATGAGTTTGGCCTTCAAGGCCCAGTGGCACTTGGCCTTCATTCTTTTAACGATACATTAACAACAAGCGCCTAAGATCATTTTTTGTGTTTTTTTGGCCAAGAAATTATTTCATATTTACTGATATGTTGATGCCGCAAATCACGAAAATGAAATCTTTCTTTTAGTAACTAGCTATTAGGCGATTAAATCTCCTTTTATAGAGTAATTCTTTAATTATTCCATTACATCGTCCGAAATTCGTTATTAAAATCAGGAAGTCTAGCCAGAGTGGACGTTTCCAGTTTCACTACTATATTACAATGTACTCAACATGTTTTTATTAATTAAGTGGTACCTTTTTTCCAGGCTTATGTAAAAAGACTCCTCTTATGGTAGATAGCCTATTGATTTGTAGGCTACGAGGAATAGTATGCTACTTTGCACTAGTTAGGCCACACCTCCAGTGCGCCGCAAGCTTTTGGGACCCTGGCCTTAAAAATTCAACCAAAATATCATTAAAATACAAAGAAAAGCTGCACACTTTGCTAATAAATACTGCGAGTGGAAAAATGGTGTTTCATTACAATTAAAGTAATTAGGGTGGTAGCCCCTAGAGACTCAGAGGCTACGCGCTAGGCTTAGCTTGAAAAATTTGTAACTGGTATGTTTCGCAGCGACACAGAGATTATTATCATGAAATTTCACCAAATACCTAGGTTTTTAAGAAGCAATTAATTAAGAGAGATACATTGTCGAACAGATAGGTGCAATTTTTTGTTCTTTCCGCGCACAATAAGCGATGACAATAAAAGCTGAGCTCCACTGAGTACACTGCCATCACGTTACAATTTCTCCTCACAAAACCTTATCCCTTACATATTTACACGGCTTATGTCCTAACCCCCCCTGCCTCACGCCCATGCAGCGGCTAACAGTTTAGTATGTAGATTTAGATGTAGTGTGGTGTCATATAGTATTCTCTGTGTTGCTTTGAAACATACCTGTTCTGAATTCCTCAAGCCTAGCGTGCAGCTTCCAAGTCTCTTGCATCTCCGATACTTTCGCGGGAGATGCCCACGTCGTCTGCTAATAATCTTCGTTTACTGTTGACTTGGAAACTAATGTCAAATATATAAATTTTGAATGAAAGAGGGCCAATCACGCTATCTCGTGGAACTCTGGATGACTCTAGCCGTATCAAAGCTAATACCATCAATGACTACTATATGTTTTCGATCACTGAGAAAGTCTCGTATGCAAGTCAACATTTTTTGCATATTGTCGATATGGATATGCGTAACTATGAAAAGTTAATGTTACCGATTCTGAAATGGCAACACATTCACTATGAGAAATAGTATATGGCTAGTCTTAAAATACATTATGAGTGTAGGCTTTTACAAGGTAACGTTAGAGGAAATCAGTTTTCAAAACGGTCTTGTAACTCATGCTAATAGTATATTCTCTCCACATACCTTGGAAATGTCATCAGTACAAACATTTCGACCACATACATTTCTTCTCAATTCCTCACCAAAGACTATCTATAGCAGCTCTTTCAGAACGCTATCCCATGGAGAGTATCACAGTCATATTTCCTGGTTATTTTACTCCCTCTGCACCGTCGATTCATCTTCTTTAGCATCAGTCACCGTAGATGTTGTTCAAACTCCTGATAAAATCAATCACCCTCCTGTGTCGTCGTTTCAAACGATGTGCTTGGTGTGAAATAACTACAGTTTTTTCTAGGACCTTCTTTTTTGATTGGTAGACCAGTCAGAAACTCCAAAGGAATGTATATGTGTATATATTTCAGTTTTAATACGCTACAATGTCTTCCAATTTCACATTTCTTTCTGTAATTAAATTTCTTATATTCAAGCCATTTATCTCTCCCTGTGCTATTTTTTAACTTACTTCGAGCACTTCTTGGATCTTTCTCTTTTTTTTCCCATGAGAGATCCACAGCAGGGCTTGTTTTGGCAGCATCTTATTTTCCATTTAATGGGCATCTCTATACTGCTACTATGTCCAGCTGATATACATTTATTTCCTGGATAATACCACGCTATAATGTCATAATTGCTATTGGTGTTAATTTTTTCTCTTCTAGATATTTCTGCTGGTCTTCTGCAAAAATCCTTCTCTACCCTTCGGTGTTTTTTCCGATTTTTCTTTTAATGGCCATTCTTTGCCGCCATATGTTGTCGTAGGCTCCAATGCAGATTTTTAGAGACTTGGTTTGTTTTCCTTAGAAATTTTTTTTATCCCACGTAGTATTTATAAAAAAAAATATTTTTCTATGAAATTTTAATTTTAACGATCTTAGGCCTAATGCTCGCGCAAGTAATGGCTCCTCTCAGCCTTACCTTCATTCGGATGTTCCCGTGATGAGGTAAAAGGGCCCTCGAGAAATTTCTGCCCGATTTCCCCTTAAGTCGTCTCCCGAGATTCATTTGGTCGTCACTAGAGGAGGCTTCGCACGTCGGCACTCCTTTGAGCGGGTGGGTGCTGAGAGAAATCTCTTCTTAGCTGTCTAATCCACTCTCCTTTGCACCACTTGGCGGTCGAGTGGCTGCTGTTTGGTTCATAGCCTCTCGCTCAACGAGTAAACGTTGTGTCAGCTCAACAGCTGCGGCGACGTTACTGAGTGGACCGTTTGAAGAATAGCCTTCGTCATTGTGGTCGAGGTGGCGTGAGTGGTATTTTGAATCATTTACTGCACATTTAATTAAGCTTCAAGAAATTCATGCCATACTTAACCGTATGGCATTTGATTCGTGCAAGAATAAAACAGCCCTAGTGTATTCCTTCATCGGCACATTACGGGGGTATAGGAAGAGCCACAATAAAATAATACAAAAAGACAACAGTTTTTGATGAAGAAAAGAGAGTTGGATAATATGTTTGATTCATATAAACTTTCGGGTCATGCAGATTCTAGGTAACTAAAGTGCTTACCATGGGAAATTGACAGCTATTTTCAAATTACTATTCTGGTGAATAAAGAATACCAGAAGAACGTGTAGTTTAATGGTGTTTATGTGGTGGCGTTTACAATACGCGTAGTGTTGTAAATGATTTGATAGAATTTAGAGAAGTATTTCTAATTATTGTTAGTTAAAACACGTGTATGACTAGAACCATTTGTAAAGTTTGGTACTGTATTCAAAACTTCAGGCGATGAGTACGCTAAGTGGTGGTTTGGTCGTATCTTGGACTCGACTTGATAGCTTGAAATTAGTTACCTATCATTTTTATGAAAGATATAATTTTGAGTCTATGAAAAGAGTAAACGAGTTCAGTAATTTCTATATTTTGCCTAATACAAAGATAGAACCATGTCTTATGTGCTTGTAACTTCCCACCACATTAACTCAAATCATGAAAATATCTGCAACAATGAAGATTTCAAGGACGAAATATAAATAAGGACCGAAGAAAGCCCTAATGTAGAGGTCCATAGATTCATTGCTTTATCTTTAGGGACCGACTTACTAAGGGTTTTTGGCTGGCCCATAAATAAAAAATGGTAAGTCTTGGAAAATATTTTGTTCCCAGCACCACTTTACTCGAGTATTACAGAGGCAAAGTTTGATCGTTGTAAGAGGATCTACTTTGAGGCATAGGTCAATACGGTTTATTTCTATTTTTAGGGGTTATTTTTTGACTCCACGGCAAAGAAAGTGCGGTCTGCGCTTATATAAAACTAATTTTTATGTTTGTATTTTCGTATAACTCTCAGGTCGAATGATCACATGCGAAGTTCCACTGACAAAAAATATCATTCGCCTTAACTGGGACTCGAAACTTGGTCCCTTGGTTTCAAATATGTTAATGTAAAGCATTTTTAGAAGCTTTACAGATCATAGCGGATCCAGATGACAGCTAGTTTCTCATTGCCATGATTGGAGATCAAATCTATTGTTGTTGAATAATTTCCAACATTTTGACCAATCACTACTTTTTAATTAATATTATTTTTTCGGTTAAAATATCTCTACATTTACTTTCTCTGCCAATAGTGTATGAATACCCCGCAAATTTTAACATTGAAGAAAATCTGATAAAAACTTTACTATCTTAATGGGAAGATGTAAGGTACTAATGATGAGATATTAGCTTTCATCGGGCGCCCTCTTCCGTTCGCCGGTGGGGCGCCGAGGTTATTTACCCCCTTTTTTGTGACTTTTTTGTTCATTTTTTCATCATAAATCATTATCGTTAGGATCAAATTGATGAACTAACTTAGTAAAAATGCTAACATGTTAGCACTAGAAAACGTTTGACGATGACTGACGTGAGATGAAAGATAGGCCGAGTAAAGCTAGGTCTGGCATTTAGTGTCAAGAAGTGTAACTGTAGAATACATATCCCTCTCAACCTCCTCCATGCCATCATGCAAAAGTTGCGCGCACTTTTTTGAATGAGGTGCTAAGCTACCGCCCGCGCGCCCGGATAAAGAAGAAGAAATAAAATACAAGTATTGCTGATAAAATCGATTGATACGGTAAATTGGTAGATCTGTTTGATACTTCTGAAGCAAAGATAAGAATCGACATATTTTAATTCTGGTTTCATTGCCTATTATGAGAACTAAGTCAATTGAAAAAACTCATCTGCTGAATGTAATTGAATTTCTAGTAAGAAATTTGGGCGTGATTTTTTTCCATGAATTCTGGTCTTCTACCCTTAGCTTCATAACTCCCAAATAAAGTAGCCTCTTTCCAGTGAGGTGGTAACTGTAAGCGTAATGGTCATTCCAGAGATATAACTTCGTGTTTAAGGAATGGGTTCCTTTATTTTCGTAAGGTATCATAGTTCCAACGCCATTTTCTTCTTCTCGTTCTGTAATAGGATTTATGTCTTTCTCATATCTAAGTCCTGGAAATATTGGCACTCCCTTCTCATATCACTTCCTATCTTATTCAGACTTCAAAAGTACTCGCATTATGCCCTGAAGTAATTCCATTTTGACAGATTCACACTGCTGACGCTGATTGCTACTATTTATATCAGCAGCTTATTATCTATCTGCAACTACGATATACAGTGCGAGGCTCCTCCAGGGTGCATAGTAGAGGAAGATTCCGTACCCGGCATAAAAGGGTCGTCCAGTTCTATGCCAAATCTTGTTCTTCCCCCCTGCTCTTAGACAATGATCAAAAGCAGTCAATTGAACAAAATAGGGCAAATCGGATAATAGGGAGTGTTTGTAAATAAAAATACTAGGATAATGTACAGGTTACTGTCATGCACTGGTTATAATACGAATGTTACTATTAATGTCACCATTACTGTTTAAGCAGAGATGCCATGAAATATTAATTTAAGCAGAGAAAAATCATGTGTGCAATTTCAAACTAGATTAGATGTATTTAATGATAAAACTACGTTCCTTGGTACCTATCCCGGTCTTTAGGTGGATAAGGGCGCTGAGATTGAAAATACTCTTTTATTGAAAAATTGTTTCATTTTACTGTTTTTTACAATAAAATTATCGTTTGAAAAACAGATGTGATTCCAAAAAATATTAATATTTGGTGATACATTTGAATTCCAACAATTTTTCCTCTAAGTTTTAAAATATGCATAGGTAAATGATTGTCCTCCAAGACTTGTGATGGGTATTAATCCTGCTTAATATGGGGATTTTTACAACAGAGTAATAAATTTAACCAAAAGAGGTATATTCTTTTACCAACTGACATTTATCAAATATTTGTCACGGAGATCTTGGCGTGTATTGCCATGTAAATATGGATAAATCCTTAACTTTACTGTCGTATATTTATTCAAAAGTTTGGTATTGTTGTATCGAAAGGTGTGAATATGTATTTCAGCAATTGTAACAAAGTTATTAGCCATAATATTGATATTTTATCGACAAAAGTTTTCTATGAGTTGTCATTCCTATTTATGTGCATATACTTTCTGTATTTTTCTTCAGATCGTTGTACTGCGTCGCCTCTAAGCAGTGGTGCATGGAATATTAGATTCTTCATCTTTTTTTAACTCTACATAATCTTCACTTCTGGAAAAGGGTGAGTGTGTATTGTATTTGATAATTTAAAAAAAATTCATTTTCGTATATTTGGTGTTCACCTTTATATCTTTCTGCAGTCTGTCGCATTTATATCTCTAAATCTCTTTAGTCTGGAATATACATTAACCAACTGCTGTACTTATAATACCTTTTTACCAATACCAATGTATTCTATGTGAAATATTCCTTTGTAAGGCGGAAGCGGCCATCTTCCTTTATAAGGAGGAAGCTGCCATATTATTAAGTTGTTTCTATCCCATACATATGAGTATGGAAAGCACTTTGCTAAATACAAAAGTAACCGTACGATGTTAATTTGAGCCTGCCTAAGAGTTTATGTAGTGTATCGTTAAGAGTGTTCTTTCTCTACAAGCTGCCTTATGTTAGCCTTGAAGCCAATTAAGTGGCTTAATACCTCTACTACTTAATACTTCTCAGTAAGAATCCATTTATCCAATTATGATTCTTTTAAGATTTTACTACCATTTTTTCATGAAACCGTAACGATAGTACATTTTCTCAATTTATGTATCCGTACAAATATTAACACTTCGTTTGAATCCCATACAGTAGAGAATAATGCATCATTGGCCTGTTCTATCATGAGCCAATATCTATCTGCGTAATATCCTTCGGGAGGAGGCTAATGGCAGTGAGTGCGCGGACAGTCGTGAAAGGGGACAGAAGGGAGGAAATAAGAGGGGCGAGGACAGAGATGGACTTTTATTTTCATAACAATAAGCGTTCGTGTTAAGCTGTTTTTGTTATTATTGCTAATAGCACAAGAAAAATGTAATTTTCGTTCCAAATAATTTGGAATTGTACCTTAATTCCTCCAAAATCTAGTCTTTCTATTAGTTGTGTAACACTTTCTGTTTGCTTTCAACACCTCTATATGTAGCATAACACCTCTATATGCTACATATAGAGGTGTTGAAAAACAAGCTCACAATAAACCGAGTTTTAAGGACCAATCATTTAGACAGCCAAGAACCAACCTATACTTATAAATGTATATCTACGCCTATACTTATAAATTTATATCTACTTCAAAACTTCTAATGATTTATTGAGGTTTATTAACTAAAACTTTAGAATAACTAACTTAACACTCCAATATCTTTACTAGTAAACATGGAACTCCACAAAGTTGAACCGAGTTTTATTTCATTTATGAGTAACTCTATTTTTGTTTTTGCTTGAAATATATCATAATGAATTTTTTAATCCGTTTCCCACTCCTGTGGGTAACTAGCTAGAATTTCTCCTCCAGTTTCATTTTCAATTCAAAGACGTAGTTTTTTATGTATGTGCTAGGAAGGATAAAGCCGCAATTTTTCATGAATTCTCTCATGCTTCTCCCGACTTAGGGCTTAGGGTCGTAACGCTTTTTGCAAAAAGGAATCATCCGTGAGATTATTCTGTCAGGGATCAAAGTTTTTGGGCCTCCTGTCTCATTCTCAGGAATCAAAGACAGGATTGTTTTCGCGTCAGCGATCACTGGAAGGGCTTTTTTTCGCCGGAAATAAACCGCTGTCAACTCGTTTGCATTTCGGCCTTCAGCCGCAAACGCCATTGACACCAGTGAGTCCAGAGGTAGAATTCGTTTTTTCTCCCCTCGACCACGCTCCACGCCCCCAGGCAAAACGGAGGTTTACCTCCTCACCCTTGGTATAAGTTCTGACCTCCAGGTTTTAATTAAGCTTGTATTTCTAATGTCTTCCTTTTTCTACCTCGTTTATTTATTGTTCTCACACTTCCTGAGGTCTTTTTCCCCTACCACTACTGATTTGATTTGATGGAAAATGTTTAGAGCAGCTTAGAGCATTTAGAGTTGCCATTTTTAACATTAAGATTGTTTAATGAGATCCCAAATAAACGAATGAAAATTGAATATTCCTTAACACTGTATGGACGAGCGAGTCAAATTTTTGGTGTTTCAAAATTATTGAAATATCTGATTTCTAAGAGGCTTTTCCATTTTAGCTGTTGCGCTAGACAGATTTGTTACGTTTCGGATTTAGTGCGCGGAAATTTGGGTCTCTTTTGGTCGTTTTTTAACAATTTTTAACAGATAAATGTGTGACTTCATTCACTGACGATGGTGTGCCTGGTGGAGCTCTGAAATAAATATTTTCAGCTGTCATATGAAGAACAAATTGGGAAAGTTTGTAATAGGTGTGTTATTAAGGTAATGTTGAATTATACCTTTTGTAAACATTATTATGTAAAGTATTGTGTTAAAGAAATATATGCCATACAAATACGTCACTTTTCAAAATAAATGCTATTATCAAATAAATTGGAAGTTAAAAAATAGGTACTTCAATAGCTTTTTCGATAAAAAGTCATCAATTTGCAAGAAACATTTTATTTTATTACCTTGGTTTATTCCACTGATTCCTAATTTTCCCTTAAATGGCACGATTATATCCCCACGATCTATCTATGTATCTCCACGATTTTTAGTCCTAGTAGATCTCCGTCTACATTTTGTTGCAACATCTTGCTTGGCTCGCTTTATGCACTTCAAATGCTATCTAAGGCGATTGATGCTCATCTTGGCCCATGTATACGTGACTTATACAGCCAAACAACTAGGTAGTCATTAAAAAAACAGAACAACTTCCCTTTTAAGTGCCCAATCTACAAATTAAGCGCTCAAAATACGAGTTTTACACTGCCACTTTAGATTTGTGCTGTAGGTTCTGAGCCCATCATTACCCTACTTCTCATTATTGCCCACTTTCTTGCTTCAAAATTTTTTTTTAAACGTCTTACCTCCTTATTCAACTTTTCAACGCTCTGTTCTTGGCAGAACATTAAAGAAAATCAGCATAAAACTTATAGTAAATGTATGAGTAAAGCCAAGGAAATAGATGAAAGTATATCCAGTGACATTAATGGATGAAGAAATCGTTACTCTCATCGAAGTAGAGAATCTTGTATTGAATTGGAAATCTATGATTTGTGAATGGGTTGCAAACTTGATTAATTAGAAATTTAGGGAGGATTTTTCCATTATATTTTACCTCTAATCAAGTCAGGCGAATCTTTGTGAAATAGTGACATATCAAATAAAACTTGAACGATGTATTTTTCACTCATTATTTAAACCCTACCGGTTTCCACACACTCGTGTCATTTTCATGGGTACTCACCTTCAAGAGAACCCTTGAAAATGACACGAGAGTGTCGAAACCGGTAAGGTTTCCAAATGAAGTGTAAAAAATACATCGTTCAAGTCTTATTTAATATTTCACCTCATTGAAATCAAACCCATTTACTATGTGCCGGCTGGTAATAACATTTTCATGATAGGGAGAGAGTCTGAATTTGTATGCATACATTGACTGATTTAACTCTATTTTTGGTACAGTTTTAGCTGACAGTTTGGAGTATCTGACATCCCTGAGCTTTAGTGCTTTATTATTCCTGCTATTAGCATATTTTTTGCACTTGACCTATATATGTCTTAAGACCATTTTACTACTGTCTTTTTAAGAATTTTGCTCACCAGCTCCTTTAAAGCTTAAGAAAGAATAAAGTTTTAGGTGGTCTTATCGATCGTCTTCCTCTCATGAGTGCCGCAGTGAAATTTATCGTCTTTTTCTTCCACATTGCCTTCGCTTCTTCTTCTTCAACATCACTTTCCGTTGCAATGATTCAGATTCCGAAGAAAATCAATCACATTTCCGTGTCGTCGTTTCAAACGATCTGTTAGGTATGGAATGGCTGCTATATTTTCCTCTCTTCCTCTTTTTTGAGAGGTTGCCAAGTCGGAAACGGATTGTTTTCGTGTTTTCCAGAGAGTTCTTACGTCGTTATTCAGTATTTTGTCCAGGATATCTCTCCTTTTTATGGCTTATCTATCTAGTGAATAATTTTGCAGATGCTTTGTTTTGGTTGGTATAAAAGGTAACTATAACAAGATGGTGCTTACTTAAATCGACAAAGCGACATGTACGGACAAGTGTGAAAACATTAAGTTCACTGCGTGTGGTATGCGGAGGTATTTACGGCCGTTCAATTATTCGATTATCCGTTTCAAATGATCATTTAGATCATAAAAATCTTACTATTAAGAATAAAATTGTGCTGTTTGAGCTTTTGTTATATGCTATTATTTCAATAACTACAAAAAAATCATTTATCGCAGGTAAATTGCTTTTTATTTTTTTCTGGATAATAGATGATTTATTGAGCCTCTGCTTTAGGTTTTGACGCTGTAAAAGAGCCTTTATTTAATATAGACAGTGTATAGTTAATGTAAGTTCTACAAAAATTTCCACGCTTCAAATGTAGCTAAATTTAGCATATAAATGAGATGTCATCGTGGTCAATATAATTTCGAATTTTTTACAAATACGTTAAATTTTGATGGAAAGTAGTCAGTCGTCGCTTAAATGAACCAACTTCGCGTTGATATTGGAATTTTAAAAAATCAGGAATGCTTATTCGTTATTTGAGCAAATAGTATGCAAAACCTCTCTGAGGCCTGAATAGTTTCCGCAAAAAGGTGTAAGATTCATCTTTTTTTAGAAGAAATTTGATTAGAGTTATTGGAGAAATAAGTGAAAAATAGACTTAGGGAGTACAGTGTTGCTATTTAAATAATGACTTCTTATTATGGAAAACACTTATTGAATCTAATGTCACCCTTGCATTGATACTGGGCTTTGTAAAATATTTTGTTAACTACACAAGTCAAAATTTTCGCTATCAGTGATTGTCATTGAATAAACTTGAGTGATACAAATTTAATCGAATATTTAAGTTACCTCTTAAACTGTAGACTCCCTGAATACTTATAATGATTAATTTGTACAGTAGAAAGAGTGATATAATGGCATTATTGAGGATTCACTAAACATTTCTTTCTTCTTAGAGAATTTCATAGAGAAAAATTATTTCTTTCTTCTTAGAGAATTTCATAGAGAAAAAATATTAGGATGTATTTTTACGTAACTATAAGCTTATATTTTTATAAACGCGTTCTGATTACTTCATGAAAATCAAGCGTTTATGTTTTTCTTTCCAAAACATTCTTTACGTATATTTTCTACGGGGTATTCTTCGTCTTAATTAAGTCCCTTCTTAACCTTCACTGCCAATATCTATTTCCAAGTTTGATACGGTCCACTCTGCATTCTGTTTCTCCCTGTACCGTGCTTAGCCAACATTCCTATTAGGTGTTGATTTTTAAATCTTTATTAGCAAATTGATGTATTTCTAATCCATTTGAAGACAATTTGCGTTCCGTGATACCTCTTCAGCATTGTATTACTTCATTGAATCATCAAATGGTTTCCTATAATGATGGAAAGTAAAAATTACAAGTTGGGTATTTAATCTTATTTTATGTGAATTCTTATATTGCTTTGGGGTCCAATGTTCTCTGATGTATCGAAGAAAGGGACATTTTTACAGAGGTTCTGTTATAAATGCGTATTTATGGCCTCTTGAAGGTGATATTTTTTCCACCTCTGAATCCATTTTATTCGTTTTTCTTTGAATGATCAACCTTTATAACCTCTCAGCTAGAAATATCTCATAAGACTGATCTTGCCAATAAAGGACTGGCAACGGTTTCATCTCAATCGCACAGTAAAGAAATAGACCTCATGGGAAAGATTGGGTCTTCCCCTTTAGATCCGAGAAACTTTTCCCAAGTTTGGAGTGGTAAATATCTTTGGGTTTCACGTTTGATTTCATTGAGGTAATATGACTATGCTTGGTCATTTCCTTTTAGTGTGGACGTCATTAGATGAATTGTAAAGTATAAATTGAAGTTTTGTGCTGAAAAAAAGGGCTTTGGTGAGCTGATTTACCGGGTGTTACAATAAGTTACTACCAAACACTCAGCATAAGTGCTTCACTCGTGGGAGAAAAAAATGTTTTATGGACATGAGTTTGGAAACACTTTTTCATGTTAGAAATCATTTTTCGAATTATTCATAGAACAATAATTATGGGAAACACTGAGGAACTAAATGTACTAATAGAACTATTATGAAACTATTTCTTACAGGAAATATTCAAAATGCTCTCTTGGTTGTGTCTGGTTAAGTTGTAATCCTTAGTATCATCGCTAGTGTTTCGTGTTCCATTTCACACAAGGTAATGTTGAAATCCTACTTGGATCATGACACGTAATGCATGATGTAGCAAAAACTAAGTACTAATGTGGAAAGAAAGCGTTTCCGGACTCATATACATATATTATATTTCCCACTTCTCAGAGAGATAAAAGTGTCCTTCAATTTTTTTTGATATATTGTTGTTTGATCTTCTTACCTCACCTTAAACTAACGTCTATGAGATCCATGAAATTATTGATTTTAAAATGCTTAAAATATCTAGGATGGTATAAAATAAGCAAAACAATATTTATGCTTGTAAGCATTGATGAAAAATAGCTCAAACAGCTTGCAGATGACGGTAGACAATATTGACTACATCTGAATGAATGAAAGATATGCCTGGGTGTAATGATGATACAGATTGCATTTATTCATACAGAAATTTCTTATATCTTTGAAGATGGCTAGAAAGGTAATCGTGGGTCAATACGTGCATATTTTGATAAATTTTCAGTTTTTTTTTAATAATTCACTGACCTCATTTATGGAGCAACATCTATTAATGCGGTGAAACTCTCCACTAATATAACAGTGAACATAATTGATGATTTATAAGCACATTATAACTATATGTATATATAAATATATTGGGTTTTCGCCGAGGTAGACAAAACTTACAAAATTTAGTATTTTTACGTGTGCTTTTCCGGCCTTATATCTGACCCATTTTTTTGATAGTAACAATTAATACAATGTGAAAATAATCCTTTAACGTTTATAAAGATTTATTAGTGATTTCTACTTTGATGACAGCAACAAAGAATGATTTTTCTCAGATATATTCATGCTTTTATTTATTCTGGATGAGCTAATGATTTTTGGATCCTGTATAAATGTTTTGGCACTGAAAAAAAGCCATTATTTTGTGTTGACATTGTATAGGTATTGTAAGGACCACAGAAAATATCTACGCTTGCAATGGATTTAAATTAGCATATATGTCAACTGTCATCGTGGTCGAGAAAATTCCATATTTTTAATGGTAAACGTGCTTAATTTCGCTGGCAAGATTTTAAACTTCGCTGTAAATCGCTTTACACTGATGTATGAGACATTATGCGCACTACCTCATGCATCAGAAGACTACGTGTTGAAATATCATTGGATAGCAAATATTTAGTCAAAAAACTCAATTTTTTACTTTTATCGATGGAAAATACTCATAAGATTACGCATACAAATATGCAGAGTTTTAGATGAAGAGACAAATATATAAAAATACTTTCAATTACCTTATTACATGGTTTGTAGCCGTCTCATAAAAGTGTGGGAAACGGTTTTTTTTCCATATCTGTTTCTTTCACGACACAATGGCCTGGCGGTAGAAGTAGGGCGATATTCCGTCTCCAACGAGCCAGCTGAACTCACGCCTCGAGAAACTCTTCTCGCGTGTCATAATACGGTGACAACCCGCGGCGGTCTCTGGAAATCACTCCGCTACCTCCGTGACTCTTCCCATTCTTTTACACGTCTCTCGAGCTTTCTCGGCCTTAGGTGACTGTGACACGAGACGTAGTAGGAAAACAAAACTGAGAAAAGGGGTTTTGAAAAGGGAAATACCCCGCGTCGGAAAACTTGAAATATAGTTTTCTGCTGTGGAGATTTTCTTTCATTTTTAACATGAGTGATATGAGTCTTAAGTGTAAGGATATTAGTGAAAACTTGTGCCTGGAAGCGTTGCTGCAATGGTCGTTGAATCATGTGCGCACGACGTTCCAGAATTTTTATCATGTGGCCTCAAAGTAAATAATTGATTGCTCCTGCCTCGGCGATAATGGCGCACTTGGTGACAGTGGTGTTATCTCATTTTCTGACGACCCCATAGTGGCGGGTCCTAAGGAGGTCTAATTTTTTCACCGAAAGCTTAGTCATGTGTGGCTTTGCAGTATCAAACATTGAAGTTACGCAATTAATTACAAAGAATATATACTATATTTAATTAGACCAAGAATACGTGATTTAAAAAACTACCAATATGTTTTTATTTTGGTGTAATTGAAACAAATGTCTTCGAATTTAAGAATGACTCGCTTTTCATTATTTTGTAATAGACGTTATTATTTTAATAATCTTGACAGAACTTGAGAGGTATTATTTAATGTATAGATTTCAAATTTCCGCATTTGGAATTGCCATTGCATTTTATTTTTCGGTGTCTCATTGAGTTTATGAAGATAACTAGGTATCCGATACAATGAATCAATAGTTAAATAATAACCATTCTACTAACACCAAGCCACTATCAGCAAATGTTTAACTATGGCCGATTCATACCAAAAACCATTCATGCAACAATTTATTTTCAAGATTTCAATGCGTTTTCATTCAAAATAAAACTGGGAATATTTACTAAGCTTGCAGTCTTAAAAATGTCCAATTTCATCTAAACAAATATTCCACTTTTTTCCGTGGCTTTTGTTTCTTAACATTTTTAATTTTTTTTCTTTTTTATGAGACTCACTTTCCGTTACACTGCAACCTTTTTACCTATATCCATGTCGTTACTCTAAAATGAAATTTTGTCTCTTGCCTCATGAAGCTCAGTTACATTCGTTGATGGAACTGATCAAAATATATAAATTTTGTTGGTCCACTAGGACTTATTACGAATGATCAAGATTATAGTACACCTTAAAATATAATTCATAACATTAATTGACATCACAATATGTTCTTGCCAGTGCTCTTAATAGTAAAGGTTGCTTCACATCGCTCGGTAAATACAGTATAATGGTCTTGCCTCTCTTTTCGGTATTTGAGATCTACAAAGGGGGCAATTGAACGTTGATATTGTAAGTCATTGGTGGCAGGGTCGGGAATGGGAGGGGAAATTTGAAAAGACATCGCAGAGCGTGTCTGAATGGTTTTCATCTCCTCCTATACATATTCAGACACCTCACAATATATTTCGTCATTGATTTTATATCATAACTTGTCGACGAGAACGTGAGTGAGACAAGAAAGTAAGAAACACATTTCGGCGAAGGAATATTCAGGTTCAAAATGTTATTAACTTCTGCACAGCAAATATTCCAACTCATTTGTAATATTTTTCGTTCCGTCCTTTGTAATTTTTCAGTAGCTTGTGTCCCTATGCCTAAACCGAATTTAATGCTGTACAAAAGGAGTCTCTTGTATATGGGAACAAAATTGTACAAAATCTTGCCTAATAAATGAACAGGATTACTTGTTTTGGTAAATATAAAAGATTGATTCACAAATTGATAGTAACTTTTGATAATATTGAAAAGATATGGTAAAAGGGCTGTAAATTGTGTATATTATGCTTCAAGTCTTATTTTTGGTATATTCTATTTTGTAATGTCTATTTTCCAGCCACTAATGTAGCAATTTTCATTACGCACTTAAAATCCTTTCAATGTTTTTCTTTATGTACTTAGTAAATTTTGGTTCCATGCTTGTTCATTTCCGCATATTAGAATTTTGAAGTTAGAAAAATTACAGGCTTATTGCCTTACAGGCTACCTTACTTCCTTGAATGGAAATGATAACTATATTTATATATATATATATATATATATATATATATATATATATATATATATATATATATATATATATATATATATATATGGAAGAATAAATATATATTATATTATATAATTATTATGTATTATATGTTTAATTTGTGGATTATGGATGTGTTATTTCAATTTATCCAAAAATTTAGACTTGTTTGAAATATCTCTGTTATTATTCTGTTATTATTCTATATTTCAAATATCTCTGTTATAAGCTGTTATTATTCTTACTGCTTCAGCGTTGCTAAAAAGAATTCGACGATGTGATAAGCATTGCTTGGCACTTCATAGAAATAATTTTCTTGCCTAAAGTTCATACTTTAAATCGACAATTTTTATTTTATTTATTTTAATTTAAAGAAAAGTAGTCCACATACAGCAAAATTGCCAATTTAAAGTGTACTTGTAACCAACGCAAAAAGACACACATACAAACAACAATAACAGCAAAAATAACAAAAAAACACCGCTAAGATCTGCTGTTGGTGTTTAAGTATTTTACTGTCTAGGTTTGCAGTTATTTAAAGAAAGATGAACGAAGGCCTAGTTGGCGAAGTTTTTTGGCGATTGGGAAAAGAGATTGTTATAAGTAGGTATTGCACTTATTAGGGTGAAGAGACGATAGATAAGCGAGCTTTTAATTAGTGATAATTGAATATATTTTTTTAATTTAAAGTTGCCTTATTTTCTTTCATCTTTGAGACAGTCCACCTCTCTCTTATCGTTTTGTATTTCATGAAGACACGATAAAAAACATGGACACATGCTAAGCGTGGTAGTATTTTGAGGCGGTGTTTCCTTAATGGTCAGTGGTAGTTAATTTCGGGAGTTCCGACACAGATAAATCATCGTTGCTCTTTACGTCACACTGCGTTCCAAGAGAAAATGAGCTTCCATCTCTCTTTACCTCCCCGTTCTACAGTATGACAGTGTGAAAGGAAGTTAATGTGAAATTCTCGACGGTCAAAGAAGACCGGAAGACCTTCATCCATCATGGACAAAGGGTCGAATGCCATACATTGTACAACTACTTATTTTAATTTAAATAAACACTATGCTAACACACCATAAACTAAGGAGAAGGAAGAGTGTAAATATTATTAAGGCCTGCCGTTTGAGTGTACTGATGATTGGCTATGTGTTTAAAAAATAGAACGGCAGCAGAGATTACCTGAGAGATAAGGATATTATTGCTAGGAATTTGCTTTCAGGAGAAAGAAGTAGTGTTAGCAGACCAAATAAAAGATCTCGGTAAAACTTAGTGACCGGATAATTATAGCACCTTGAGATCAAAACAATCGCAGGCCTGGGAAAAAGTGAGAAAAAGAAGAATGCAGACATTTCTCCTCCGATTACAATCAAACTCTTGGAAAGTTTTATGACTCATAATTTATTAGGTCATGTTTTGTTTAGTGGACTAAATAAGAAAAAAAACCGCGGCTGGTCTCCACGGAGAAATGAGCTTATTATTGTTGCCAAACATTATTAAATAAAAGGCATTTTGATTCGCTGATGTATCATTTATGAAAGAAGAAAGTCATTTTAACCAATCAAGACCTTGTGCGTGAAGGGTAAGTGAAGAATTAAATTGGATTAAGGGGGGATCGAAAGCATTGTTTTACGTAGCAAGCGGATGAGCAAATGAACCTAAAATTTGCAGTATCTAAGTAAGAATTCATGGTCCACTAGCTAATCATAGCCATTACCATAATTCGAATCAAAGCCCGATGGATGGAAAGCATGACTCATAGCCAACACATCAAACAATTCTTTATTTTTTTGGAGATCAATAGGCACTAGCTTTTTTTTTCTATAGAGGCACTAGCTTTTTTGTTTTATTGAGGTTAAATTACAATATTATGTTTCAAGCTCTGTTGTATTTTGAAGAAGCAAATCTGTTTACGCATGTTGCTGTTGAGTTGAGTTTCGTATTTTGATCCTACAATGTTCATTTCTTACAGAAATTACTCAAGAAGAGCTTGAAATATGAGAGACTGAGACCACCTGAAGTATAGTACTCATTCTGGTAAATGGGACATTTAATCGTGGTCTCCTTGGCCACTGTCGTTTAAAGCCGGCTAATGGGGTTGCCGGCTGGTGTTTCTCTTTATTCCACAATAACGTCACTTTTCCCATATAACTAACCTGCCCTGATTTATACAAATGGTCTTAATGGTCAGTTGTCGCTCCTAATAACTAAAAATATATAAATAAATGAAATCCTTTCAGTAACCCTAATATAAAAATTATGTCTGCCCAAATATGATGCCTGCAACAATTGGCTGAGTATCGGTCGATAATTGGATTCTGGCGGAAAATTTGTTGGCCACCAAGAGAGGGAAATTAGTAAGGACAACCATAAAATTATTAGTAAGCTCCGCCTGCATTCAGAGTACGAGGAAAAGGCAATGAATGAATAAAAAGATTCATTATTGCTCTAGGGTAACCCATTCGGGCAATTACACGTTGAAAAAATGAAGTCTGCTCAGATAATCATAATAAGCACATTCACTGAACGACAATCAAACCAATTTAACTCCAAATTTGTATAGCGTTACATTGAACATATTTGTTAAAAAATTACCTTGAGTTTTTAAATAAGAATAAATCTATTTATGAATGCATGGAATAAAGATGATTTTTAAATGGAAAAGTAACAGGTTCCAAAACTTGGAAGCAGTGATATGGAAAGAGAAGTGGAGTTTGTGTGGGCTCGAGGGATATAAAGGAGGCAGTGGTCAGATCGGGTTTATCTTTGAAATGTGCCTGTCTTTGGGTAAAGAGATCATAGAGGTAATTGTGATTCTGGTTTTGAAAGAGGAAAAACATAAAATACCCAAAGAAGCAATTCATTCGGAATCGATGAGCTTCTCATTTCAGATCATTAAATTATTTAGACATGATAATCCCTACAAAGATGAAATATAGATCTAATACAGCAAGCAATTAGTCACTAAAGATGCTTTTCAAATCAATCGATAGATCTGTTTAGATCAATGTACAATAATCCACAATTGGAAACAAGAGAGACTAAAAGAATGGCTCTGGTAAAAACAGAAAGAATTTTCTTTCACAGTTTGAGTAGATAGAGAGTAGAGTAGAGATAGATAGATATATTTTGCTAATTTCTGTCACAAATTAAGGTCTCGCTGATCCCCTGAGATATTATATGATAGAGTGGGACCAAGATAGCGAGCGGGATCTGAACAAAGTCGAAACAACACATGTAAGTGGTAGGCGAATATAATCATTTGTTTTCAGATGTTCCGTACTGCCACAAGTAATTGGTTGCGTTTAAATTCGGTGTAACTGAAACCAAGTGATTTCAGCAAATAGAGAAGGGAATTAATGTACATTAGCATAAATCAGCATATACTTTAGAATAAAGAGAATGGTTTATGTTCTTAGGGAGATCGAGTGCGTACAGGGTAAACAGAGAGTTCCGAGAACAAATTGTTATTTAATGAATGGAATTGCAGAGTTATTCCCCTTAAAATAACCTCGTACTCAAGTGTGATCGTCCAAAATTGACGGGGGAAGGGAAATACTATATCTCACTTACAGTATAGAACGGAATTTAATACTGTGAGTGAGATATTGTATAGAATACCATTCTATGCAGTGAGTGAGACAGTGAGAATGATAAGAATTGTATACCTCACTCCATGATAATTTTGTAAAAGGGAATGATGAATCATGGAAAATGGTATTAGAGGGTCTTAAATACGCGTTAATCCTACAAACAGACTTTTGAAATTCTGGTCATTAGACTATGTATTTATTGAAAATCTGTGATTCTACAAGTTTAGGCACAATGGATTTCGACACCACTTGTTAGATTAGACTCGAATGTGACTCTTTGTTCCTTCAAAGTTTTGAGGCTACCTAGTTTAAATGGATAAATAGACTAACCAAAAAGCATTTAAATACAAAAGAAGAAACTGGATTAGTCACAGGAGATGTTAATTATTTTGTTATTTAAATTATTTACGGTCGAGGTACAGATTTAGATTTTACAGTATCAAAAGACTGGAAGAATAATAAAATAACATTATGTTCCGTTTACTATGTCCACTATTTTCATAACAATAACTTTTTGGCTCCAAAACTGTCAATTCTGGGATAATTTCTGCTAGAAATATTTTTCTCTTGGGGTTTATTCTCAGCAGTTGCAGCATATACCTAAAAATAAAGTTTTATTGCTGAAATTAAGTGAGATTTTTTGTTTCATTACTATTTACTTCAACCTCTCAATGTGAGGAGAACCGTACTTTTAACGACTGTGGTTGGATACGGAGCATTTGCACATTCCTCAACAAAGGAAAAAGGTTATCTTTATGTGAAGCAACTAAATTTCTTATTCCTTCTGCTGATTTTCAAAAGGAACCATTTTCCAACTTTTTATTCGATGCGTACTCATGAAAGGCGAAATTTAATATAGCAAGAAGGAAAAGAATGACCTTATGCCATACTTAATTCAAGAAATTGAAAGAATGTGGACACGTTGGACTACAATGGATAGTATAAAGTAGAAATTGAAGGATATGAAAGATTAGTGTTGCTTTTTTCAATTTGTAAATTGTCGGTAATTTTTTTATAAGTACATGAGAGTATGAAATCTTGCGCGTTGCTGTGAGCAAAACAACTAATTTTCCTACTAAAGCTGTAATATACATTTTTGCCCATTGCCCATTGCCTATTTGTAACAATACATTTTTTGCATAATTTTTATTTATTTTATGGAAGAATCGCATAACGTTATATATTGCTGATGAGAACTAAATTAGAAAAAAAGGAATACGGGAATACAAGGTTAAAGAAAATCTTCAGTTAACACAAGAAAGTTCATAAGCAATTTAATTACTTGCGAAAATTATTACTTATTTTCTCAATAAAACTAATGAACTTTGGTGATAAATCTAGATTGATAATTAAAATCAAATGTGTACGTTAACCGAAGTGAAACATAACTTGGCATACTTCAATTTGCCCCGACTAGTTTTAAGGCGACGTCATCATCAACTGGTGGTGACGTCAAAGCGTTGGAAGTCGTTATATGACAAATAGCGAAATATGAGAGATTGCTGGATTGACTCTAGTGGGCCAAATTAGAATATGGCTCGGGAGATGCACATTGAGATGCAGGCGCCAATTTAAAACTTTCATATTTAATTTTCGTTTTTGTCATGTTCATTTGTCTTTTATTTATATTTGATTTTTTTTATAAATGAGGAAAAAGGTAGTAGGTAATATTTTGAAGGAATTAATATGCTTAAAAATGAAACTAAATGATTAATTAGTACGCGCTCTCATTGCAATGTTTTCAACAATTTTATATGCATCAAAAAGAGTACTTAAAACAATCATGTTTCCGCATGTTTCGGGTGAGCATAACAAAAAAGTTGTGAAAAACCAACTCCGATGTATCTCAGTCGTTGCGGGAAGATTGAGTTTTACACGCGTTGTGGGTAGGTTGAGTTTTGAATTACATTCGCGTGCAAATGTGTCAGCGGAAGCCGGGATGGAGGATTTGGCTGGCTGCTATGTGTTCCCATGGGTGTTGGAAAGCTGAAGCTCAGCGCTTGGATGACATGATTGGGAGTGTCGTGTAAACGTCAGATAATGAGGGCCATTGAGCCGGCGCGAATAACGGAGCGAAGCGGAAAAAATAGCGCTGGACCCGAGTCAAATGATGCTGCGAGTGACGATAAGGGGAACAGATAATGTCCAATACATCGCCACAGTGCAAGGGGAAAATCGTGTATTTGACCTTTAGCTGTTGAGCGAGAAGTGTTGGTAATTTATTGATCTACGTTTTTGGGATCTTCTTGCTGAGTTCGTATTTTAAAATTTAACTTTGACGAGTTGAAAGGTGAGGTCCCAAACCTAACATCTCAGCTCATTAAAAGAAAGATTTCCCTTACTTTAAGTATTAAACAGTGGACGTCGGATTATTTTAAAAAGTTAAGTTTAAGATTGGTCAAGAATTTAAACATTACTTGCCTAAGACTCAAATAATAATAATAATTTCTTTAACACTTACAGGTTTCCCCAATTACAAGTGTTTTAATGTATCTTAGACAAACACAAACACCCATGTCCTGGGCAGTGAATAATCTACTTAGGCGGGATTCGAACCCGCGACTCTCGGGTTAGCATGCGAGGACTTTACCCCGCCACCACCGGGGCCGACGAAAGTGTATTACAGGTTTTGGTGAAATTTAGTGGTAGAAATTAAGATTAGATCCTTCTATTTGAAAATAGCCTTGGTTCTTTATTTTATACGATAACATACCGCCAAAAAGTTGTTTATACACAATCAAATTTGAAAATTATTATTGCTGCCGAATTACCCTTAATGTATACTTACGTTTTAAAGGTTTTTCATAATACATGGAATAAAACAATATGTAATATACACTTTTTAAATGCAAAATTGGCATCAGTTTCATAAATATGTTTGTTGGCTACGTATTTTTTAAAGGATTGTTCTATGCCAGGGGTGTTCAACCCTAGACAAACGTAATTCCATCTTTAAAAACCTACAGTTCACAAATAGGGACAAAATTGTACATTTCTTTAGGTAAAATATTGCAAAATTGATAAATATTTCTAGTAATTCATATATTGGAATAATCTTATTTTTTATATCAAGTGCCTGCAATGAATCACTATAGATAGGATGACTTTTAGCTCTTTTAAGCTTTGAAAAACGGCCGTTGCAGTTGAAGTCGGTAATTTATATTTTAAAACCAATTTACGATAAATTGTAGTTTATAATATTTTTGCAATTGCTATTCATATAACGTCATTTATATTAATTCATGACTTACGTAGTTCTGCTATCTTTAAATCAAGTTAAATTTCTTTCTCTTCGATAACTGCGGCTCATTAATGGACACACAAATTCATTATGTCCAAATTCAATTACATCCTATCATTCCGCCATTAACGGACCTTACTCATCATTACCTCTTACGAGGTATCTTGTTATTTTCAATTTTGGCATGATTATAATTGAAAACGTACTTAATGCTTAAATAATACCTGTATGGATGCCTTTTTCTAGAAAAAGGTAGTACGAGGCATTTTAGGCTGTTAGATAAACCTTTAAGACGTTGGATTGCTATAGAATAAAACTTGCTTCAGCGTTAAAGGTGAATTAAGGGGTAAAAATATGTTGTAGTAGTTAAGTATAGCTGATTTTACTTTACCACAGTATATGTTTTTAATTTTTGATTTTAACTGATATCCAAATTTATCTGAGCAAAACTATTTTGCCACGGAAAAATCGTCTGTAAATATTGCCGTATGGCCACATTCATGAAAATATCAGTTTCATGTCTAGAATTTTGTAGGAATGATTAGTAAATTTTACGTGAAATGTTTTTTACTCCGTTTCACAAATCCATCAACCGAATGAACAGATTATTCGTATTGGTAATTGTCGGAACCTATCTTAGAAAATATTTTCGTAAAAAATGGATTTCATTCCTATTTTTCCTGTTTTATGCCCGTCCGCGTCAAGTGGCTATGATATAATTTTCAAGCATATCACGCGTGAAATGATTCTGAGCATAGAAAAAACGTTTTTTTTAATAAAAATATAATGCTCTATCAATGTGCATGAGATTTTACAGGAATTATTTACATTTGGTCAATGATTAATATCGAAGCTTCTACAATACTGATTGGGGAAGAGATAGTGGTTCTTCACAACGTCCGCAGTCATGAAGCCTCTTACCCAATATAATGCCTGAAAACCTTTCATTCTCAGTTTTTGGGGTATGTTACTTAGTCTTCGAATCAGTATAATAGGATAGTATGATGTCTTATTCTCGGCGCCATTGCTTTATCTCCACTGGGCCACGACCAAAATCAAGGTTGCGTATATGCATTTACATCACTGACATTAAACCTCTTATTGTCGTGTAAACAATTTGCAATTCCTATTTCAAATGGTAAATCTAGCTAAATATGCTTTACAATTGATCATTTAAATCTCAAAATTTGAGTACCCCTATATATTATGGAACCTTTTACAACAAATCCAACGTGCAGTCTGTTCAAAATTCTCAAACTGGTTTAATAATTATGATTTAAGAACACCCACACCACTCATCATAAAACAATAGTAAGGTGAAACGCGTCGAGCTGGTTAAAGAAATTCGTGGAAAAGTAGTAAATTCCAACATCCTCTATATTTATGACATAGGCTAGATGAAATGCTCCGGCACAAGTATTATCAACTGACTTCACTGATTCATTTTCCATGTGACAAATTAAGTAATATCTTGCATTTCAAATAATTCCTACAGATTCCAAATGAAACTGTGCCATAGTGAGACAAGGGTGTTGTGCTCTTTAAAAAGAGTAGAAGTGTATTAATCGTTTCTTTTGTAGTGAATTCAACATTTGTGCCTTCTACGCCACTTCTCAAATGTGGATGTATTGATATATTTCTACCTCACAGAATGCAGCCTCTGCCGACATGTTTCTCTTCATACTTTCGCAAAAATAAAATTTCTTCACTTTCACTAGGAGTTAAAAGCAAATTCATTTTATATAGGAACTTTCTTGCTCAGATTTAATGTTCAGAGATTTCATTCTTTAATGTAACTAGGTATTCAAAAATATCTTCTTAAAAGTAACTAGTTATTGCTCATATATTTTTTATGTAAATGTTGGCCCCGGTGACAGTGGAGTAAAGTCCTCGCCAGCTAAACTGAGGGTCGCGGGTACGAATGCCGTCTGGGTGGATTCTTCACCACCCAGGGCATAGATATATTTCAAGTTCTTTTGGTCCTGTCCCCGGAAAACCTGATAATACCTTAGCCTGAAAACCATTACAGCCTATTGGGATTCCATAGACATACGGGCTAACAGAATCGTCTGACAAAAAAAGCAAAATGTCATTAGTTATAGATATGCTCTTGGGTTAGTCTCTGTGGTTGACTATGCAAACCCCACTCATTATAATGCCTTAATTAAATGAATCGCGTTCTGCTGTTTTCATATTTATTTGGAGTATAGTACTTTTCATTATTTTTTTGCGTCGTTGAATAATTGCAGGATTGCCACTACATCACTTCCCAAAACGCGACTTCGTGAAAAGCATTTCTATTAACCGGACTGCAGTGTAAAGGACGAGTTTGTATTTTTTCTCTCCTCTTACCTGGTGCATCGTCCGCGTCGTCGTCATTCTCCGCGTTCCACGCTTCCACACCCTCCTCCTCCCAGCTGTCCCCGATGCCCAGCTCTCCTTCGCCACCCTCTTCCGGACCCCAATCCTCGTTTTCGTCCGCCCAGTCAATGTCATCCTCGCCACCCCCGTCTGCTCCCGAGTCATCCCCGTCGCCCCCCGAGATCCCCGCCTCCGCACCTCCGCCCCCGCCGCCTCCTTCCAAGGTCTCCGCCTCTCGCGGGAGGCACAAATGCAGGGAGACGAGCACGACCAAGAGTGCGAAGCGGCGGTCTCTCGGCCAAGACATCTTCAAAGACTGCGGGACACTATTGGGACGGCTTCTTCGGTGCTTATATTGCACCTGATGCACTCGCTTATAGTTTTTCCTCTCAGGAGGGAGCAACACACGGATGAACGGAAGGGTTTGGCTCGTCTTTTCACGGTTTTTAGCTGTGATGTCACAAAAAGAAACTTAAAACCATAATGTCGACGGATCAGGATATATTTTAACACTTATTCAACCTTTAGGTGAGTCAGTCAAAATATGTATCTCCAGTAGATATAAATTCACAATTAAGTTTATTTCATTCTCTTTTTCACCAAACACCGAAGATTTGACGGAGTTTACCTTTTGGAAATAAGTTCAATGGCATTAGTATTCCACGATACACTAGTCCACTGTAGTTATCAGATTTTATTACCTTGAAAACATGCTTACTAAAGTTTATGGTCACTTTTTTCCTATACTAAATTTGTTGGCTCGGGAAATGCTGATCAATATTTTTTGAATAAGAGTACTTGGGTGAATTTTAGAACAAATAGTAGATTCCACTAATTGTTATCCTATTTTTTGCTGTCGTAAACAAACACCTTAGTGAAAGAGTTAAAATTCTTGTTTCCTCTTCTTTCTTACTTTCAATGCAATAATTACTGACTCAATTTATTTTCTGATCAATTGTTCCTGGAGGTGAAATAAATGCCATATATTATCACTATAGCAGTTTTTTGTTACTTAAATGTTAAACAAAACTTTGTCTGTTTTTGATGGATCAATGTGTAAATGTATATGTGGTAGTGGAACCTTCAATATCTTCAACCTTTTATTTTTTCCGTACAGTAATTTTTGCGTCGTACACTGTACAGTTCATGTAACATTTGGCGTTTTATGTTTCTGAATGTTAGAAATTAGAATATATTCTCAATTTTTCTCAGCTTTCTGACAGCTACTGGTGCGGATATTATTCTTTTACCCTGGGTTACGTTCTTATTTTTCCCACTACGCTTGGATTTTTTAATATTATGGACAGCGTCGGCTAGGTAAATGGAGGTATAATTAGATATTATTTGCTAACAAATTAGACATTAAAGATTATGAGTTGCTCCTCATGTGCATTATTAATCTCCAGTAATTTGTAGTGTAGTGTTTTCTATCGTTTTTGACGCCAATCAATGGAACAGTTATTCAGAAACTAGGTATTTTATATATTCGTTCAAATTTGAAACGTCCAGACAGCTAAATTTGAGAGTTTCCAGTTAATGTTCAATGGTTAATACTAAACAGATAGTGGGACATTCATTTATAACACCAATGATAATAGATAACATCGACTTATTTGACAATTATTCACCCTAATCTATCACTATAAACGATTTTTGATTAGCTTTACTTCCTAATATTTTTCCGATTAGTAAATTTTTATACTCTTTTTTTTCAGGTATGCTCAATGAACGTTTAACACATTTGCGTAATGCAACAACGAATGATATTTTCACTTTACTTTGAATAAATATTTAACAGCAACATTTAGAATTGTAAACATCTAACATATATCTTTAAGCGGAGTCAATAATTACTTTGATCATCATTTGACACGTATGTAGAAATATACATCCAGTATGCAATCGAATTTGTCACATCGAAAATTATCGGCTCAATATTATTTCTTTTTCATCTAGAAAAATTTATCATTTTCCGTTTCTTAAGCTCAGATGACTTTGTCTCCCTATATAATTTCTCCGCACATCGATCAATTTTGATGCGTTTGAAAGCTGAGCGCTCCACAGAGTGGTTGTCATAACTCTCGCTTCGCCCCTAGGATCTTTGCTTAGCACTCTCTTTGTCGGTTCGTTGTGAGTCCTCGTCGTTTTTCAGCCAGATTTCCCAACCTGTTGCCGTCTGATAGCCAACGAATTATTTCTGTCCTTTCTGTCAATCGGTGTCGGCTGCCGCCGGCTGAACGCTTCCACGGTCACCCTTCTCTCATCGAGCACTGATGTGGATGGGTTGCTAACATTCGGTGCGATTTCACTCCGCCATGAACGACGAATCACTTTTGTCTCACAGCGTTGAAAAGCAGTTTAGATTGGGAACAAATGGTTTTACTGTCGTAAAAATATGTCTTTCAATGAGCAGATTCACACGTAAATTTTCATTAAATGTTGGAAGTGATTCCGCCTTGAAATTTTAAATAACACAAAATTGTAATTCTATTTTCTATTATATAACATTTTACACCGAACATAAAGGTAATATGAGCAAGGAATGTGGTGGTAAAAGAGTAGCTCCTAACAAATACTTATTCTTAAATTCCGACGTCCCAATACTCAGTCAAATGAGATATCTTTCACTTTGCTATGTGTTGCACTCAACTTCACTAATTTTGACCAAGCAATACACCTTTCGCAAGTTATTCATCCATATCAGAAGCAATGAGTTCACTTTTTTTGGAGAGTTCTTAATAGAGCTAATGATTGGAGCTGGAGAACAATATCTTCATCTTGAGCTTGATTAACAAATTTTCGTAGGAACGAGGGAGTAAAGGATTTTTCGTTTTCGCTGTACAAGAATTAGATGAGTATTTCTTCAGCGTCAGAAATTATAAGTTCACTTTGGGGAAACTGTCAACTTCTTCAAAATACGAATAGTGGGGAGAACTTGTTCACTGGCGAGTAAAATCTTTGCAGATTTTTCAAGTCACAGATATATTTTAGGCATGAGTATAGCGTAATAAAGACTTCTGCTAAAATTTTGTGGAAGATGTGTCCCTCGCCAGAAATGTTAAATTCACTATCGGGAAACGGTCAATTTCTTAAATGAGAGAGAACAAAAACGAGGATAACTTTGTCACTGGGGAATTAACTCTTCACGAATCATGCTCAAGTCACTGACATCAACGGAGGACGAATAGCTTCTCAGGGTTCAGAACAGCGCGGCCAACTGTCGGGCAGGGGGCCCTCTCGCGATTACATCCTGCGTCTTCGGCCGCCGGTGGAACTTTACCGTATAGCGGGTAAAATGCACTCCAGGCGCCAGCGGACCAGACCGCTTGGCCCGAGCTCCCGTCACGGACTGAGCGAGTCAACTCCGCTTCCTCGCTGTTCGGGGTGTCGGGACAGGAGGGGCGGTAGGCGCAGGAGGTGGCGAGGACGGAGGGGAGGGCAGGGTGTTATGTGGAATGGGGGAGAAGGAGGTGGTTGGAGGATGGGGAGGGGAGGAAGGGAAACAGGAAGGAAAGGAACGGAGTCTGCCGAGTGGAGAGGCGGGAGCGGTGATGCCGTAGAGAAAAGGGTTTTGTGTGAGAGAACGGCGCGGCGGAGCTGGTTGACTGGCGGGTGGAGGGCTTTGGAGGTGGGAAGTGGTGTGGAAATGGAAGAAAGATTGGTGGGGAGGAGTGAATCGCAGAACAGTTGGTTACGAACGGATGTTTTACGAAGGATTTCTTACTGCTCGCGTGTTTTTGCCGGCCCTCTGTAGTAAGCCTATGAATGTTTTAAACTTTTTTAGAGTGTTGATAAGTCGTAATAATAAGGAAAATTAGCGTTTTCCGAATGTCAAGTTTGCCTTAAATTTGATAAATCTGCGAACAATGTGAAGAAAACTTCAACTTTAAATACACATTGAATTTCTGTTCAAAATTTTTTTCTTTTCTTTTCTTCCTATGAGTTAGTTTAAAGAAAAAAACTATGCTTTTATATGCATTTCACTAAAAATTTTGGAATCGAATAAGCAATTGCCATTCCAAACTGTAATTAAATATTAAGTGTATTTTATAAGGCAACATATCTTAACACTTGAAAAAATCATTTACATATACTGACAATTTAGGTATGACTTTCTTTGGACGTTGCTGCAGCACTGCCCTATGGCATTACATTACGTACAGACTTATTATAAATATTTCTTATCCTATACATTTTTAAAATTAAACTACGCTGATGTGTTGATAATTTGCAAAGCCTTCGAGCACAATAACCTAAGAAGGTATATATAATAATGGTAAACTCTTTACACTATTGAGGTAATTAAATACCAAGGATGGCCGGAGTAGTCATCGCGTTTTACCTTTTTTGGACTCTAAGAGTAATTATTTCTAATAGAGGTAAAACCCTTTAAGAAATGTCGATTACTTTATGAATAATGAAAAATAAAACTTAAGAGCATAATTTAAAGGGAAATGAAAGTATTTTGTATATAAATATGCCAAAATTTTATTTTGCAAATACTTAGTTTTGAAACAGAAAATCGTGTGTTTTCTGATGCTTCCATTTATCTATTTCCATTTTGTGGTGTTTCCATTTATCATTGAAGGTACTCTCTTTTTTCTCGCCCTTAGTAGGGCTACTGCCTTTTCTATTTTTGTAAGGGCTTTTATAAGAAGTGTTTATTTTACGATTTTTAATAGTAGGCAAAAATTCTATACACAACGATTGTGGAATTACTACCCGCGATATGGAATTTTTGTAATATCGGGTTATAATGTTGATGGTCGGGTCTTCAGTCCCAGGGGGTAAAATTTCACTTAATGTTTTAATCAAAGAACAAAATCCTACATGATGAAAATGCTTCAAAGGCTGTATAAATAAACTGAAAAAGTAACAAAAATAAATACTGATTATGTTCCATTGTCTTTCACTCCTTTTCATCTACTATTACTTACGTTATATTTGGTGAATAAATATATGAAACTTTGGTATGATATTCAATAAATCATTCTTCCAGTAGTTATTTTAGGTTACATCCTCGATTCATACATGATATACTCCTTACGTTTAAAAAAATGCAAGAATCAATTTCTTTGGTAAGATACTAATATTATTTTTATTTGGCTAGGTCCACGGAGTTTAGCATGATAGTATAAATACTGGTCACTTTTTAATTCTGACCCATTTTGAGATTTTTTCGTGATTTTAAAGTAATATTTCACTATAAAAATATAAAAAAGAGATATTTGTATGCATGTCACATGACAAAGTTTTAATGATTAAATAGGTTAATAATTTACTCATAATTTATCAAGAATATGTAAGAGGAAAAAAGCGGTTCGTAACGGAATTGCAATGACTAAAAACTAACCCTACCCACTGTGATTTGATTAAAATTATTAAATAGGAAATGCATTCGTATTTTAGTCATCAATTTAATAATTCACTATGGCTTTATTTTTAAAACCAATATGATAATCGCTGTGAATAATAACCATCGCTGTTAGCCATGAGCGACATTTTAAAAATCTGCCCTACCTTAGCTTTACCTTCTTTAGCAATGTGAGTTTTCATTTCCATTCATGTGAAGATTATTTTCCGGTAGAAAAATTCAAGACTAAATAAAGTTGTATAATTTTGTACTTTAAGGCATGATTAAATAGAATATATTAATTAATTGATTGTAGTACACTCGCTTTGTGGCTTATTTTGAATTTATGTATATTATAGATTAATTTATATGAACACAAATGCATCATGTGGCTTAAAGCTTGTTTTAAAAATGTGATGTTGCAATATTGCTTTTTGCTGATATAATTTCATTTGAAATTAACTGTACAGTTATCTTGAAGCTATCACATATAACAGGATTGAACATTTTTGATGTCACCGGCCAATTCTTACTGGTTTTGTACTCGTAGCCGTTGTGGCGAGGTATACTTACATTAATATGGATCCATTTTCCAAGACAAAGAAGATACACAAATTACTTTGGCAGGATATAATCATGATAGCAATTATTTGGTGATTATGAATGAATTACAATTAATACTAGGCATGCATATTAATGATAATATTGATGTTTGATTTATTATATGTATAAACTCCTCTAATCCATAGCGTTTCTATTCGTGATTAATGATTATTTACAGGAGTAAATCCCTATGACTTTGATTATAGGCATATTATGTGAGCGCCAACATTTTTTCTCAATTGTTTAATGTAATAACGCACATGCATGACAAAATTACTGTAATCATAATTGTAAGTGTAGAAGCATAATCGAGCTTAGTATAAGATACATGCATCCGTGGTAGTTTTTTCTTCCTCAAATGTAGTTTTTTTATCTGTTATCTTGAGCCTCTTATTAATTCTAATTTTTTTTAAGTACTGGTACCTTCTACATGCATTGGTTGAAAATATCTGTCGTCAGAGTACTCATAATTGTTGTCTGACTTTGCTCAATTTAGCATACGACCACTAATTATAAACTTCACTTTCTCAGTCTTGCCTGGTGATGACTGCTAGTCAGTTGAAACACGTGTAGCAAGAGGTGGAAATTTAAAAAAATGTTGTGGACAGTACGAAATCATTTGAGCTTCATTACACTAATTATAAGTCAGTTTGTATTTGGAACGGCTTGAGAATACAAATACCATGAATATAAAATCGATTATTTTTTGCAAGGGGTAGTTCATTGTGCACCAACAGTGTCTGTTCTCTCCGGTGTTTGGAATTCTCAACCACTTAAAAAAATCCACCTTCTGGTCAGACTATTTCCCACTTAGGAGTAGCTCTGCATGAAATCAAAAAGCAGCCTCCATTTTGCTCTATTTCATCTTTGCTGTTAATTATCCATTTAAAGTCTTTGATGTACGAGTGGTGTTGGATCGCACGCCGATAGAATATCTCAGATCCCCATGCCTTAGGTACCCTAAAACTTGGACGCAAATGTTGAACATAAGGAGACAATTATAAATTTGCTTTCTTGAAGCAAAATTCACCCTAGCTTTTAAATTAGCTTTAAATATTTAAAAAATATCTTTACATAGCCAAGGGAGGATGGTAAAAAAATATCAAGAAGTGAGCGAAATTGAGGGATTCCTTTTTTTGAAAAAAACTCATTTGCAATTGACAAAAATAAAAATGAATGCACAAAAATGCAATGTTTTGAATAAATGGCATCAAAATACTATATGCCGTTGCTTTTTCTTTAAAATTAGCATGTTATGCCCGATATTGAAGAAATCGAAATAATAGTTTACAAAAAGCTCAATTTTTCATGGCACTTATCTATGCATTAAATGCATATTTTACTCAACAGTTGGACTAGGTCATGTAGTAAATTATAAAAAATCCTGCAAATTCAGTCGAAGTTGGAGATGTCAAGGGCAATTTTTCGTTCTAATTGAGTTGAAATGTCCATAGGGGCATTCCTCCTTAAGGGATACTCTATGCCGCACTCCTGTCATATTTTATATTGTTTTCCTTTTACAGGGCATCAATTCAGTTTCTACTGGGGCACATAATAAATGAAAAATATCACAGTGCAGATAATGATCATATATATTATATTTTATCTAGTTGAGTTGTTAACAAATAAGCAGGTAAAAATACTGCTGATGAATTATTTATCGCGTTTTAACTTTTTTGCCTTCCTGTAAATATTACCATCACAGTGCACTTCGGTAAATATTAAAGTATATGTTATATCCCCTAAATTTCAATCCTCACTTTAAATATTCTATTTGACCCTGAGATAAAAACACAGTAGATTAAATATCTTTGTTTATCCAGTTCTAGAAAATGGGGAAAGCGAATGGATCTGAGGGATATCTCGGTGTAAAAATTTCTTAGAATTCTTAACAATATTTGAAATGAGACTACTGTGAGAGACAACGAGCCCCATGTTCACCCACGTAAACCAAAGCGGAAAAAAGAAAAAAGTGTTCTAGGCCGCGGAAGAGCAAATTCACGGGAAAGGACGAAGCGTGAAAAAACGGTCGAAAAAGGTGGGTTGTCCTTTGGAGAGAATTTGGGGTATAGTAGAGAGGGAATAAAAGTTAACCACGGTTGAACGAGGAGAATGCAGAGGCAGAACTGAAGGTACATGGATTGGGGTGGGAAAGTGGGGTAGAGGTCAGTTCAGGGTCACCGCCCTTCCTTGAAATCCTTAGAAACCGGAAAAAGTTGGAAATGTTACATTCTTGAAAATTCGGAGAATTCCTCTCCAACTTCCCAGACTTTATCGTGTTGTAGAGTAATGCAGGGATGACTGCAAAGCCTAAAATTTAGCCATAAGATGGTTTTTGAAGTATTGTGAGTATTTCCTTTAATTGTGTTAATATCCATATTTGAAAACATTCTCTTATTTATGGACTTAAGACACTCAACGAGGTCTGTCAGGTTACTCAGTTGATCTAACATCTATTTGCAAGTCAATTTATGTTTCAAATATCATGTTATTAACCCAAGTAAAATTTTAAATCTATGATGGGAACAAAGATTACAAACTTATCAATCGAGGTCTCATCTGGCAGGATATGAACGCACAGATAGGTAAATCTGGACATGTAGTAAGAAAGCCTGAAGCGACAGGTAAAGATACAAGTATGCTGATATAGATTAAGATAATATGCAGAAAGGATAAATAAAGGAAAAGTTACCAAACAAAAAGAAAAATATTGAAAAACTGGCAAAATATCTTTGGAAGTTCCACGCAACTGATAGTAAGAGTAATGATTAGGCCGGAACAGAGTTAATTCCATATTCTGGTAGAAAAAAACTGGTCCTGTTGGATAAACCCTTTTCACTTCACCCTTCAGTCACTCCTTTTCTATTGCGTGCTTAAGCTTGTGGTGATTGTTTGCTGAAAAGCTTGTAAAAGTAGGTTTGACATGCACCGTTATTCTGCAATTTTAATATTTAATCAGGGCTTCCAGGTTCCTTTACAACTTTGTCAACACATGAGACTATTGTTTGAGTATCTGTATTTACCAACCAACTAACATAGAGGATTAAAGCACTTTCCGTGTTTGCCCACTAGTTTTTCCATGGTCGAAAACATTTCAACACTAAGTACAAAGTGGTTCACTCTGAAGATGAACTTAGGGAATTTTCACTCAATAACTCTTAAATATGTAATGCATCCGAATACATCCCGATAGCTTTTAAGATTTCAATGCTATCGTGGTTTTTAACGATCTTTAGCAAGCGTCTTAATTGAGCTTTGTCATAACTTCGGATCGTAAAAGTATTTGTGCAATGGACACTCTTTTGATGCCGCTCTCTCTTTTCTTGTTGGCAGTGTTGCGTGACACGTATTGTCCCTCCCCCTCCGCTTACTTTACCACCCCTTCCACGCATGCCTTCCATGTTTTTAAGTATGCATCACACAGGTAATTGCTACCAAATTTTACTTCCGCTGTAACACTTGAATGGATCCCTAGTCCAGTGACAAATCCATTGTGAGCATTTGAACACCGAAATTCTATGTTCTTATCACCAGAGAACAAACTGCGAAAGTCATGTTTATAATCTATCTGTTTTCCTAACATTTACAATGCTCCGTCTCTGAGTTTCTTAATCGCAGTTTCTAAACAAACTTTTGTCCGCTCGGGTAACTTTCTGTGTGCTTTGGAGAAATTATATTTCTCTTTAAGGTAATTGCCATTTTATTTCACTTTCTTGCACCGGACGTGAGCGCATTTAAAATTATACCTTCTACTTTCTCTCTTGAGCAATTATGCACGTCAAGTCTTAACTTTCCATCCGACAGTACCAATCAACCACGAATATTTGTGGGCTATGCTGCTTTTTCACCCTCCCGTTCTTGTTCGTTTGCATACCAGCAGCGGGTTTATTTTACTTTGACCGATGCTTGGAAGCTTTAAAAACGTGCTCGGCGGCGACTTATTGCATGTATTTGATGTTCTCTCGTTACATACATTACGCGTTTTTAACTTGCGTGGTTGTTCTACTTTCATTGGCTTGTATTAAATAGTGATAGAGTAATTTTGAATTTTTTTCCTATTGACAACTTACGAAAATAATGTCAATCATATAATATTGTAATGATTTAATGTCAAATGTTAGTATGTTGACTTCATGACGTATAGAAATATTTATATTATCTAGTTATAGCCATATTGATGGTATGTATTTCTGCTGACGAGTTTTTAGTCGCTAAATTCCCTTTTCTGATTTTTAGTAACAAATTTTATCATTATTTTCACTTGCAATATTATTTCATCTTTGAATTTCTTGTATCCCATTGTTTAATTACACTTAAATCGAAAGAAAATTTTTTAGATGGTCGATGTAAGTATTTTATCTTCATCTTGCCCTTACGAATATGAAATATTAATCAATCTATTTACCAATCCAATGGCCTGGGTATTGAGGTAACTCCCTACGTGATACTCATGGAAAAATGAGAAATTTTATGAATTATCTCCAAAAATGCTGGGATTTTAATCACAGCTCTTAAGATGATATTCCATTGTTTAGCTGATTACATGGCCGACGTCTTTTCGGAGGATGTGGACTCTTACGTAATATCTAGCTAAGACACCAACTGCTCAACTTATTCTTCTCTTCGACCTTGGACTAATGTCTCATAACCATTCTACTCCAATCTCTTCCGGTACCAACGCTCTTTTTCTCAATAAAAATATCTCTATAGAGTATAAAAATCTGTAAAGAATTGGCAAAAAAATGACGATTAAAATTTAAAGTTTGGAAAAAATGCTTATAAATAAATATAATCAACTTAGTTAGTTAGTTATGAATAAAATTTATTCCCGCTACTAACCAATAAACTGGAAGTTCTCAAATTTGATTGCGTTTTCTTTGGGCTATCCAGGTATTAGATTTTTTTAATTTATGGGTGTTTCAATTATGTGTGTTTCATTTTAGAATGTTTACAATTCTATTCCGCCAGATGTTATGCAGTCTCCTGATATTGGAAAAGAAGAATCTTACAAAATATCCGGTGAATTATTGTCCATGGCATTATAAAACAAGGGGAATACCCATGAAACTGATAAACACTTCACCAACTTAATCTACTGCATGACTCTTTAATTATATCTTAATGGTATGAAAAAACATCTTTTGTCTGATCTATTCGTGGTTCAATATATAAAAGGATCTACAATGTGATAGATTAGTATCCAGTATGAATATCAATGTGGCAATAGATGTCCTGTACACTTACGGTATATCAGTAGTTTCCTTTGAGTGGAAATGTTGATTTACACCCTTATACTACTTGGCACTACCACCATTGAACCGTACTACAGAGTACGATCCAATATGTACGTCTTTAAACTTTAATGCTGGAGCAGTGGAGGAGCACATCTAGGCCTCACTTTCGTATATTGTACCATGCGTTGCTATCTTCCTTTGTTACTCTTTTCTTGCATTTAAGCTCTATCAGTTGTTTAAAAACAATCCTCTGGAATCCCAAGATAAACTCTACCATTCTAAGGGTTATCATATTTAGATATTATTCCCACCGCATGCGAATAAGGTGAGAATAATTTTTAAATCATTCCCTAATTCTAATTGCTAATATGAATACCAATGTAAGGACCCAAATAACGTTGAAAAATATCCAACATTCACTGGATGGATTCGATTTTAGGCTATCAAGGTGGAAATTTACCACGCCCACAAACGATTTCCCTGGTTGTGTGGAGGGAAATTGTAAGGGGGTAATGCTTGTAGCAAGAGAAGGGAAAGCAGGGGAATGGGGTAGGTTTTTAGGGGGTGGAAAAAGGGTGTTGTAGGAGGACAGTGATGAAGTTTAGAGCCGCTGTACGAGGGAGGTTAGAGGGAGAGTGAGAGGGTTTGAAAGAGGAGGAGAAAGAAAAGGGTAACATAAATACAAAACACGTGAAGCAGGCGGGGAATGAGAGCAGTATAGAGCAAGGGGGGAAGAGAGGGGGAACGGACGGGTAGAACGGGGCAAAAAAATGGAAGGAATGTGTGCAAACAGGAATGGAATTCTCGACAACGGAAGCAGAAACGGAGAAGTTGTTAAACAAAGGTGGGGAGGGAGAGAGGGGGGAGAGAGAAGGGGGATGGGTGGCAGGGAACAACTAAAGGTTGGGTAGGTAGGCAGGTGGTAGGGGAAGTGAAAGCACGATGGAAAAGACGGGGAAAATACAAGTGTAGAAAAAACACTGAAACGAACGTATTTTTTTACGATGTTTGTGATTGGATGGCGGCTGAAGGGATTAACCCAACAATGCTGCTTACTCTGCTAGCTGTACACTCTCGACTTGTATCATTCGCACCCGGCTCAACGGTCTTCTTCCTTCCACGTTTTTTTCTTGGCTCCATTGCGAATATACATACCCGATCTTGGTGCCATCCAAACCGCGTGGTGGTCGTTTGCTGCCAAAAATCTTACCACGTCTCAATTGCTCGTCTATGGAGTTTTTCGTTAAACTCTCTCTCTTTTTCGGGAAACGAGCCATTTTTGAAGCGATAATGCATGCACAAATTTATCGTATAGTGAATTCATCCACGAGCAACTGTTGGTTATTCTCATATTGGTTCTTCATGCGCTCCTTTGATGTTATTTGCAGCGAAGTCAATAATTTTTTATAATGTATTACCTTTGCTTTCCTATATTTATTCCCGGTTTAGAAAATGAAGAGATGTTTTGGTTACGCGTAAAAATGTCTAATATATGAAAAGCTAAAGAAAATTTTAGGACAACTTTAAAAAAATGATAATCCTTATGTGGATTAGCGATACCTTAAGATGTCTTTCAATTTAATTTTAGATTATCTTCATTTTACAATAAAATATACCACTTTGAAAGAATTATGAAACTAGCCGCGCGATAAGTTTAATGGAATCATCCACTAGTGATCACTCGATTATATGAAACTCACAGTGGAAAAATCATTCGCCTGGACAGGGAATCGAATCTAAATCCCTCAATTTCGAGAGTAAACACCTATGTTTTTAAAGTTGAGCTTTACCCCGTGGCCTGTGGCACTTAGCGCTTGCATTGGTGTACCTCGGGCATTACATGCACGGTGCCTGTGAGGACAACTTGTTCCTTAAAGCCCCCAGAGATCCACAGTGAAAGAGGACGCTTGACTGGTTAGAGCATTTGGCGAAGTCGGAAGATCAGGGTTCGATTCCTAATCCAGGCGAATGATTTTTCCATAGTAAAATTTCACAAAATTGTGAGAAAGTATACCACTTTCAGCGCCCATACAGAAAAAATAATTTCCTGTTGGTAAAAACATCTCAGCTTCTCAATCTGATTCAACTTTTACTGACAGTTTTCAGCTAATGTTTTGAATATTTAATTTCCAGAGCAATTTATTGCCAAAATTTTGCTAAAAACTCATTATAGGTGGCATGAATGCAGAAAATTTTCTCTTTTCATTGCTGTTTTTCCTCAGTTCATACCTTTAAAGGAGAAGAATCAGTTACGCTTTGGTTCCACGGATTGAAAGAAACGGTTATGCTTAAATCGTGTTTGAACTTCAAGGGTAGTGTTATTTTCTTAGAAGAATAATTCTGGATGAAGTTTTTTTTTAAATATATTAATGCACAATCTGTATTCATATTTAATGAAGAATTGCGACTTAATCCCGTTGGCAAAATTGTCATGGTCGCGGTGAGCGTATTTTTTATTAATCAGTTATCCATGTGCTCACCTTTTATTAAACATAAAAGTTTACTCATATTCTCATTGACTGGTTAGTATTCTTTGATATTTTGTGAAACAATGCTGGCACAACCAAGCAAAAATTTATTTCAAGATAGCTCCCTTTTCCAGTGTGTTATAAATAGTGCATATGGTTTATGGTATATCCAAGCATTGAAAAGTTGATTTACTATGTATTTTGTATATTTTTGCTGCGCCATTTTATACTACACTGTAATTTACCACACCCAAAATTCTTAGATAGGTTGGCGTGAGAAGGATCAATTAATGGTGGTATCCTGTAATTAATTGTAATAATCGAGGAGATTTCAATGTCTAATAATCATTTATCTTCAGTTCACTGCGATTATATGGTTAAAAAATTGTTAAAATTATTTTGAAAAAATGTATTCTCTTTGATAAGCTCTCTTTAATACTATATTGTTCTATAAAAATGTATCATGTATGTTACATCGCTTTAATAAAGAATGGGATACATGCATTATGCAGTGCTTTTCCGAGAAATTTTGAGCCAATGCTCTGCTCGCTCATAATTGCAATAGTATTACATAAAAGTTGCTGTTATATGGAGCAACTATGAAATTTATATCTTTGAAATTTCTGTACCATTTTTAGTTCATCATGTTTGCACCATCGCGGCGAGTTTGGCATCACGATTGCAAATTCTGCAAGCCTTGAAGACCCAAAATGGCAGAATCCAAAAAGTCAAAATTACAAAAACTATGGCAATTTATGCCGAGTAATTTACGCTAACACCCAGTATCGGTATGTAAATTCTGGAATAATTTTCCCGCTGAAAATTTCATGTCACGTATTTCTGAGAAATGAAGCGGAAGTTTTTCCTCCTCTCCCTCGCCCTCCCACAATGCAATTTGCATTGAGTGAGGATTTGGGCTTGAGATCCCTGGTTGTTTAGTTTTATTGGGTCAGCGTTATGGCCTCGTGTTCAGTGGTCGTCAATTCGTGCTTTGTGCTGCGTATAGAAGGAAGAAATGAGTGGGTACTATTGGTGTTAGACTTCAATGTGTAAGAATAACTTATGTTGCGAGTGATGTTCTTCTTTCTGCTTAATACTCTCATTCCTATTCTTCTAGAGAAATGGGTGGCATGTTAGTGTTTGTGGATTATAACTTCCGGATAATCTACTAGTGGGAAATTTGGCATGTTTTTTAGCATTTACGTGCAAGTTTGAGTCCATGTGCTTAACATAAAATCTTCGCTATCATGAAATACGCCACTTTTATTCTTGTCTTATTAACCAAAAATAAGCAATTTTGTGTGCATATTACCGAGTATTATTATTACATTATTCACCAATGTGCGTCACTCTCTATCTCTTTGTCTGTGCCATACTTTACTGTTTAACGTACTTCATGAAGCCATAGAAAGTTGAAATAAAAAAAAAAGTGCCCGTGGTCAAAACTTACAAAGAATTATATAAAATTCATGAGCAGCATAGACCTAGTAAAGATGTTTTTTTGTAATACTATTTTAACTGCGATAATGTTATGCTTTTTTCAATGAATTCCAACTGGGACACTCTCATAGTAGTGACTACTAATAGACTTGCTTAGTGAAGATACGCTGATGAAAAATATAATGATAAAGGAATTCCAAGAGGTTCGAATATTCAATTTTTAATACAAATTCAGATGTTGATTATTAATTTGATAATTACTGGCTCTTATCTGAAGTCATTATGAGTATATATTGGGTCGGACTCTGTAATTTAAAGTAACTTATATACCGGGAGGAAACTTTCAGAGTAAGATACGTTACAACAACTATAGGATATTGAATTTAATTAAATAATATGTTAGTGAAGTATGTGAAAAAATCTAGAAAATTTTCCGCCAATAATATACTTGATATATATTTCAAATGTTAGTCGTATACTTCAAAAAGATGACTCTTAAAAGTTTGAGTCACCTATAATCGCATATTTGGAAATGAGTTGAAATTAGCATGACATAAAATACACGTACATAAACTGGTTGAACATTTTATTAAGTGTTTTGAAATTTAATTTTAAACTATGTTTTGTAAAGTCTTGAGGAGAAATTAAAAGCATAATCCAAATTTAGCACTTATTCTTGGTTGATTAATGATCTTAGAAAATATTTATTCATTAAGTAATGAATAAATGATGGAAATGAATTTTATTCTATAAATCAGGTACAAGGAGTAAAGACTTAAGGAGCTAATTGAGCATCAAATAAGATTAGCCACATATAATTAGTCAACGTACACTCGTGGCTCTAAACACGGCAGTAATTCTGGAGTTACAATGTGAAAGGGGTACAGATTAAAAGTATTTTGATAAAATAGGGTACATTTGCATAGGATGTATAAGTGTTTAACATATTTCTAATATAATGTGGGTCCGAAATCAATTTAATATGTACTTATTGGGTACTTTGTGCTTAGTAAAGGCCTGAAGTGCAAAAAAGGGGATTGGTAAAATTCTTGTATATCACCAAAAAAATTCATATTCTTAAGATGCCTTAAGAGAAACAATGCAGTGATTTAAATAAAATAATGCGGTAGCTCATGATTGTTTACTAATTTCATCTAGTTAAAAACATCTCTGAAATTGAGAGTTGTGTCATTTTGTTGAAAAATTAACAGTTAACCGTCATTTTAATATACTGGTTTATTTTAGTGCTTTGCTCTCAGAGATTCTTTAGTACTGCTGAATGAGAGGTATAATATTTTCCTTTGACAATACAACGATTTTGTTAGGTGAACACGATCATCCTTCGAATATTTCGTAAAATTTGGTTTCTTTGAGCTGCTGAGTATCTACTCAGAGTGCACAATGTCGTACGTGGCATCTCTTAAATTAAGGTCTTAAAATATGCTGCGCATTGATGGCACTGAACTTGCATTTTTAATGAAGTTAGATCTTGGGTAAAAATTTTTTGTGAGCACCGTACATAAAATAACTTAGCTACAATTCTATTTAATCTACATTCTGCTCTGTCGGCCATCGCAGGGGTGTGTGCCTTGCATGGTAATAAAATCATGAATATTCAATACAGGAGAACGGTTAAGGGAAAGGAAGGAGAAGGAAGACGAGAAATGGTGGTATACATGGAAAAAGGCCCCGGATCCATTTTCAGGGTACATAACTACGATATGGAGGGGAATGGAGCTTTATGGAAACATTTATAAATATGTCAAAACGAAAGATACGCGTCATCATATGTTAGGATGTTTAAAGGAAAGCCACTGGTGGGATAGGACGGAAGTGTAACGCGTGGTAGTTGAGTGGTATACTTATGATTGAATTTCCACTTTCAGTCTAATGTCTGTTGCTCTCCGTACTCGGGAACATTTTTTCTGCGTAAGAGATTTACGAAAATGACGTCATAATTTATTCCAGAACGTGTATGCATGAACTGATTTACTTGGAATGCCATACACATGAGCGAGCAAAGCTTTCGTGAAACAAGGTGCATTAGGTGCACACTGCGTAGCATATTTAGTAGAAATATTACTGTAAGTAATTGGCATTAAATTGAAATTCAAATACTGTAGCATCTCCTGTAAATATGCCAGAACAATGTATTTACATTATGATATGTTCCCATTTTCAAAACTTGTGCTACTTACTAGGCTAAAACTTATGCGTGTACTGTGTGTGAGATTGTAAAAGGAATGGTAGAATTTTCTCGAATCACCCCTTTATTTCAAAGGATATTATTAGCTATTAAACGAGGTAATCGTGAGTTACCAAAAGATTTCCTAAATCCAGCAATATGAAATTCTGATTTCTTTTAATATCATGCGGAAAATTTTTCTGAGAGCAGCCGAAGTATTATAAAACTTCAAGCAAGTGACTAAGTTCAGGAATGAGTCAAAAAAACTGATAAGCGTTGTATATATCAATATTATAAGATATTTTAAAATCAAAAGTCCTTGCATA
Source organism: Ceriagrion tenellum (assembly GCA_963169105.1). Taxonomy (NCBI): domain Eukaryota; kingdom Metazoa; phylum Arthropoda; class Insecta; order Odonata; family Coenagrionidae; genus Ceriagrion; species Ceriagrion tenellum. Next base: position 75,893,172 of record OY720643.1, read on the forward strand.
TTGAATTCAAAGTTGTAAAGGTTTGTTAAAACATCTGTTTTTGGTGATTACGGCTGTTACCATCTGTAAAACTTTGCTATTAATGTATTATGTAACTTTGTGAATTATTAGTCTACTAATATGAAGTAGTTTCTCACGTTATTTTTACGTTATAAGAAATTAAATATTTTTTATGTTTGCTCAACATAGCTGTTTTAAGGCTTATTCAGACAAATTTTTGCAACTTTACAAAGTTAGTTAAGTCTTTTTGTTGCCTTCCAAAGTTCTTAGTTCATCATTAGATGATAATAGAACTTATACTGCCATTAACTACAAAAAAAACTTTATAAAAAGTGTCAGGAGATTTCTATCGTGATTGAAGTTCACAGTTTTAGCCAATATCGCCTTCTTTTTGCAAATTTGAGTCATATACATCCTTTACTGGAGTGTTTTTGGCGAAAGCTTAACTTGAATTATGAGAGTAACTCTTCTTTAAATAATTCAGTTCCGACTATTTTTAGCCCCTTTCAAGTTGAGCATTAATAGCATTTTCTGCCGTCATGCATTCCGCTAACTCACGGAGTTTCCGTTCACTGATCCGCGCTTATTTGCTCGGGATGAAGTTCCTTCTCTCCAACTCAAAAAGATTTTTCTGAGTCGTTGACCCGCAACTCTTGCCTGACCGCGACCAAACCTGCCCAGGATACCTTCTCCTGCGCCACAATTGGGAATTTCTCCAACTCCTGAAGATGAAACATAAAATCATTAGTTTTCCCAGTGGTATATTCTATTCATTTTTGTAAGCAATATGAGGTAGATAATTTACAATATAAAAACACGCGTACTCACTTTTTAACTTGAAAGTATTCAAAATTGTTTTCGAGTTAAAATCTCGGTATAATACAACACGAAACTGCATTAACTAATGAATAATGGTAGATGTAGAAGATTTAATTAATCGTCTGGCGTATATTATTTGAGGTCTGTGGCGTGATCTACAATTATACTACTATGCACTATAGCTTACTTCAATCGTAATTACTACTACGCTAGTCTTTCTTAATAATGTACACCAGAGATGAATTTTCACGAAAGATAATGTAATGAGACAGCCATGCAAAACTGTTCAAATGTAATCTATCAATTGTTTAAATTTCTCTTGACGGCTAAGAAAATATCCTGGTAGTACAAAGACTCTTGCTATAGAAGTAATCATTATCTTGTCACTCTTTAAATGATATCCTGTCTTTTAAAGAATACTCTCTGTTAAAGTTCCGACAGCATTATTATCTAGTAATGGCACGAAAGTAAACTTAAGTTTCAATTTCACGAAAGTAAAAGCAAAACTGTTCAAATGTAATCTATCAATTGGTTAAATTTCTCTTGACGGCTAAGAAAATATTCTGGTAGTACAAAGACTCTTGCTATAGAAGTAATCATTATCTTGTCACTCTTTCAATGATATCCTGTCTTTTAAAGAATACTCTCTGTTTAAGTTCTGACAGCATTATTAACTACTAATGGCGCGAAAGTACCATTGGCAGATAAATAATCTTTGATAATTGGATATGATATACACTCTATAGTGTAGTCACTTGTTCCATTGATTCTGGCAGAAGTATGTCTACACTACTTTATCGTATTTGATCAGTATTGCTGTCAGCATCAATTATCACTCCATAGGCATTGATTTTAAAAACTGTGTAGGAATATAATGCTGAAATAGCTATTTATATATCCGATATGACGGAACCTAAACAGATACTAGGCAACAAGGCACACTCAATATGCAGTCTTATCGTTCTTGGAAAACAGAAAGTGACCGAGAGTTTGAGAACAATTTTTTAAATCTAATTACACATACCGTAACATGAGCAATATGTTCTTGGTTTTGAGCTCTCTAACTACTAGGTTCTGAATCAGGTAAGGGGCTTGATACGACGAGAGCGATCATATAGATAAATTATCGCTTGCCGACTTCCAGGAATAGTTGTTTATTGGATAAATTTTTGTCTTTAATTATTTTATAATTTTTCCATTAAAATTTACGGAAAAAATCATTGGATTTCAGAAACATTAACGCGATTTGTATGCCAGTTGTTTTCGTTGGTGATATCCAAATTATATAATATCATGTTCATGAAAGCATTGGTGTATGTTAATGCAGTAACTGAAAAAAATATCCAAAAATGATTCCAAAATGTCGGAAAACGACTCGATAAATTTACCTCTAAACCCATTCACCACTTTATATATGCAGATAATTTGAACAAAAAGGAGTTAAAATTAGATGAAAAGCACTTGTAATAATAGAAATGGAGTTCTACGTACATTATCGGAGTATTTCCTTTTTTCCCGGAGGAAGGAGGGTTTACTGCTGCACTCACCGCGCTGGTGATGGAATGCTCTTTGGTTATGAGAAGGACTTTTCCGTAGAATGCTTTTCTTTCTCCGGATTTGCTAGGTGGGAGGGAAAAAGAATAGTCTAGTGCGAGCATAAAGAGTCCAAGAACTGAAAACTCTTCGGCGGTGGAGAAGAGCCCTACGAATCGCTTCCGACTGGGGACGATGCTTTAGTGGTATCCGAGCGACGAGAATGTAAATAAAGGTTTTAGGGAGTCGTGTTGCCGTAAGATTGCATAGAAAACAAACACGGAAGAATTGAGGCCGGCTTTAAAATTAGAATTTTAAATCAAGTTTTGGTAAAAATCACATTATAGGCGAAGGTATTTTTGCTGAAGGCAACCATATATTTTTGATTTTGAGTAATTTTTTACTTAGCTAAAAAAATAAAAATTACTATAACCGACATTTTGACGTCGTTCAAATTTTTAAGAAGGGCAAGTTTTAATATTAGTTTTTAATCCTATATTTCAATGTATCCTCTTTGAATTAATTCCCCATTTAAGGGAATATTCCATCTCTATTGGTTCTGGCGTAATTAAAATTTGTCGCTGTTCATAAGGGTTTTCTTAGCATGCGTTTCCTTTTTGATGTATTTGATTTGTAAAATTTCTTAGTAAAATTGATCTTTTTATGATTATTTGACTTTAAAATAATATAAATAATGAAAAAAGTGTATATATTATTTAGTGTAATTTTGCGGCTGTATACGAGCCGGTAATGCTATTTTATATAGTTAAGTATATATTAACAGGTTTTCAAATTTAAGAAATGTTCACTAATATCAAAACTGCTACTTCATTAATTTTCCGTTTTCTCATGTGGCGTGTGTTTATTCTTGGGTTTTATTTGAATATTAGTGTCCAACAGTCATTTATTTTTGTAATGGTTTTCGATATAGCCTTGCTGATTCATTTAATGAAGTTAACCTATGTAGTTCAATCTAATCATTCAGCTGTGGGATTAGTGAGGTGAGCATTTTTTGCATTATTGATTTATGGATGCAGGATTGGCAATAGTATTTGAACTGTTTTTAATTTCAATTCGCAATTTTGAGATTAATTACGTTTTCAATCTGTTTTTTCCTTGAATAAAGCCATTTATTCCTCATGCTAAACTGTTTAATTACGTAAGTGCAATTTATAATCGGGTTTTGAGTTATGAGATGAATTTTCAATCAAATTGGATGGCTTTTTCAATGTGAAATGTTAAGTCTTCATGTTAAAATAGCTTTATGATTCATTGGGTCTTTCGTACTATTTTTATACATATTTTACTAGAGTTCAACGTGTGTTTATCAATTTTCAATTTTAGAAGATGTTTTATAACTAATAAAAATTAAACTTTTCTGTTTAAATTCCTTTCTGTATATATTCCTGAAGTTTGTCATCACGTTTAGCTCTCAAAAGAGTCATCGAGGGCATTTTGATTGAAAAAACCCCCAATTAGACAATTTAAGAAAATTATTATTTGATAACATCATCATGAATCTTAGCAGCCTCGGAAAAGTTACCCAACGCATTCGTTTTAATGAAAGACCCTTCAACGCTAAAGAATTCGTTTAAAATTGGTTGTCGGAAGCGGTAGTTTAAGTGGAAAGGTCTTTATTCATCCAGGACAAAATAGAGCTCAGTTAACTGGGCGAGTGTGTGAAACCAGGGCTGGGAGAGTAAGCCGAGGCTTGATGATCCATTAGGGGGTGAGTATTACGACGGAAAAAATTTATGCTCGCGGTTGTAAATGCTAGTGAAATTCTCGGGTGTATTTTTCCAGTGTGCTAAGTAGTATCGTGACATGTGTTGTGGAGCCACTTAAAATTCAATTACGTCTTTACTCATGGGAGTTAATTTATACCGTTCTTCAGCCTTCAAAAACCATAAGACTTTAAGGTTTTGCTTAGATATTACCGATTTTACAAATTTTGATGCCACGTACATTATGGTTAAGAGCTATTTAACACTCTAAACTGAGAGCATACTTAGTTTTTTCAAATATGTTCTTACTTTTACTATTTAAAATTCTTAAGCGAGATAGCTTTACTGCGTTTTTGCTCCATACGTTTTTTTGTATTTTAAAAATGGCTGAGAGGGGAATTATAAATCCTTCTACGAACTCTATTTCTTCTTCTACGGCTATCAAAGAAGTACTGTAAAAGGATCTCTAGAAGAATGGTGTTTGGTTGTTTCAAAACTTGACGGTTGTGGAAGAAATGTTCTTTGTTGGTTTGAAGATTCTGAAAAATGATAAATTCCAACAGCAATATAGATTAATAATAGCTGGTTGAATGGTTTGAAAGAAAAGAAGAAACTACAAAGCACATGGGTAAATGTGGTGGAAGATGCTCCAATAAAGAGTCTTAAGAGAAGAATAGTGTCAATGGGATAATGCACAACTGTGACATAATGAAAGAAATGTACAAAGTTAGAGCATCACGCAAGATATCAATAAAAAAGCAATACCTAGACCTAATAGCATAAATCAAGCACCATGACTTTGCCTACTCCAAAAGAGAATAACGCGAGGCTCAATGAATATATTTCATGAGATTAATGAACCTTTTGAAGCTAAATGTATATTTATGGAATTTGGAACGTGAAGGATAATTTATCTATTCTGTGTCATTATATTAGTGTAGATCTTTTGAATTGTATGAAGAGACCATCATATGCCATTTTATTGCTAATGTTTCAAAATTTCTTCAGCTGTCTTTCTCTCCATAGCTACTGGTGTAGGAATATTTTTTGTTGACGCCCACCTTGATGAATTGCTCCTCGAGCTGTTTGAATCACCGTAAATCAAGATCTCCACCTTGGTTAGGAAATATTTAACCCTATATATTGAAACGTGATAATTAATCTCCTTAGAAAATTGATATTCTACCGTCAATTACTTAAAGCGGAGGACTAAATTGCCATATGAATCTCATTATGTAGAATATCTGTACTCTCAATTAATGATCTATTTCTTATTTGAACACTATGTTACCCTATTCCCATTGCCATTACACTTTTTTTGAATTGTATGCTTACCTGCAAATTCGGCTAGATATTCTTTCCTGCCTATTTTAGCATTTATTTAACCCATTACAAATTATGCACTTTTTATACATGTCATTAATTTGGTCGTAGAGCAGTTATTTCAAGTCTTTTCCTTCTTTGGTTGCTTGAGCTAACATTATGTTACATTTCATATTCATAACTTCTTTCTAATCTGTATATCCAATATATATTGTATCATTTTCCAGTCATGTCTTTCTCATGTATTTTATCATTATAGATCCTATCCCTGGCTTTCAAGTTCTTCTTTCTGATTTTATATAACTGGTTTATATCATTTCTTACTTGGTCAAAATGCCTGTCTTATATACCAATATTTTGTTTGCTATCACTCTCAGTTTATTGTCTGTAACGTAATGCAGGCGGCCATTATAAGTTATGGATTGGATGTTTTTCCCCAGAATAAAACTAATTTGGTATGGTTTTTTTCTTTCTTTTCAATTTTCTAAAAATCAAGTCTCTATCGGAAGTTTGTGAACTCGCAGCTTTAGTACCAGTACGTGGACATGTGTAAACTTCATCATTTTGAAGCATGCATGATAAAAAATGATGTCTGTTTGGAGACCTTCTCTTCAAAATCCGGCAATGCATTTGACACAAAAATACGCCAGAATCAGGCAAACAGATAATTAAGAGATTTTTTGAACGGTTGGATTATTCTTCGACGCAGTAAATACTCGTAAAATATACGTTAGAAAAATTGTCGCGGAAAAAACAGGAATTTTGCATGAAACATGTTATAAAAATTCGTTTTTCTGAAATAATTCTGTGATTTTACTTCAATGGACTCAATTTTTGTTCTTAGATAGGGAAATTGCAAGATTCACCATCTCCGGAGTTGTGGAACGTGCCTTCGAGGGCGAATTACTAACACGGGTCTCCGAAAAATACATAATTCCCGCATTACACCTGGCCCTCATGCTAATTGCTAGACTTATGGACCCATATGTCCCCAGTGACGGAAACTTTCCCCCGTCCCAGGAGCTAGATGGTGAGTTATGACCTCGGGCCCCTGGAGCACTAAAACCAAAATCCACTGCAGCCTCCGAAGATGGGAAGGTTGGAGAGCGGTCGAGACTTGTGGTGGGGTGGGTTGGGGGCAGCACTTGGGGGAAGGGGTGAAGGCAGGGTTGCCATGGCAATGAGGAAAGATAGCACCATCGGCGCCGGGGTTGTATGGGGGCTTAAGGGCAGGGAATGGGTACTGATTATGGCTGGTGCGAAGCAATATCGGCAGAGATGTTGATTTTTTAGCATCAGTATTAAACTCCAAATAAACGTACCTACTGTGATCAATTTTTTCGATATCAATATGAGTAACTTACTATAGAATAATCATTGAATTTGATTGAGGATGCTGTAACAACCTGAAAAGTTAGACCCAATAGCCGTAAAAAATGGCACCACTCGTCAAACATGTACCACAAAATTCACTTACTGTGTTGGTTTGCGGGAAAGGGGATTCCACAGCAGGGACCAACCACAGCCTCTCCACCAGAATACCCTCCTGTGATGGTTTACGGGAATGTTACTTCCTCGCCAGTGACCAACACAGACACACACACTCAACCCAGTTTGGGATCCTTTTTCGAGGGCTAATGGGACCCTGATAAGGATGCCTGGGTTATAACCTGATATCCTTCATAGGGCTAATGGGACCCTACTAAGGATGCCTGGTTATTACCACAATCACACACACACGCACTCAAATCACTCACTCACAACACACAGACGGGCCCAACTTCTGGGAGAAATCGCTCAAAAAGAGCGTGGTCAAAAGAAAAACACACAGAAACAAACGAGGGTGAGCGTCGGATACGCGTATTTCGGCCACAAGGTGGCCCTCTTCAGCGAGCTGAAGGGAAAAGCACTTGCAACACGAGGTTGTAAGTGGTGATACTTGTTGTGTGGTCACTTACAACCTCGTGTTGCAAGTGCTTTTCCCTTCAGCTCGCTGAAGAGGGCCACCTTGTGGCCGAAATACGCGTATCCGACGCTCACCCTCGTTTGTTTCTGTGTGTTTTTCTTTTGACCACGCTCTTTTTGAGCGATTTCTCCCAGAAGTTGGGCCCGTCTGTGTGTTGTGAGTGAGTGATTTGAGTGCGTGTGTGTGTGATTGTGGTAATAACCAGGCATCCTTAGTAGGGTCCCATTAGCCCTATGAAGGATATCAGGTTATAACCCAGGCATCCTTATCAGGGTCCCATTAGCCCTCGAAAAAGGATCCCAAACTGGGTTGAGTGTGTGTGTCTGTGTTGGTCACTGGCGAGGAAGTAACATTCCCGTAAACCATCACAGGAGGGTATTCTGGTGGAGAGGCTGTGGTTGGTCCCTGCTGTGGAATCCCCTTTCCCGCAAACCAACACAGTAAGTGAATTTTGTGGTACATGTTTGACGAGTGGTGCCATTTTTTACGGCTATTGGAGAATTACATTTTTATCTATCTAGAGAGGCCGTAGAGCTCAATTTCCTTTGATTTAGTTAAAGACCCGTCCGATTTTTTGAATTTCGTCCGATTCCGAAATTTTCCGAAATGTATTGCATCATTAGCCTACGACGCACAAATCTTCTCACTGCCTCAATCATATCACTCTGTTCGTATTTTTGCCAGAGAGATAGCTTTGAAAGCAGAAAGTTAATTTTTGATCGATTGAGCGTTAATAGATAGCTAATTTTCCCTAACTTACAGTAAATTTTTGATCATTTAATTGTGAAATAAATTTAATGTACCCTACATCATGGAATGAAAGCAACGCATCAAGCAACAGAATACAGAGTAAAGCTGGAGAGCCATTATGTTTAGCATATCCTTATGTGATCTAGGTAAAATAATGTCAATTTTTCTTTTAATATAAGTAAGTAGTAAAATCAAGAAGTCATGGTGATGAAACGTAAACTTATAAAAGCCGACAAACACAGAAGTACGGTCCACATCAGTCGATACATATACTTTTGAATATAGTAAATATCACCGACTCTAATGAATGTGAAAACATTACGCTTGTAGTTTCCATAGAGAATTGAAGAAATTTATAGTATCCAAATCAATTCAAAGGCGTTAGTGAGCTCCGGAGGATTACTGAACGCAAACTCATACCCAAACTCAATCCCAAAGTGGCCATTGCGATTTCGGACAACGCTCTTTATGTGAGCATGAAATTTATTTTCTAATGATTAATTAACAGTAAGCTACAATATCACTACTTTCCGATGCTTAAAAATCGCTATATTTACATTAGAGGAGGGGGATCCGATATCCTTTTCGCATTGAAGAATTTTTCACCATAAAGTTGTATATTTACATATGGAATAATTTATATGTTTTCATGTGCGGGAAAGGTTGTATGACATATGTAGCTATTTAAATAACTTTGTTTTCGCTTAACTGAGTTTCTTTTTATTTAACCTAATATTTTAGGCTTATATCAGACTAAATAATTCTCGCCTTGAGCGGATTGCACCTCCATAGCCGGAGGTCTCTTGGAAATCAAAGAAGGCGTTGCAGTGAGTGTAGAATGCACTTTTTTCGGGTCCCAATACAGTTACTCTATTTTCATTTTTATAATGACGCTACGTGGGCCAGCAATTTATTACTTTCCGAAATAGAAACATTTAAAATCGACTCAAGTCGCGTTCTTTTCTCCTTAACATTACCATTAAGTGTGCAAAACTGCGGTAACCCTTAGCCGCATATCTCGGACCTTTATGGGAAGTTCTTGTCCATCCTCGTTGTTATCATTGTAATATCTCAATCTACGTACTACCCGCAAGCTACCCACACAGGTGTATGACATGGATGTTGGGATACCCGTGAAGCGTGTGAAGGTATAAAAGGATAAGATTTTGGGAGGTGTAATGATGAAGTGTATCATTACTGTGAATTAAGAGGAGCTCAGCTGTTTTACTAGTCACTTATTACGCGTGGATAGAATTAATTTTTGTACCCACCTTTTCGGTAATGTATCTCTTTTATTTCATCGCTTCTGTCGGGCCTAAAGGTGTAGTGTGGCGTCAAAATATTCATTGTGTCTAATGCTAGTTTCCTTATGACATTTCTGATCATCTAAAACTCTCCTGTTTTAAATTCCTCAAGCGAACTAAACCAAACGTGTAGCCTCCGAGTCTCTATCGTCTTTAAAGATAGATTCAGGACAAAACTGTCCAATAAACCGTTTAGTATAGAATTCAAGGTAAGTTATTAAAAAACTTCTGAATTTTTTAAGGTGCTCGATTTCTTCAGTGTACTACATTTCTTTTTTTAATCTCAGCGCGCGCCATGACCTTGCTCACTCCATTTATAAAACATTTCTCTTGCTTATTCTCCCATCCGCTTACCCGTTATCATTCCACATACCCATCACCTTTCCCTCCATGACTATAAGAACCCCATCGTATTTAATACTTCCTTTCAACAACTATTTTGCCCCTTCATGACCTCATTTAGACGTTTTCTCTCCTTACCGTCCATGCCAAGATTCTCTTCACATTTGTGTTCATCACACCTTCTCTATCCTCCATCTAACCTAATTGCCAAACCTCGGCTGTGAATTTTAATGTTTATTTCTCCAAGTACATGCTGCTGTCCCATTTTATGCTTTGAAAAACTCTTCATCAGCCTCATATGCATTTAATTCCAATTCCTTGTTATGAGATCTTTATATTTCTGTAAGCCTTTCATTTAAAAAATTGTTTAAAACTATCTGTAAAAAATCATTCTCCTGGATTTGGATTCAAACCCAGATCCCAGAAACAACTAAGCTACCCAGGAATTTTCCGCGTGATAACTTTAACGTCGTCACTTGTTGTTAATTTCACTCTTTTGTGAGTTTTTCAGAGCATTTGGGGCAAAATCGAGGGGTCCGGGTTTGAATACCTGTCAAGGCAAATTATAATTTTCACCGTTCTTTCACAAAAGTGGATCTTCATCAGGGGAGAATACCGTTAAAGTTAACTCTGCGGCGAGTTTTTCAGTTCTTTGAATTTAAATATAATTGTCTTACATGTGTCAAATCTAAAGGTTATATTAATGTACTTGCAAATCTGTGAAAAACCAATATCTGCAAAAAAAAACATCAGCCACGGTGGAGTCAGGGAATTCAAAATTAAAGTATCGATATCGAATCAGATTGGTAAATTGATATCGAGGCAGGCATAGTCCCGATCGATACGGAATATGCGAAGGGTAAGGAGGAGGAGTAGGGGTATTGGGGGGGAGCGGCTTAATATTAAGAAGTGGAGGTTGCCGATGGGAATCCCTTCCCTGGGAGTAGGTAATACAGACCTAAGTTCGGGAAAAGATTTCCGTAGTGAGAGCTTATGGGGAGATAGTGATTGTGAAGGAGAGGAAAGGGTGAGGTTGGAGGAAATGGGAGTTATATATCGGGTGAAGAGCCTTGAGAAGAGGGAAGGAATTATGCGAGAGGGGGCGGAATGAGAATATTCAGAGAGAGAGAGTGGTGCTTGAGGGAATGATGAGTGGTAGGGTCGGGCATCTTCGTTGTGGAATTTGTGGGTGGGTGTGTCAATAGGTCATCCGCGCCATTTCTGAACCGGCGGGTGCTCATGACGTGGAAGGAATTCCGGTCGGAGATATTAAAGCGAGTGGAATCAGCAAAGGTTTGCGGATGATGATAATGCTTTTGATCTATCCAGTCAACCGTAAAATTGCATTGTTGGCTGAATGATAGGAGAGTTGAATTGTAAGGCATCCACTCAAGATAAATCGTTGTGAAACGAATGTGAGGCGATTATAGGGAAATGGTTTTATCGAAGAAAGAAAGAAATTAAATGCCTAAACTGTCCGATCAAACTCTCACCCGGATGATTTCTGCTTCGGGTTCATGAAAATGATTTTTTCAAGTGCCGCGGGCGTCTAGTGATGAGCATGCATGGACAGAAAAGTTACATCAGAGTTCATGTCCAGTCTCCTAATTTTGGATTCTTTATTCTACAATAATTAGGATGAGAGCAGTACTTTTTTTAGAAAACAATTGATATCAAATGGATGGCTCGTGTTTTGTTTAGTATTACCGGCAGTCTCTTAAAAACTAAGGCTGATGGTTGCAAAATATAGCTTTAACGAAGCGTTAGAAGTCCTATTTTGACCAGATATTTTTATTTTTGTGGCAGGGAGAAAGTTTCGTTTCGTGAACAAATGTTTTCATTAGATACTTAATCTGTATACGTTTAACCCTTTTGCGTACCCTTTTACGTGGATTAAAGGTTTGGATTATTATTCAGTCCACTTCTCTACCAGCTACTTTTAACGTGGTAGTTTTAGTTGAAAATTTTCAATTGAACTATATAATGCAGATGAAAAATTCTAAGAATAAAGCGAAAAATGATCAATTGATGATCGTGAAAATAAATTCAAAGGCTTAAGCATAACCAGTGCAAAGATTTTTTTTTCAAATTAAACAAATTTCCATAACCAATTGCCCTCCACGCCAAAAAAATGTACAATTGCTTACAAAATACTAACCAAAATTAGGTTGATGTAAAACTTTGTGGGAAAAGATGTAGGGTTTCAAGCTCTTAATCCCTATTTTAAAAAACCCAGCCGAGGCACACTCTTGCACAATAAGAATGAGTACGTCTTGCTTGGCGTTAAAGCGTCGGGTACATACAATAAGTCGGCGCCAATAACATTTTCGTCGGTGGAAAGGCCGTGAATGCGTCTTTGAAACCATTTTGACAATGGAATACTACGACCAAATACCGAGATTTAACTTTTTCAAGGAGGTTCATTCCGAGTCTTATAACCATGTGGCTAATTATATACTTGAAAGGGTGCAAAAAGACAGCCGAGTGAAATGTCATTTTTCATGGCGAATTTCATCTCCTTGTTAAGTAGAATATAATTTCTTCCATTCCTAAATGCACGAAAATTTGCACCTATCCTAACACCGTTGAATCTATGGCCCTCCTCGGTTTATGGCTCAACTCGCAGCAATTGTTGAGAAAACGTACCTATCAACGCACTAGCAAACATAAACAATCGGTCATTAGGGAAAGCAGCGTATTGTAAGAGTATTCCTATGAAAATGAGCCATTTTTCGAGCATACAATTTTGCATTGAGGCCGAGGAAGTGATTTAATGTTAAATTTAATTGTGTCTCAGAGCTCTTTTATATACCATTTATGGACATTATGGGGATTCTTGTGAAGGAAAGAAAAGAGTTCAGCTAGCCTACAATATGCTACAGACAACGATGAAAATAACTTGTTTTTTTGGCGAAAAATGCAGACACCTGCGCACTTGTATTTTAAGCCTTTGCTTTGCTACTTAAAGTAAATTTGTAAGCAAATACCTCTGGAACAAGAATTTAAATTGAAAATAAGAGTCGTAGCTTTTCGTTTTTTGATTTTTACATCACTATTTTGCCTTTTTAAACTTCAATCTTAGAAAAAGAACATTTTTTCGGAAATCAGGTTATCGCCATGACGCGTAAATTTATTAATGAAGTACTTTCTTAATATATTTGCACTTATTGTAGATGTAAATCCTTCATATCTGTGTAGAATTATCAAAATTATAAATAATGAAAATTGTTAATTATAACGTAACAGCAAACATTCTCGTGAACCCACTCTCCACTGTGCCATGAGAGCCACATTAGACAAAGTGCTCTTGTCCGAGGCAGGAAATGGTGAGGAAGGCGAATACCAATCCGAGACTTGGGTAGAAGTCGAAACTAGAAGCCCTTTTTCGTCCGAGGAATATAGCTTCCTTAAGTGAGTGGGTCGCTTTCGTTCAGACCAAGCTAATACCAATCTCAGGTCTTATTCCTCCACCCTCTTTCCATATCCTATTACTCCTTCCGAACTGACCGATTTAAATATTCACTTAATGAGCATTAGTAGTCATCAATTCGCAAAATGGTTTTCTGCAGCTCACCGCTAAAATATCCTCTCTTTTTTGCACTATTCCAAGATTATTCTACTATTTGATGTCCTTTATTATTCTCCTGGTGGATGGATAATATTCCTTCATATTTGTAATATTCTTGGTCTCCCTCTGAAATTATTCACATTTATTTCATTTCAATGTTATTTGAAATATGGTGCTGTTTTGCAGAAGTATTCTCAATTGGTTTGTATCTCCGTCTTCTAAGAGAACCTTTGTTGCATTTTTTTCTTTAGGTTATCTTCTTCGGCCTTCATTGTTGATTTTTCCCTCTTCTAGATTTTTTCCATTATTTTAAAACTGCTTGTTTCCAAGGCTTCGAAAATCTTTGGCTCAGTAGTTGTTATAGTTCTGGTTTCACTGGTTATACTAGTTTACTTCAAACTTATACTTTGATTAAGTGGTTTTTTGTTTCCTGGCTTTGGTTTCTGCTGTTGACAGACTCTTCTTCTTCTTTATTAATGCTATTTAGCTAAATAATCTTGTTTATACCAATCGCCGACGACCCGAGATGTTTTCAATCGTAGCCCAAATAATCTAATTATTTGATATATAGGGGCCAAATAGTTTCACATTCACAGGTCAAAGGCGAGAAATTGGATAAAGAATGAAGAATACTTTCCATGTTCATAATTTAAATGTTCTCAAATGTGATTTTTAGTTCCACTGGAAGTTATAGACCAATTGCCTTGTTCTCCATAGACTCAATTGCCGTGTTCTCCATAAGAATTCCTGTTATCCCTCTGTACCGCGCAACTGTCCCTTGTTTCTTTTTGTTACCTCTGACCAATTTATATTCTTTAGTATTATAATTGTAGTCCTTACCTTTGACATTTCAATCTCTCACTAACCAAATTTTTTTATATGTACGTATCTCACTGTTTTTTTTGTACAGCTAGTGTCTTCAAGCTCTAAATAAGAAAAACTTGCGAGATAGAGAGGGAGAGGGAGAGAGCGAGAAGGGGGATAAGTTAGGCTTATTAAATAGGAAGAGTATTAGCTGAAATAGAATTTGTTTTTCCCCTACACATACTCTCGGCGAAGTCTTCCACCAGGTGAGATATATTGTTTGAGGTAGCTGTCATCACTTTGGCTAGCGAATCCCGTTCCGATTTTGGAGAGTTTTCAGATGAATTTCCCGTCTATGCTATGGTGCTTTATCCAGTGGATGGGATTATAATGTTCCAATCCGTCGAGTTCTCTAGTTCAAAACCTCGTTTCCTCCTATTCATGCTCTATTATCATAGAAATCCTGCCTCTCACCGTCAATCCAAATTGTTCTCCATGCTGAAGTTACCTCAGATATCAGTCGCCTCTGCAAATAATCAACCGACGATGTATATTATTCCTCAGGGTCCTTTCTTGATGGAAATAAAACTATTCATAACCTTTGAGATTATCTAATGTTTTTATACCAAGTTTTATGGTTTTTAGAAAGCATAGCTTCGATTAACTTAAGTCATTAAAGGAACACCATGGTGTAGTCTGTCGTCTCATTCAAAGAGAAGATGCTGTTTTTAAAGTGTTCTAAGGTAGGAAAGCCAATCATGGATGGAAGAGCCTTCCTTGGAATATACCACTATTTTGGGAGATGTAAAGCCTTATTCTAGGCGTTGTATTTGGAAACGCCAACCTCTCTTCCGCTGATATTACGACGGGCGTTGGAAAGCAAGGATCTGTTGTTCGGGATTAATCAACATTTGTAAACACAACTACCAGCGCCTGCACGCGTCTTTCTCGAAGCCAAGGATCAAAAGTTTCCATGTTTACTGTAATTTAAATGAAATGAAGCCATGCGTACGCAAGTATAATTATTATTAGTGACAGAGTAAAAATATAATTGGGAACGAATAGTAAATATGTGACTTGAATGGGAACTTTCCGCTTAGGGCAAGTGAATATTTTTGTTATTTTGTGTATAATTTTAGAAAGAGGTTTTTACTTTGAAATATTCTAGCTGTGCCGTAAGAAATAAATGCGCTTTTTATTAAAAGGAGGCGAGTAACTTCTTCGATAATAGCGGTTCATTTGACATAATTGCTGAGTGAATGAAGTTGCTATTCATGCATAGCCCAATTCTATTGGAGTCAAATATTGATCCATTGATTACTCTGTCACTTAAAAATCGATGGCATTGTATTCAATGCCTGATATTGGCTTTTGTAGCTCTAAGGCTAAGTCACATTCTAAGTAATATTATAAGTTTAAGAGATCGGTTTTGGAATCACCCTAAGAAACTTGATTTGCAGCTTTATGGAAAATAGCGCTCGAGCTAAAAACCCGTGACGGATGGGGTATAGGCATACAATTACTATTTTCCGGGCGTTAATAATTGATGGTAAGGCCTTGAATAAAATAAAGAACGAACTATTTTTAAATTTCCTAAACTGAAAATACGAAACTAATATCCATATCTCTAAATGTCAAAAATATGATGAACTAATATTTATTAATCTATATTGCCCATTTTAAAGATTTTATTTAGTTTTTAGTAATAATTAGGAATAGTAACCCAATGGAGTGTCGCACGAGGCAGTAATTAGGAGAATAGTTTTTTCTGGAATTTATCGAAAGGACTGGATAAGACCTTTTGTATGCAAAGATACATTTCAGCCCCGCGTGTCATTGGAGGCTTCGAATTTGGTCCCACTCTGGTGGTAAACAATTCTCATTGTGACTGAGACCCTTCTTTTGTTTGTTCTAGTTCTTTGCATTTCGACGGCGGTCGGCGGTGTGCTCAAGGCACAATGGCTCGTGGGTTTATGCGTGGGGGGCACTTGAGGGGAAAGTAGGGAAATTGCGAAGGTTGCCGAGAGGGCCGGGTCTTTTGAGCCAAGGGAAGCAGAAGGGAAATAGTCTGGGCATTAGTCACGCCGCGGGACTCTGCTTTGCTTACAGACGAAGGGGGGTGAGCGCTTTAAACCCTCGCAATGTTGTTTGAGGGAATGCCCTTAGAGAAAGAGAGGTGGCGGTGGAGGAGGATTATGGACCGCGCGATCATTGAGTTGGCTCGCTCTTTGCATACCACCCAGCTCAATTACGGCTCGACTTTAAAGGTTGACGGCGTCCTTCCCCTTTGGATATGTGAGGAACCAAAGCCGTTGGTGGATACTGCCCAAAAAGTATCACACTTAAGTTTAATATCTGAACTTAAGAACAATTTTTAAAATCACTCAGAGAATTGTATTGCTTGTGTTTTTATATGAGATTTGGTTTGATCAAAATTTTTTCTAAAAACCAATTGGGATAGTAGAAAGGATTTAAAATTATAAGAAATTTTACTTCCTTATTGTATAATTTTTATTCAAACTGATTTATTTCGTCACAGATTACCACCTACGGTTTTCTGAGTTTTATAGTTTTCGTAGAGAAAGGAGAATTTGAAAACCATTCATTCTTTTTATTTCACAGACCTAGGCGGGTAATATTCATTTTCTAGACAAAATTGTCAAAAATGCTCTTGTATGCATGAAACTTTGTCAAAGAAAGGAGGAAAGGGGGGGATAAATTATGGAAAAAAACTAATGAAGTCGTTTAGTGTAGTTTAGTTCACACAAAAATGAAAAATTTCAAATTTAAGTCTGGTGTGCATAGTTTTGTTCATGAATTAACTCGCAAGAGGAAAAAACAGTAAATTTTACAGTGCAGCGGAACTAGAAGAAATAATGAAAAATATATATAAATGTGGTATCAAATAGTTATTTTAAAAGAGCTTTAGTTTTCCATCGCTTACTTTTATCAATGAATTGATCTTAACATAGGAACACTTATTGTAAATTGCCACTGGAAAAAATAACCACCAGAGCCAAGAGTGGAACTTTGGTTTCCAGATTTTTGGAGTAACGCATCGTCCCAGCTTTCTAATTATTGCTGTAATGTTGAGGATTCAAATAATATAGATGTGGTGCCCTTGTGATCCGTCTTAGTATAGCAGCTCAAGTTGAGAAAAGGGTTTCCAAGAACACTCAGCCCATGAGGCAAACAGCCTTGTGCAAGTTATTTTGCCGTGATTATCTACGTTTGTGCTATTCACGTATTTTGTCGGCGTGTAATACGAGGATAAAATTACGAAATTTGGTTTCATAAAAAGATACACCTGAACCAGGATCAAAAAATTTTCTTTTAGCTTTCCAGGTGTCCTGATTTAAAGTGGACTGAAAGTTTTGTAGACCTCTTCTATCAGGATATGAACAATGAATGCTGAAATATATTAGTCCAGTTATTTGGGATCAGAAGAATTAGATGTTAGGCCTTTTTCTTTTACAATTTAATTATTGCAAACATCCTTATCTAGTTTCCATCTAACGTGGTTGCAGAACATTTCATTGCTAATGATACGTTGGAATTGCTTCTTTCAAATATTTGCAATCAATAATCGAGTAAATTTAGTTCTTTTCGATCCACAATACAAGAGAATTCAAATATTTTAATTCCATAAAATTAGGGTTAGTTTTTCTCCAGAATTTAGCAATATATGTAAATAAGAGTGATCCAATAAATAATGGAGACTTATCAAATTATGTGAATTTATCCTCTCTATCGGTTAATATGTTTAGTGACATAAAATTTGCGATATTTAAAAGGCATATTTGACTGCCAATGAATAATTTTAATTTTAATAATATGTAGCACCTTTGCTATAGTATTTCATGATACCTATGTATTTTATGGGATTATTGAAATCGGAATAAAACTCAATTAGTTCATATCTTGACCCCGTTGTCACGAATAAATGCTTTTAAGAGATAACTTTAAAGTACTTAGGGCACATCTAACGTTCGAATAAAATTTTTTATTAATGCGCTAAGAGTGACTGTTAATATTTTTCTTCCAACTATCGCTTCGAGCGCCAATTTTCTTCCTTCACAAGCATCCCAAAATATACAGCAATGGAAACTTTTTCTCTTTAACTGCTAAAGAATTTAAACGTATAGGAAATATATTGAAACTAGAAGTCTTTGTTGCATAAGTCATAAACTGCCTTTGAGCATAAGAGAGGCAGTATTCAGTCAGAAATATGGTGTGGAGAATCGTTTCTAGTCAAATAGGTCGCATATGCCTCTGACTGATAAGGAAACCTGTTTTACATTGAGGGCCTTGCACCTTGCATGCTGACAATTTTGCTAATTATAAGGGCCATTAACCGCTTTGACAAAGTAATATTTTCGTTATTATTTTCCATCAAATCAACGATATTAATATTTTTCTAGCAAAATATCTTATAATTTTTATAAAACTATCAATTTACCTGCTACAGATTAATCTTCCCAATGACCTCTGCCCTATTCATCAGAATTCTTGAATGAAAATATATGAATGAAACAAATAACATGATTTAATCCATCTCAATCGCTCAACTTACTGTATTGGGCGTCGTTGCTCTCAGTATTTTTACTATTAACATCCCTCCTAGGCTGCTATATGTAGACTTTATTTGATTCTCCTCCATAACTCTGTTCGTCCGTTGCATTAACCGCCATACCCTTTGTTGGCTGTTGACCCACATAGTATGCAATTTTTCTCTTCTATTCCCTTTAGTTCTCATTGAATATATATTTCGCTCCAACTCTTCACATCTATTAGATCATCATTCCTCTTTCAGTTCATTTCGATTGTTTCCTGTTCCGATCTGTTGCTGCTAACGTTGTGAATGCTTTCCTCCATCTCGCAAGTATATGCTTAAAATTTTTGTTTTATGAAGTGATTACCTACTCAAGTTGAAATTGACAGCTGTTTGTACAACTTAAATTGAATGGAATGCCTCCTTGTCCTTGACTATTCTATACATTTCTTTTGATTTATTCAGCACTTGTGGTAGAAATTCATAGATGGCATACATTTTTCACATGCTCTTCATTTGATGCTAACGAGTGTTCATGGCGTTTAATGTTATTTTCAAAATCTGTGCAGGTAATTAGTTCCATATAAAGAGACATTTCTGGTGAAAAACAAAATAAGAGAAAACAATATGCGAAAAAGTCGAGCGGTATTTACTGCTCTCTGTTTGCTCAAAACATTGTTGAAAAGCATCAGATAGAACATAACTTGGAGAAGTATTATCGTAGTGCTATGTGAAGTGATAATTATCGCAATGTTATATGAGATTCAAGAATGAACAAGTTCTTACATGGAATAAGAAGAGTTGACCTTGATTAATAGAGGAGAAATGGCTTATGGATACATTTTGTGACATAAAAGCCTCTTGAATGCAAAAATGTGGTTTAATATTGTTGTAAATAACTTCCAAAGAATGCAAAAAAATAAGATAAATCAAGCTGATGCGATGATAAACGTTTAACCATAATGTATGGTGTGAGATGGGCTCTTACGCCAGTGCATGCATTATTATATGTACTAGATGCGACTGCTTTCAAATTAAAATTATACCCAGCTGCAAGAGTTGCAGTAGGTATAGGACAAACTAAAAAGGTATATCGAAATCCAATTGAGGAATGAACCATTATATAGAATGGAAATGAAAATTAAGTAAAGAGCTGTAATTACGCAAACTTTAAATTGATGATTATTAATGAATATTATTGGATATTGGAGGACACTGAAAAGCTGTTTTAGTATTTGATTAATTATAAATTTTTGCATTGTGCCTACCAAATTATAACCGTGAAACATTATTCCATTATGGTACCTTGAGCGAGATAGTTCCCCAATCATAACGGAGATCATGTTCGAATAATACTTTTGAATTGCAGCAGCTGTAGGAAGTTTGATTTAAATATTGCATTATTATTTGTGTAAAAGTTTACTTTTATATGGCTGAAATTCTAAGGAATCAAAAATATCTACATAAGTCATACTTTTGACTCATTTTATTTATGCCGCACGTTAAGATTACATCACAAGAGAAGTTTCTTTTGCAATTCTTAGGAATTTCTGTGGTGTTAATATTATTTATTTTGACAAATAATTGAAAAACATAGAATCTACACGGTGTCAATTTATTTGCGAGGTCTAGCAGTTAGATATTTCTTATATTTTTACATATGTCTCTCTGGAGTACATACACGTACCATAACCTATGTAGTAACTGATATTTTTCGTTACTAGTCTCAGGAAGGGTAAAATGTTCTTCTTAAAAATGAGATGAAACTCATTGATTTCTTGGTAAAATGCTATTTCACTCAAGCTAACATAAATAAGGATATATAACGAGGAATGAAATACACGTTATTTTTCCTCATTCACAGGCATCCCTGAAAACCCAATTCATTTGCGAAAATAAATCAGTTTTTCATTTCTCCTTTCCAAAAGCAGCTTTGGGGTGAAAATAAGCCCCTTAAGAGGATAAAACGCCCACACCTCTGCGTGGTGAGGTGGGAGGTTGGCGTGTAACTTTACCGTAACGTAACTAACGGCGACGGAATCCATTAGGGATTTCTAAGGGTGACATGACACCCTTGTACTTCGGGCCAGAGAGGAGAGCTGAGAAACCGATACAGGAAACTAAGATCCTGGACCAAGTTTGTCCGAAGGCAGTTTCCTAGAACCCTCCCCCGCGCCATCTTTTTGCTGCGTTCCTAGAATTTCAGGGAGAGCCTTGACACATTCCCTACTGCTCTCCAAACCCCTTAAAACCAGCCTCCTCATCCCATATTACCTTCCATCTCTTCTCTTTTCCATCCCGAAAAGATTTCGGTCGAAAAATGCCTGAGTAAGACTCCACTCCCTTAAAGCATCCTTGTTAGTCCTTATTCCCTTCCCACACTATTCGGCATGCTCAAACGGGCAATCTTTTTTCCCAGTTGTCTCACAAATATGAACACATACCCGTCACATCGTTTCATTTCCGGGGTGACAGTCCAAATAAGACGGCTGCTCAAGAAGTAATGCCTCACATTTTTCTTTAAAACTGCCCATTTTCAGAAATTAGTACGTTGAAAAGTTCATAACGAACGTATCTTCATAAGTTGTAAAGCCTAATTAGATTATCATGACGCTGTGGTATCTTACATCTGAGTTCTCTGATCAATTTTGTAAACATAACATATGCCAGATTG
Source organism: Ceriagrion tenellum (assembly GCA_963169105.1). Taxonomy (NCBI): domain Eukaryota; kingdom Metazoa; phylum Arthropoda; class Insecta; order Odonata; family Coenagrionidae; genus Ceriagrion; species Ceriagrion tenellum. The sequence goes on from OY720643.1 coordinate 75,914,531, forward strand.
CAAGACTAGGCTCGAAAAAATCCAGTCTGGCATAAACAAATGAGCTAAAATAATGTAAATTTCTTTGTAATTTCTCTTCTTTTATAACCTATTTTGGATAATAACACAAACTGATTTGTTCACTACTAATTTGGATGACGAAGAGGTAATAACAGCAAGGCCTGGCTCCATAGTCAGGGCAAAAACTTGTACCACCTACGTGCCCCAGTGAATCGCTGGAGGAAGGCAATAGAACTTGAAGGCGATTGTGTGGAAAAATTGAGTGAGTAGATAAAATATCATTATTTCATATTAGTAAATTTCATGTTGGTGGGAAAAACAATTTTCGAGGTATAAATTGGGGTATTATCTTATGGGTAACTCTCGTACTTGCGTTCATAAGCCTATAATGCTGACTTTGCTTTTATAATTACCTCCCTGAGGCCAAGTACTCTTACCTCAACTTCCCTCATACATTTCTTCATTCACACTAGTGGGGTCTCTATGGATATACTTCAGTATTTGTGAGACAAGATTAAGGCTGTAACAAAGAACCACCCAAAGTAATAATTACTGGAATAGTCAGTATGTTAATTGTGATTTTTCAATGCATGTACGTTACACAAATACTCTATGCGAATATTCAAGAAATTCATGCATATATACCCTTCATAAAGGCTCTAATTGGGAAAAGTGTTGTTTATAACGTCTTATTCTTGATAATACGCATATAAAACTGTTTTAATGATTTTCTACACGATTTCCTAACTTTGTATGCCTCTTTTTATTCTATTAGAACTCTTCAAAATTAATCCTCTTATACTTAAGTTTCCCGATTCCGATTTTTGTAAGTCTCTTCGACCGTCACTGCCATAAATTTTGAATTTTAATGTTGAAATGTTCTTTTTTTCAAAAAGAACATTTCAACATTGTGAATCCCTACTATAATTCATCTCTCATCCTTTTTCTTTACATGACCTAACCGGCAAAGCGCTCTACTTTTATATAAGCCCTCTACAACTTAAAATCCACTTTCTTTATGTCCCGCTTATTTCTAATCTTATCCTTAGTCCTATTCCCATAAATACTCACAGATGACCCACTTTTACTGCTTTTAACCTACCATTATACTTATCCTGAAACTTATGTTTCATTGCCATATAATAGTGCTGGACAAAAATCATATCTCTTTGCTTAAATGTTTTGTTTATCTAGTGAAACAATCATTATTTGATATGTTCAGCATTTTTGTCGTGCATCTATTTATCCTGTGTCTTTTCCTAATATTCCTAATTTTTTATGTTTTCCGCTGTTTATTCTTTCTTAAGACCGCATTTCCACCTATTATCATCATTTTATGTTTTATAGCTTTAGCGTTAAAATAAGGATGTAACCAAAGCAGAATGCTCACAGAAAATGTTTCAACATCTTCTTGGGGACTTCTTCGAAACATTTAGCGGTTAGTATTTAATGCCATGCATAAACGTTTCCGATCCGTTCACGATTTTTCCAAACATGTAAATTTCTAACGGGTCATATTTTTGATATCTTGAATATAGAATATATTTTGGAGCCATGGAGGGTTAAAATTTAATGTGAGTCATTTAGTCTCTTAACGATTACAAGAATTAGTGGTTTATTTTTCTCTCTCATTACGGTATATCATCGCCTCAGGGATCTTCTGAGCTAGCTTCGATCAGCTTGTCTCGCAGTTTTTCCTTTTTTTGTTTTGTATCTTTGACTTATAGTTTTATTTTATATGCAGAAATGTCTTTAATTTAATTTTTATTCTACAATTTCTGTTACTTTCCTGTAGCCCATTTCTTTTTCCTTGTCTCATTTCAGTTTTATTGAGCTATCGTCTTGTTCCACCACGTTGCCTTCATTTTCTTTCCGGTCGTTTTTGCTATTGCATTTCTGCATGCAAATTTTATGGCCACTACGATACTGCTAAGGCTTCTTATTTTCTATCTCTGCTATCTTCTTCCTAACTCAGCTTCTCCACCAACAACTTGTAAGTTTCTTCCAGTTGGCCTCTGTTTCATCGATGATCCCTTTTTCCAAATTGATATTTGCTCTGTTGGTTTAATTGTGCTCTTTTTTATACTAATTAATAATTAATTAATGGTGGTAGACAAAAAATTTAACTCGTCTCAGTTTATCACCTCTCGTTCAAGTGTTTTTATTAAAGTCGCAAAAATATTTGCACCTTAGTCGGAAGGAATTTATGATATGAGTTCAGACTTTTTATTTTCATATCTAATCGCCTTATAAGTATTAGGTCCTCCTACTTTTCATCTCTGGAGTCAGTCCTGCCTCTAACCCTATTGGTTTCTGGCACTTCGTTTCCGGTCTTCCAGAAAACTGTTTATCAATTCCTCAGTGTTGAGCGTCCAAACGCCTGGTGCGGAGGATTTTCCTTGTCCTTATCATCTTTGTACTCTCATAGCTTGATTTCCTCTGTAGCCTCACTTCCGAACTCTGGCATTGTTACTAACGAGTATGACTGTTCCTTTCAGTCGCGACGGACATCTCAGCTGTTTTTAGGTAGGACCAGATTAATTGTCAAGAATCGTTGCCCGGCCCCCGATCTATTGTAGGTGGTATAGGCCAAAAATGTAGTCATCATTTTTATTTATAAATAACTCAATTATCGTACACACAATACAAAGTACTCTTCACCCCATCCTAAATGTTTTTTTCAGATTAGGTTTTTGCACAGATTACTACGTTCCAGGTCACTTTTCGCGCACACGCTCATGGCAAAAGGAAAACGATATATGTTGAGCGTAAGCAAATTTGACATAATGTACAATCAGTTGATTATGTATTGCGTCCAGCCACATTTATAGATCTTCGAGTTTGCAAAAACGTTAGCATTACCGCTTGCTAAATTGAACAAGTTAATTTATAATAATTAAAAAAATATATATTTCACTGAGAAGTAATTAAGGGTGAGTGGAAATGCTATTAAGGAAGGGGGTAATAAGGGAATGGGGAAATGGAGAGGAAAATCCTTACTCATCATAAGCCTACTCTTATCGTATCGCGCTGAGTGAATCATGGTATTATGCCCCATCAGACAAAAGTGTCTTTAAATAGAGTTCCTCTCCACGCAGTATCTAGGAAGCGGCAGGGATTTCAATGAAAATATCTGTCTCAAGGCTTGTACCACAGACCCTCCTGGAGGGAAGCCCCCTCTAGAGGGCTTGCTTCCAGGTGGCCACTGCCACTTCACCATCTCGATTCCAGGGGCTAATTATTACATGCTGATTGCTTTACTTAATTTTAGTTACTATGCGGTATTTAGTTACTATGCGGTATCCACAATGAAGTATATATTTTTAGTAATATTAGGTCTAGTGTTTAAAGTGAATAAGATGAGTGAATTTCGCAAAAAATTAAATAAGGCCATCGCTGCCTTTAGTGAACGCATGTATCTAATACACTGCGTTATCTTGGAATTTTCACAAGGACATGACAGTGATAAAAACACATCGATTATGTTCGATTATCTCCAAGGTTTACGAATTTTTCGTGCCCAACTTTACGTATTCATAGGGTAAAAATGTACGTCATGCAAATTATAACATTCAGCTATCTTACCTATGACTATGATGTGCTAATTTGAACGTTGAGTGGCCTGTTTGTTCTATTCTCTTAATGGAAAGTGATACAAAAATCTGCCGTTTGCTAATCAAAGGTTGCCTTTCACTGCAGTCGAATAAATACTTATTCAAAAAGTCTCGCCTTTCTGCTTCAACTCTTACGGCTTGATTCTCCTCATCCTTGCATTCTTGTTCTTATCTAATTCATTCTACCACATTTCGGCCGTATTTGTGGGCGTGTCCACGCCAGTTTTGATACTATGGAGGTATAGATACTTTTATTGTGTTCCCTTACAACTGTGTGCAGTGCGGACTGAGTATGGTGAATTTACACAAAATATCTCTTAGCCACAAGAGATATCACAGTGTAGCCAAAGAATCTCTATCCTTGATCCATACATCACCAAAGACGTATATTATGATACTTTATCAAGGAACTGAACTTTAATGTGATTGCTCCAAATATCCCACGTTTACACTGGGAAACTTGAGCAATGTTTCCGAATGGAAAAAGCGGTATTGTCAAATTATGTAGAATCCCTTCCTATTAGCGTTTAGTGAATAGTCTTCAAATGGGAGAGGGAATAGATGGAACCTTACCGCGCAAGAGCAAAGGGAAAAATTAAGCAATTTAAACGTTCAACCGACCGTGTAGATAATGCGTAAGTGGCGCTGTAAATAATCCATAAAAATAATATAAATAATAACTTGTCTTTATTATGAGCGAATTTAGGAATTCCCTAGAGTCATCTCTTGCAACTAACTTTTCTGACGAACACAAACACCCACGTCCTGGGCTGTGAATATTCTACCCAGGTGGCATAAGAACCCGCGATCCTTGGGTTAGCAGGCGAGGACTTTACCCCGCTGCCACCGTTGCGGAAATTCCATCTTATTGAAGTGATATACCTTGGTAGAGATCAGCAGGATGATGTGCGTACGGAATAAATATGAAACAAAATTAATTGTTTTCGCTAAAGTTATGTTTGTTTAGTATATCACCCTATAATGCTACTCATAAAATTATATGGCCTGATTGTGCGTTAATACCATGTTTGGGCGGATTAAGTTAAGGAAAAGGATTTACTACTTTCGCGCTTCCAGACGCCATTTAATGTCGTATTTAATCTACAATTCTCACCTTGTCTATAACCATTTACCTCCATTTTTTCTCCATCGTGGGTAAATTATGGATTTTCATGAATCAAAGTTACTGCCTTGAAACCGAATCTCCGTACATCGCCTGCACAGATAAATTTCAATCCCTCATTATCTCCTCCAGTCACAAGAAAACGTCCCTTTTCTCTCTACCCACATTTCAATCCTCCAACTCCCCTCCTTGGAAGTCGTTCCTCCGGCACCACTTTCTTACCAGCTTCCCTTACGAGCTCTTTTCCCCTCTCCGTCCCAACTGCGCCACCCTATCAACAGACGCGTCACTCCTCCACCTCATGCAATTCTCAAGATGCTTGCGTCGACATTGACATTTCCACCCCCCTTACTCCCTCCTTCTCCCCGTCTCGACTTGACTGTTGCTTAGCATTTAACGACCGTACTGGAGTGAGTGAGAAGGAGTAAGGAGAGTAAAAGGCAGCTGGAGGAAGTGGCGGGTATATCATGGAGCACTCTAGATTTCCTTTCCTCCTCCTCACAAACTTAGCCAGCTAACAAAAACTCCATCCAATTCCGGAAACTTTAACTGGATACCGCTAATTCAGCCATCCCCGATAATATCATATCTGTTTTTATTACTTTATAGATATAATGTTGACTATTTAGAACAATCTTGTAGCTTAATACCGTTTTCTGTGCAGTAAACCTATCATGATGGTGGTGAGCGTATAACTTTCAAAGTTCTTCCTGATGATGTATTCATTCCTTCATATCTACCTAATTTCTATTCTCAATCTTCTGTTTAGAACTTCTAATAAGTTGAATTGGCATGTGATAATTATAACATTTAAATTAAATTGAAGACTCGGATGGGAATTTAAACCACTGACAAAAAGAAATTTTAAGTAGCAAAATTCAGCACCTTGCTTTTCATAAACTTTATTTGGAAAATCTTCGTCTGGTCATATATGGAACATAAATGGCTTCAAATCGCTAATGATATGGCATAAAAAACTAGCATATACTTTATTTATCTCTTATAAGGCCTCATATTTTTTAATTCATTTCTCATTTTCCGCTTATTTTATATCTTATCTCATTTTCCGCTTATGGACGACTCTGGTTCCATTAAGTCTTGGCATTTCCATTCCAATGATCAAGCGTATCCCTACTTATGAATATTTAACTGAAAACATACATTTCTCTTGTGAAAGATTAATATATCCTCCTGTCCTCTTCAGTTGACTAATTGATGTATTCATTTGATTTCCAATTATATACTTTTATGCAAATCCATATGAAAATGTTGACAATTTTCAACAATTAATATTTTCCAGGATGGATTTTTCATTGACTTTGAAATTAGCTGAGATCATTATCACACCACTAATCAGAATTGCATGGTGATAAAATTGATTAAATTATAAGCAAAATCACACTGTGTTTGTTAAATTAAATATCGGGTTAAAAACTTTGGAAGAGTAACTGTTCGAGTGATGGCAAAGTCTACCTCCAGGAACCAATTTTGTAACAATGCCAAGATTTTTTCCTCAAATATTTGAAACAGGCAAAGTCTCATTGAGTGAAAATAAATTGATGATTCCTTTCAATACTTACGGCAATTATTTATGCCAGAGAGTATAAACGTGGTCGTCAAAAGCTTTATACGATTGAGACGATGTAAAACATTTTTTTCTAATGTCCGTTCGTTTATCTTGAGGCAATAGTTTAGACTAAGAAGCAGAAAAGAAAGAAAAAATGAGAGAAAGAACAGAGCTAAATATTGATCGTAGTATTTCGTTTTGACCAATTTGCCTAGAAATATATGAAGTACCAAAATTTCTTATGCTTACTTTTCTCCTTATTACCGCTCTCTACGACTCTCATATTGGCATCCGCTGACGCACGCTTTTGTGGTGGTTATCTGGACTGGATATTGATTTCAACCTCTTGACAACTACATTCTCTCATCTTTCCTTCTCCGCGAATAATTTCTTTAATCCAAAAACCAATTTTTTTCTTTCCCTATTTTATCTTGAAAACGTATTAATTCGGCAATTGCTGTTACGTTAAACAGAAAAGCGTTCTATCCAGCCAATTCAATGTATGGGAGCTAACAGTTGGTTGAAAAAGGTAGGGGTAAGACCCTCCCAGAATAGAGATACCGTGGCTGGATCCTGAGAGGAACTAAAAGGGAGAAGTAAAATTACTCATGGAAAAAGACCTTACACTCAATTCGCCTTCCATAAATCTGGAAGCCACCCAATAATAGATTTGATGAGCCGCGGTTGGAGAGTAGGAGAACGCCCATGTTAGAAGCAGGAGAAAGGAATGCTTACAAATGCAACAGCCTGCCCTTGTCTGCGCCTATAGACTTCCCTAAATGATCCTCTGGGAGAAATGTGAACGGCCAGGGGTTCTTCCCCACCCCAAGGATAATAGTTGTAGACCACGTGACCGATATTGGATTTCACTCCGCAGCGAAAGAGGGCAAAGTTGAAGTAGAGAAGGTATTGAGAGTGTTTGAAATGATGTAAAGTCATAGAGGACGAATCATTTATTAAAAAAATGTTTTTTTGGCGGTACATCCGAGTGGAGAACAGCTGGGAAACAACAGGGGCCTATTATATCGGAGTATTTATGTGATGTGATATGCTCAGTCAAACGCATTAAGGCCACTTCAAACGGTACATTTTATTGTACAAACGAATGCACCATAACATTTACAAGAAACTGAATGGAATTAGAGCAGGTTCTATTTCACGTTAAGTCATTCAGACAATCATACAATTTGCCGCTCTGCACGATACAATTTTCCTCACGCACGGGATCATACATTCGTTTGTACAATAAAATGTACCATGTAAAGCGGCCTTTAGAATAGATACTGCCATGAGACCTTGGCCTTAACCTACTTCCACCCAGAAAAATTTCTTTTTGCGATTTTGGTGAATTTTCGGTATTTTACGCATATGGTTACATGAAGTACTCATGAAAACATTTTCGTGTGGGTGACATTGAACGAAGCAGTGTTTACAAGTTGATTGCGATAAAGTTTTCGAATCGTCCAGAATGTCATATACTCACCGCGTCAGGGTATAGCATATGGCTACGGTGGGCGGAAATGGGATTTTAGGGAATTGAACCACGGATCTCGGACTTTCGGTTATTTCAAAAGCTTGGAAATTGCAATGGTCCATGCATCAGCTCGGAAAATTCCAATGGTTCAAAGACTTTTACCCGTGACTGGCACATTTTTTATTATTTAAATCTATGAGAGATTACCAAGTGTTTTTTATTCAGCATGAATATAGACTATTTTCACCGAGTACAGTTCACCTAATATAGTTAAATTTATTCTATTTTTTATTATTTGTCTGGGTTCATACTAAAATTATTGGCAGGGAACAGGCGTAGACTCCGCCGCAACCTGCCTCATCCACTGGTCGTTAAGGCTCACCTTTCAAATTTTAGTCAGCACACAGGTTGTGCGCCTTTTAGAGATCACTTTCAATCTGAATACCCATTTATACCGGGATATAGGCTCTTTTTTGCTTAAATTAGATGCCCAAATTGAATGTTAACAATTAAACCAGAAAAAAATAACAATTGGAGGAGGAAATCCGCAGACATAACAAAAGTGTAGTAATGTGAGGAGTATTTTCAATGAGGCGAATGTTTGTCAAAGAATAATGAAAAGAAGGTTGGTGGATATGACGTATTTTCCCGTTGGGTGGTTCCCACTAAAATGTGTAGAAAAATAAACTTTAAACAACGAAAATAAAATATTTTGAGCATTTAAAATGAGGAATAGAAGCCTTTCATATTAAATTATAATCATATACTGTGATGTGGCATTTCCACGCTTAAACTGCGTACATGGTGTATCATGAGAAGGTGCTTACCTTCTGGTCTTATGGACGCATCACAGCTTCAAGCCGTCATCCGAAATGCGTCCTTGGCAAAAAGATGCGTTCTTCAGAGCCTCGAAACTCTAAAAGGCATCTCGGTGTTCTTGAGTTCACGCTTTGCAATGGTTGAAGTTTATGCATCGGACGGTCCCAAATAATTCAGACCTAAAATATAGAAAGCATAGTGCTTTAAACTACAAAATGTATGCAATAATATTTACTCATTTGGCTCCACATTATATCTTATCCTATATTTTAGACAAAATAACGCCAAATATTTAGTACTCCGTTGAGAAATAACATGATCATTATCTGGAGTGATTTTAAGGAAATAAACAATTAGACGGCTTTTCCACGATTCACCTGAGATTTGTATGAGTACATGAAATCGCCGAGGATCTAAAAAATGACATACTGAACTTGTATTCAGATAAAAAATCATTTACAAAAAACGAAGGAAATTTATTTCTCCACACGCACAAGAATTTGGTGCAGATAATATTAAATGAAGTCATTGATTGGAGGAGAACTGTGTCACGGGTGTCAAAGGGTTTGATCTGAAATAAAAAATTCTGTAAGCAAAAGAGGGTCTCATTTTAGTCAAAATAAATACGTATATTGAAGGAACCAACTTTTTATTTGTTCATTATATTTGATAGATTGCTTATTTTCCCAACGTTCTTTTGCCTAACATTTTTGCTGTACGATATGTTTATCAAAGGTTCTTTTTCTCAGCATCTGATTATCACTTGCTGCTCGTAACCAATAATTTCATACTTTTTTCGGCATTGAGATTTCTAAGACCATTCCGAGTGAGCGTTCACTATTTATGCTAAACTCAATCATGTTTTCCACTTTGAAAATGCTCCTTATATTTTCACTCAGGTCTTTGCCCAGCAATTTGTTGCCGGTTATTTCCCAGAATAGGTACTTTTATACCTTAGGTCTCCTGTCGGCTACCGTTTCATGCAGTCTGGCCAAGATTCCACCATTTATGCTATTACTGATTTTATGGTAGCCTAACAAGCTTTACTCTTAACAAACTAAACTTAAAAGTATTCAGATTTTCTTGACGATTTTTTTGTTTGTTTTTTATATTATGACTCCACAAAACGAGGGGAGTATGATAAATTAATGAGAAAAAAATTTAATGTACCGCGTGTGAAGCAAATCCAATCATCTGTATCAAAATTAATTTGATTTACAATGCTCAAAAGAATTCTAATTATCAGCTCCCCTGAAGGCATAAAAGAATGAACTCTAGATGATTTATATGTGCTGCGGAAGGTATGGATTAGAGGGCTGATTGAAAGAAGAAAGTTTAAAAAATGTAAGTAGAAAAAAGTTATGATACGAACAGTCATATTAATTATTCATTAAAGACATCGAGGTATCTGGGCAACTTAAAAACATATTGGAACCATCTAAATTGTTATAGATGAAGTGTAATGCAAGGAGTAATCTTTAACACATTCAATCGGGACATATAATAATGGAAGTCACCAGAATCGGATTAAATTTATCTAAAGTTTTTTCTCCATATTGTGTTTATAACATGTCGTTATATACGTTGAAACATATTAAATGCACAATTTGCAACATTTTTAGCAAAATTTGCACCACATCAATTGACGTGCTCCGTACGTCACGCTCGACAGCACGTAATTCTTTAGCGTGTTGACCACCTTTCAAGATACGTTCCGATTCCCACTACGATTGCGATGAGCCAATTTAGCTAGAATTGATTCATTTTTTACTGACGTAATTTAAAAAGAACAAGTAAAGGATACTCAAGGATATTCTCATGGGAGTAAAAGGGTGGATAGCACTTTTGAACAATGAATGAGTTTTCACGACTGTGAATTTCATTGAAATATATTTTCTCTTTCTCGCGAAGGTTTCCGCGGCGTTTTCCATTACTGCTCGTTGTTTTCGGGTTTTCCAACCGCGTACGTTGACACTGGCCGACAACGGTTTCGGCAGCCATCCTGCTACCGTCTTTAAGTCGAAGGTAGACGGCAGACCTAAAGGCGGTAGCAGGATGGCTACCGAAACCGTTGTCGGTCAATGTCAACGTACGCGGTTGGAAAACCCTAAAAACAACGAGCAGTAATATTTTCTCTTTATAAAATTCACCATAACGTACAAGAATAATGACAAAGTTTTTTTATTTATCATTATATGTATATGTTTATTTTCCCCGGTGGTACTCCCGGAAACAGGGATTCAGGCAGAGCCCTGGACCGCCCTCGCAATCAGGGTAATATATTCTTGTATGCTTCCATAAGCCTTGGGTCTTGCAGACTCTGCAATCCTTTTGTCCGGTTTTCCTTGAGCCAGTGGGGGGAGGTACTTTGGAAAGTGGGAATCAATTGATAAAGGACCCCTTTTGTAGACGGTGAACAACAGTCCTGCTACCGATCCGGTAATCAATTATGCGGATGCGGAATTAATGCCAATCCAGACGATGGCCGTTGTAACACTGATACAAAAATGTATTCAACATCATCATCTCCATGATATGAATACCAATTTTTTCGTGCCACTTTAGGGATTTGTGTTTCTTCGTGTAGTACGCTAAGTATTGATCCATTCGATCAATACCCCCATGTATTTATTGTACTTTACAATACAATTCGGGGTTTATTCACCAAACTGCCCCTCATAGAGGAAGTCGATATTATATCCCCGCTATACTTCTAGAATATCATAAGAGCATCTCTCTTGTCCTTCCACTTCGAAACACAAATCCCTACAGGTTGATTCCATTGCTGGATCATTTCATCCCTGCACAATTGAGCTTGGATACCTTAGGAGGGTTCCCATTTCGGTCTTTCTGAAGCGCCCAGGTGCAGTATCAGCACTCACGGAGCAACAGCTCTCTGACAAGAGAAAAATTGTTGTTATAGTTGTCCATAAAAATTGAATAGCCTGGGCTGAGACCATTCAACAATTTATGAACAACTTTGTCCGTGTGTCAACACCACCAACATCAGGGTCCATCCCACCTGCATATAGATTAAAACGATGAGCTTGCCCATCTGGCACCACCAATACATAAAGTTTCACACCATGTTTATGGTGTTTCATTTTCATACACTGGCGGAACAAACGCCTTCCCCTCCAAACCACCATACACAAATTGATACACTTGGATAATTCACTGTTTCCATTATTTGGTGGAAGTACACTATAATAGGCCCAATTTTGAAAATAGGGTCCTCAGATTTTCCGTTTACGGAATTTCTGGCAAAATGCAGAGCTTGTCTCATCATCATGAACCGGTTCCGGGACATATTGTGGGAGAAATATTGAAGCCCAAATTTCGCGTTAGTACTCCAGTGGTCGGATAGCAGTGTAGGGAAATAATTACCATGTGAAAAACAAGCCCCAGGAAAACTTTGTATTCCTCCACTGATAGGATTTTCCAGTCAGTAATGCAAGCCGTTTTGAAGACAACCCTGAAAAAGAGTTCCTCCGCTAAAACATTTGTTTCCTCGATAACTAACTGAAAAAATCTATCGGTAAATAACAGATCAAAATAATCATATGGTCTGTCCCCCATCGGCTGAATCTTCAGGCCACTATTTTCCAGGAAAGGGATATTCGGAGATTCCACCAGACTATCAACTTATACAAAACCACTCGGCTGAGATGGTGTTAAAGGTCGAGGAGTGAGGGTAGGCGATGGAGAATGAGAAGGGGGTGGGATGGGAAAAGGAGCCGAGGGTATGGTTAGGGGTGGAATAGCGGGACCACTGGCTCTAGGAAAAGGGACCGTAGAAAGCTGGGCAGTGACAATTGCCTCCCTGCCAGACGGGTCCCACACCGACTCTTCATCCTCTGCTTTTTCTTTCTCTCCCCCTTCCCCTTTTTTGGAGAAAAGAAAAATGGCATCACTAAAACAGTTACGTAGTAGTACGTAAAACTGAATCAAAACACTACATAATACTTCTGATTTTACATACATAACCAAAAATTATAGTACATAAGTATAACAAATAATAATGAAGAAAATACATATTTGCGAGACAAAAACAAAACTATATGGAAAAAATGACACATTTACGTCAAACACCTTGGAACCGTAGGTAGATAATCCGATAATCTGACCAGGTTCAATACACCAGTGTATAATGTTCACACATTTCAATTTGTGAAACGCTTAAATTTAGTGAAAATTAAAATTAGTTTCATTCCGCCTACGGAATTAAAAATGATTGCGACTAAATTTCAAGAACAGCTTGAGTTGATATTGTGTTTGACATTCAGCAAATTTCTGGCGTAATCACCCCCTGCCAACCAACTTTTAGGCAGATTTATAGGTTCTAGATGTATTTAGAAGTACATAGATAAGGAGATGTCCTATAAAATAAAACTAATGCATATTTTACGAACCAGAAAGTAAGAAAATATGTTGAAGAGTCACAAAAGAGACTTTTTCATTTGAAAATTTTCGGTGAATAGCTACATAATACATATATACACCGCCACTACATTCAACGCATTTGATCAAACCGCTACTTCTAAACTAGCTGTAACTTTGGCATCATTTCAAGCTTCAGAAATCTTTTCATAAACACTTTTAAACTAAAAACGATATTTACGTAAATTTAGGACGAAACACCCCCCCCCCCCACTTACCGAATTCTGGTGATGTTCCTTTATTTACCGCCTTTGATCTCAACTATGCAGTCGTATCTAAATCATCATGCCAGGAAGATGGACCTGGTTCTAGATAAGGAAAAATAATAATCAAATCAGTTATTACCGATGTCAATGAATGCGGCCCGCATATAATGAGTTGAAATAGAATTTTATGCAGAAAAATAGAACAAATTATTCGAGAAGGGAACCGCAGGTTGCAAAATAAAATAATAAAAACTTACGGAGCTTAGAAGAGGGCAAGAATCTTGGCTTCATTATATAGATTACTCTGCAATAGAAATAATAATTATTAGAAAAAGCATCATAGTATCTCCAAGTACTTCATCCAGTTTTACGCTAAATAAAAAGTTCATTTTACGTAATAATTTTATGTTAAAAATTATAAAAACAAGGGGAAAAAGCTGTCTTCTGCATGAAAAAACAATGTTAGAAGGAAAGTGGTGCATAAATAAAATAAATAAGTTAAAATGGCAAAGAAAAAATAATGCGTACTTACCATGACTGGGAACTGGATATGAAGAAAGCAAGGACGACCCAAAGGATCAACAGGAGTAATCTACGAACGATGCACTCCACACGGTTGCTAGAACCCAACTAAAGGTCAACCGCACGGTCGGAAGCGAGCCGAAAGGGTATTAGTCACGTACAAGGGCGAGGAAAAGAATACACGGCCGAGAAATGGACTACGTCTATTGACGTGCTCCGCGCGGTATGTGTTAAAGGAAGACGATAATGAGATAACACGGTAGTAGATTATGCATTATGATAATTTGTAAAACTTAAGCATAAAAATATTGAGAGAATCATAATACTTCAAGAATAATTCCGAGTGTAATTTAAATTATGATTTAATAGATTAATTAAGAGGATAAAATAATAAACCAAACAAAAGGCTCATTTTGATAAAAAAACGAAGTTGGAATGTTACATATCACATATAATTGTTAAAATGCAACATAAGCTACACTAGTTTACTTACAAATGACTTTTTTCTTTATCCTAATCCTTTTGTCCTTAATCAAACGAAGAGTATCTCGCTCATTAACAGCGATGAAATCGGTCCTTTTTACGAGGAACCGATTTCCTAATAAACGTCTCTTACACGAGGGTTGAATGCATCACCTCAAATCCAATCCCATGAAAACCTGAGTTCAGAAATTGCAATTACACCGTGAGAGCAATTGACACGGCACAACAGACAGCTTTAAACACACCTCAATTCCGCTAAAAGCCTAATCAACCGAAATCGGCCGGGGTAAAAATGATGTTTGCGAAAACCACGAGACTTGCGCCGCAAAACTTCACCGGAGTGCGCCAACCGGAGCAAGTTTCGACCAAGTTTGAAATGTTCGCACAAATCAAGCATAGTTCACCGGGAGGGGATGGAAAAAATAGATACGTTAAGTTCGTCTTGCTCTTGAGTCTCTCGGGGAATGAAGTACTCGCGCTGGATATTGGATGGAGGAGGGCGTTAAAGACATTTTTATTCGCCAGAATCGGCGTATGTGGCCTGATCGGTGAATACATAATTCCTCAAAGTTTGCTACTAGTTTTCAGGGCTTTATAATTACAATACGTAAAAAAATCTTTGATAAACCCTGAGAAACTGATATGAGAAGACTCGGAATATGTTTTGAACAGATGTTTTGTTGCTCATCAGGACAGAAGTGTTGGAACTTGGATATGGTGAAAGAATATTTATTTACTGTTCTTCACCATCATAAATACTTAATTCGACCCATTTCAATATGTCATGTCATTATTAAGGAAGCCTCTAAGGTCAAATTTTGGTATTCCTACAATTTATGTAAGAGTTGGCAGGAGTAAATTAGAGTATAGACTCTTGGAAGTGGGAAAGGATATAAACACGATGAAGACAGAGAAGAGTTCTGTCAATACGTTTAGGATTGTAGATATAGCAAAATATTATGAGCTGAGAGATAGACATGTCCTGTAACTAAGTAATAAATGCGTATCAATTGCTTTAGGATACAATCTACCTGAACTGGGAATTGAACCAACGACGGGCCAACACATTGGTTAGGCAAGTCAAAGGTTCTATTCCCGATTTAGCAGTATAAAGTTTTCAAATTCAAATCAAATTTCAAATTTTAAAATAGAATTGCCGATCTCAGTAGAAATTTAAGTTATCTTAGTCTTAAATTTCAAGTGTTTTCTCATGCTTAAATAAAGAATGATGCCAGCATTAACAAGTCCTACGGTTCGCCATGATCATCACTCATCATTCTGCCACATAAAGAAACGTATCTTCATGACAATTCAGCCACTGGTAGCACTGGTTTCGGCGTTGCCACAGATTCGGTACCAACGAAGAGATTTGGTCTACCTGATTCATGAATTGCGTTCTGTGAACTGAAACTGAGGGAACAAAGATTACATACATCCAAATTAATGCTTAATTGTTGCTAATATATTTCATTTAAAACTTTAAAATAATGTAAGCAATATGGATATGAAATTAAGTAAATATTGTAAAAAAGCACTCCGACGATTTTTGTCAGCACCTTAGCGAGTGAGGAAAGTTTGGTTAGGTTAATATACTCATTGTCCATTGAGGGGGTCGTCAACATCTGGCCATTGTGATAGAGTTTACAATAGTGATCGCCAATCTCCACGAACGCCATCTGCCGTCTCTTTCACATTCCTGGAAGCCACACCCTGTTATGACTCGTCTCACGATAATCTGCCCTTGAGGGTTGCGGTCCCACCGTAAGCGTACATCGGCGATATTTATTGGGGGACACGAGAGAAAATACGCTGTAGACGATTGTACACTGACAAATAAGTGGGCAGAAAATGACATTTAAAGGCGTTGTGTTGTAGTGTTCACCTGTACTCGGCCCAATAGTTGACATCTTTATCGGCATAATACCCTGCAAGCCACCTCAAGGGTATTTAGCAGGGAGTGATTAATCACCAGCATTCATTATAGTGTGAAAGTAACTGTCACCATCATGCACTAAACCATAGATCCTCCACATTTCAGTGGGAAATGGTCTTATCACTTCCTATTATCTTTCTCCTTATTTCCATGTTCATTCTGCCCTTTTTCATCCCGTCCATGCAACCTTTTATTTTTAAACCCTTCCCCTGCTTATCCATCATCATCCCCTTTATCACGGTCTTGAGCAGCCCATCGCCCATCATCTCCCAGTTCAGCCACCTACCCTGCCTTGTTCTCTCTCAAACCTTCTTTTCCTCACCAACCATACCAAGCACTTCCTTGATTGTCTTTCTTTCTGTCTATCGCACCTTCTCCATTCTTTTCTTCTTCCTCATCTGGAATTCCTTCGGTCCATTATCCTCGTACTTTCATAGAGTCAACTTTTCTGCCTCATACAACGATACACTTCCTTATGTAACGCTATTTTCTTCTTTATGTCTTTGTGATTACACTAATTATCTTCAGCGTACTAGCCTAGGAGGTGAAATACTCAACTTGCACACGTTTGCTCCGTCCTGCTTATATTACCTGCCTCACTTTCTTTGTCCAGAAGAAACTGTTGACTTTTTCCTTATCTTTTTTCTTCATTCCGTGGTCAACTCATTGCTTTTCTTTTTCATTTGCTAACTTTTCAATTCTCCTTAAAGGTCGGTTAACAAATCCTTCGATCTTCCGGGGTTCCTTGTAGTCCAGACTTATTATACACTATAACAAAATTATCTATTATTATTATGACCTTATCATCAGGCTTTTTACTTTAATTCCTCATCTAACTCTTCCTATGCGTCTCATGCTATTTCCTCAGTGCACGTTTTAAAATGCAAAGGTGACTACAGAAACATTTCATAATCTCTACACCCGTAACTGCCCATCCCGATTCACCGTCAGCCTCTTTCGACTCTGCCCTCTGGGCCATATATATGTTTGGCGTGAGGTTCCCATCCAGCCAATCTAATCGTATATTCCCGAGTAGCTGCATTATTATTCCCAAATTAATTCAGTCAAATGCTAAATGTTAATAATAATGAGACTAACAGCGATATAACCTTCACGTTGTCACCCGCTACTATGCATAAATGTGAAATTCCACAGGTGACCGAATCGACATAGCTTGAGTCCCGATTGAGGTGAATGTTTTTTCTTTGTGGAATTTTGCACTAAGTCAAATGCCATATCGCAAACCAACAAGGTAAGCAAAGCATCTTCGTTATACTCTACGCATCATTCATCAAGTAGTCTCATTACGCTTATTGCCCTCCCATAACAGAAACCACACCGTTATTCTCCTAAGAAGTGATTTGCTCTGCTCTCCAGCTTTGATAATTTTTTTCAGCAAGACTTGCGCTGCGTGATAAATCAATTAATTTTTTCAGTACTTCTCATATTTTGATGTTTTCTTCTTCTCCGGGAAAGCCTAATTTTTTGTCGAGTTGATTTGTATTTTTATCTGAATTAGAATCATTGCTTCCCCACTCAATATTGCTGATTTTTAATATATGCAATACTGTATAACCTAGTTTCTCTATCAAATGTCTATATAGCTCGTGAAAGAAAACTTTTGGAGTGTAATGAAATCCCTTTTACCATTTAAATTGTAAATTTTTGCATAAAATTGCATTTCTCGTATTATTTTGTTAACAAAAACGATTAAGACTGCATTAAAGCTCGCTTTTTTTGAGCTTGATAATTTTCAAGAGGGCAACCCATGCGTTTACTAAATTTCTTTGTTAAACAGGTACCTGCCTATGGATTCTATAAAACCGAATTTCTGATGCTGCCTAATAGTTTTTAATTGCCCAAGCCTATGGTGTATTAAATTAAAGTGGTTTCTAAGATGGGATTTTGTGCTCCAGCCAACACAGAAAAAGTTGGAAACCCCTGCCATGAAATAGTGATAAACGTTATTCTAGATGGCCGTGTAGAAAAGCCTTATAATTGACTTAGGAATCATTTCGCGCCTCATTATTTTGCAACGCAATCAACTGAAAGTCCCATCCTGTGTTTCACTATTAAGATCACGATGAACAATATGGAAGTGAGTCGTGACTCTTGTCCATGGTTTAGGCGTGCGGTTTGATTGGTCCTTCCACACAGGTCTCTCTCTGCATCTCTCTCTAATCCTTTTGCTCCGGACCCACACGGGTCCTCAATCGCGTGCCGGTTGAAATAAGAGGATTTGTTGCACGAATACGTACGAAATGGACTGAAGAGCAACGCTAAACCCCTTTTGTGTGTATCGTAGTCCCTGCGGAAGGGTTGGACCTCGTTGTCTGATTAATAATTTCCGTGAACTGATCCTATCTCTTTCTACTCGGCAGTGTACATACTGAAATATACATATACATATATATGTTTGTGTGTAGATGTATACAGGGAGGTAAGAGTGTGTACGAGTTTGTAAGGAGGGGTGCTTTTGATAATTAATTACTAATCTCCAGTCGGTATCTCTCTATCTCCCTACGCACGAAATTGGCTTCTCCCGAGAGGCATGAAGAGCCGTTCTACGAGCTGGAAAGACAAAGTCGAAACGAGGCACGTTTTGCGTGGCGTATGTTTGAAGCTGAGTTTTTCTTTCTTATCAAAGGTAGCATTGATCGTTTGATCCATTAATGTTCAAACCGTCACGGACAATCCTTTGCGAACCTTTTCCATGACCTCGCGTCTTTGAGTCATTTTAAATAATGCGGCAAAGCCCGAGTCAACATTTTGGAAGTTTTACGACTCGTGACTGGGGATACTTGAATGCCTAAAAGTTTTACTTACTTATTTTTCAACAAAATTTGAGTTTATTCAAACACATTACATTGCTCGATTATGATATTTAAATGACCCAGAGATACTGGGGCAATTATTATAGATACACAGTGACTATCTATTTTTGCGACTAAATTTGAAAACATTCAAACACAATATGATGCCCAATTGAAATAGTTGTGCAATCAATAGATAAATCACGAGGAAATATTATACACTATAACAAAAGATCACCCCGTTAATAAAGGCTAACTATTATAAATAGCCAATCAGGGTTAAAATGAATTTATTGAAAGCTTTTACTTGCAGATTGTAAAACTAGAAACGGCTTTTTAAAATGTGTCATGATCGGAGTCATGCATAGACCTTTCTGGATCTTCATTTGGTTCTAAAAAATGGTTTAGGATTTTTATATATTGTATCTTCACTTGTGTATAGGATATTTTTTTTCTAAATTTGTACTTTTACCTTTTATGGTACTTTTTAGGAAACTATTTCTGGAAATAAATTTTGTCCCTGAATCTTTATTGTGTATAATGTTATTCGAAATGAGGATTTTAAAATTTTCAGTGGTAGTATCAAGTAAAAATCACCGAAATAGTGTGTGTATTATTTTTTGATAGCTGAAAATCCGATGAGAGGGAAAATATTAGGGTATAGTCGATGGTTGCAGTTGCTATAAAATAGCCGACGGTACATGAAGTGGAAAGAGTTCTATGCTGGGGAGAGTAGTAAACGGTATGTATATTCCTAATGGAATATTTTTGGTGATATTTCCCCTTAATAGCAACAAAATGTGACATCGTTTAAGCGTAAAATGCAAATAAATATTTAAAAAAATAGATATTAGGAAGGAACTACATTAATATTGGGAAAACTAAAAAAAGGGAATATTAAGTATAAAACTCCGAATTAGTTAGTGATCAAAAGGTGTATTATACCTTCGTTAACTGGAGCCCCATGATCTTATTTCAATCTTTCTCTGTATTTTCAGGACCATTTTTATGTATGATCATTTACTTTCATTCAGTGGTCCCCTTTAATTACATTCTTCAAATAATAACCGTTAACATTTTGAGAAAGCCTTATGTAAAATAAAAATTAAGAAAACAGAAGAAAAAATATTGAATGACCGTTTTATAAGTTTGGAACTCGCACTCGTTGAGAGTCTTTGTTGGACGATAGGAGGATTTGCTTTGTTAATAAATGTTACACCATGTGAATCTTGGTGCTACCCAATCCATAAATAAATCGATCGATTAAAAATATCTTCCGAAAAAAATTGTTTTGCTGAAATTTTTGGAAAAATAATAAATTACCGGTGGTTCGAATGTGACCATTGAAATAATAATAACCATGTATGGAAATAAATTATTTATTGTCTACATGGCCAACGCTCTATGGATAATTATATTTATTCAAGTATTTTATACTTTGAATATGTAAGTATTCTTTGCTGTCACTTTCATGGTTCGTCTCTTCAATGATTTTCCTGTTATGATTGAAAAACCTGCATTACACTGTCATTGTTTCAGCTAAATAATCTGTCCATATGAATTATATGTTTTTCAAAGACCATCCCCAATTTTAAGGGAATGCGACAGAGTTAATTTGCCTTATTGATAAATTTAGGCATATATTTTTGTAGACTTTTAAGCATTCAAAACAGAAGGAACAAGCTGCATAAGCAAAGGGAGATTTATAATCCTATGTCTCTCGGGATTTTTACTTTTTCATTTAATTTTACTAGAGATTTTGAGGCAATCCGCTACTGCTCCTCATCAGGAAACCCACTGATTAACTACGAGGGTAGAAAATATACATTTTCATATTTTTTGGGACTTTTTTATTCCCTTTGATGGCATTTTCTGCCAGGGGATCGACAATTAATTCCTTTCCTCCCTCAGATAAATTTCTCATCCTCCCTGATATCGTAACTTTCCGTATTTCTCTTCCCGGTGATTTTTGCTTTTTTGCTCGTATTTGTTTTCTTTCGGGATACCGTCGGGTAATTTCATTCCTTAAGAGCCATCCTTGAATAATTTCCTGCGTCCTCAAGACCATATTTTTTTATCTTCCCCAAAAGTCTGGATCGCCAGAAAAGTTCTTTTTCGTGGAAGGGTGAGGGGACGCTCTTCCTTTTGCGTCTGTTTGAAATATGGAGCCAAAAGTTAAGCAATTTGTAATAAATTTGTAATAGAGTGGAGAGGAATATGAGATTGGTGTGTTGAAAAACGGGTTATTTTACTTAATGGATTTTTTGGAGGGATGATGAGCATGGACTTCTCCACTTACAGGCCTTCCCTCGGGAGACACATGCCGGTTCCCTACCTACCCTACCCTGGGTCCCTCCTTTCAGAATCAATCATCCCTTTATCCACGCAAATGACCATCGCTCATGTTTTTTTTTTCCCATTCCCCAAGAATTTTTTCCTAAAACTTTCGATTCATCATGGCTTGAGGAATAAATTGAATTTCACTTCCAATAGTTGTAATCGTTCTTACACACTATTATTTGAATACTTTTTCTTCGTAGCGAGCTAAGAAAGAAACTAAAAATCTGTAAAAACTTGTTATTTTTCCAGGAAACGATTTATCTTGAGTTTAATATGCGCTTAAACTGAAGCTAATATTAGATCTGAAATCCTTCTGTGAAGTTTTAATCTCTCTTTAGGCAATAGTTTGCTGCAAGATGACTTTAAGTTCATTCGTCAAAGAGCATGTGTTTATCGTAATTTCTACTAAAGATATTTTGTAATCATGAGCTATATATGATTGATAAACATCTGCAAGCAATGAAAATTGTTTGGTAAAACTTAGTAATTTCAATTCGTATAAACGTTCGTAATTTTTACTGAAATATATCTTCACTTACCCAGTAGCAAAAGAAACAGTGTACCCTTAAGAATTAACGGTATATATGCAATTGAATCGATTTTATGAATTCTTATTTCAAAAATCCTGGTGGAGATGATAGGAGAGCATTAATTTTAGAACTGGTTCTTGCATAAGTGCAATATTATACGTTAGTTACTTTTCATGTATTCTTCCTTTTGCTTTTATAAAGAAATATCCTCTTGGACATGAGGATTTAAAATGTTTATTTGTGCGTCAAACTATTTTCAACTTAAATTAGCTCACAATGTTAATACTGAACCTATTTACTGAAGGAAGATCACATTCTACTTTTGATTTATTTTCTTTGTAGAGGTAAGCATTTTTTTCAATCGATAACTTGCGTAGACGATACCGATATGGTTTTTTACAATTCCTTTACTATCATTTGGTAAAGTCAATATTTATTTTAACCAATTATGTTGCTGTGAAAATATAAAAATTATTAATCATATGTCAGTTCTGATTGCAAATATCAGCGCAGTTGGAAGTGTGTGCAAAGAATCGTCATTAGACGAGTTGAGAGCATATCTGATGACTTGGGTTTTTTTCACAATAACAAAAATTACATATACATGAATGGCATATGGTGACATTACTATTTGCCATAATCCTTTCATAATTGTATGTATCGATTAAACCAGCAATCAAAAATTGGACAGTAAAATCATTGAAGATTCATTCAACTGATTTTATTTTAGGCTTTCAATGTTTAAGGTGTGAATTTGAGGCATATCTCTATTTCATACTCAATAGAAATTGTCAGAAATAAATGCGAATTACTATTTATTTGCTGAGGGGCTCGCGACTCAGTTCCAAAAAAATCGTGATTTATAGGATTAAATACTTATCATCCCTTGCACCCATTCGAATATAAGCTACTTCAATCACTTTTTAATTGATTTTTGGGACTTACATTAATACCTTAAATAACACATAATGGCCATAGCTGTAACTGGGAATATGCCAGTCTATTTAGTAATGGATAATTGATGTAGAGGAACTTCGGGTATTATGGAATAGTCGGGAAATATGGAACACCGTGATTTCTCATTCGTCAATTGGCGCAAACAAGCGGGAGACGCATGAACTACTTCAATATGTTCCTATAATGCTCTTAGCGAGTTCAGTTCGTCTCGAGGCACCTTGTGAGTTACGGCGCAGAAAAATTGTTTTCGTAGTTTCACAACATTTTGCTGGTAAGTTTTCGAAAATATGTAATAATTATTGAAAACGTACTTTAGTGATTAAAAATAAGCGATTTATTAAGTTAAAGAGATGTAAATTGTTATGTATTGCTCGGTTTTTGGCTATGGCTACAATTGGTTCTGTTGTGATGTTTTTAAATCCAAGATGGTGTGTCGGGCATTATGGAATCCTAGGTATTCCATATTGCCCGACACAAAAACGGTAAGCAACAGCAAATTAATAAAAAGGCAAGAAGGAAAGCAACAACAGTGGACCTGGTAACTCAGATAAAAGGCAAAAACAGGAGAGTTTCAAGCCACGGAAAAAAACTTAGAAATTAGAGTTTGTTTCTAAGGACGCTTCCAGTGGCAGTGACGAACCTTTTCACTCAGAGGTTTCATCCCAATTGGACTTTGTACAACCATCTTCTGTACCAAGAGATGATGATGCAGAATGTTTGTTCTGTGAAGGAAAGTTTTCAGACGATAGAAGAGGAGAAGTTTGGGTTAGATGCGTTGTTTGTAAAATGTGGGCCCTCCTTGACTGTGCAGGTGTGAGAAGGAGGATTATATTTGTGACTTCTGCAAATAGATAAATGTATTATTCTATTACTAAAAAGTAATTCTTTTTAGCGTTTAAGTTGAAAGCAATCCTATATATTCGTTTTGTATGCGATAAATTTTTTTTTCAAACTTACATGTTTACCTACATTTTTACCACCCTATTCCATATTTCCCGACTATCCCGTATTACCCTCCAAGTGCAACTTTTTTTTAAAACTTTTTCTCAGTGGTAAATGTTTTAAGTTTTACTGAGATAAACATAAATGGTTAATACTAAATAGTTGAATCTTATGATAAAATGTGAAAGAGAGCTAAGAATGAGTTAAATCTGGATATACAACTACAAAAGTAAACGTTTCGTTTTAACTTTTCGTTTTCGTTAAACTTAAAAGTAAACGAAGTTTCTCTAACTCAAAACGTTTCTGAAAATTCAAGGGCATTGAATCGAAGCGTTCCCTGTTCATTACAAGACTTTAAATAAGTAAAGTTAATTGCAATCACTCGATAAAATTATTTCCTATGTTATCGCCAATTTTAGATTAAAATTGAACTGACTTACTAATCAGTCTAAAAGTTTTCTAAAAAAAATCCTTCCATGAACGTATTTAATGAAGATTGTCTTCGGAACCAAAATCTCTCACACTTAACTTGTGATGATTAGTTCTAATTCCTCAAGGTAATAACTCACACCCACATTTACCTATTTGCAGGAAAGAATTAAATTTTTTTAAAAATAATTTCTTATGTGTAGCTATTCTAAAAAGTATTAATTCTTTCCAAAAATATTTTTCCATTCCCAATTTTTGATTAATTAATTACTACTCCGCAAGAAACTTATTTGCCACTGAGTATGTATTCATTTCTCAAAATGTGCGTATTATTTATGAAGAAATAAATGTCATATTTAGTTTTAATCAACTAGCTTCAACAACATGCGCATTCAACAATAGTTTATTTTTAAGAAACTTGGAGAAAAATACTCATTTTTTATTAAGGGTACATAAAGTACTGAAGAAATATCTTTAATTCTTACAATGTTCAAGCTAACATTTTATTGTATTTATAATACTAGAGGAAATTTAAATAAGATAATATTCTTTCCATAGGTCTATCATATATTCTCATGTAAAATTATTAGAAACAATGACGAATTTACCCTTAACAATGGTCGCAGATGTACGTAATTGGTCGTCTTCTCTTTGCTTAGGGTGGCCAAATTATATCAAGCGAATTGTATTATAAGACTTCCTTCGTAATGGTGCCATTATTTTGCCTTTTTTGATACTTCTTCTCAATTCGTAATTTGGACATTGTTGTCAATATGTTTAGCATAAAAAGTATGTGATTCCGGAATTTGTTGTCTGCGGCAGGTGAAGCAACACATTTTAATATCCATCTGACGAGGCAAAAAAGAGGTAAATTTGGTGGGGAGGTTGAAAGGATATTCAAAGGAAGATGTCTTGAGTAAGCACTTGAGTAAGTGAGTTCCGTAAAGCAGAAAACTAAGAACGAGGCCATGTGGTCAAGGTCGACATCCTGGTTAGGCGTCTTTACGATTGAAGTTGTAAAGTAGGAGTTAGGAAAGGACATCTGCCATGCCATAGCTTGTTATCAAGCCAGCCTATATTCGATTCATGATTTACCACGTCCTTATAGACTGCTGCAGCCCTTAAAATTTGCGTTTCCTATGACATCTGTTAGTACAAAGTTACTACTCTTATCTCTTTCTTCACCGTCCATTGGTGGGGATATCCTTTGCTTCACTTATAAAATAGCCTGTCAAATCTGCAAAGATAAGATTATAATAAATTACTCTTTAGATTAAAATAGCCTCGGAAAAAGTTTATTCCTGCTTATTCTACGGTTGCTCCTTAAGATGCATGCATATAATGAGTTTCCTTGCAATATTTTGGGAGCTGATTTTAGGTAATTTTCATTACTTCTTTGATACAATTCGTAAATAAACTTGTTATAATACAATTACTTATTTTGCAAAATTATATATGCAGCAAAATGGGTAATCTATTTTTTCTCGGTGCCAGGGTAATAACGGCTTGTAAAATTAGAATCTAAAGCTATAAAACAAGTTTACAAATAATATGGGTCAGAATCTTAAATAATGAATGACTGCCAGTATATGTTATCGTAATTATATCAGATGTCTTGTTAAAGAAAACTGAGTTGACGATTGTTGGGTTCGTGATCTTTACCCAGAGGGAAAAAAATGTATTTATTTGTACCAAACGCTTTCAAACAACATGTCATTTTGTGAAAAAGTGATGGAGGCTATGGCCATAAACCTTGAATTATCAGTAGGTTTTTGCTATTCATAAAATGCGTGACTGCTATAATGGAATGCGCCTTACAATATTTCTAATGAACTTAGAAACTTTCATGTTTCACCGACCGACCTACTATTAACTTGTCTAATTAATTAATTAAAAAGATACATTTTAATTTTAATTAATTAATTGAAAAAGTCCACTGTCGAGTCAAATGGACTTATTGACAAAACTTTTAACCTCTTCGGTCTAAATTCTTGCACACTCGTCCATGACTGCGTTCCACGTTATTGGTGAAATTTAAAAGATTGGAAATATGAACCACTATACAGAAGAGAAGAGCTAGATGAATTGGATACTCTTTGAGGCAGAATGGGTTCCTGAAGAATATAATTAATGATTAATTGTAGGAAAAAGTCCCCAGATGAGGACTCAAGAATTAGCTTATGGATCAAGTAAAGAGAAAAATACTTAGGAGAAATAATCGTTCCGTAACTTACTGCCAGTAAGTTACGGAACGATTATTATTTGGGGAAGGATTGAGGGCTGCAGTCAACCAATCTTAGAATTGATCGATCAATGATGAACGATTAGAAGTTTCATGTACTTTTTCTTATAATATGTTGTGGAAAGGAAAAATTAGTAAATTAATTACTTATCCTATGAGCTCCATCATTCCATTGCGCGGAATGGCAGATGGTAAATTGCTCATGTCTGTATTCATGCTTGCATGCTCAATGTAACCACTCGTCATGGGCACGGATACACCCATGCACACGTCATATCGGAGTCACGAACGCGCACATCATTTCCACGAAGGTACGGCAAGGACGTAATGACACGTGACTTCTACATGGAGAGCCACCTGGCGAGATAGAGAGGGAGTAAGATTAAATTACGAAGCCGCCACCACCGCTGTGCTGCCTTCCGCGGCCCATCTCCTCGTTGAATGCCTCGAGACGGGCTCCGTCTTCCGGCCGAAAATAACCGCCGACGCCCCGCGGAAAACATAGGTGCACTCCCGTTCTCGGGGAAGTCATTTCTCCTCTTTTTCTTCTCTCTCCTCCTCTTCTTCTTTTATAATACGCGGGTCAGGGCTTTTTTCCAGCGCCGTCCCGCGGAATCTAGGTGAAGAAAAAAATGGTTTCGGGAGTCGAGGTTCACCGCTGCCAAAACGAAAATGCGTCCAGTGGCTCCGCTACTTTTCTCGGGCTCCTCCGCTTCTTTCTCTGGTGGTGAGTGAGGACAGGTCGCGTATTGCAGGCGCCGGGAATTTTACCCGTTGGTATGAAGCTATGTGCGGGTCTCTTTTTGGGCGCCGTTTTTTTTATTATTCAGTCCGAAAAATTTTCGGTGCCATCATGCCTAGCTTGAGAATACTTCCTGATGGTGGACTGAAGAAGCTTTTGAGGGAGAATATTTGTGAACTTACTATTCTAAACTTCGGGGTTGAAGCTACAGCACTTATATATATAACATTCGCACTAGCTGTATGTGTAATTTGCCATCTTATATAAATATACGTTTCTGAATAATGATATTTTCTGCAATTTTTTTCAGAAAATATAACTTTGGATATAAAAGATTTCTTTGCGGAATATTTCATATTTCATGGAGGAATTGGACAAAAGTTATAAGAGTACAAAGAAGTTGGTAACATAAATGTTTCAGGTGCCTCGATTTGAATTCTGATGGTAAAATAATTATTGCAGTGTTTCTATTCTTCAAAGAGTTAGTTTGAACCTTCTAGAATTAATAAAGAACTTTATTACCAAGGCTCATTGGTTAAAAAAAATTTTTCCTTTGAAATTTTGTAATCTCAACTTAAAAATGAGCAAATTTTTCCATAAGTTGAGCTAAAACGTAATGAAAAAATTAGGAAGGTATTTGTTTTGTCCCGCTCTTTGAGAAATTTGATCCTAAAGTCAATGGTTGCACGAACTATCCCGTAGAATTGTTATTTCGGTACTACTGCTCATGTTTTAGATGAAAACTTGTACCTGGTACACTAAAAATTTACATAAAAAATCAATATAACAGATTTATCACGAGATTTGAAATGGGTTATTTCTCTTTCTTTACCGCTCCATGTGTGGTTAATAACTGCAAAAGTATTTATAAAAAGTATGTAAAAGCATTTATTAAAATACATACGATTGAGATGCTCATGTTTCTTCTACCTTTTTCAGATCTTTTTCAAATGGTACCAACTTTTATTTTTACATATTACTTACCCGGTGTGGTGAGAATGATGCTCAAGGTCCCTCTATACGGGAGAATTGATTTTTCAACTTGCGATTAACTCGTGGATATCCAATGTGCTTGGAGGTCGTCTTCAACGCCCCTTTAGCCATTTGATGGCGTGACTGAAGCTAATAAACGTCTGGTATCGGATCATTCGGCGGCTTTTGCACTATATTCCCACGTCGCATATCGCAAATCAGTAACTTTAAGGGGAAAATTGTTACGGTTTGTCGGCATCATTGCAATAGATTCGCATATTGCTATCGCAGAAAACTAGTAGAATGGATATTCACTGAGGATAGAAGTACTAGAAGTGGAATAATAATGTGGTGACCTAATTTCATCGGCCTTAAATCGTGTAAATCGACGAATTATTGTGATCTCAGTTGGCTGTCGAACAAAACTGAGGTAAACCGTAACCATGAAAGTTCCTGTTTCACGGTTTTACATCGAGTAACTTTGTGGTAAAAATCTGGTCAAGGTCAACGTTGGCTAGGATTTTACAGAAACTCAGTGGGTAGCACTTGATGTCTGTATCATATTATTCTCTCAGAAAATGGATTTTTGCCCACTGCCATGTCAACAACTTCTCCTCTGGAAGTCAATCTTTAAACAAACTTTGCTGATAGTTTATTATTTACTGGTTGGCTATGTCGAATTTGTAACTGTGTTTAGAAATTTACATTTACCTAAATGTAAAAATTGGTAACAAAATTATAAATCAACTTCACCATTATACATTAAGGCCACCTAGATATTTGACATTGTGAAAAAGACATTTTAATCCTATACCCTAAAGAATAGGGTTTAAGTTATAGAAATATAAAGAGCGAAATTTGACATAAGGCACACCGGGAAGTCTCTCTACGTATTAATCGATCAGCATCTTACGCTGCAATAATCCGTAATACCCCTTAAACCTGATCGCTGAGCGCATTAAACCTGTAATAATAAAGTCTTTTATGGATTGCCTAATCTCTCATTATCTCGCAATGTGTGCATAAATACAATCATGCGAAAGCATTTGCATTATCTGAGTTGAGCGTAACTAGAAACGGAATCGCTTGATGAGACCGAGGAAGATCTCTTAAGGTTTCCCCCGAGATCTTTATGAGCAATTGGTAAAACTTTGCCAAAGCCACTTATGTACCCCAGTCTGTGCTATTATGGAAATTTGATGGATTTGAAAATCGCTAAGATAAATGAAAATTACATTAAATAAACAATTATATTTAATTGACATTCCGCGTTAAGGAATATTACTTTTTCCTCTCAGCGCAATAGTGATATGCCTCTAATTTAAAATGATCCTAAAACTAGGTTCCACGACGATAATGTGAGTCAAACGTAATTACTAAATTCCTCCTTACTTTTTTGCGTAAATACTGATTACACCAATAATACACTCATAAGTTTTAGAAAACAAATTCAAGGGTGAAAAAATTAAGATAATTTTACGGAATGATTATTTATGAGCACATAGGGAGCATTGTATTTGCCCTTTAACGCTGCTCCCTTGGCAACTAAAAAGGAATTGGCTTTCCAGTTCTTCATAACTCTATGATTTATGCTACTCCTTAAAATAATAGATTAGATGAAGATTTCATTACGTTCAAGCCAATTATCTGCATTGATTGCTTCCTGAATTGTAGTCTCGAGGCTGATATTCTCTTAATACGTCAGACATGCAGATGGTTACGCTATTCAAATACTCCCTAGTAAAATCCTTACGTAAGTAATTACTTCATCATCATTGGTCTTTCAATCCTAAAATTGGTTGACTGCAGCTCTCCACCCTTCCCCATGTGATGCTAGTTTCCTTACCTCCAGATATAACTTCCTATGTACTTTCCTCTTTATTTGGTCCATGAAATTATTCCTGTGTATTCCTCTGGGAACTATTCCCTCTATTTTACCTTCAATGATGTTCCGCACAACCCATTGTGTATCAGAGTGCGTCCATGTAATGTGAATCTTATTTTCTTTATGGTGTTCCATAAGGTCCTTTCCTCTTCTACTCTTCTGTACACTTCATCATTTTTTATTTCGGCCAACCATTTTATCTTCAGGATTCTCCTCCAATACCAGGTTTTGAAGGTTTATACTCAGTTCTAATCTGTGCTTGGTCCATGGTCCATGCTTTTCATCCATAGAGTGCCATGCTCCACACGCATATTTTCACATACTGCTCCCTGATTTTTAATCCTATCTCCTTTGAGCACAGAAGTTGTCTTTTTCCCATGAACGCCTTCTTAGTTTGGACTACTCTTTGCTTGTTGTCCATCGTACTTTTTTCGTAACATTAAATGGTACTTCCGAGGTAAATGGAGGAATCCACTTGCTCTAATTCCTCTCATCTCGGGGTAACTTCTACATTTAGCTTTTCTCTTCCGCAAACTAGGATTTTAGTCTTCATCTTACTTATGTTGATGTTGTATTTTTGGAAAACATGGTCCATTATGTTTAGTGACCTGTAATTACTTATTTTGATTGAATTAGATAGCCCTGCCAAAAAATGGTTAAAGCTAATTTAAATATTTTTTTTAGTATTTAAATATTTTAGTTTTTCGTACCCACCTATATGCCGTTGTTGATTTGTACCCACCTACGTTTTCCTAATCCTCTCTAATTAAGGAGTTACTTTAGTGCAAACTAAGAAATCAAAAAACGAAGTCAGATGAAATGTAGAATTTATGCTTGCCCCAACGTATCACTTATTCATGGGTTTATGAGCACATAGATTCAAGTAAAATTTGACCAACGATATGACAAAAAGGCATGGTTTCATTTGGTAAATTGAGTGTTTTAGTACGGAACTGCTATTTTGAATACGTAACTTATTCAAGTCTTTTGTCCTTCCGGCATGCGATGAAGTATTTTTATTATTTTTCTGTAGTATTTTTATGTCAAATAATCCGCTGGTATGCCTACAAAGCCGATACATCCAGCTAACATCAGGAAACAGCACTCCTATTCACATTGATTGTGCGACATATATACATGAGAACATGTTCGCGACGCACTGAAAGAATTCTCTCATACATCATAAGCAACATGTGTTTCATTGAGAGTTTTTGGCATTTTATATCATTCAAATTTTTAAAGCCATTGGAAGTAGTAGAAGAGTATATTGTGCACTTTTGCACTATTTATGCATTGTGAGGCGAGGCCCTCGGTCAAAATTTCATGGGGAGAAGGTGATATTCAATAGGTTTTACTGAATTAAAAGTATCCTCACGTAACTTGCCACATCTGTATGCACAGTTTAGGTTTCATTTACCACCCATGGAGAGGATGGGGTGAAAATTATTGTTGCTAAAATCTTTAAACAGTAGATCTAGTATTGATCATTTAACCTAAGTAATGCGGGCTTCAAGTGTCCGTCAACTCTTTGAGACTATGAAACCCTTGCAAAGAAAACTGTAATGTAAATTGCCATAAAAAGGAAAAAATGGAGTATATCCGTGGAAACAACTCCACTTTATCATTCGGAAGTTCTTCTAATAGGTGTGACTCATACACTTACAGATATATAAACTTGACTTAATTAGTTACATTTAAAGAGAGTGAATTAATTATATGTGAACAGCATATTCTTTGCTATTATTAACTAAATGAGTATCACCTCCATACTTCTATATGGTATTAAGTTCCAACTGTTCACCAACTATGCCATACACCATCGAGTAAATACTGTTTTGACTCATCAAATAAAATAAATGATTTGTCAATACCCCAGTATTTGTTTGTTGAACCGTCGCTTATACTTTTGTTCTTCAATCTTAAGACTCTAGTTGAAGAATTTGGTAAGATTTATGATGTCTTTGTAGATTTTATGCCAGTTTAGATGTTTTATGGCTAACAAATACATAACCTGGAGAGAAACTCGCAAAATTTATATAAATATGATACGCCGGGAGAGAGCAAAAACCATTCCCTAGTCAAGTGAGAATTGGTATTCCATTGGATTTTTTTCTCCGTGCATAAATATCCCCAATATGTATAAGTTACCTCATTCCAACATGGTATGACCAGAATATGTGATAACTTTTCATGGCTCATCAAGGAAAGGTAATAGTAAACCTGCGCTGTAAGAAGACCTGATAAAAACCGGAAAAACGAAAAAGTACATGAGCAGAGAAGACGAATAGGTATCACCTAAGGAGCTCATGGAAAATGGTGTTGCTCTTAAAAAACTAATTAAGGCACTGGTAAACTGGAGAAAGGGGTATATTAATGTGTCCAATATAGCAGCCAGCCCTCTTCAAACTGAAAGGAACCCGCTGGAGCTTGGTTGAAATTTTCGTCTTCACAAGCACTGAATTTGGTGGAGCCCCGATGACGAAGATACCGTGAAAATACTATTTTATTACCAGCTCTATTTACGTCTCTGCTTTGTACTTAGTAGTTTTTCATGTTATTACCCGATAGAGAAATTGGGGCTTACACCGTTACTAGGCTGTGTGATCATCTAAAATAAATCGATCGCCAGAGCTGTTGAGGTATTGAAGGTCACAGGCTCCCTGCGAAGGTCTATTTCAAGGCATTCCACCTTCATAGGTCGGAGAAATGAGATCGCGAGGAATTCCGCTACGGTTTGGAAATTCCGTTAGCGGTCGAGACATCGTGAGGATATATATTTCGGCGAGGACCCCCGGGCAGGTAGTTAAGTAGGGGTTTCAGGTGGTGGAATTTGAGGGGGTGGACGGAATCAAATAAAATGGCTAGGGTTTATTTATGGACGACCCCTTGAGAAAAAAGGCGCTTCTTCCGCCCGGATATCCGAGTCGTTTTAACTCCTCTCGAAAGCCCGAATCGACCTCGTGGACGTTTCATCTTACGTATCAATAACGCCCCTCTGGCAGAAGAACTGTCTTTGTGGTGGTAGAGGCCAACTTTTCAGCATCGAGCATTGCTCAACTATGGGCATGGTGGACCTGCAACTCACATCTCCATTCTTTAGAGTTTCATCACATTACATCTACATCTACATACTACCCTGAGAGCCTCTTCATGGAGGGGTGGTAGGGGGTATTGGGTCACCAACCGTGTAAGAATGTAAGTTTTTGTGAGGTGAAATGGTAACGTGTATTATGAGATTATATTTAATGGAGCTCCGTTTTCCCTGCGGTCCCTTATAGTGCGCGAAAAGGATGAGTTTTGGAACTCAAGAGTTCTCTCTAGGGACTAGATTTCATAATTATTCTAAATCCATACTAAATTTTTGCGCAGTTTATAAGAGCGCTAATGGCTTGTCTTTAGTGGGTGTTTACTTCAATTAATTGATCTCCTGTAAGTAGTGTACTTTATTGTAGATTACGAAGTACATCACTAGAGTTCGCCGTTGATAGCAAGTGTAACTGTCACTTTTCTATGTCAATACATGATTAGTTGTCAAAAATTGACTAAATACATGTGTTTTATAAGTATAATAACATAATTACTTTATAACTTTCGGTGACTTCTAAAATTTGACGATGAAAAAGTGAGACGCAGGTACAACTTTTCTCTGGTGAGGCTACATCTCGCCGCAGATATTTGGGATCCTGTCCAAAAATGTAGTGATAAAATACAGAGGAATACCGCAAAAACTTCATCATACACTGCGTACGAGAAAGCAGAAATTTTCGCACAATTTAAAGTGTGTCAAGGGCTTGTCTATTGGTGGATGTTTACTTCAATTAATTTTTCTCCTGTAAGAGGGGTACTTTACTGTGGATAACGAAGTACATAATTGTGAATGTTCCAACGAGGATTAATTATTCTTCTTGTCTGTAACTCAAACCCTGATCCCTTTATACCACGCATATCTAAGCCAGTTAGGCCTCCAAGACGTCCTCAACTCAAGTTGTTCAGCACTTCCGGGAATATTCTAACACATAAGCAGTTCAGAGCAGAGGCTCAGCACAACCGTGTACGAGTTGAAAGACAAGCATGGTAAATAGTACGATGTCTGTTATTTATAATAAATTTAATGGCCTGGACGTTAGTAAGAGATCCATTTTCGATTGCTGGTCAAGGCTAACGATCTTTTATCTTTGGGAATTAGAGCTTAGGTGCACATTCGGCTGATTTTATGAAGGTAATAATGTGACTAGTCCCAATATTATCAAAACTCGTAGTAATTATGTTTTTACTCTCTTACAAATAACCCCATGAGTTTTGACTTATAGTGTCATCATAATTAGTTGAATAGATTTGATACTTATATTTGTAACTAGGTAATGGGAAGCAAGGATGCTAAATACCAGTCGATCGATTCAATACATCAGTAGATCCATCGATACACGTCCTTGGAACTATACGGCCACTATTAATGTGCTTAATGAGCTTATATTGGCATTTTATACCCGATAAATTATGCGATTATGCGGCGCAAGTAATCATCACGAATACAAATGTACAACCAATAAAAAAACGTTGAACAACCATATTTTTAAACTTTCACTTTAAGCATTGTTATGACTTAGGCCTACGGCGCGGAATCCACAATACTGATAAAATAAAATAAAAAAGTGTTTGATATTCGCGCTACTAATTTGTTTTTGTTGGCCACCAGAGGGCAATTCGTGGCTTTATTTTACCCGTCATCTGTCGGGAGTTTTTCTTTTGTGTGCTATTTCTTGTTTGGTTCGTTAGTGACAAGTAAGTCACTCTGGTGATATGGAAGAGAGGGCATCTCGTCGACCAGGAAGTCAATCACCTGTAAAATACCACGTTGAGTAAGTCACAAATTGCATAAGGCCTTTCATTTACCTCATACAGCCCACTATTATTTTTAGTGTTTCCAGCTTTGTTCATTTCTGTCTCTCGTGTTTCTCCCAATTGCGGGCGAAAGAGAGAACAAAAAGATTAAGCAAAAGTTGCATATAAATATGTGTTTTTAGTTCAGAATGGTGCCTTTACATATGTTAGTAATTATGTAAAACTAAAAAACATTTTATTTCGCATTTTGGAGAAAATCTGCCTATAGGCCATCGAATTATTTAGAAATCTATAAGTATATTCAATGTATGCTTGCTTCTTTATAATAATGAATCAGTTAATACATTTACTATCAATTTGTGACTAATTAAAAATGAAAAATATATTGCTTCTACATTTTCTGTTTAAAACGTTTTCCATACAACAGCACTCCATCACGAATGTTTTAAACAGCCATATTTTGTGTTGCAGATACTACAGTTAACTAGAATATGTTAGTGTTAGGTATTACTACCCGAGTACCCTTAAGCAATGAGTTTCTTTCCTGGCACATATTCATCATTTTCGGTGTCTTGAACGTTATGTTTAATGTAAAAGCTCATCCACGAGTTAGATCGATGGATACGAAATGATATTTTCATTAATAATTTTGAAATATAATTAGGTAGCTTTATCAGATATAAAAATCTGAACTTTTAATAATTATTTCTATTATGTTAACCACCTATTTTCTGCGAGAAGAAAGCATTATAAGAAGTAAAAATATCTGACGGGTGAAGGCTCAAGGTGGAGCCGGACAAAGTTCCTGTGGCGTAAATTTATTATTGAATTATTTCCAATATGCAATAAGGTTACTCGGATTTAGTGAAAAGTTATTTAATATCTAATGAAGTTATATATCCTCTCTTCCCAGTAATATTGTGTTATTGTTAACAATAAAAATGGTACATTTGTAGATGAATGTTATAATTGAATTGTTCGTACGACAATTTCCTTGTTCAAAAAAGACAAGCAAAATTCTCCCACAAAGTAAAAAGTGATGTCAGCCTCCATTTTTCTTTAAATAGGTTTTCATAATTAGAATAACCCATATTAGGGGTAGCGAATGTAAGACGGAGAGGCCCAATATCTTGTGCCAACGTGTATGTTGTGGGTCGTGGATCAGAATAACGTACCGGTGAAATATGACTTCGGGCTCATGTATTCCCAGGGGTTTATATAAAGCATAGCTGTGTATCCTTCGTTATCTCTTTTGGAAAACGTGTTCGGATCTTAAGTTACTAATTCATCATCATTGCTTGTGTTCTCTTACGAAAGCTTCATTGAAGTCAAATTTCCTGATTTGCTATAGCTAAGGTTAGGAAAATATTTCGGATTAGGTAACTACACCCATTCCTGATTAGTCGTCTTGATTTATAACACGTTTTTTTTATTTCTATGTTATTTCTCAGAAATCAACACCTCGGTAATCCCAATAAATGGCTATTCTCTGTAAAAAAAAGCTTTTGATAACGTACTTCTCTAATTTCATTTTAGGAAATTAATTTCGAAGCAAAGATTTACTCTAAACCTGTATTAAATCATACTGCCGCTCAAGCTGTATACTTATTTTTTTTAGAAGATTCGTGCTTCATTCCTTGAGCTCATTATCAAACTGTCTTGACTGAGAAAGCATGTATTATTTTGATTTTGCCATCTGTAAAAATATGCCGACTCATTTATTTTATGAATCGTAGACACTCATTACTGGATTTTAGTGTTTGTTAACTAACGTTAGGCTGGGTACTTGTAGTTACTTATTAATATATGCGTGATTGCTGAAAACGTTTTCATGAACTAATATCATTGAATTAGTGCATTTGATTGATTTTTTGCATGCGAATTTTAGTGATTTCACTTTATCCTTTGCTTTTCCTGTCTATTCTTTTCTAAACTATAATTTTGACGAAATATCTCCATCTTGTCTCTCATCATTCTCCTTATTCCGTCAAAATTTATATTTATGCCGTTTCTTTGTCAACCCTACAACTTATTTAGTCATCTCAGTTTTCACTGTTCCTCTCTATTTGCCAAGTCATCTTTTGTCCCTCATCAGGGATTGAGGTAGTTCCAATGAGCCAGGAGAAAAGGCGCCGTTTGATCTGGCACCCCTATCAAAATAGCTCATTAGATAGTCATGAAAAAATCAATAATGACGTGGTATGGCCCATTTAAACAAGAAATCTCTTTCCTC
Organism: Ceriagrion tenellum; assembly: GCA_963169105.1. NCBI lineage: Eukaryota > Metazoa > Arthropoda > Insecta > Odonata > Coenagrionidae > Ceriagrion > Ceriagrion tenellum. The sequence goes on from OY720643.1 coordinate 75,951,639, forward strand.
TTTCGAAAAAAACAGTGCTGAGGCAATCGCAATGTAAAATTTTATTCATTGATAACTATTTCATTGAATTTTCCTTGCACAATTTACAGTTTCATATTTGAAGGTAGAAAAAAAGGATATATGGGGTCACAGATATGGCTAAAAGGATAACCATCAATAACAATTATAGTACTATTACTGCCAATTGAAATATTTTTACACAACTTTTCTTCAATTTCCTCTATGGTTAACATCCATTTGTTGACCAACCGAAGAAACATTTTACCATGCAACACAATTTTTATTTCCTAAAAAATTAATAAATCTTTGTCTCTATGAAAATATGAATGTTTTTAACAGTCGAGTTTTCTTAACCAAGGGTACATTATCTCTTCAAAAATTAAACTTAGATGCGGAATCAGAGATGTGAAGTCTTGAGGTTGAAAGGAAAGCAAGTCATTAAATATACGTTATTCCTTAGTTCCTTGAAATTAATATTCAGATTTCTGAGGTGTAAACTTGTGTAATATGGAGGAATGATGGACTTCAAATATCCTGGGATATTTTTTAAACTCTGATAACTGTGGTGCTTATCACGTCAATACTCTGGATTTCACCTATCAGCTCGGTAGGCCTATATCAAGGCAACTTGAAATCTGAATGGTCATGAAGTGAATGAAAACCAGTCCGAAAATAGCAAGACTATAGAAATATTGTCAAAGACTGGGCCAGATGCATTCCATACTTGAAGGCAATTATTAACTCCAGAGATAAAAATGATCATAAAGATTGCGGACTTGCTGGTCGTAGATGATAATCAATCCTTGTGTTATCGGCGAGGCTGGGCATTGGGTTACGTTACGACGTTACTCTCTTTTCTGGACTAGTGATTTATTTGAAAAACCAATCCCTAGTAGGATGTTTGTGGACGCTGTTTGTGGATGCTAATGTGGACGCTGGGTAGTTCTCTACCTTTACTTCATTTCTCATCTATTCCTTTTCTTTAGCAGCCCACCCTCTCTTAAATGGTTTAAATTACCATAGATGTCGGACACCCTCCCTAGCAATCTGTTTAATGACACTGAAGGACAAACTCAACGCAGCAAAATAAGGGTAACTCCTGCGTTAAACGCAAAAGACTTGAACCTAAAACCAAGCTTATTTTTTAAGCTAAAATTCAGATGGATATCTAATTGAAGGACTTTCCTATGGGTTTTAAACTTTTTTCCCGATTTAATGCAACATGCGTATTTCTACACCTATAGTATATTCAGCGAGCTGCCGCATTTCTGCGTGGCAGAGGTTGTTAGGACACCAGACGAGTCAAGAAAGTTATGGGTTGGTAAAATCGTGAATTGTAAAGTGGGAGTGTTAATTGTTTAGAGCGGAGCTAAGTTCTTATTAACAGTCAATAATTTTTCGTAGAAGAAAGAATTTTTGCATCTATATTTTCGGCAATATCTCTTTCATATTTATTTATTCCTGTTGACCTAGATGTATTGTACGGTGTCAACTTGATATTTTTTGAGTCACTATGAAACTCATCTGCTTGAAAATTTCTCAAGAAATTTAAGCCTAACGTGCAGCTTATGAGTCTCCTGCGGCTCTCAACTTAATCCCCATAAAAGTTGTGAAGCACTATATGATTGCATGTGGCAGTTTTTAAGGAAGCGGGCAACTTTTATACATAACGTATTTTTATTGCTCAAAAGTGTTTGTTCCGAAGATTGAAGTTTTTGTGGGATCCAAGGTAGAAGGAAATAAAGCACTATGCCAATGCTGTTTATTCCTCAGTTAAAAGTTCTGGAGAAAGAGAGATTTGTTATCGGAGTTAATTAAGTGCCCTCCACCTACCTGTGCGCCTTAATATTCTTAAATTATTTGCTTAATACCATGAGTAAGTATGGAGAATATGCATTGTCGCATACGTGATAGGAAAGTTACGTCAATCACGGTGAAAAGATCATTTTTTATTCGACTTAGCGACACATTTTTCGTTCTGTATATCAGTTGTGTTCACTTAACTTTGTATGAATGTAAAATCGTATTTTCTATTCTTTCATACAAATTTTTCACTATCAAATTGGCACTGTGTGTGTATATTATGGAATAGAACCAGAACAAGTTTAATCATACGATGAAATAGCTACGAGAAATATCGGCCAGGACTGGTAATTAATCCGCAAACGGGACCAATGTACAAATCATTACCCAGGCTTCTTAATACTCATGGCAATTTAGGTAAAACGTTAGGCAAAAGTAAATCGTGATACAGCAATATTTATGCCTTGTAGATAGTGTGCAAGAGCTTAGATTTTCCACTTGTGTTTTTTGCTTAATGTATATTGTTTTCATATCTTACAATTTATGATCAGTATTTAGGATTTACCGTACGTTATTTATTGCTTATCCTTCCCATTCTCATAAACGTACTCCATAATATTTATCTTTATCCTCTAAGTTTCCTCTACCTCACTAATAGCATCGTCTCTGCTATACAACCCTCTAATTTCTCACGGTCTTCTACATTTCCCAATCTTCCCTTTCCTTGTTTGCCAGGGTACGGGCGAGGGGGACGGGGGGGACGGGTTGCGCTGGAGGAACGAGCCGGGAGAGATACGTTGACCTAGCACCCTTGACCCGTCCCTTTCCATTCCGGAAAACCTCCCTCCTCTCAGTCCTCTCTGGCAACCCTTATTTTTCTCCCCTTCACGTAGCAATAATCTCCGCTCTAGGGCCACGCAGGTGATTCATCAAGCACTGCGGGAGATGAGACCACGATTCATCGCCTCCTTTACCCCTTTATCCCCTATCATCTCTTCCGCCCGACTCCAGGGTCTGCCACCGACGCCAAGTACAGATGCACCGTGACTTTTCATTCCGTTCCTGATATTGCGTCTGGCTTTGCTCTTTTCGCTCTCGGAGACCATCGAAATCTTTGTGTGTATCCATCTTAAGTGCTTATCTTCTAATATATAAAACCGAATGTTTCTTTGTTCATCTTCTAATCGTTCCAATACCATTCATCACATTGCGATGAAACTTTGGTGAGTTTTTGTGCGCGGGTTCGTAAAGGTTTCTGTGTCATTAAATCCATTGTACAATAGGTGGAGCGCGAGTCGTTTCAACAAATGTGTGTTGGCACGCGAGCTTCTCAAACAAGCGAGGAACGACAAACATGCAACGAAGCAGATGAAAAAGATCGTTTACAAGTTGCTCAATTACGTGCATCAGAATCGTATCAGTGAGACATAATTTGTATCTAAAGGTTTGTAATTTTAATTTTACGTTGAATAGGTTTTGGTTCAGTGGTCTCTTTGTGTGCTATTTTTAATTCTTGCATTTTATTTTCGTATACCCTTCCCTTTTACCAAAAGTTGGATTTTTAAGCTCAAAAATCTTAAATTTTTACATAACTTCAACAATTGAATATTTTATTTACTTGAAAACAGCAGCGTAGGCATGGAATAGAAACTCATGCCATCATTTGTGCGTGACGAATTCCTGTAAAGCAACGAGGAATTAATTATAATGGGTCTCAAATTCGGTTAGGGACCGATTTTTAACCCCGAAACGCATTGCAACGCATTCTGGGCACAGATAGTCAAATATAAAACATGGATAATTTTTGGTGATTTGTTAGTGCTTTTCAATGATATGCTTCTATTGTGGTATCAAAGTCTCCACATTTGCATCGTCGTGATCGGCATCCAATGTATAAACGTGGAGCGCTCAGTTTTTGTCATAGTAACACCCTCAGTTTATTAAAATACGTCTTTAAAACTAACTCACAACATTAGAAGACTGGAAAGTACGTATTTAGTAATTTATCTTGGGTATTCACCTAGGTAATTGGCCTCATTAGGGATGACTTGTACTTCATCCTCAGGGGTACCGAATACCGTATAAATTGGTCACTATTTACCCAAACATTGGGGGCTGTTTTCTAAGGGTTTCAAACTCTTTTCCCGATTTTATACAACATGCGTATTTCTATATTTAAATACCAATCTGCAAGCTGACGCATTCATGTGTGGCAGGGGTTGTTAGGGAACCAGATATGGAAATTTATATTTATTTATATTTAACATTTATAATGCTACACAACTGTTAGAGCGATTAAGTTGGGAGCTCCTAGAGACTCGGAGGCTACACTCTAGGCTTAGGCTGCTTGAGATATTCAGAACTGGTGTGATTCAGAGTGACACAGAGAATATTATCATGACGCCTCACTACATTTCTAGTTCTGACAGATGCGATAAAATAAGAGAGATACTCTGCCAAACAGATAGGTACAAAGACTCGTTCTATACACGCACAATAAGCGACCACAAAAAAAACTTAGCTCCTCCAAATACCCCTTCAAAGGACATCCTCACCGTTTCACCTCCAAAACTTTTACATCTTTACACGATTGGTGACCTACCACCCCCTGCCACACGCCCATGCGGTGAGTCGCGAGGTAGTATGTAGATGTAGATGTGAAGGAGATTAGCAGACTATGGGGAGGTGAAATCGTTAATTGTTCATTGGGAGAGTGTCTAGAGTGGAGCTAAGTTCTTACTATGGTAACTAATTTTGCAAGAAAGAACAAATTTTTGCACATATCAGTTCGGAAATATATTTTTCTTATTTATTTACTTCTATCGACCTATATGCGTAGAATGGCGTCATCATCATTGAATAGGGAGACATTTCTTAATAAAATTCATCAGGAAAGTTTTATATCTTTTATAGTGGGATAATATGTATTTACTCTCATGTGTTCAGTCAAATAAGTATTGCTTTGTTATTAGTAAGCATGGATATCAACAACAATTTTTCCATCAACTTATGTCCTGGATTTAATGGGATATTACCATCAACTTATGTTATTGTAGTCATTTATTCCTATTGGCTCTTTTTCCGAAGTCAAGCTTCCGCATTTTTCCATATAAATAAGCATGTTTCACTTTTAATTTTTGCTGAAAGTCGGTATTGTCTGAATGAAGCACATTTTTAAACATTAATTAATTCGCTATTTTCAGTAATTTTTGAAACTTAAATTTATTCAATATCCACCAAAAATATGAATATCCGAATAGGAAGCTGCATCAATATGCCAGTCGACGTAGAGGTATCGTCGCTCGGTGATTTTGAAGACCTATAGTTAAATAGCAAACTTTGTTAAGTGAGTACTTTCATTGACTTTAGCACTTTAGAAACCTTTTAGTTGGATTTTAACGTAGTTTGTCCAGCAATTTTAGTTTGTTATTGAGTAGACGTCAATCTGTATAGTTATTGATGTTGATTGGTCCTATACACCTCTCACATCTTCCTCTCAAGGATTGTTTGAGAGCAGAAGTTAAAACTGTTACACAAGGAATGGTGTTATGGAACACACTTTGATGATATCATTCTCACGGTCATGAAACAGCCAATACGTTTGGAGGGATGAAGTTACTCCGAGGAATCAAAATTTTTGTCCGCTGACGCGATTGGCGATCGGAATGATGGGCGTTCACCTGTCTGTGGAAGCAAGTGCGACAGACTGATGGCCTATTCCCTTTCACATATTACCAACGGGTTACTTCTTGCAGGTCATCTCATCAGCATCATTGAGCACTCGATGCATAAGCAAAGCAAAAGGTCGCGTTTCACTGTAGTTTTGGGACATCGCCAGGCATTGGTGTGATTAAAGTCGCAAAATAAAACAATGTTTACCTTCATGACTCAGCCTATAAGCCTTCGATGCAAATACTCGCATCGTCTGAACGCAAACATAAGCGATTGAAAATGGAATTGTTCCGTGCAAATGAGGCACTAAGGGACAGATCGATCAAGCTCGATTGAACTGCTTTACGAAAAAGGACGAAGGGTTAACTGGATTCCTTAATATGCTCCGGAATAATAGTCTCACATTGTGGATGAAACTCCATGGACGAAATAGCCGGACAAGAGCAGGTAACAGAGACAGAGCAACAAGGTATGAGTCAAAATACCCCGTCATCACATCTACGGGCGTGCTTGTCCAAAGCACGATGTATAGTGTCTAAGGTGATTACATATCGATAATGATGACCAAATAGAACTTGAAAATCTGGATTTTGCGCGTGGACAAAGCAAGAATAAAACATAGTTACCAGTGCTCATTGAAAGAGCTATGAGATACATCATGTCTACCGATAGAAATTTTGCCGGAGGGAGCGAGCTGATTTACCTTTTTAGAATTAATTACAAATTAAATTAATGAGATCGATTGCAACAATTTGAATTACTAGATAAAATTTTCTAAAATACTATCTGGGCCTGTCACGCGATACATTGCATTTTTCTAGGTTAAAAATCGGTCCCTGACCGAATTTGAGACCTAGTCCAATTAATTCCACGTTCCTACCCAGGAATTCGTAACGCTCAAATGATGATATCAGTCTCCATTCCATATCTGTGCTGCGGTTTCTAAGTAAATAAAATATGCTATTGTTGAAGTAATATGCAAAAAATTAAGACTCGCGTCGCACGCGCTCGCGTACCAACATTCTTTGTTGAAACGACTCGCGCTTCACACAGTTTACAATGAATATAATTATTTAGAAAACTTCACGGACGCGAGCACCATAGCTCTCCAAAATTTTATTGTAATCTGATGAATGCTATTGGAATGCATGTAAGACGAGCAAACAAACATTCATTTATATATTTTAGATGATTGTGCCAAACAGACATTTTTTATTCACAACAAGTTTCAACTCATAAGCTTCACCCTCTGGTATTTCAGTTCGTTGCTCTGATTCTTGTCCTCTGGCTTCTCAGTACGTGAAGACGACACCTATATGTTGAAACCGATAGTGCCAAATGTACAGATTTGTGAAAGCTGCGAAATGCTGTACATTATCATCAGTATGCATATCCTGCAAATATTGCGTAGTATATCTTCCTTAGAGCGTAAAATATGTGCTATGTCTGCTACATTTCTGAGTATTTCACAGAAATCGGCAATAGGTATGAAGCGTATTTCCGATCTCATAATGCGGAGAAAATAAGTTTCTGACTGATGTATGTCTGTATTGATTATCAACACATAATTTACAAGGTAGATGTAAAAATGATGCATACATTTTTATTTTTATTTAAATAAAGGGCTCGATAAAACTAAATAAAAAAGGCCTACTTTTTCATTTTTTTGTGATCATGTACTAGAATTTATCTTGGTGGCTATACGTCGCTAGTAGACCATGCTAGTTCATCACTTGATGCAGAAGGTAGTAAAATGAATTTTCCGTTAGATACGAAGCGGGTGCCTATGGCAAATCAGGTCTTCCAAAGTACGTCTACAATTACATCTAAACACTACCCTGCGAGGTGCTGCATTGTCGTGTGGCAGAGGATATTAGAACACCAGCCATGAATAGATATATAGGATTAGTTTTTGGGAGACGAATGGTGACGTGCATTATAGTAGGGTATTTAGTGGAGCTTAGTTTTTATCGTGGTCTTTTATTGTGTGCGGAAAGAACGAGTATTTGTGCTTATCTGTTTGGAAATGTATCTCCCTTATTTTATCACTTCTATCAGACCTAGAGATGAGGTGAGGCATCATGATAATATTCTCCATATCGCTCTGGAACACACCAGTTCTGCATTTATTAAGATAGAAAGTAGCCTCCGAGTCTCTAGGGGCTCCCTCCTTTAACCCTCTGAAAGTTCGCTTGTAGCAGTGTATAACAAATCGTGCAGCTTTTATTTATATTTTATTGATTTTTTTGGTTAAGTCTTTATGACCAATGTCCCAAATGCTCGCAATGTATTCGAGGAGTGGCCTTACCAGAGCAAAGTAGCATTTCACTTTGTCCTTTTCATTCGAGGACCTTCCTATTATTCCCTTAAAATCCTATTCTCTTTAATACTGTGCCGCATATGTTTTCTTTATGTGTTCCTCACAATATATCACAAGTTAGAGAAGCATTCTGACCGATAGGTATATTAATGTTCTCATCCGAAAGAAGTTTTGTGAAAACCTTCATCTAGAGCACGCTGCTTTATAGAAGCAAGTGTTGGTCTGTTGGGAAGAGAAAGAGATAAAGAGAGTGACCGCTATAGGTAGCAGAAATATTGAATTGGAGATGGATGCTGAAGACATACTGGAGGAATCAAAAAAGGAACATGAGTGTTTCCAAATGAAATCAAGGGAAAAAACCAATGATATGAGGTGTTTTTACTGTTTAGGGTATCCTTTTAGATATAATAAAAAGGTCACAAATATTTTGAAGGGAGATTTATCAGTAGGAATCAACAGCGGTAGACCGAGGATATGTTTTTGAAGGGTTTTAAGGAAGTAATGAAGATTATTACAGAAGAGAAGGCTAACAGCAACTGAAGAGGGAGGTAAAAATGAAGACGCATTGGTTGCAGCGTGAAGGCCTAGTCTTCAGATCTTGATGATTATCTTTACCAAATAAAATAAATTCCTAAAAAAGAGGAAAAACAGCGATATGCAGGAAGCCATACCGGTTTGTCTGGCCATGTGATGCGTTCCCCGTGAAGTAATTTTTTCTCACCACGGAGCTCTTGGCTATTATAAAAATTCGCATCAAATATAAATAACTATAAAACACTGCATTTTCCCCATTGTTTGAAACATTAAAATCAACGTAACAATCTTGACTACCTGCAGAGATATTTTTTTCCAACACGTAGATATGCTATTGTGTTCGAATCGTAAATGATCGTTGAATTCCTCACTACATTTTTTTTCTTCTGTCGATTCTTTCATGATTATTGGAAGAATTGCAATTTTGCCAAACGATTACTACATGGCTAAGTATTTGGGTATTTTTTGGACAATCTACGTAAAATATGAGTGCCATCATAACGAATAAATCTTTGAGACAAAGCAAAAATGATATTTAGTTTCCCTTTTGCGTGTGGAGCTGTGAGCTGTACCTTTTTCCATTCCAAAGAATGAGAAATGTAGATCCATATTGCCAGAACCTATAAATCGTGAGGATTATTCTCTATCTTTCCAGGGCAGGAAATTTTTGCAGTTTTTCTAAAAAAAATCCAGGTTTAGCTGGATATATTTATTTCATATATTTGCCTGAGAGGGAAAACTGCTATCTAATCTAACCTTTTCCGAGACCAGGCACGATGAGGTTGTGGTCAAATGTCGGATCGAGAATACCCCATATGCATATCCAAAAGGAAACATTTATCGCTTAGTAGTTTTTGCCAGTAAAAGTCAAATAAATTTTATCTCTTCAAATAGTCATAGTTTGCTACACTACTCAATGAGAACTAATTATTTGAAAATTCGCCAATTTTTTGCGCAAATACCTTTTTATTCTATAGATCGGAATACTTCGGGGTCTTTGCACATTGATTTTATGGCCAGATGTCAGATTAAGGTTTACATGTACAGTATCAAAAGTTAATTATATTTTCAGACGTTCACGTAAGGTGACATTTTTTCATTGGAAAGACATTTTCCGCATATTTACTCTTAGCTTTGTAATAACTAGTCATAACTTTGTTAGAAATCGCTCAGGTATTGAAAAAAGCAAATCAGAAAACCAGAGAATTACTTAATCTCAAACCTGCCTATCGTATAGGTTGATATGACAGCGGCCTAATTTTACAATGGATAACATTGCAGTATTTGTAAACTGAAATATTCACTAAAGGAAATAAGGTAATCGTTTGAAGGTCGCTTATGAACTCTTCAAGGACAAATTTTAATGACCACTCGGCAACATTCAAACACCGTGCTTGAATATATACTTCGGTTATTTCGGTAGTGGTATATCCGTGACTTTGCAGGAGGTGAAATGCTCTTGTGACTTGATTAGGAGTGCAGTAATGAACTGAGTGGCAATATATTCTCTTCCTTTAAATTGGCTTTATCATTCGTGTTGTTTTTCTTTGATGATGAGCAGTTTTATTACTAATATCTCGTGAATAGGGCACATAAATCACTGCTTGAATCCATATTCGTGTCAAGGTCATCACTAATTACTGCTATAACAATGCACAACATCACTTTAGAGTCGCTAATTATAAAACAATCCGGCAAAGATAAAGCCTTAAGCATGATTTCGCCAACAGCACAGAGATATCTAGCCTTCTCGTCCCAATTTATATTTCGTGTAATGCGCCAAAAGGCACGCCAGAAGATACATTCTCCAGTTTAACAAAAGTATTTTTGAGATTGTTTATCCTCCACAGCTACAAGGGTAGTAATCCGCCTATTTTTCTCCGGAAATTATATGAAAAAGATGAAAAAACAAATTAGCAAAGGTAGTTTCCTTGAAAACGTGCCAAAAATATATTACTGCGCCGCGTACACCGGCAATTACTCCGAACGAAGTTCCAGTCCATTCTCCGAGAGATGCAATCTCTTGGGACTTCACACGCCTCCGCTATCCGAAGTGCAATCTCGCCCGAGCCGCCCCCTTTACAAAGCTAGCTCGGTCGCTGCACAGCAACCGTCCCGGCTGTGACGTCACCGCATAGCGAGCTCTGCTTGTTGCATCTTTTGTCGGCATGGGGCGCGCGTGGTGCCTGGCCGTAATAAAGCCAAACCCCCCCACCACACCCCCGGAGTTCCCTCCAATGCGCAATAACTCCCACGCCGAATCATTAAGTTTGGTTTCTTCGTGCCAAAAACCCATCCCCGTTTACTCCAGAGCTCCATTATTTTGTTTCCAAAAGAAATTGATTGCTCTTCGAAATGGGCAGGGGTCAAATGCTGTTAATTATCGCAACCGGAATAGAAGAATATATTGAGTTATGGATAAACATTCATATCATGAGATGTCTGTAGAGATGATATCGTATGTATATATTGGAGAGAAAAAATATATTGAGCACTGCAACGATTAGCTTAGTCAAACTTATCTGACCAATTTCATTCATCCTAGGCGTGTTTTTCCTTCTTTTTGACATCGTTAATAAATTTTACTTTTTTTGACAACGTTAAAAAAGTTTACTTGGTGCAGCAGTTTAAGATAATCCTGACACAGTTGTATGTTGTATGCTGAATTAGCAACGAACAAACGCTACGGAGAGTACTGCAAAGTAGGACGTTGGAAATTATGAGAAGTATGTACGTAATAGTACGATACAAAGCTATTTAAAATATTGTACGACACAATTACTTACTGCAATCAATAGTTGAAATAAGGAGAGGAATTTATTGTAAAAATGAAGTTAGGCACCGAGATTATAATTATGTAGGAAAGATGTGAAGGGATCAAAGTGAAGAATAATTTAGGAGCTAAGCAGTTGGTGAAGGTACATTTTGATTGAAGAGCTGAAGCAGACCAATCTTTGGATTAATTACTGTTAAATTTGTTCAGTACAAATCTTCATCGCCATCAACACTCATCACTCTTAACCGTCAGCCATTAGTCGAGTAGCTGGAGAGGTTGTTAAACATGTTAATTTTATTTTGATTTTCCAAATCAAATTTAATGTTAAGAGTAAGTTTCTCCATATTATTATGTACAATGAATAGCTGTTTACACGATAAAATGTATTCTTTTGATACACTAAGATCTAAGATACACTAAGTGGAATTGGTGACATTTACGCTAAAGTTATGTGCTCCGTATTAGTTAATAATTTGAAAATTGTAGCTTTTTGAGCTATTTATGGATAAATGTTCAACTTGGAAATTGAATATTTAACTTTCAGATTTTTTTTATCTACCACCTATCATTATAAGAGAGATATCCAACAACAAATGGATATGGGGCTAGAATAAATTGATTTTTTATATTGAAAAAATTAAATTAATCAACTGATTGAACAACCTCTGCAATAAAGAACCCTTGTAATGCGAATAAAAGTCATTGTTTTTGTTTTACAGGAATGAGGTAAACAGCTAGAAGAAAATTATTTTTTTGGAAAAAATTTAGTATTATTTTATGTTTGGCAATAATTCTTAACCGTAGAATGTACCTTTACCTATTTTTCAATTTATCAAGTTTGACAATTTATAATAATAATTTCTCTACCATTAGTTGACTAACTTAAAGACCAAATAAGCTTGGGAAAATCACATTTATCTTTGGTTCACCTGTAAACCATGAAGTGAAACAACTTTTCAAGCCATAATACTCCTTAAAATGTTTCAATTATTATTAAGTTATCGGGCTAAGTTCCTCTTTCAGACTTCCGTGAAAAAATGGTGAATTGTTCGCCAGTGCAACAAGATCGCTCAAAATGACTCAATTTCACGTCCCTGAGGCTTGGGCCTGCGTTCTATCCGCTCCAGAAGTTTTGTGTGGCGCATTGGAATTCTTGGGAGTGAAGAGGATTAGGGAAGTTAAGGGCAGAGAGGCGCAAGAAAGAGTGCATCAATGAATTAAGTTAAGCATTGTGCGTGCATAAATTTATGTACTTGTGTATGATTCCATGAAATCATGCCATTTTTCCATAACATATACGCTACTTGCTCACGTTTTTAGCCTTGGTTTTCGAAATATTATAGCTTTAAGCATTATCCAAATGAAGTTCCTTTTGCTTCAAATTCAGCCATGTACTAATGGGAGGATCATCAAATACAAAGCTTTATATGACATGTCACGTTATAACACACAAGGTGTATTTTTTCGATAGCCCTACAACGACTATACTTCTTCTCACCATATATATATATTAGTGGTTACTTACTAATTTCAGGTTACTTCTCTTAGTGGAAAATTATAAAAATTAAAAAAAAAAACACTTTAAACAAGATTAATAGTTATCTTCCCCCTAAATGTCGTATGCTGGTACGAAATCTTAAATCATAAGCTTAGGCAATCTAAGCATCTGAAAGTTAAGCAAAAACTATTAGAGAAGACGTCAAAGCACTCTTTATTTAAGGGAAGAAATATATAATCCTTTCATTATTCATGTACATATAGTGATTTCTTCTTCTTAAATGATTATGCTTCAAAACTAGGCTATGTTTCAGAGCGACAAAGGAAATATTATTATGGCACCTCACAACATCTCTAGGTCTGACAGAAACGATAAAATTAGGGAAATAAATTTCCGAACAGATACGTGCAAAAACTCGTTCTTTCCGCGCACAATAAGCGACCGCAATAAAAACGGAGCTCCTCTAAATTCACTCTCATATTACACGTCACCATTTCAGCTCTCAAAATCTTATCCCTTAAATCATTACTCGGCTGGAGTCTTAACACGCCCTGCCACACGGCCATTCGTTTGCTGGTGGGGTAGTATGTAGATTTAGAAAACGTGATCCTTGTATTTTATCGATTTACTTGAAAAATATTCCAAATATGCTCTCATTTACCAATAATTATTGCTCTATCCACTTAAAAGCCTTACTCTGCTATGCTCAAGACTTCCTCACATGAAAAACTAGGTACCAGACTGGAAGTTAATTTAAGAGATTTTGTTCCATTTTCGTGATACATAATATAATGTACAATGATATGAATTGGAATATTCCTCTCGTTATCATGATTTCAAAAAATTACCGCTGATAAATTTTAACTTTGCTACTTAATGTGCTTATTTGAATAGCAAATATGTAAAATACTCATGTAGTTATTCATTCTGTGGAACGAAAGTCCTTTAGCCTAGTAGTTTAGTCCCTCTTTTAAAGAATAACACGATTATAATGCGTGATAAAAGGATAAAATACAAAAGCGAATATCCAGTTTTATTTAAATGACAATGGCATTTGAAGGGCTAACCTTGCTATAAATTATGTAACACTGCTTTCTTGCATGCTTGAAGCATTAATTTGGATAAATCCTAATTTTCCGCATATAGGTAATTTTTCATTTTCCCTTCATTAACTTTAGCCCGCCGATGAACTGTGCCGATTTTCCGGGGTCATCAATTCGTTTTTCCTCATGCATGAGAGATTCTTTTCGAATGCAAAATTTCCGGACGATCAAGTTTTTTGATTCCTTTGAATGGGAGCGGATATGGCGGAAGTCATGCGTGTCATTAAATGCTGGGGGGGTTGCAAATAGAATGTGGAGAATTTAACTGGCAAGGAATCGGATATGCGTGTCTTCACTCCAAAAAGTGCATTCGCTCTCTTCCATGAAAAAGGAACGTAAAAACCCCCATCGTATACATTTTATTTCCGTCTCGTATTACAGAACTTTATCATATTTTTATATCATTGCAGACGATATTGGAAATACTGAAGTTGAATGTCTGGAGCTTTTAAATTAGTAATTTTCTTATACCCTGTTTAAGTACGGATGGAAAATCATTGATTCATTTGGTTGCACCATTTAAGGCTATTATTGCTTAGCATTTTTTCATGCCAAGTTGAAGGAATTAAATTTTGGTAGGTAGGGTTTAATTTATAATATTTAGTTCCGTACCGCATAGAAAATCAGTGCTGAATGAACCTAATGTCTTAATCATAAATTGAAAAAGAAAACTTGAGTTAAAGAGACAAGGAGAATTGTAATTTGATCGAAAAATGAAAATGCCGTGCACAGTTGACCACAGAAATCAAGGGGAAATAGTCGCTCCACTAAAAACGTTAGATAGCTAATGTGAAAAAGAGCGATTATTTTTAGTTTCAACTGCTTTAATTCTAAAAATAGTAAATGTTAGGTTTTATTTGATTGAGCAACACAGAATAAGCTAGTAAACTTAAATATTTAATACTGAGGAACTGAAAAAATCACTACCAAACATGAGTAACCCTTTTTTTTATCCCACCTATGAGGAACTAACTGGGTGATAGGCGGTATAACGAGAAAGTGGAGGATAGTCTGCCATCAACCCTTCTTAAGTGGAACAAGCAATGAATTAATTAGTAATATTCTCCAGCAGGCGTGGAGAGTTTTAATTGAAAAATTAAAATTTATATACTTTATTTCCTTACATCTCTAAAACAATTGTCTAATAATAATAATTATTTTAAATATGAAGTTATTTTCCTGGAGATTGTAGGTCATAATTCATGTTTTAATTGATACTCTTTCACCAACGTTTCGTATCTTTATTTATGCTTAATATGAACAATGATTAATTTCCATTGTAGTCCTGATGAAGCATAAATAAAGATGCGAAACTTTGGCGAAAGAGTAACAGTATAAACATAAATTATGACCTACAATCTCCAGGAATATAACTTCATATAAAAAAAGAGGTCACGAAAAAGAATCATCTAATTATTTGAAATAAGTTTTCATTCCTCCTACAGACTTGACCACTAGAAGTTAACGCGTAAGTAGGCTTCACGCAAACCCTTTCCCAATTAAATTGACATCGAACGCATTTGGTCCATCTCGTTTTACGCGAGGCGGTGTGTGCTTCCAAAGGCTAACCGACCTTCAGAGGTACACCAAATCCCCAGTTATTGGCCGTGTTTCTTAACGGGAACTGAAATGCGTTGAACTCCTCTAAATGACGCCAGGGTCTCTTAGTGGTTGCTGGGCTGCCCTCCGGCGTCCTCATCCATAGTTTAAAGGTGGAGGCGAGATGGGATGCCGTAATCGAAAGCGAGATGTCGGGACGAGATTTACACGGTCCGAGAGGGAAAGATCACAAGGGATGCTGAACTTGTGTGGAGGCCAAAGGTCAAAGAGAAGGTGAAAGGATACGAGGACGGTCAGTGCACCATGAGGCACCACGGCCGGAGAATGGTGCTTTCCTGCGTTAGAAGTGGTGATCAATCACGTACCTTCAGCAAGGTAGAAGTATCTAAACAATCCTATGATGATGCGGATTAAAAGGTTTTAACATCAACTGCCGCTGCTAAGGGCGGGATGAAGTTCACAAAATCGGCCGCAGTACTATGATATGGTATCCATGATCTTAAAAAGCTATTTAGGTAAGTTTATTATGAACATAAATATCCATTTTGTTATATACACGTAGATTAACGTATGGCCAATTCAATTTACCGGGCTCCTGTTTTTCACTATTTTTGAAGAAACACGAAGAAGGTTATTCTTCTGAGTAAATAATACCTGCCATGTAAGCTCCCATTTTTGATGGCCCTGACAAACGATGTGGAAGACAAACGGGACGCCATCAAATTGCGCCCATAAATATGTAGCGTTGCAGTCGCAATTTATATGGAAGGATGAAGAGCTGCAATCCTAGCAATGAACTAAAAACGAATGAGTGGTAACGTGGATAAACATATTTCATTTAGATGCCATGGTCAGAGGGAATTCTCGCGTGTACTATCTATAAATTGATAAACAATTTAATCTAATCCAATTTTACCTGTAGCAAAGCCTGTGAAATCAACTTTAATACAATACGTTGCTCATTATTTAACGTATCAATCATAAGCAGTCATTAATCTAAAGATTGATGAGCCACAGTGATTCTTTTGACTATAGTCGTTATTATCGTCATATTAATATATATTATATATATATAGTTCATACAAAAATTCCACAAACGTGGCGAACACAATATATAACTTCGTCACTGGGTGACACGAAATATACAGCACATAAAAAAACACAATTTAAAATATTTCGGTGGGTCGCCCGCACCTTCATAAGTGATTGAATCTAATGATTGCCTTTAATATTTTATTCTTTCCGTTACACAGCTATTATTTACAGTCGTCATTTCATTTACTATACTTTAAAGTTTATTTTTGTCTTAAAATATGTTTTGCAAGTGTCACTTCCGATTAAGTGTTCATCTAGTGTCTATTCTCCCACCCATTGTAGCGGGTCATTTTCTTCGATAATTCCTTTAAGCGCACAGGATTTCCATTAATACACAGCATTTTGATTCAAAAGAATACTTCCCTTAAATATAATCTGCTCCTATAATAATCTCCTATTTTTTGGGGCTTCTCTGCCTTGCAAATAATAGCCTTTTGTGATTGGGATCCACTGCAACAACTAACTCAGTAGTTGATTTGTATCCCCAAACGGAAATTATGCAATGATGCATAATCAATCCCTAATCTTACGGTCCTACTGTTAGGAGTGATGACCAAGAAATTATTTATAACCCTATCTCCATTTTAGTGCCCACTATGGAAATACGTTTTTGAAACTAAAGCGCGAGCGCGAAAGAAAGTTATAAATTGTAATAATTAATTCTAAACATGGGTGAATATTGATCAATTTTTATTTTTAAATATTAAATTGCTAAATTTTCATTGAAAATTGTTTATCAATCCATCTTGATGAGTTATAAGAAACTTACAGCAAATGGATAAGTAATCTCAGTGTTTTTTCCCGGTTGCACTAAGCATCGACATTGAAACTTAAGCCTCAATAGATATTAGTTACTTGGTATTATGAGACTAATTACAATCATGCTTCTATTAAATAACTTTTTATTGCGGACGACTGTTAATCACATTATCATTAACTAGGTGCATTTGACATTTTACCATTAACAGTCAATCAATTTCCCCTTATGAATTGGTGTTATTAGTGCCCGGCTCTCTCAACTGCACATATTTCCCCAACAAAAACCTATATTTTTACAATATGAGACCTTTCTGTCAATGATTTGCCTCAGCAAATGAATTTCGCTTTCATTTCAGTTTCTTTATATCAAATTAATGACTTGATTATATGCAGTGCAAACAAACGCGGACTAATTTGTGAAATGTCTGTCTCTTGTTCAAACACAAAATTTATCACTTCTCACCGCATCAAAGCACAGAGTGGCATCGGAAGAGATTTGGAAACTATCACATTGTATAAATTATAAACGACGTTACGCAGATAGCAAGTCATAAACATGTATATGCATTTTGTCATATGCGCGTCGATTAAAACAACGGCCATATAAATATCTTTTACTCCTGTTTTAAACTATTTTTGAAGAAATGTGAATAAGGTTCTTCAGAGTAATACAATTTTAGCCAAGAATGCCCCATTTGTGAGGGAGCTAACGGAGGTGGCTTTCGACACATAATGCCATTATGAAAATTGGTATAATGCTATTAGTTCACGGGCCAAAACGGCGGAATTATTTTCCCTGGTTTCTCAGTTAGCATGAATACACTAATAGTCAATATGAAGTAATGAAGTAAAGTCAACCCACAGCATTTTATGGGGAATAATACTCAGTAGACTCTGATGGTTACATCATCATTGGTTGTTAAAGATTCGTTGACTGCAGCCCTCCATTCTCCCCTACCTAATTCTAGTTCCCTTACCTCCTGGTATCTCTCCCTATGTACTTTCCTCTTTATTTGGTCCAATAACTTATTCCTAGGTCTTCCTCTGGGGATTTTTCCCTTTATTTTGCCTTCATTTAGGTTCTCCACAAATTAATTGCATTAAATCACTGTTTACTGCGTAGTGGAATCTAAGAAATTGTGCAAAACATATTTTGCTCAACTGATGAATTTATAAATCATATTTCGTATTTTTGTGCAAATATACAGTAATTTCACCAAGTGACATGCGATTTTTTATTTTTATTTTATTCTTGCTTGATAATGACTGTTTTTTCCAGCAACTGGCTACTAGTGAAGTATTTCTCTCTTTAAATGTACTTTTGATTATAATTAAGTGTTAACGCATACACGCAAAAATTAAAGGATCAAATTATAATATCAAGAGAAATAGTGATGTGTTTATGCAAATCGTCTGAAGGTATTTGTCATATAAAATTTATTATTTCCATTGAATATAACTCGTAGGATTACATACTGAATCAATTCATTAGTGCATGCGCTCGGTGACTCATGCAAGAATGTTAGAAACTTGGATTGTTTTTTCCATAGTATAGCAGTATCGCCGTAGGCTAGACTCTCTCAACTCACCCAACCATGGCCTTCCCATCCCAAGTAACTGGGTCTCTCCCTTCCTATTTTCTCCCGATATCCGGCTTGCCACGGTCCATCACGTTTTGTTTGAATTGGTTCCTTTCAATTACGGAGATTGCAAATTATGTGGCCTCGGTTACATGGGAGTGTGACAAGAGGAAATGAAATCTAGGGGACGATTGACCGGTGACCGTCAAGGCTGGCCGGAGTGGGGAGGCTTACCGCAGCGTGGGTGTTTGAAGGGATGACGTAAAAAAAACGCAAAACAACAAGCATACACTCACGTCAGTTTTTTTTAAATATCCCGTGGGCAGTAAAAACCGTTTGAGGCTATATTTCCGGTTTTTTGCGCTAATGAAATGATGCAACTTCGTTTCGAATCTCGGTTTTAGAGTGAGTGAAGTTCCGCTTGCCGACGCAAATTTACAAATTGCGTAAATCGCCCTGTTGTAAAAATACACGATTATTCTTCTACTTCTATTATCACTAAAAGCAGAAAAGTTTAACGCGATACGCTTTAAAGCCTTTGTTAATGCGCTTTGAAAGGAATATTTTATAGTCTATTTCGAGAGTTTTTATTGCTCTGTTGCGTGCTAATCTACTTGATGAGCGCTGTAACAAAAACTCGAATTTGATAACTTTTGTTCACCACTGTCTCATTGGGATTTCGTTATTTCTATTTTTTTATCTTTCATTGATCAAAGTTAAAAGACGGGTCTTTTTATCAAATTATAGGCTGTTTACAGAAGACTATGCTGAACTCAAAGTAATGCCAATTTGCTAGATTTAAAATGTCAAAGGGGTCTTTCCTTGTTAGCCAATTACAGTTATCGAAGCTCTAATGCATTAATTTTTAAATTGCGCCAGAATCTGATCTGATTTTATGCACATAAGTTTTTAAATTTAGCTCTTATTTTTCTACATGCCCAACAAGTTAATTTGATTCACTTATTTATCTCCTCCACCCTATGCTCATAAAATACTATTCACGATTATACGTTGAAGCTCCAATTACTTTCTCATTCGTTCTCTTTTCATGATCTGGATATTTTTGTTTCCTTGGAACGTCTTTCTGTATTAAAGAGTCCCTTAATTAGTTCTTCCAAGCTTACTTTTATAGATAACCCTGAACTAGTTGAAAATAAAATAACAGAAATTATAGATTTGATAAAACAAGCAATATATAAATATAATACAAATAGTAGAGTAATATTTTACGTGAGACTATCATTAAAGATTACATTGGATTGTATATTATTTTAGGTAAAATAATATATATGCTAACAAGAGACTCTAAGGAATCATAATGAGGTGACTGGAGAGATATTTTAATGGAAATACTTCTGAAAGCAGTCAATAAAGGCGCATGTGATCCTGCAACAGCTACCAACCAAAACTGTTCGGAAAATGTCATTTATAATAGAAAAATTAATTGAAATATGGAAATATTTCCATTATGTCACTTTTCTTGAGGCTTTGCGTATAAATTGATGATGTCATTGTTAAAATCTCAGATTGTTTAAATAAAAAATTGTAATAAATCATATCGATTATGATATCCTTAGTAACAGCCAGAAATGTGTTAGAAGTCAGTCAGTGCCAACCATCGAATTGAGAGTTTTGACAAACACAAGCTGAGCAAATGTTAGCCTATGCATAGAGGGTGCGTCCATCCAGTTTAGGACTAACAAAAATGTGAATAATACACCAGATAATATATTACGCTGTCCCATTTTCATTAATATAAACGATAAAACTTATATTTAAAGCCAATGCTGAAAATGCCAAATAAATTAGAATACTTCTATAATATTTAGGCTATGGTGAATCGAATAGTGAATAGAAAAATGGAGCAAATAAATTGAAATGACCACATTTTTTTTAGCTATTTGGCAGTGAATGTTTCAACCATATACCTTGATTTTAAGTTTTTTAAACAGACCTGGAAATGAAACACCACACCCTTTCGGTGCTTATTACAACTGATTTATAGTTAATATGTACCAACTCCTATCTATCAGATTGCGTCTGGTTAGGGCGTCCGTAAAAGGCTTAGTCATCTTGCGGCTAGGGTAAAATAGATATGACATATGCTATTGAATAATGACGCCATGAATAGGTGATCATAGAATAGTTGTCCATGATTTATAATGCTGCGCACAGCCAATTGACACCAACGTGCATCGTTTTGCTGCATACTAGGCCATTTGTATGGAACTGGTTCTACCATGAATGAGCAAGCCTTGGTAGGAGATTAGCGGAAGCCGGCGAGGAAGTGCGAAGTACAAGGTGCTCTGCTAAGGACCCGCGGAAGTGGGGAAGAACAGAGGGGGGGGAGGGTTTTGATGTGAGGTTTGGCAGTAGCAGGGAAGGAGGACAAGTGGGAAACACGGTAGGGGGGGATCTTAAGTACCACCAGGCGACGTCTCACCCAAGGCCCCCCACCCCCAAAACTCTCTCCCGCTCGAGTCAAGTCACACGAGACCGTAAAACACAGCGGCAACCGCTCCGAAAAGAGGCAACTCCCTGAGGGTCCTTAACCGGCGACGGTCCCTTGTGCTTTGCATACACTGCTAGCTGCCGGAACCCTGGAGATGAGGAGAGATAGGGGGGGGGGTATGGCATGGTTCCCTCACGTTTATGGATGAAAATTTAGGGGGTGAATTGAGGAGGGGGCTTTGAGAGGATAGTAAGGGGTCGTTTCTAACGTTATCCCTGAGGAATGGGACACCTTCTCCTGACCAGCTACTTCATACACCACCCTCCCCCGCTACATATCTCTCCCGTTTCCGCCCCTCCTCCCCTGGGGACATTGCACCGCTATTGACCCCTTCTCATCAACAGCGCCACCTCAGCCCATCTTATGGGTTGGCGAGCGGGGATGGTTTTGGGAGCTACTTTGGTGGAGGGATGGTGGAATGTCTGCGCTGGCCTCAATTTAAGACGGCTGAAGGGCCTTCTCCGGAGAGTCTCCTCCTTACGATTCTAGTTTTACACCGTGTCATCCGGGGTTTTCTCAATAAGTGACGCGCGATTATTCAAGAACCGCACCCAGCTGATTAGAAAACCTGGCGCGAATGCCTTTCGTAACGAGAACACTACGTGCGAAGGGTTCATGCTAATGGATGGAATGCGAGAACAGATTTCCTCATTTTACATTCATATAATCAGTTCGCAATTATGTCATGTTGAAGAGCGAAGGTAAAACAAGTGTTGGGAATTAGCTTTAAAGATTTGTCCACCAAATGTATCCGTCGTGGACTAGAAGCTATGAGGTAAAAGTTACAGTAGTATTCATGAAATAAAAGCCAGTTTTATAGCTCAAAGCATTATGTCTCGGTTTCCTCGGGTCGCCTTAAAATACTCATGTGTAACGGTTCCTACAAAAAGTTCTTAAATTTAAAAATAAAACTTATTTTACAAGAAATACCATTATTTTTGGTTTCACTAATTTTAATTCAGTATTTTACTAAGAGTGCGTAAAACATTCTCATACCTCGGTGTGAGAATATAGTTTAACTTATATATTATATTATATACTAATAACTTAGTATATACTTATATTTATACTCAAAAAGTTACCCAAAATTCTTTAATTTTTTAAATTAGCAGCAAGTTTAAATTTTATTTTTTAAATTAGGACAAGATATTTCTGCATTCTCGTGTTTTCATCGCGTTATTTGTATTTGAAGATAAGAGTTTTATCCATATTTCAACATCAGGTCTAAGTCATTTCTACGAGAATTTCAATATGGGTGCATCTGTTTTCCCTTAAAAACATCTATGCGATGAGCCATAAAAAAAATCAGGGACACTTTCTTCAGCGCCGCATGAATCTACATCGAAAAAATTGGCAAATAGATATTTGTAAATAAAACGCAGATATAAATGTATGCGAAAATGTATCGGTCCCTTTGAGAAGCATAAAAATATCCTTAAAATGAAATGGAAGGAACAGCAACACTCATTCTAAGAGCGCAATGCTAATGGTCAAATATGTAATTAAAGCACTGAAGAATGTCGAAATAATAATATATTAAGGTTCTTATGACTTGACTAAAAAAATAGTAATCCAGGAGAATTTTTGCTGTGCATAATTTTTGTGTGGCGGCTTCTATGAATGCTTAGCTCACCTTTAAAATGAATGTTTAGTTAAAATAAGTTTTTAATTTATTTTTCTCAATCTTGGTGAGTGCAGCGTTAGTTGCTAGAAAGCAAAATATGCGAGGGAGAAATTTCAATGTGTAATATTTAGAGATAATTATATTTTAATCAGCCATTATTTAGACGAAAAGTTAGAAATAATCTGTGATAGGAGCATAAAAAGTTTTTGATCAATTTATGAGGCTTTTAATAATAATTTTAAAAAACAATACATAATCCTAATTAAGCATTTTACCAATGTGAGAGAAGTAAGAAGCAACATTCTTATGCCGGAAAATTATAATTGAAAAAATTATGACGCTTCAATTCTATCACAAGAAAAATATTTGTAAAATTTGACGACAGAATGCTCTTTTTCACCCTTTCGAGAGTGCTAGATTTATAGTATCATTTTCTTCAGCGAGCGGCAATAAATATATTGCCGAACCCAATGGACCGCGTTACTGTCCAATGTGAAGCCTCAGATGAGGAATCATCCGAGACTTCTATAACCGGGAGTGGAAGCGAGGAATGGATGAGGTAATGATTTCCTGCACGGCTCACTAATGATCTGTAAAGCTTGCTTGAATTGGTTGGGAGTCCATCATTCATCAAAATCGTTATAACGCAACGAGAAAATGTTGAGAAAATTATTTTTTTGTGGAATGACTATCGGATTTCCCACTGAAAATCAACGCGAGAAAATTGTTTGCCGAAAATCGATAACCGCGTCTAATATCAATTTTCTGGGTCACTAACAGTGAAGTGATGGGCGTAGTTGCGCTCAAGAGAGGAAATTCATGCTTAGGCATTAAATTGCGTTGAGAGCATTTTCCAAGCTGGGATAAAATAGTTTTCAATGATGAGTTGCCTTTAGATAACTCTTCTGAAAAGCCTTTGTGATGATATATCATTGAGGAGTACCTACAATCATTGTATTTTTTTCTCTCTTTTCAAACGCCGTATTACGTTAAATAATTTTTTAATATATTTTAAAGGGATTTTAATGAATGTAGCTGATTTTGATGGCAATGGCACACACCCTCAATACTTTCAGCTACTGCCTCAAATAATGACATTCATGATTCTATACTTAAACTTTTTAAATACTTTTATTTACGATTTTGTTTGGTTTTAATACGAAACTCTTTATCCTTAATAAAAATTATAAAAATGTGAATTTCTTTTTTGTATAATTTCAACTCGCCTAATTTGTTAAATCATCGTTAAGCAGTGGAAACAGTGATTACTCATACTTAGCACCGATAATTGATGTTTCTTAGGGATCATTCTTGCTGTAAATTTCATTAGGCTTAATCGATTCATTAGGCTTAGGAGTAATCAATGTTTTTAATGATTCACCATTGGTTGTTCAATCCCAAGATTGGTTGGCTCAGCTCTTCATCCTTTCCTATCTAATGCTACTTACCTACCTGCCATTCCATATATACTTTCATCTTTATTTGGTCCATTTACTTATTCCTGGGTCTTCCTCTGGGGAATTTTACCTCTATTTTTCCTTTAATTATGTTAGTCAAAAACCCATTTTGTCTCAGAATGTGTCCGATTCATCTTGTTCTTGTTCTCGTTTCGTGTTTCATATGGTCCTTTTTATCTACTCTTCTGTACTCTTCATAATTTCTAATTTTGTCTATTTTATCTTCAGCATCGTCTTCCAACACTAGGTTTCGAAGGCTTCTAATCTTTTCTGGTAACCTTTTCAATAGTCCATGCATCCGATTTGTTAAGTTTTACGCTCTAAACAAATGTTTTCACATACTGTTTTCTAGCTTGTAGTAGTTTTACCTTCTTTGAACACAGCAGTTGTCTTTTTCCCACGATTGCCTTATTAGCTTGGGCTATTCTCTGCTCCTTTCAATGATTATCTGCCAATAAAAATCGAAAGGGGTGTATTTTGAGAGCAAGAAATATTATCTCAAATTTCTTTTTCAATTCAGTCTCTCCGACTGGACCATGAACAAATACCGTGCCACCAGGTGATGGCAAATAGGCCTACGCTGCTTTAGTTGAGACACCACAATGACTTTTTTGCGATTGTCTGCGATCCAGGTAGCCATGTGTTATATTTTGTGTCATGTTACTCAGAGATTTTGTGGAACGTTTTCACATTACTTTGGCCGAGCTCCGTTGGAATATTTAGTATAAATGATTTTTACATAATTATGTAAAATACTAAAAACCGATTACAAGTTAAGTATGACGCTTGGCATCGAAATGAGACATTTTTGTTTAAGATTCATGCCTGCCATCCTATTAATGATGAAAAGCTCCTTTGAGTAATGAAGTGTTACTCTACATAATTATTATCATTAGTTTAAGTAAGGAACTTACTCAGTATCGGTGTTCTTTTCTTATAAAATTCAACCATATCAGACTTTGCAATTGGAGTTATATTTCTTAAGCATGACAGCTGCCAACAAATATATATTTTTTATTAAATTTCTGCGAGAAGTTGACTATTTGGATTCAAAACTCAAAATTTATGGCAAAAATGGCAAATACAATAACTTTTAAATAGGAATAAAAACATTTATTCAGTAATTTGGTTATGATAATTTAAATCTTACATGTAGAAATGTTTTTGCTTGAAAATGAAAATATTAGCATATCAAATGAGTTACCTTGAGATTTCTCGCGCGGGAAAACGGGTAAGCCTTGGACTTTATTTTACTGCTTGAAATTTCTAAATACCGTGTGTGCCAAATTTAGTGCGTATGTGTCAAGGGGTTTGGATGTCTCTACTGCTAGAACAGAGTTACATTTTCATAATGTATGCAAGAAGATTAGAATGGCATTCTAATTTTTTAAATTATAGTTTTGTTTGAAAATAATATTTGTGATGCGATTTTTAAAAATATTAATCTGTATTTATTATTATTATTCTAAGGGTTATCAGTAGTTGTCTTTCCACTCGTATCTACTTTGCTATAGTTTATAAATTAAGGCATGAAATGTTAAGTAATTGTAACAGAAATATAACTGAGTGTATTTGTTAGCTGTACATATACGTGTCTCATAGAGGTTGTCTCATCACTGATTTTTTCTTCAGAGGCAACCTTATGATTCCAAACCTTGCCAAGAATTTAAGTGTATTTCATTATGTGACAGTGGAAGCAATAAATTACTTACTTAAAATCCAGAAAACCAAAAAGAAAATAGACGCCGAAGAAGAAAACTGAAACAGAACCCATGAGATACCGCACCCCATTGTCGTCCGGGGAAAGGTTTGCGTGTGGTAACGAAGTGTGAAGGTGTCGAAGACGACGCGGGCCCGCACGCTAGCCCTCAAGGAGGCGAAAAATTTGCCGAGATGAAAAGCAAATGAGGCAGAAGAAGAGCGGGGCGAAGTGGATAGCGGGGAGGAAGACGAGTGGCCGGGAGGGGGAAGTTCGAGTGTACAGTGGGTTTGGGAGCCTCGGGGTTACGGGAGAGAGAGGGGGTAACCCTGGAAAGGGTAAAAGAGAGGTGAGAGAGTAGGCAAGGTAGTTTAAGAGGCTACGTTGGATGGGGAGAGACGGAACGGTAACCCCTTAAGCGGTGAGACACGAGTGGTTCCTTCCTCACCCCTGTCGACGTTCGTGCCTTCATTGGGAGAGTGGGTTGGGGGTTTCCCCTGTGGTTCCGTGACGTGAATGAAGGGGCTGGTTGGTGGGTGGAGTTTTCAACCCTCCCCCCCCAAGGGCTTGGAGAGGAGAGGATGGTTTGAGTTGAGGGTTCGTCGTTAAGGGAACGTGGGAGCGTGACGGTAGGGGAGAGTGCGGATGAACAGATATGTCTCACTGTCAAAGCGATGTGGTGTGTTTACGGACGGAAATTTTTCAGAGTTGTGAGATGCTGACGATTAAATCGACTATTTCTTTTTCTTTCATTTTCCGTTTTCTTCATCTCGT
Source organism: Ceriagrion tenellum (assembly GCA_963169105.1). Classification (NCBI taxonomy): domain Eukaryota; kingdom Metazoa; phylum Arthropoda; class Insecta; order Odonata; family Coenagrionidae; genus Ceriagrion; species Ceriagrion tenellum. The sequence continues at coordinate 75,978,405 of OY720643.1, forward strand.
TTTGCCTCCTGCCACTCATCACTGAACTCACATTTACACATCATTGCTAACACATTAATGCTCGTAGGTTTGTTGCTAATAGCATACAATCTGCCATACCCTGTCTTTTAGGAGATTTTAGATAATCATGGATCTTAATGACTTTCTTTCAATAATTATTATTATACTGATTCGATTGGATGCTTATGTCCATGTTTCAGAGCCATATACTAGATGTTCACCACACGTAATGAATTTGCTTAGAGAAATCAATTTCTAGTCTACATGGTTCGAGTCTACATGGTTCTAATATCAGCTAGTTAGTAAACTGGCTAGCGTATCTGGCTGGCAACTTGTGTATCTAGCTTCATAACCTAGTTGAGTCAATTTATTTTTTTTGGGACAAAGGTCATTCATTCGATAAATACCATTCTCTCACACGGGTGCGAACTTTTCACATCATTTGAACGACCTAAATGATTGAAAAATTGTCATATATCTGGGTTTGAATTTCCATTGGTATTTGCATTTTTTCACTCTCTGCAGGTATTTCTTCTCCATATATAATATAATTTATATCTTTTACTTAATTGCTAGGAATATTATGTTATCAGTAACGTTTATAAACATTAAAGATTCAAGGATAGGAAAATTAATACGGAGGTTTTTGATAATATATATTAGAAATTTGTTATAACGATGATAGTGAAGGGCAATTTCATTGAGTAGCAAACCTCGGAAAATAGCTCAAAATTTGTAATTGATTGTACTTAATTATTTATTCTTTTGCTTTCTTATCGTCATACTCCAACTGAGCTTTTGTTACTAAAATTATTCATACAAAATGTATTGAAAATGACACACGTGAAACAGGCACTGTATTTGCTTTTGGGGACCCAAAAAATTCAGCCCTGCAGGAAAAGTCAAAGCACGGAGGAATTTTCAGCCGATTACAGTAATAGCTAGTATCTGTAACATGTCTATGGAATGGAAAGAAATCAGAACTAGAAATGCAGGCAAGCAGAACAAGAGTAGTGCATGAGATAAGACGGAAATAGATATAGGTTTATTGAAATGATTGAAACATGCTCATGGAAGATCTTAGATTTTCCCTTATACCTTCTGCTGGATAAAGGTTTCTCGGGTATTTAACCAGAATTGCAGAATTTTATATCCAGGGGCATCGTAAAATGACTTGTTCTTCATCTCAAGTGATTTGAATTAAATGATCAGAATCCCGAGGATAAAGAAAAGTCTTTCTGCGAAATTTCGGGAGATATGGAGCTGTTAACCCGGAGAAATACCCAAGAAACTTTTATCCATGCTCATGAACTAAAGGATCCAAGTTTCCAAGAATGTAATAACATAAAATTGAATACGAATTATTTTAACATGAAAATATACAAAACACGATTATAATCCCATAATACAGTGGATAAAAGCTGTTAAAAGGCGTATTAACAGAGATATTTTTGTACATAAATGGATTACTTCACCTAATTTGTGAGCTGCATCACTTGAGTCAGAAGAAGTATAACGACTATCAAATTCGGAGCAGCCCTCGCAAAAAAAGGTATTTGTGAGACAAAAACCAAATACCCTGCTCAAAGAGAGTTGGACTACTAATGGGGGGAGGTTCCATTAAATACTATTGCGGTGAGTGGCAACCAATGGGGTAAATGCATACCGATGAGAAAACACATAAGAATGAATTGGTAGCTTTCAAAACCTGGTGCTAGAGGTGATTGCTGAAAATGGTGTGGACGGATATAATAAGAGAATAAGTGTACTGAAGGGTGGAAGGGCAATGGGCTATATGAAATACTTTGCTGAAAAAAAATAATGATAAACGTACCTCGAGAGCTAATGGTTTGTGAAAAATAAATCTAGCGCTCTAAGTACCGGACTTGGCAGCATACCTATTATTACCAGTTGGAATCATTTTGACCCCTTTCAAATAATTTGTTTTCATAGTTAAGGAAAGTTGACATTTTCAATTGAAACAATATAAACGTCATTTCGTCAATATCTGTTATTCATAACCGCACATTACTTTTTAAGAATAGTGGTTAATATCAACGTACTCTAATTTTCCACTTCAACTTCAAAATGACCCTTCCGGTACTTCCATGTTTAACCCTTCGTTGCACAGGTTGGGTCTGTGAGACCCAGCCTGCATACTTTGCTAAAATATTTCCTCGATAGCTGGGTGATGTAATTTGATATTCTCGGTAGCCTCGGACTGCATCTCAACCATTCGTTCTACATTGTAATATTTATCGTCATATCTCAATACGTACGTGTTTTTCTTAATTCTTCCTAAAGGAATTCATTTTGGTAAGTGCTTTTACCTTTTTAAACAGTACTGTATCACACTTGCCATTTTTTTCAAATTGTTGTTTTGCTATGACATTTCAAATGATTTAATTATGTGCATAAAGCCAAATGTTTTATTTTACAAAGGCTTCCCATTACCCATACTACTACAAAGAACACACTTCGTATATATTAAGGAAGGAAAACAGGAAGCGACTAAATATAATTTAGAGAAAATAAATTTAACAATTTGGGTCTGTCAGTTGTTGTGTTGATCCGCGTTGATCCGCGTCATAAAAGGTCACGTGTCGGTCATAGGGTTAAGGAAAAATCGAGAGAAAAATTAATATTATAAAGTGAAAGGGTAAGGGATAAATACGCACATAAATAAAGAAGGAAGTAAATAAAAAGAGCTACTACTGGGTAAGGTAACGAGAAATCGACAGGGAAAGGGTCATCCAGAAAGTCAATCATAGGACATAGCAGCTACTGATAAAAGGCAAAAATCTTTAATTTTAACTAAATGGCAAAAAATCTCCTCTTAAAAGCTCGATTCCAAATATGAATATTGGATCACTGCAAAGAAAAACATTCTGTGCTTAATTAAGGATAAGTGACTCTATTTGCTCAAGGGTCTTACTTTTTTTAACTCAAATTCACCAGAAAACGTGCATATTAAATATGCTTTTATGAGAGGACAGAATGCTTCAATTTTGAAGCACCTAATATTATGAGTAGTATCTACGAGAAATGATAACTTCATAAGAAGCATTCAGTTACTTAATGTGGTCATGTGGACCATACTTCCCATTAATATTACACCACATAGCATTTTGTACAGTCTATTTTTTTAAACACAGAAATTCTTTCCTGATTAGACATTTATTGGAAACTTTGACATTGCCAATAAAAAATATAAAAGTGCACTGAGAATAATCGACCAAATTTCCTCTTTACATGCAAACTCAAAGCCACTTCTCTTTTTTTCAAATACTTCCGAGACGCTGGGATGCTGTCATTGAATGAGTAAAAATCTTTGAATGAGAAATGATTAATTCTTTAATATTTTCATGGAAAAATGAGCTTTATTACATTATTCTAAATCGTTATTAGCAGGCCTATAAACGTTTTTGTCCTACATCTCTTCAATATTCTCATATCTCAGGTAATAAAAAAAATGTTTTATCTCTTCTTTCAATATCTTTTGCTTTGTTATCTCGCATAGATTTCGTAATTGTTTTCAATAAATATGATTACAATTATACTGCAATAGTTATCATCATTCATTTCCAATTTTGCAGTGATTATAGAAAATTTCTATATATTTAACACCATTAAATAATTTTTTATCCATTATGGACTTATAGTTTGGTTATCTGGTTATTTACTTTCGTTTTTGTCCATGTAATTTGACACCACATTCCCACTGCTTCCTTTTCTTCCTGTTCTTACTTATACTGCCGTTAAAGTTAAATATTTTTTCCACTACGCAAGACCGTTTGTCTCCGCCACCTCATAAAAAAATCTTGATTGTTGACATTAACAGTCAAGCCGGATACCCGTAAATTTTACTTTTTTTACTTGGGCTCTTTGCTCACTTTATATTATTTAAATCTTCTGCCTTTTGTGCTACAATTTTTTGCTATTAGAAAATTTCTCATTGGTGGGCATTTTATAAATTTTCTCTAGTCCAAAGCACTTCTTTGTATAGAGTAATTGCTTGGTAATTTAAAAAACTAAAACAATACAAACATTTTTGCCATCATGTACTATACTATATTCTTCCTCGATTCTGCTAAATGTATTGAACTCATCAAAGTGAATTATCTGAAACGTGAAGTGACTTCGTAGGCATCAAGGACTCAGGTGGTTGTCAAATTTATCATATCTGTCTTGTTCACTGTAAACTAAAGAAGCCATATGGAATCGTATTTTCAATTCACAGTATTATGATGAGCGTTTGTCAGCTGTGATTTTGTGGCCTTCCTAATTTTAAAATAATTCATTGAAAACTGCAACTAATCAAAGATGTACAATACTTTCTTTCGAGTTTAACTTCAATTTTTCTTTAACAATGAGTAAAAGTCTTGTACCAATATCCACTACATAAATTCACGAGTTTTTATGCATTGTATCCATTGTGATAAATTAATTAAGATACCATCATCATTTATATCAAAACAACCTTTAAACCTCATACTGCCTAGTAATATTGAATTAGTTTCATTAAATGACTAGAATTTAAAGCATATTTCACGAGTAGTTTAAGTGAAAACTACTTTGCCAAAAAGTTGTGTATCATGTTTTTAAAAGGATTATGTTTTTTTATGTCATTGATAAATATGGTAACTACTAAGCCTTATTAACATGGCTAAACACTAATAATTTATCTCATACTCGGAAAACGTGGATTTCCTCACTACTACCCCGGCAACGATCAAGAAAATGATAACTCCAGACAGGGACTGCCTAAAACAAGAAGTGGTACAATTTTGGAGACTATTGAACTGTATGATTTCATTTTCTCCCGGTGAATGATGCAAGTAAATTCTTCTCCGGCTTCCGTCCGGGTTAGGTGCTTCATCTTTATTTATACCGAAGTTCCGATGAAAGACTTTTTCATGAGATGTTTTTGTTGTAGGATCTGGTATATTTTACCGGATATCGTCGAAGAATAGGTAGGAAAGATTTTACCTACAATCTTATATCCCCTTCTGTTTTATCAGCATTGTTGTTGATGAAGGTCCTTTTCAGGGCCAAGGAAATTTCCTGATATCCGTATGCGTTCTGTAATAAAATCAACTCAACACCTTTTCACACTGCATCAGTGGCCCTGATGAAGGTGAAAAAGTCTTACACCAAAACCTTGACAGAGATAAAGAAGGAGAACCTAACTCGAACGGAAGCCAGAGAAGAATTTACATTAACCACGGGACTACATTTTAAATGGTTTTTCAGCATTGTCTGGTAATGCATAGTGATCAATAGACATCAAGCTTCCCCTAATTGAGACGTGCCCACCATAAAATCAGTATCAAACCACAGGAGCATTTAAAATGAAAAAACCAGTGCTCCGTGTTGGCAGTAACAAATTTAGTAACAGTACAGTGGGCTAAAGCAAATCATACAGTCTTATTGAGAATGAGAAAGAAACAAGCGACGAAAGTAGACACAGCTCTACCCCTCTCTAATCATGTATCTAAAGCAGATGCAGAGAAAATGATTAAGTACCAAAATCTGGAAGTGGAAACGAAGAACACGTGGCAAAGTGTAGGTTAAGTGTAGGTTAAGAAAGTATTGTACATTTTTGATTAGTTGCAGTTTTCAATGAATTATTTTACAATTAGGAAGTCCACAAAATCACAGCTGACAAACGCTCATCATAATACTGTGAATTGAAAATACGTTTCCATATGGCTTCTTTAGTTTACAGTGAACAAGACAGATATGATAAATTTGACAACCACCTGAGTCCTTGATGCCTACGAAGTCACTTCACGTTTCAGATAATTCACTTTGATGAGTGCAATAGATTTAGCAGAATTGAGGAAGAATATAGTATAGTACATGATGGCAAAAACGTTTGTATTGTTTTAGTTTTTTAAATTATCAAGCATCTACTCTAAACAAAGAAGTGCTTTGGACTAGGGAAAATTTATAAAATGCCCACCAATGAGAAATTTTCTAATAGCAAAAAAGTGTAGGTTAAGCTTTGCCAACACATCTTCGGCAGAGGGCAAACTGTAAAAACTTTGTTGCAAATATCCCACACTTAGAAATGAGTATCATTGCACTGAGAAGGCCGATATAACGTCAAACAAGAAAAATCATACGAATAACAGAAAATAATTTTACTAAGAATTATTAATATATAAGGAACCGGCATTCATATAACTTTGTTATAAATATACATTTGCAAACTCTTCTACTACAATCTAATGGTACGATTGAATACCGGTCAAGTCAAATGATTTTCTCATGGCAAATTTCAACCCTAGGTGTCATTCCATCCCTGCACGTGAATTTGCACCCTATCATTTGTAAATGCAATGTTCGGAAATATGTCTATTGACGTTATCTGCATTCCTTGAGAACTTATACATCACCTCAAATGACAAAATTCGTGGTAAGAGTTTTATTATTGTTCCGAAGAAATGATGATTGGAAGGATTTAGTTTCGTTCATTAAATCTCCGTAGTAAATGGAGGAATTTTTTTTAATAAATAGAGGCAATACTTCACAATATTTTGACTGAATGTTGTGAAAACAGCATTTAAATGTCTTAGCAATGATACAAGTACGATTTGACATTTCTAGGCCAGCGGGTGAGCGTGGCATTTTTGGCTCTGCGAGACCGTTCATTTAATTCTCGCTTAGCCCCTGCAGACAAATGACGAAGAAAAATGAACGTGGCTTACGGCGCTCTTAAAAATGACTGTACCCGCGCAAATGTGACACACCGTGAAATTGGGGAAACTGACTTCGTGGTGCACATTACTAATGCATGAGAGCGACTGCATATTTTAAGACCCCTGAGGACCAGGTATTTGCGCTGGTTGTATGAACAGGGAACTTGAGACTCTAAAGCTTCCTGCGCAATAAAGTTAAATGATAAGCCTATAAACTCGTGTTCCACTGTACGTAAATGAGAGCAGCGCGCCGAAAAATGAAAGCACGGCCATATCAACGCTCATTGCAATTTCGCTTCGCTACATGCATGTGGTAACCTTGAGACCGGCGCGATTTTAAACGATGGCACTCAGAAATGTCAAAAATGGACTTGCATTGCACATGGCTTATTTTTATACAGTGACATAAATTTGGCTCGTTCAATTTCAGGCATGTTGAAAGTTTATTTTGTTTGTATGAGCAATTGTTTTCTTCCATAACAGAAGTCACATTCACATTAAATTGAATCTCGAAACTATGACTAGCCTGCCATGTGATAATTTTCATTGCTATTTTTCCATATTCATAACTGCGAGAATGAGTTTTGACCTGCATAGCTCTTCGTATTATAGGGGAGTCTTACTTAGTCAAATATTACCCTAGAATAGTTGAATGAAAAACATGGCTATATGCGACGTTTAAGACATTGTTTGTTACCATGGTGACTTATAACTACCACAGATTCCTATGGAGACTGTTTTTATTTATATCTTATTCTCCAAGCGTATATAATCATTTTCTTTTATTTTGAATTATAAATAATTATTTGATTACTTGAGTCCGTATTTTTGTTTTATTTCCTCTCGTTGACATCAGTGTTCTGTCAATTTTTATGTTTATATGCTGTTCTGAGTTCTTCTACTTTTTCTCCTCTACCTTGAGAGAAAGAGTTTTTCCTGAATTTTATCAATGAATTTGAAATAAGCTATCTCCTTGATTAATTGTAAGACATCCTCTGTCTAGCTTTTCTGTTCTATTTTGTCCAATTATCCCAAATTCTGACAGGCAGATTTTTCAGAAATCATTGCATGTCTGGCAATCATTTGCGATCCATTAGGTGCATGCGGTCTTTGGTATTGCTTTTTCGAAACTGATATGATGGGTTGACGAAATGAAATGACTAATTTCATAAATGTTCGTCTGCTTGAAAAGCTGACAGGATAGCCCTAATCGTGGACTCCATAGATACCCTTTGTCTTACAATAATGTTCAGTAACATAATTTCTATGAAATTTAAAATCAAGGTAAAACTCATCACTCACAGAAACGTCTTCTTTCTAGGCCGCACGCACTTCTTCCTCAGCACCAAGAATTTACAGCTTGCCGTACCACTCTGCTTTTATGCTAAACGTGATCTTACCACTGCCGCATATGTTATTTTTAAGTAGATATTTTCTATTTCCATCTCAGTGACTCAATTTGTTATGCAATTGCTCTGCATCTCATCTTATGTTCTAATTATTTAATTCCTCAAGCTTGAAATTTTCTTTTCTGCTTTTTGTTGATGTGCGTATTAAAAGAAATCAACGGGAGCCAGTTTTTTTTGGGGCTACTTAAAAAACGTAATATTTTATCTTGTCTTCCCAGAAAGGGGGATGGCGTGGTGAGTATTTATCTATGAATAAAGGCGTGCAATATTACCATGCTAAATTAGCTAATTAATTTATTATTCTCTCAGGAATATGCCTGTTGTCGTTTATAAGAGTCTTAAACTAGACCTAAAAAATTTTCCCTTGTTTTTACTGTAATTCCGTTGAAATGAGAGGAGTAATTTCTAAATTCCACAAACATTTATCAAAAATTAGCGGCATAGGCTTGGACGTTTATCCTCATCATCTAAGGAGTTAATGACGTCATATTTATTATCTTTTAGGTCCTGTATTCAGTAAATGGAAATATTTATACTTATATCAACTCGGGATAAGAAGAAGTTCCATAAAATTATAATATAAATGAAATGAAATAGGTGCTGAATCTGGTTTAGTTCGTAAAATAGCCCCTATGTTAGTCACCTCCTGTCATAATTGAAAATGATGTAAACAAAGTATAATCAACGCAGTTCATTTATATAAAAGGAGATAATTAAAATTAGTTCGCGTTGAAAACATAAAACTTTGATTTTGCATTGAGAGCAGTGGAAAGGTTGAAGGAGAATTAATCAAAAAGACTCAAAAAGCTATCATTTTAATGAGGAGCCTTTGACGGATCTGGGACATAATGTAGGCTGTTATTTGAGCCACCCCTCCCCCCACCACTGCATGAAATTTTAGCGCGTTACATATACTTCTCTCCTCAATTCCCACGTAACTCCGGCGCCGTGCTCTCCGTCCCAGCATGCTTTGCCATTTGTTCTAATTTGAGAGCGTTTTTGGAGATGGCGGTGGCTCCGAAACTTCCCTCGCAATCGCAAGATTAATCACCGCGGCACGGCATCTCCACCGCATCGACGCCATTACGTCACGCCCTGAACCTCTTTCGCTCCACGTCTTGAGGTTTCGAGTGCAAAGCAAGCGGTGCTCTGTAGTTTGAAGAATGCAGCCGGGGATGTTTGCCTTCGCCACACCGCAGTCACACGTTCTCTCCCCCACAACTTCCAAAGTTCTTTAACCGAATTCACCAATTTGTGATATCGTCATTCTTATTGAAGCCTTGAGACTGTTAACTTTGGTCATGGGAGACATTCGAGTGCCTATTGCGTGAAAAGTTTGAGGGAGGTAGGAGCGTTTGGATACTCCTGCCATTGTCTTACGAACGAGGGTGTGGGGCTGTGAAAAAGATAGATAGGGTCCTGTCTTTCTTCCTACACACCCCAAAATTGTGAAACGAATATGAATTATTGGAAATTAGACCAGAACAGACTAGAAGCCTTGGAAACCTGGTGTTGGTGGAGAATGCTGAAGATAAAATGGACGGAAAAGAAAGAAATGATGAAGTTTAGAGAAGAGTAGAAATTGAAAGGCCCATGTGGAACACCATAGAGAAAATAAGAATCTGATGGATTGGATACACTCTGAGGCAAAATGGCTTCTTAAAGAAAATGATTGAAGCTCAAATAAAGGGAAAAGTCCTTACCGGAAAAAAGAAGTATAAGTTCATATATCAAACAAAGAGGAGAGTAGGTAGGAAAAGCTACCTGGTGGTAAGGAAACTAGCATTAGGGAGGCCTGGAGGGCTGCATTCAACCTATCTAATGATTCAACAACCGATGATAGCCCCCAAAAATTATATTCGTTATGACATTAAAGTTGGCACTAAAGAAGAAAGCTTCGTAATTTTAGATTAAATATGATGAACGTATTCATCATTCAGTTGGAAAAAATTTAAAAAAAATGTATTCTTATTAGGTAAATATTGCAATAACTCTGGGTTTTCAATTTTGTCAGAGGTTTACAAAATGCTGAAGTATTTAAATTTCGGTTGTATTACTGAAAAATAAACTAGTTTAGTCCTCCTGCTCCTGCCTCACTTGAACTCCAATGTCGACTATGGTTCTCAAGCAGTACTGGTATCCGATCGTGATAGCCGATATATATGTTTGTTTGGAAATCTTCGTTTAATTCAAGATGCTTGCGTTCATTAGGATTAAGAGTATACTGCTGGTAACCTTATTTAAATTTCCTCTTCGATTATGGAGCAGCTACGATTACTACTGTGAATTAGGATTTTCTTGCAAACTAGAATTTAACTGATGGTATTCTGATTATGGGAAAGTGTTTCCGAGGGAGCTGTACTTATTTACTCGCATTTTCTTTAACTGTACGCAATTGCTTGTGATTAAATATGACCTCACCGTGATGAAAATTCTTCCAGTTTTAACCTTCCATCAGTGGGAGAAATATTAGAGCCTCACCTTCAAAAACCCCTTATTCTGTTCATCACTAGATCAGGACTCATATCCTGACGTTTTAAGGTCATTCACCCAGTGGAATGGCTCTCCACCGAGCGAAATGACAGACCGCCCTCTCTGCAAGTGACAATTTAAGCCCTAGTTATGAGGTGAGTGGTGCGCCTTTCATGCGGTGACTTCATCTTGGATACTCCCTTCTGCTAGTTACGAGGCGAGCGCCCTTTCAAGTTTCCTCGAAGAGATCAGGAAGTGAGGAGAGAGCGAGGAGAAGCTACTATGGATCCACGCACGCATTAATTCCAGCGGGAAATGATCTAAATTTTAGTTGTAAATCTAGTCTTAGGGTGAAACAAGGTTTTCAAACGTATTTATAAACGCATTTTCCAAGCCAAATACAAGTAACAATAAGTTTTCAGATCAGAGGTATTGTTATTTGTACAATTTAGTAACGAAATATTTTTCTCTTGAAGATACTTTTCCTTTTTAATATATTTAATCAATGAGTGCTTCTTCCAAACCACAATTGATATTTAATCTGCTACGATTTCCCTGCTATTCACTTCATTCAATGATGACATGAACCATACAGTTGAGAGCCATATCGTAAGAGATGAAGCTATGATACTTTAAGTGTAGCCTTTTAAGCAGCATTAGTGATAAAAATACCGTGGTGACTTATTTTATTCGATAGGTTTACGCTGAAAACTTTTTTATGCGATAACCTAGCATCGTTAATAATTATTATTGTCGTGACTACATTACAAGCTTCCTACAATGATGGCCCCATTTTTAAATATCGGCTTTGTTAATCGGCATTTAAATATCGGCATTGTACTTTGACGGTCTGTCCATGAAATATACAACACGCTACTAAAAGTAAACTGTTCTACCCAAATTATTGCACATTTAAACGTTCAACTTGTTTAATCGTAAATTTAATTGCAATTAAATAAACAATCTCAATACTCGACTGACCATTGGAGGGTAAGCTAAACACCAACAATGAGTATTATGCTGTCCTTTTTGTTGAAAATTAGTTGAAGAATTGAAGCTTTGTAAATCACGAAAATAATTTTCAACCTTCTTGTGCAATAATTTCTGCATGTTGACAAGCTGAACGATTTACACCCTTATGCCCATTTCAAGGAATAACTGAATCAATAAGTTATCAATTACATAAATATTCAACTACAAGAGTATCGAATTAGAGATTTGTAGGACTCGTGGACCTCTCTAAGAAAAATTACGGAGAAAATGCGACATTTCCTTCTGAGGAATACATTTTTCTACAAATAAATATCCGAAATAAAGCAGCAGATTTTTTTCTGTTTGAACAGCATTGAAGACAAAAAATTCTGTTCAACGAACGACTGAATGTTTCGGTCTTAAGCTTACTGTGATCGTTCAAGCGCATATTTCTACTTCACTGAATAAGAGCTGCTGGCTTAGGAGACTTTAGGGCATACATTTTTTTTTTTGAACTTCACAGAATATTTCAAATCGAATTTCATTCTAAATTACTTTCTATAGCTCCTCAAAGGGCTAAGTGAAAGTACCCTTATGTATCGGTACAATTTTAACCTCTGCTGCAGATATAGGTTCATTATTGTCAAATATTTCTTCTAAAATAGCTGAACGTATAGGTATACCAAGCTGCTAAAGTTAAGATTATATTATTTAGTAAATATTTATTTTTTGGGCTAAAAATTAAAATTTTTAAATGTTCCGAATATCAAACAATCAATGCAAACCTTATTCAACCCATATATGTAAATATTTTTCCAAAAATTGCTAGCATTAACTTTTGGTGTAATCGTACATGTAAATGGATCATAATTTTTTTGGATTTTTTTTCTTTTCATAATGGAAGGATTTGTTCTTTGAAAATGCTTTTGGAGGTTATTACAGAACTTGAATATTGTGCTTTGGTTACGAATAACCCATAGTAGTTTTGAAGAAGATTTAAATATATAATTGAAACTTTTTGAGTTATCAAATTTTTGATCCAATACTCAGAAGATACAAACTTGGAGTGAACACGTGTTAGGAAAAATGAAACGAAATTCTAATGCAGTTTGCTTATTAATTGGATAGCCTGTTGTGCGTTGTGGCACCAAAGATAGTCAGTGATAGGATAAAATGAGGAATGTTGTCCTTTTCCGAGCAGGACAAAGAATTAATGACGTATACTCTGGGTATTTAAATCTCCTTTCATTGTTTTGGGAATTAAATTTTTATTCTGAAAATATGACGTGAGACATTTTGTTTTTTGCGGTGGTTATCATCGCCACCTCTCTCAAAATATCCCCAAATCCTTTCACGAGATCCTTTCCGGACCTTTTCTCTTGTGGGAGAATGATTTGAATGAGGGCGAAATGGGAGGAAAAGAAATAATGAAGACATTGAAAGCGTTATTTTCGCCCTTGTGCGTCAGGATTACCAAGCATTTCTAGTAGATGATGATGTTTCAAAGATTAAGCCACGAAAATTTTAAGAAAGGTGAACTAGAAGTGTATCGGACCATTCGCCTATGTTAAATTATCTAAGGGGATGTACAGAGATAGGAGATCAAAGGCGCTAGTTTATTTCATAGTTTTATGCTCTTTTCCGCAGGTATTACTTCAAAATATTTATTGTCAACAAAAATTTGACCGAGGACGGAAACTCGGTACGGAAAACGTATTCATTTAAATAATGTATTTTTTCAGAGGTTTTTACGGTAAATTTTTAGACCCTTGTTGGCAGTTTGAGCTAACGTTCCATGCTTTTCTCCAACTCATTTCACCCCATCATGCTCAATCTTCTGGGGCCTGACAGTAATATTCAAGCAAAAATTTTGTTTTGGTAGACCTGTTCATTGGTCATTTTCCTCAGAATTCGGAACATATCTATTATTTTTGCGTGGTTTGACCATCAATTTCGCAGAATTATTGCAATTTTATCAATCTTATGCCATCCTAATTTTTTGAGATGTCATCATGTCCCTGGTCGCACCACATGCTACGCTCTTGCTTGTTTACATGTTCCTGTAAATGAGTGCTTAAATATTTGGCATGGATATCTTTATCGTTAAATCATCATTTTTCTTTTTTATAGCGATCCATTGTTCGCATCCATCGATGGTAGCTCCTTCAAAAACCTTGAAAAATAGATTTCCTTTAAAATTAAATTTAAAATAAATTCATACATACATACATACCAATCACGCCGTTCCCTTCCGGGATAGGCATCGTCACAAAGTTTTACTCATAAATACATGTTTGTAAACCTAACTGTGCTTAAATAATTTCCTCCATACTGCCCCATCCTTGCAAACCTCTATTCCCTCATTTACCCCCAGACACTGCTTCATACACGCCCTCCTGTTTTTAAAACTCCTAATATTCCTCCTCCAAAGAATTTCCTCAACCACAACTTTCTCGGCCTACCTTACAAAAGAATAAAAATTGTATCTTTTATTTCCCTCGAGACCGTTATTTTCAGGGGTGAGTATTTGCATTTGAGTACAGGTCTCTTGGCACTGCACTGGATGTTCATTTTATCCTGAACTCGGTCAACTTCTAAATCAGTTTATTTGACTAATAACAATATTTTAATCCTATTAATTTAATTATTATGCTAAGGAGAAAAGGTCAGGTCAACATTGGAAGGCCTTTTGCCACTACTTTTTTATTTTTAACTTTTCTTACGTAGTATTTACCGATTTCCTGAACACTGTAAGAAATATGAAATTTGAGTTGGAAAATAACTCTACTTCAATAATTGTACAGCTCCCTAACCATGAATGGGCCATGATAAAGTAGTAAAGAATTAATACTCGTAATACTATTTTAACTAGTTATGTATTTAAATTGCAGGATTAACATTAAGAGATGGCCCGGTGGTAATGATCTAATCACTCTAACTATATTCTAAATACACTCTCTATACATTCATACTCCATATATATATCCAATGCCATAACCCACGTTTTACACATACACATAAACATGCCCATCGTTTAATCACAATGTTTATTTTTTCTTTTACATTTATATGCAGACAAGGCAAGGTCCTTAATACTTCTTCAGATAACGTTTTTCACTCGCAATACAATTATTAACCTATGCATCCCAAATAGACTAGAGTAATGATCTTAAATTAGTGGGAAGAAGTCAAAACACTGCATTCGTGGCCTAACGAGAATTAATTCGCAATCGTTATGAATAATGAATAGGGAAAGGTTTGACGCACGTGTTCTGTGAAGATAGTGCATTTCACATATCCTTTCCCTCACCTCTCTAACGGGAATCTCAGATCCCTTCTTCGAAGGAAGAAGGAAATTTCTCGCCTTGAATATTCAAAGCAGTCCGTAGAGGATGAGTTGAATAGTAGCTGTACTAAATGAGAATAGTGAGGAGAGCGGGGGCGGGGGTGTGGATATATCGTTCCAGCTCCGGGGTTTTAACGAGCCCCGAGCCGAGCAGAAGTTGTCCCCACGGGCTCCTCGTCCACTTATGAAAGTGCTGCCGAAAACTTTTTGCCCTTTCTTAACGCGGAAATTGTTGCTTCGAGATTGTTGTAAAGAGTTTTGTGAGCCAATTCCGTCTGACGGTAACTAACCCCCTATAGGATGCCACTAATTAAAGGATAAGTATTCTGAGCCGGCCTATGATTAAACTGCCTGAAATCTCGCGGCGCTCATGATCTTGCAAAGTTGTGCTCGACACGGAGGAATGGATAATTCCGAATGAAAAAAAGAATTCCTCCCAGCCGAAATATATTCATACATTCATTGGATCGCTAATCTTTAAAGATAACTGGCCGGGTGGTTGGAGCTTATTCTTCGCGTCATCTCGAATGATTTCAAAAATGTAATTGCCTTCTCGAATGATTACATCTCTTCAATGGGTCCTTAAGTTTCAAAAAAATTTTGTGATGAACCTTAATGAACGATATGCAAGAATCGGCAATAATGTTATGCTATTTAAGAAGATTTTCGATTTCTCACCACTTTTAATATCGTGTCATATTTACATCCAACGGAATACTTATTTGCTCAAGGAGAGATTATAAAGTCGTTACTATTGACGAAAACTTCTTTGTAGCAGTAAACTGTTTGTAATTTCACCGTTTATTGTCTTGTGTTGCATGTGAAATCCGTCCACAAAGTTGGGTTATGTTTTATTTGCTAGAATAACGGTTTACTCGGAGATTTTCACGTCGTTGTTGCCGGACATTTTTTCATGCCTACCCTCTTCCAACCCTAATTTAAGTTTTTCTTCTTCAATTTTATTATTTTTAACATATTGTACAGCTAATATTGTTTTACATATTCATCCATTTCTACATCATGGGCGTAGATTTGGCAAAAGAAATAAAACAAAACTTTCAGATGATTTAATGGTAACATTTACAAAACCACAACTTAAAAAACACACACGACCCGGGTTTCAACGCTTGAGCGTCATCTTCAGGTGAACGCTGAAGATGACGCTCAAGCGTTGAAACCCGGGTCGTGTGTGTTTTTTAAGTTGTGGTTTTGTAAATGTTACCATTAAATGATCTGAAAGATAAAATGGAATACCACAAAGTTAACAAAGAACTTGTATTATTATTCAAACAAAACTGCTTATAATACCATTTACTTGTCAATTTATTATATAATTCAACCTTTTCCTAGAATATACAGCGGAGCTCGAAGGTTCAATTTCATGTAGCATTAGTTATATGCACACAAGGGAATTTAGCCTACCGTGAAATCATTGGAAGCGACATTTGTGATTCGAGGGTGATTATCGCTGCTAAGTAAAATGAACTACGCTGTCACGAATTATGACAACATTCTTGGTTTGACATGTGTTGGAGGGAATTATTACGCAAATTATGTATGTGTTAAGGTGTAATCAAAACTAAATCAATACTTATCGCCTTCACTGGACTAAATATTTTATAGCCCAGTTTTCTGTCATATAAAGGCTAAACTCCATGTATATTTCTTCTTTACTTTTAAGCTTTCTTAACATAAATACATGGTTTCCGGAATAGGCTTTCTCTAAATGCTAAATGCCTCCTTTACCAGCGCAGTTCTTACTATACATCTGCTGCAATGCCAAGTTTTGTCTGAAGCTCAAACTGACTCAGCTGTCTAACTTGTATCAATTCGTATCCTTTCAATTTTATGGCCTCTCTCGATTGTTTGTCTGTAAAATTTCATAACTTTTTTGTATAATTGACCTTCATATGGTGCATGCACTGGTATTTAACTGCTTCTAAATGTGCTTTGATTGCTATTCTAGGTTTGACTTTGGGTTTTAATAATATCCTCTGGACCATCTTGCAACATGCATGACTGAAATTATTAACCTTGTAAGCCTCCTCTAAATTTTTCATTGGTAGAAAATCCAGGACGTTCCATCATTAGAAGATGGAGATTTTAACACAATGTGCGGCTTTCCCATGCATATGCGATTTTCCACAGAGAAAAAAATCATCCGCCTTGACTGGGATTCGAACCCGGATCTCTCGATTTCCGGCCGAGTGCTTCAGCCAGTTAAGCTACCGGCATAATAATTGATCACACAAAGTTTTAGTTTTCTCTGCGTCAACACGAAAATGCCCGACTCCATAGAGAAAATTTTCAAAAATCTCACAATTTTTTAAAACTTGCAATAGGTATATGTGTTTCATTATATACATAGTCAATATGTATCTTTGGGGGGTGTAATTTCCCTTGGGAAAGTCTTATAGAGCATTTTGCTCAGTCGCTGCGGAAGAGAAAGAGAGAGCTGGAAGGCCGGCAAGGAGGAAATAAGCCCGCGAGGGTCAGTAGATCCCAGGTCAGCTCTTATCCTCAGGGACAGGTAGGGAGATAAGTGTGTACCTTGTGAAGGGACTGCGAGGCTAGGGCAAGGAAAAGTCTCTCTCCATATCCCCTCTCTTTTCTCCTTCCCTTATACTGGTCCAAGACTCATAGAATTGATTCTGTGGGTCTGCAGCCCCTTCCCACATATTCTTCCCCTTGTCCCCTTTATTCCGGCGAATAGGTGGTCGTAGTAACTTTGGTAGAAGAAAGCGTGTTGGCACGCCGTAACAAGCACTTTATTGCAAACAAAATAGAAATACAATAATTCAGAAATGGAAATGGTCGTACTATAGCCAAATTGAATACAAAAAATGTGATTTATAATTTTTATTCAACTATGGGCAACTATCAGAAAAATCAAATTGATGAAAAATTAAAATAAGCAATTAGAGAAAACTTAATTATAGCTGTAATTACAAGTAATTTTATCTTACATACTCTCTTATCTCACTATGTTATTTTGTTAGTTTTTTGCAGGTTACTATTTAGTTCTTCTTGAACATATTTTGTTTACTAAAAACATTATACCTGAGGATAAGAACTGAACTATAAGCAGACAAAAAGGTTAATTGACCACATTTTGAGGTAACAGGAGTATATTTTAGAGAAGGAACATTTTGGGATGAATATGAGAAACATTTGCCGGATGAGCATGTCCGAATATATATGCACCAAAAGTGGAAATACTTTGCACATATCAGGAAAAAGTCATCATGTTAAATCATAATCATTATGTTCGTAAATGACGGTTAATTTTTATAAACAGTATCAAAATACCAAAAATTGAGGCGGATTGCGGGCAGAGATGAGGATAAATTTTTTGTTTGCTGTAATAGTGGCAACTGCAGTAGTAGGATTTAGTGATATAAACATCTTTTTGGAATCTATAAAGGTTAACTTTACCCCGGTAAAATATACGTTTGAAAATTTCTGTCATCATAATACACATGAATATCAAAGGCTAGTAATCATACTTATACTATAAACATTATACTAGGAATATATTTATTAATTATTAAATGAATTAATAATAATAAATAAATATCGTATTCATGGAATTTGCTCTAGTTTTTATTCATCAGTGATGTATCGGCTACATAAATCATTCTCTGAATCTTCAGAATTTGCCAATGCATGACTTTCAAGATTGTGAGTAAGGTGTGAGAGCATATATATGCTCTCCCACCATATATATGCATCAAAGAGAGCATATATATGCAACAAAGTAAACCCGCGGTAACTGAGGGATCCAGTGCGCTGGTTGAGAATCGCCTTGCTGTCTCTCGAAGAGATTATTTTCAAATCCGTTTTTATTTCTGTTTCCTGTGTCTGCTAGGGTCATACATATGTGCTAAATGAACATACCTCTCTAAATATGCAAGAATTAAGGTTGGTTTAGAGATGACCTGAAGTATAATTTGTACTCACGTAACTGTGGCCCGCAAAAAATGGTATGGTGACAAAAACAGAGTACTCATGTGGACTTATTCGAGTAGACATAAAAGTTAATGGTTAAAGTACAGTTAATATATAGTTATGCAATGTAATTTAAATACTTAGCATTAAAGCAACCACCTTAAAATTTTTCTATTATTTTACCTCTTGACTGTGAATTTTTCTCCGTGCGTGAGTATATGGGTAATTCATCACTCTCATGGGCGCTTAAAAACCTCACCTCTTGCTCGATATTTAAATTGATACAGCCTCCATTATTTCACTACATTTACTTGGAAGTGGAGAATTTTTAACTATTTCAATCATATTGTTTACTTAACAGCTAGTCCTTTAGAAAATCTCTTTTACTAAGGAAACTAGGATTAGATTCTGCTTAAAAGCTAATAATATCCCAGAGATTTAGGCAATAAATCTTCTTGACGTTTTTTGCATACTCAACTACTTAAACTCTATCACTTCTGTACATAGACTACTTCTCTAGAGGCCAATTGCTGGAAGACATCATTTTTTCCCGAAAGTGCGAGCTTAACCTAATGAATCTGTTTAAGATTCCAGAGTCTATAGTCCTCCATTATCCTGAAGACCCTATTGTTCTACAATTCTTTAGTACCGAACCGCATCTAAAGGTGGTGTTGAATTCTCGTGTACCCAAATCCGCCGTCTCCCTCCTCACGATCGTGGCCCTCATTTCCCTTTCCTCCGGTGTGACCGAGTATTATGTCCTTTGGGGAGACTATTTGCCCTACGGCAGGCCCTCCATTTGTCTCTGGCACCTTTGTCGGCCGTATTGCCCGCAGAAACTCTACATCAAACACTCTACCTTCTGCCCGACCTTGGCATTTTGCTTTCACTCTCTCCGACGCCCTTTGCTCTCCTGCGAAAGTTAAGGACGCTCGTTACGTACTGCATAAGGTAATCCTATTTTATCGAAGTTTCATTCTCATTCGACAATTTGTAGTAAATGAAAATATTTATTTTAGTAGCATATATGTCTTGGGATAAGTTTAAGCCTGCCAGACTACTTTTTCCAAATGTGTTCTCTGGACTTGAATTAACTAACCTCATTTGCAAAATGTATCAATTTAGGTCTGATCTAAAACTTTAGCAGAACGCACATGAAATGCCTATCAATTATTTCTGGCAAGTAAAGGTGGTTGTTATTTTCAATATGTTCTTCATACAATGTTGGACGATCTTAAATATTTCATTTTATTCTATGCTACATGAATGAGCTGTAGTATCTATCATTGAAAATCATCTTTAGCTATGTAAACAATAAATACAATTGGAAACAATAAATACAATATTTTTCTAACCATTTTGATGCTCGCTTTTGTTGGTGCTAATGGTTTGTTTAGTACTTTGAACCAGTTCTTTAACCAATGCTTAGGATGGGTCAAATTCCAAATACTTAATGATATATTTGTGATGTAAAAATATCCTTGATTTAAAAATAAATGTATGGTTGTGCTTTGCCATTTAACTTGAGGTAATTGTAAGCTTTCAACATTTAAGTTAATCATATTTTCTATATAAACTACTCTGCACGTATTGCCAACTATTTCATCCATCCCTATCAATAAAGTTCCTAATTTTTTGAAATTCTAATAAAAGGAAAACCAAAAGGACAATGAGGATGTTGTTGCGTGCAGATCGTATCATAAGTGTAATGGTTAGTGCTTATATTGAATGATATTGCAAAAAAAATCGTCGGCTGCAGAGCCGTTTTTGAAGGGCGATGTGAACAAGCAACCCTAGGTTAAGCCTAATTATATGTATTTAGCTTTTCAATCTTTAAGTTCAGGAAAATTACAAGTTTCATTAAATAGAAAATTTTTGATATGCTTTATTCTTATTAAATCTTCATGTATTAATGAGTACATCTATAACGTGGTATGTGTTTTTAGCACGAAGAAATTTTCTCCATGTACCATAAGTCGATGTAGGAACTATGATGATATTTGTTGGAAAAGGAACACAAATATGGCTATATAACGTCCGAGTTTCATTCATTGTTCTTGCTCTTTGTATGGATGCCAGGTGTTCATGGATAAACTCCTCCATTCTGGGAAGATAGTATCCGTTTTTCAGCGGCAATATCCTGCTTTCGTGAAAAGAGAGTGAGGTAAGTTTGGTATTTCAATAGGTTCAGCGTGATCGATCGGCCACACCGGGCCGACGCCGCGTGTCCTGTTCCCTTATCGCTCGTCCATTCTCTTATTCACTCCGTGACTCCGTGGTCAGGGACCTGCTCCGACTTCACAAATTGCCTCCATCCCTTCCACCTTATCTGCCACCGCCGCTTCAGTCCTCGAAGATTCTTTCCCGTGCGTTTGCCTTCCTGACCCTTTCTCCACAGAGGACTGAAATCAGAATAAAAGTTGGCCAAAATTCATTCTCTTCTATTTTGAATTTGGAGTATTGCAAGATAATTTTCTGTTAATTGATGCGTGATATTTCGCTTTTCAGTTTTTTCGGCTCTTACTAAGTAACAGTATCATACGGGTGAAATTTCATGAATCTAATGAATAAAAATGAATGTTTGTTTTTTCGTCTTCTATGCGTTCCATTACCATTCAAATTACAATGAAACTTTGGTGAGTTATTGTGCGTGCACCCGCAAAGGTTTCTAAATTATAAAATTCATCACACAATAGATGGAGCGCGAGTCGTTTCAACAAATGAGTGTTGGCATGCGAGATTCTCAATCATGCGAGTAACGATAAGGAAGTAACGAAGCAGATCGTTAATGAGTTACTCAATCACATCTATCAGAATCGTATCAGTGAAACATAATTGGTATCAAATGGCACGTAATTTTTTATTACGTGCAGTAAAATTTGGTGCAGTGGTCTCTTTGTTTGCTTATTTTTGAATTCTAGGATTTGATATTCATATACGCTTCGCTTTTTCCTAAAATTGGATGCTTGTATTCGAAAATATTATATTTTTCCACTACTTGAACAATATAATATGTTATTTACATGTAATTTTATTTTATTAGATTTAAATTATTTACTTCATTTATTTTGTGCATGTAAATGTTTTAAGGCGCTTTGTACCTGTGTGCCTAATTAGAAAAAAAGAAGTCATTGCAACGCTTGCCGGACACAGCTAGTGTTGAGTAAAATTTCCCTTCCAAATGACCGAACACCGAAATCAAGCCAGCTCAGAACCTGTTGATGCTAGATAATGGAATTTAAAATGGTATTGGCCGATAAATAAATTAATTCACCATAAGATTTGCTGATAAATTTTACGATTTAGTTGCCCTGCAAAGTTCTACTACGCAGCTAAATGGCGAGGCTTTTTTTTAGTCAATTTTTTCCAATTACGCACGGGGAAATAGGTTATTTACCCACGGTAGAATCGTAGACATTCACAGAATGACACTCAATGACACTCAATGAATTTGATATTTGTAATGTGAGGGGAAGTCCAGCTCAGGGCCGGCGGGCGCATGGCGCGAAACGACCGACAGCTAATTGTGAAGAGAGGCATCAAGCTCAATGATCCGCTGCGGGATAATATTATTTTGAACGGCGATATGAAAGCTAAATACATCGAAAATATTTTTCATCAGTATAATGATCGAGACATTTCAAGGAAAGTTCTGCAGGTGTCCACAGTGGAATTCCTTAAGCCTAGGTGGTATCTGGACTGTTTCTTTAAAATGCAATGCTTAAAATAAAGCTGGCACTTCATTTTCAGGGCAAAATCAAGCCTAGTTTATTCCACTACGCATCTATGCTACGCATTTATTCCACTACGTAACCTCTATTAATTCAGAATAGGGCCATTTGAAATATTTTAATTGGGTTGGTATGTTGTTAAAGAGAGGATTAATATCTGAGCGAATGTTGATGGAACTGCACTGTCATTTGCTTGCTTTATCCATGTGTGAAAACGGAACCACGTTAATTATTTCAGATTTTCCTGAATAGTCTTGCAAAGGAAAGTTTATCAGGTGTATTGCCGAGCAAAGGGCTGAAAAAAGCGATATCTGAGGACGTTATGGTTAATTACTAGCTCTTTATCACTGTTATTTTAACTGAGGCACTGTTTTCAATTTTAGCATTACCTGGAACCAAACATGAAATGCATTAAGAATACGAGCAAAGATGGGTATGTAAGACAGCGGCAATGACAATTTGAGCCACGTGATGAGAAGATGAAGGCATGTGAAGCGTTCTTATGTAAGAAACGGCAATCAGAAACCCTTATTTTGAACTGCGTGTCGTTCTACGGAACGTCGGAGGATAGGGAGCCATTGACTCGCTGGTACTCCTGAGATAACCTCATTCACAAGGGAGCCATAGTTTAGCATCCAACTGTAGTAGGGTTGGTCTGAGGCTAAATTATATATAACTTATACCCGTAGCGTCGGTATTTGAGTCCTAGCTGAGGAGTAAATCATTTAGCAGAATTTTGATCCCTGCTATGCAGCCCTGGTAAGACCTCAAGCGTAGTAATACGTCCTTAGGATTAGACGTTAAACCGTGGAAATTCCAATAATGAGCTAGCAAATGCACTTACCAGGTTTCTCACCACTTTTCATCCAGTCCTCAGCCAACCTACTCCTAATTAATCCTTAACTATTCCACCCATTTACCTCTTCTTTATATTACCGCTGCTATCGGTCCCCTCCTCCACAGTAACTAATTTGACGACTTATCTAACGGCAATCTTCAACTGCTCTACTCATTTTAACCAGACAAAGGATAGAAAATTCTGCAAGGAAACATTCTACGTTGAAGGAGTTCAATCCCAGGTCTTCTGGTTTGGAATTTATTAGGAAAAGACAAATGCATACATTGTATATTTAAAATTTATTTATCGTGAAAAGTTAGCGGTTACATTTAGGTTATGCAAATATTCAGGACTTTCTCTCTTTCAGAATTCCTTACCACAATTTAGCATCAAACTATGAAGGACGGCTTGCAAAACATAAACAAGTCTCCGTAAAACATCCAAGAGTAGAGAAAAAAGTCTATCTTAGAATATACTCCATTTCCAAAGTTCAAACAGGGAATCTATGAATAAAAAGCTTGTCCTTCACCCAGGAAACAAACCCAAGCCTTTAACCGCAAAGAGAAAAGAATAATACAGTAATGGTTCCTTCTTCCATGTTATTGTTATCGCTATTCAACCCAAGAGCCACTCAAGAAGAGCAGTGCTCACTGTCTCTTATTAAACAACGTTTACCATTGATAAAAAAACCATGGAGTAGAAGTACATGCCTGAAATAAGTTCAGTAGTAACGATCGCGTGTTTACTGTCATGCTTGAAATTAAAAAGGAAAACGATAACGCAAGCACACGCCTTATGAAGAACTGTCAATGCTCTCCAGGTTCTACTATCTGCTTAAAACTATGCGTTTGAATTTTTACTATTGCATATTATGGTTTTATCATGCAAATGGTTTTGATATCATAATGCACAGACGTGAATTTAAGACTCAGAAATGTATGTTCATGTATGATTTTTTTCGTTAAAATTACAAATATACGGTTGAAAAACGTTGGTAGTGGTGCAATAACCTACCTTGATTGTGCCCCAGGTCTATCTATATGTGTTTTTTCATTCATGATCATTTTTCTTTTGCATATGTGATAAATCTGGCGTTTAAACTAGGTTTTCATTCAAATATAGACCTATCTCGGTAGATGTTTCCGTTAGTCTTATCTTCCTTTTTGCATGGCCGGGCTTTAAAATATCCTCACATTCTTTTTCTCCCCTCCTTGTTATCTGAGCGGTAGAACTCTCCCTGTCGAGTTCTCCCGGTCTTTCTATAGCCAGGGGCAGATCTTCACTTCTCGTTTTCATTCTGAAATTTCCTTTTCATATCTCTCCATCTCTTTCTCCCCTCTTTTTTGGACTCCATTTGCACTTTCCCGTTCTCACTTTCCCAATGCGTAATCTCAGCCCAAAAAAGTGCCTCTACACCTCCAAAACGATTATTACTGGCTATAGACAATAATAAAACCATACATAGTTACACTGTTTTCCTTCTGTAGTTCAAAATCATATAATTAAATATTTATTTCGATGAGGAAAAATTAATATTTTATTCACTACTACATTTAATTAAGAAGTCTCGTGAATGCATTGTTTATCACATATAAATTTGCTATTTCGCATGATAATTGATAAACTGCTCTACTTATCGTGTCACGCTTGGAACCATCGTGCCGCCATCGCATTTTTAGCCTACGTCCACCGATAACACCTTTTTAATTTATACTCATTTCTTATCTGCGCTGGAAGGGAACAATGAGACTTTGGCTAAAAGAGAAACGAACTTGTTGGACTACTACAGCTGGTAGTAGTCCAACAAGTAGATAACCTTTGCTGCAAAACTTGTCTTGTATAATAAAATTTGAAATTTACCTAAGATTGCTTTCAATGAACTATAAATGTCTTTATACTCTACTTTTAAAGATATGGATTTAATCCTTTGGATAAAAATATACAGCAGTTTTTTATATATTTGGATCTGCAACATGACTAGGTGATGTATATACATTAAGGTTTATCGAGGATATATAAAATATTCATTAATGGATTCATGTAACAGGTATAAATTCTTTGTAATGGCAAAGTTTTATAAAAATGATCTCTTTAGCGATAGACTAGCATATTCAGGTGACTACAGAGGAACGAGTAACTAAAATTATATATTTTTAAATTTCAAACTTTTTTTACAGTGCCTGTTAAAAAGCCTTAAGTTTTCGCCTCCTTTTTTCAGTAATTTTTACTTATAAATTGGTAATATTTTACATTTAAAAGTGGTGACACTTTTGTTATTTATTTACTCATATCTTGGTTGCGTAACACATAAATTGCTGACATATTTGATCATCTAAAGAAATGTTCCTGACGTATTTATGAATTTTTCCAAGCTTAAGATTAATACAAAACTTGAGGCTTGAAATTGCTTTGAAGGTTCCTATCTTGTAAGTCAAAAACCATGGACAATTCAAAATTAAGAGTGATACCAATGCGACATAGCAATATTGATTAAAGTTTATATACTCGCATGATAGTGAGATTAGCCTGCCTTTGCAGTGGCGAAAGCAAATAGAAAATATGGACTTTATGACTCATGGTTAAGGCTCAAGCCACCTTTTAAAATAAGTAAATAACTTTTATAACAATTTGTAAAATATTTGGGGTAGGTTGAACCTTAATCGTATTTTTAGTTATTTGTAACCGATTTAACATATATTTGCTTACATTTTTATCTTGAAAACATTAAAGCATATTCTAAAAGCTAGTACGCTCTTGATTATTCTAATTTATTGGTATTTTATTGCTTAATACCTTGGGGCTATGTATATAAAGAAATTTTGATGGTCACTATTCTTTTAAGAAAGACATTAACTTTATGTGTCCTCATGCACGCTTTTTATGTGCCCTTCTTACTAGTATTTGGTAAGGAATTTTGGTATTGGCTTACCACCCAAAATCGGTTATGTTTTATTTAAATTTGTGGGGCTGATTTCGAGCAAAATCCAGTGCATTAAAATATAGCTAATCATAACAAAGATGTTGTAGCAATACCCTCTCAATTTATCTTAAAATTTACTCGTACGCTTTTGATGCTGAGCCTCTTGAAACCTCGCTGTTTTTGAGTTTTTTTTTGATGGTTAGGGTTATTTACATCAACAGAATGCACAAATAAATCTTATCACGCCCAAACTATTATTTTACCTCGTTGAGGATGTATAATTGATAAAAAAAATATAATTATCATTTGGCTCTGACTAGGTCTTCGGCAAAGGAAAACGAACGTTGGCTCGGCTAATTCCTAACGAGAGTTACCCGAAAATTAAAAGTGCTTGACATGTATACACATTTTTTTCAGAAATCAAAATCTGCATCGGTGACTCAGTACCGTTGTTTCACTTGATAATCCTACTTCATAGGAATGGACATACACTGACTGACTATAAGCTATCAATACAAAAAAAACCCAGATTCACATCGTGGAGTAGAAAATGCCAGTTACCTCCGTCATCATTGTTTGAAGAGTGAATTTCATGCTTTCTAATTAACAAATTTACTTTTAATGTCATTTGAAATATTTTTCTGGCGACGAAAAAGCACGTTAAATTCCATTTTAAAATATTTAGTAACTCTTAGTAATAAGAGTTGTATTCCTTAAAAGAGTTCATAGGTTGCTCAAACCTCGTGGGGAATTTAACTTCTCAGTATTTACTGCGAATAACATGAATGACGCTATCTCTGCTCATAGAATCAAATAAAGCTTAATTCGGTGAGCGAATCTTAGAAAATTACCATAAAAGTCGTCCCTATAGTAACCTTAGATAATCTTTGTACAGTGTAAGCTTCACAATTCTTTATCCAATAGAAATTATCCCGAGCCACTTCTAAAAAAACGTATTTTACCCTGCTCTGCTAATTTCACCCCACGTAAAAAAGACACCCCCCTGGACGCCCTAAATCTTCACATCAAATACTTTCCTGGCGTCCAAAAACTCAAGACCATCCTCAAAGACTTATTCCCAATTTTAGATTCTAAGAGATCGACAGCCAATCTCCTACCCAAATGCCCCACAGTATGCTTCAGACGTCCACCTTACCTAGCCAATCTTCTCCGCTCCAATTCTACGCTAGAGGGTATATCGAATGACACTCCCCGTCCCACCACACAGAGATGCAACAAACCACGGTGCAAAACGTGCAATTTGTTTCACCCCCTATCCTCGTTTCAGAGTCCCAACACAGAGACGCCGTTCGACATCAAAGTCTCCGGCTCTTGCGACTCCCACAACTTAGTTTATGTTTTACAACGCAAATTATGTCCCTGTTTTTATGTGGGCGAATGCATTACACCCCTTAATATTAGAATCAATAATCATCGGTGCACCTGTAAAGACCCATCTTCCACTTTCCCCGTCCCTACTCATGTACGGAAACATGGCTTGTCTTTTGACAAGTGCTTTGAGGTAGCAATATTGCTCCCCCTTCTCCCGGACGCCCCGTTAATTGAAGTACGCCAGAAGGAGCAGGCATTACTCTGGTTGCTGAAATCGTACGCCGCGCCCGGATTAAATAAATTACATTGATTACACGTTTCCCGTTCTTTTCCATTTAACCCCATACCCATTCCCCCCCTTCCACCTTCACTTCAGAATTCCACTTCGACCCTTTCCGCTCTCTCCGGCCAAGACACGAGCTGGTCAAAATTCCCCTTTTCAAGAACCGTTCCTCAACCGGTGGGAAAAACCCCTTCCCCTTCCCCCCTCCCCTAACCTACCGCCCCTCCTACCCCTATCCTCACCAGCACACACGACATTTGTGCCGTGATACGCCTCGAAAACGGACCTGTTCCGAAAGCTAGCAATGTAAGTGTGATCGTCTCTTTTTTGTGTATCTATCTCCTCCATCCTATCAATATCGTGTGTTCATCGCCACTTGGCTGACTCCAATCCATTGGTATGTATGTATGTACCTTGTATATTACCAGCATACCTCTGAATAACCCAGCACGACTGAGGAATTATAGGGAGAGAGTAATAATAATTTTGGTTACAACGGTCAAAAAGAAAATCTTAGGCCGGCAACAGATCGATATGACCGGTATATAAACGTAATTGTATTGTTTCGTACCACTGGAAACTCATTTCTGGCACGGAGTTTCAACTTCAGGGGAGCCCCATCCACAAAATGTGCACACCCCCGCACCCTGCTCCATCAGCACTCCTCTTCCTTCACCCTCCTACCCCAAATGCCCTCAGCATCCCCTCATCTCGTTCCATTTATTGGGTTTCGGGCCGTTCTGATCCTCTTCCTCCTTCCTGCATCCCTCCTCATACCCCAATCCCCTTTTGACCCCGAGACGTGATCTGGGGGTCCTTCATTTGGCCGCCAATTAGCCCTCCTCTTTTCTCCTCTACCACTGTCCCTTCCCCGGCCACTGGTTCACTCCCTCCTTCCAACCGGGCTCCCTTTACGTTCTCTCCTTGTATTTCCCTTTGACCCATACCATGGGCATACTCTGTTCTCTCTCGGCCCTTTCGGGCTTTTCTCATCCCCTTTCGAAACCTTCCTAAAACCTCGTCCACCTTTTGACTCACCTGCGTTTGCATGAGGCCACGGCAAAGTTGGGGTATTCTGAGACTCATTAAAACATGCTTGGCTAAATCTGCCGGTTTCTTGATATGTTGACGACTTCTTGACAAAAATAGTCATTCTGTGAGTCATATTTAAAGGTCGGTTAGAAAATCAATAGGATTTAACTACCTTCGTCGGGGCAGGGTCACTATCGCCTTTTTCTGGCGTGAAATAAATTCGGATCAGCGTTTAGGAGGCTTATTCAGGAAGAGCTACATGCTGTAAAACCTTGAAAAATCTGTTCCCTAGAAAAATAATAAGCCATAGCAGAACATTGCCTCTCCGACAGGTATTGTTATCACCTTGTTAAGTATGTTATTGGGATAAACCTGAAGAAAGGATCTTGATAGAGACACGGTTATCAAGCTTCTGAGACCTGTGATTGAAGAAATAAAAAGCGCGTGTAAAATGAAAAAAATACCCTTCAATCACGAGTGATCTCGACAGCGTTACTAAATACTTATTATGCCTGGCGAATTCTAGCTCTTGGCATTGAGTTCTTTGTCCTAAGGACGATGAGCAAGAGGCTCATCAAAACGTCAGACATAGAATGCATAACCCAGTGTCATACCCGAGAAGTCTATATCAATACCATCTTCCGGGAAATATCACGATCTTTTTTTATGAATTTGACATCACAGAACCCAAAAAAATCACAAATTTTTGACTGGCTTAAAAACATTCAGCCAGACTTGAAAATATCACGGCTGCGAAGTGGAAGATTTTGTCGCCATCGAGTCTTAAATATTCCTAAACCATAACAAATGACACCTTTTTTGGTCCTTTTTTTTAAGAAAGAATGTTTGTTCAACTATCAAATCCCCTTGAAACTACTTAACTTCACTCCAAAGTTTTCATTCACCTGGGTCTACATCAGCTATGGCGCAGAACATATGCAATGTGACTTCTTTAGATAACCGTGGCGAAATCTGTGGGTTTCTTAATATGTTTCACTACGACTTTACGACAAAAATCGCCATTCCATACGTCATATTAATTGGTCATTTGTAGGGACGACAGAAGGTTGAGGCCATTTCCATCGTTGATTACAGGTGGGCTGGCTCATGAGGCTAGAACTATTGGAGAAATGGTGAAGTAGTTTAGAGGCAGCGTCAACATTATCCTACTATTAACGAAAGGTACGAGTTGGGCCATATTTGAAAGTCGATTGCGACGGATAGAACGCAGTACATGGTGTTCTCCACGTAACAACTGTTGAGAAATCGGAATGTGTCGGAAAACTCTCCAAATCTCCGCCATCTTCAAAATTTGATGTCATGCAGTCGAGATTGGAAGCCAAGACTCTAACCACCACACTGAAACTCGTTTAACGTGTATGATAGAGCCGATAGGACTTGAATCGGCTCTTTTGTTGAAAATTACAATCAAAATTCCTTGACGAGACGAACCCGGGCCTTATACATCAGTTTTTCTTTGTCTTCCCGTCAAGACGCTGAGGTTCAGATTCCAAAAGAAGTGACCTTTGCTGGAGAAAAGGCAAAATCTAAAAACATTTCGCCACACGAGTCAAGGTAAATGGAATTCCTCCAAATATGGTCACATATTGAGCACTGCCAATTTTTATGAATGGATTTATTATGGTAGTTTTTTTCTGGATACATTTGGCACGTATTTTACTGTCTTCAAACGGAATAAATAATTATAAAATTGATATCCTCACCCGTATGCAGAGTCAAGAATCTTAAAATACGACGTTAATAGCTAAGAGATTTAGAAGTAACGCCAATACAGTCGTGTAG
Source organism: Ceriagrion tenellum (assembly GCA_963169105.1). Lineage (NCBI taxonomy): Eukaryota > Metazoa > Arthropoda > Insecta > Odonata > Coenagrionidae > Ceriagrion > Ceriagrion tenellum. The sequence continues at coordinate 76,009,195 of OY720643.1, forward strand.
TTTTTTTTACTGCTGCGCCGAAAAAATTTTTTTAAATCTAATCTCATTTTATTTCTAGTAGTATAGTTAAAACTTTATATAACGGCTGTCATGAAGATCAACCTTTTTTGATTATTCAAACATCTAGGGGATATTATATATTTATTTGTTATCAACAACGAAATATATGAAATGAGAATCATATTATTCATTAGCGTCATTGGACAAATTTCCCTGGGAAATAAGAAAAAATGAGAACCATCTAAAACCAACAATGCTGATTATCAAGAAAAATTTATCATTTACTTACAATTGTTTCCGGTGAGTTCCAACGACAGCTTGTCAGTAACTTTACCGCAAGAAGTAGGAGACAAAAAATATTTTAGCAGAAAATTTGGAACTGAAAACTAGTACTTTCCTAGTACATTTCAAATTTGAAACGTATTATTTGGATTATTTTGTAAATATTCCTCCGTAGACTAAAGGAGTAGGTCAACTATAAAATTTCTCAATCTAAATTTTTCTGGTAAAGTTATCATTGTATAATAACTTCCAAGGTATGAACAACTCCCATCCTTGTCTGCCCGATATTTTTTTGATTCATTGTGTCAGTTTTAGATTTGTGTCACATTAAATTATGAAATCGTTAATGTGGATTGTACAACTTTTATTACACAATCGTATTCGTAAAATAATTTTCTTTCTCCCCATCTCTCCTGTATGCTGAATACGAGGGCACTCATCTGCTTTCAAGATTACAATTTAGGTTACAGAGTGTTCCCCATTGGGGGGATTCATTTATGTCTCAACAGCATGAGAGTATCTATATCAACACATGCACAACATAATGTCGAGCAAGCTGGCGCAGGGGCATATATCACGGCATATAAGGACACCAAACATAAAAGGGGAGGGAATATGGGAAAGGTGGTGTGTGGGGAAAGAGCTGTGAATTGTCTTCTAGCGATATTTCTTGTTCCTAATGTCATGCTGGTTTTGTTATCATCGCTAGTGCGTGGGAAGAATTAACTTCTATACTACTCAATACTTGGTATCAAATTAGAGTAATTAAGATATGTATTAAATTTACTTGTTATTTTTATTACTTTAATATTTCATAAAATATTGTTTTCTTTAGGCTATTGTGTCATTAAATGTGTCAAATATATATACTTTTCTTCATTGCAGGGGTTTTCCTGTTGTCCTTTTCTTTTCAACTTTTCATGAAACCTCTTTCATGTTTATTATCTCCGTCTATGAGATAAAAATCATCCTTCGTATTCAACACCTCTCCAATGCCTTCAATTTATATTGCTCTTCTGTTGTAATTGTCCATGTTTAATATCTAAGCGTATAAGTGCTTTATGTACAGGCCTTTGATACTAAATGTCACCAGACTTCTTGCGTGGAATTATAATCTTCAATATTCTAATATTCCTATAAGCTTGAGAGTGTTTTTCCCTCAAATTTCTTCCTTAATCCGTTTCAAACGTTGCTTATTTTAACATTAATTTTCAAGTTGTGCCCAATCTCTAGACCTCTTCTTATCTTTATGAAAGCCTTTCTGCATTCCGTCAGAAAACTCTTCTTATCTGTAGGTATTGCTTTGCCATTAGTGAAGGATTGCAGGCTAACTGGGTCTCCAAAAAATTTTGACTGTCTTTCACTTTTTCCATATATGCATTACTTTTTCGAGGAAAAAAACCTTCAGTACGTTCTAACTTTTCGATGTATGATTGGTTTCAGGGTTTAGAAAATATTCTGTTTCAATACTTGAATATGAATGAGTCTGAATACTTGAAGAATACTTTACTCCTGTAATTGCTCTTAGTTTCAAATCTTAATTGCCCATTTTGCCTTTCCTGTTTAATTGCTGGCCAGCGTCGTTGAGAGAATAATGCACGAAATTTGAACAACCCGCATTTTAAAACTTGTATCCAGATTTAGAGCAGTTTTGGACGCCTGCCAAACATAAAAAAAATCGTTTATTAAAGCACTTCAACTAATTGGTAATCGAGATTTTTCGTCGCTTTTTATCAGAGAGGCTGCCAGTATCAGGTCGCTAGTTTTTATGTTTTATGTTTATAATGTGGGACTCCTTTATATTTTTTGATGTGTGACAAAATTTTCCACCATTTGCCAACAACATGTGCCTCGCGTTCATCTTTACATTTAAAAGCTTAGGCATTCATACAGTAAACAAATCTGAAATCTTTATTTGTACAATAGGGATCTCAATCTTTGATTACTTCTTGGCAGATTAAGTACATTGGACTAAAGATATTAAACATGTATTTTTGTCAAGGAAATGCCTACTCCTTACTGAAAAATATTTTGGCTTTTTTATGAATTTGCATGACCTCTCTTCCATAAGACATCGTAAGTCTCTTAATAGAAAGTCTTCATTCGATTTGGGTATATAGATGGAGAACACCTTGATTAAATTTTGGTCATAAAATACGCCATAGCCAACGACGCATTAAGGAATGAAAAGTACATTAAGAGACTCCAAGATATCAGTTTGATGTGGTTTGAAACTTGGCTCAACTTTTAGCTTACCATACAAAGCAGCGTGTCTCAAAATCCCTTAATACTTTTTTAAATACCAATGACTCAACTTTCTTGAAACCTTGTTTGGATTCGTCATTTCTTAATTGAAAAATAATGCGGCCTTAATTCGGAGCAAGTGATACCACGTCAAAACTAGCTAAAGATATAAGAAAGTAATTCTAAATTCAATTTATATTAACAATTGCAAATTACTTTAAAAAGCGCATTTTCTATTTCATAATTGCATGTTATGTATCTATGCATGCGATATATCAACCTGTGATTAGATTCAACACTGACTTTACATACCTGCGTCAATTTATTCACTCCTATGAAATGATCGCACATATTATATTAAAGCTTCATGCTCTTATGCAACAAAATATAGAGAGTAGTACAGGTGTTTAACTTAATCTTGCTTATTTAACAGGTGAATGATAGCACCTTGGTGGAAGCTCTTGTAAAGTAACATACAATCTTGCCTACATATATGGCAGCCAGTTTTATTTATATTTTACACCAAATTGCTTAAGTAAACGTTTTGATTTAGTAGTCGTAGAAAGTATTGAAAAGACACGTTTCGCCTATGATATAATATCATTCCTTATGTATGTACAATCTTAACCCTCTGCATTTTAATGGTTAAATAGGAACAATCAAGAACTAAATACTGAAAATATTAGCGTAAATTACGTTTTCCACATTTCTGCATTTCCTAATTTCATGGTTCTTGAAGTTGCTATGCAAATTACCTTACGAATTTTGTCTCGGAATAATTTTCATATTTTACTTTTACTCCATTAATTGCGTGTAATTTAACGACTAATAAGAGGAGAAAGTAGGTCATTAAGTAAAAGTCAACGTTGTGAAAAGTAAACGAATGATCTTTTCTTTTATTGGTGCTTTAAATAATTTAATTGCTTTAAGATTTCTCCCATAAACTTCATGTTCATCTTTTCCTAGACAGTCGTCGAGAGACTACTTTTTTCTTATTTCTTTTATCTCGGTATATTATGTAAAGTGACACCTTAAAGCTTAGAGGCTATAATTTTAAAGGTTTTTCTTTCTGTCAGGAAAACGACATTAACTACATCTATTCGTAGCTTTAATACCTGCACGTGGAAATTATAGGAAGACCACTGCTATATAAAATAGCGGTTAATGGAGAGGTGTACATGTAGGAACCTATTGTGGGAGAAGAAAATTAGAATGAGATAGGATTATCTCTAGCGCTGACAATAAATGATAAGCGAGGATAATGAGGGTTGAAAAATATCTTTACAAGGCCAACGATGTCAGTGACTTACTTTTACGCTTCACCTTGCTCACATTCTAGTCAATTTCTCTTACAAAAGCACAAATTTTGAAACTATTAACTCAACTTTGTCATTTTCTGTGATGCTATATTTTCGAGGGATGGCTCATTATTTCATTTTAATATGACAAAAAAAGCATGTCCCTTACTAGGTTTTTTGATACGTAGCGCAAATAGTTATTTAATTTCAATTACTTATTGGCAGTGTAACTCATCGTTTTAATTAAATATGACAAAGAAAACATGGTTTAGGCTCTTTAACTAGGTTTGTCAAAGGGTGCGTTACTAAATATTTGATTTTCTCCCTAAACTTAATGCAACTGAACCTGTTAAACAGTACGTATATATGGGTTTCCTGTATAATCATTGTATTTCCAAGCGTTTATGTAGTAGCAAAATACATTACTACTCATAGTTTTGTATTCCATTGACATAATACCGAATATGAGAGTATAGCATGTCAGTAAATATATCAATGAAAAACATTATTAGCTGTAATATCCTTAATTCCACTGCATCCTAACCTTCCTCATAACTTACCCAGAACAATAATATTTCCGCGACCCTTAAAGTAATTTCTTGCAACCCTTTAAATGAGTAATAAAATTCTGAATAAAGTGAAGCAAAATTAATATGTAACATCAATTAATGGTGATGAGTATGCAAAAATTAATCATATGGAAAAGAAATACTAATGCTCACAATGAAAACTACATAAACTAAGAAAATTATATCTCCTAGCAGAAAGTAAAAAACTAAAATGCTATCTCACACCGACTTGTATGTTATATCTCGCCCCTTGTTAGAAAATCCCGAATCAGGATCCAATGTGTCACAGGTTAATGAAAAACCCACCTCTAATGCGCATTATAATGGTAGGTTGCAGGATAGTATGTGAAGATGCATTCCCTTATTATGATCCCTTTGTTATTACAGGTGTGTTGAATTTCCTTTTATTTTTTCTTGAAACTTAAAAAAAAATCATCGATGACTTACGCATTTTTTTGTTTATTACGAACTTACTCCTCAGTAGTTAATTTTCCCTGGTTGGTATAATTCTTTGTTGGAGAGGCGTATAATGTTCTGGCTCGCAGTGTCCACGATGAGGCTGTGCCCGTGTATGATACTTCTTCGGTAGATAACAAAAGCATAGTATATTAAAGGACCCTAAGTTTAACACCTCTTCATTCTTCTTACAATTTCTACATTCATCGATGACATGTCCAAATTTTAGTGTTTTCATTTCGTAGCTGACTTGGGAGTAGAATTGTAAACGTTAATATTTCTTTGTAAAGTATCCTCATAGTAGGACCAGCATATAATTTTGTGACTCTTTAAAATCACATGGCGAGGCTCTTTGCGTGCATGACTGATACCTATTTTGTGGGTAACAAGTACAGCGTAGCCAAGGTTGCTAAGTTAAAAATCTCCGTGGTTATTCTCTTTGATATCTAAATTTATGGATCAGTTTTCCAGTTTTAGGGTTTATCTTGGGTTTCACTTGGCAGTAAAATTGTAAAAGGTTATATTTTCCCTATAAGTATACCTCTTGATAGAAGAAGCGTGTAATTTTGTGACTGTCAGCAAGCACATGACTAAGTATTGTGAATGTGTGGGTGTCTTTTTGTGTGCCACTCCTTAACTGGGGGAGAAAGAGGGGTAACTCTTGTGCGATGAAGCGAAAATTGTTCCGGGTCGACTGCTTGACTCCCACTAGGCATCGTTCAACCGAGTTGAGTGGTCGCTTGATAATTGAATCTTAACCGTGGCGTCTAGAACTCGCAAAATTTGCCGGAACACCAGTATCCTCTACCACGCTCAGCATACTCAGCCACGCATCCTCTTCCCGTCCCGCGAACGCTTCGCGAAAATAAGTATTCATTAAGCCGGACACTCAGCGTAAAAAAAGGGTATGAAACAAAAAGGATGGAAAAAACTGAGTAATAGATGAGGAAAAAAGGGGGCATTGTTACTTCCTATTCTTCCTTCACGATCCTCCGTCTGTCTTTCTCCGACGAGGAAGAGGAGGGAAAAAAAGGCATGTTATTTCCAGCTGAACACGTTGCATTACATCATACGAGACGTGCTTGGTTGTACGGTGTAGCACTTCCTCCAGGAGTGTATGTTTTTTCCAACTGTTTTTTGTTATCCTTTTGGGTTGGAAGGTACAGAATTCAGTGCCATTTATTCATTCAATGCGAGAGATGGTGAGTGAGAGAGAGAGAGGATAGTGGAACAATGAAATGGCTTCAGGTCCGGAAAGAGATGAGTGTCTGGAGCATGTCCAATGCGCTCGATGTTCGTCATTTGCTTCTCTCGTCGCTCATCGCTCTTTTCTCGTTCGTGATGGGAAACAATTTACTCGGCAGGTACATCCATCAGACAGAAGCGGTTGTTTGCATTTAAATAATTTTTTCCCAGTCTAATTTAGCCATCTTTTGTGATGAGGGAACTTCAAAATGGAACGGATTCGTTGAGGTTTTCATAATGGATTTATTTTCTTATACCATCAGTGTTTTAATTATTTGACTTAAGTTGTACAATTATGTATGTGGAAATATTTTTTCACGGCGCCATACGTCTAGTGCCTCTTTTCAATCTTGTGCTTGATGAATCCATGGGAATCGGTGATAACTCAAATTGATGTTGTAATCTTGTGTAAAATATCCTTTTTATAATAGTAAATAATTCCATTTCATAATTTAGAGAAATATAATTGTACAAAATTTACCTAATTGAGACTAGTATATTGATCTTCCTAGGTATACAGAAATTTGGGGACTTAAATGAAAAGCAACTGTACGAACGCAATGAGCACATTCAAAACAACCCCCACCTCTCCAATGAGAGCAGGAGGAGGTATTTAACTTTATACTTGCCATCTAAGTGAGAATACTCTATGAATATACTATGCATAACAGTGTAAAGGATATTGATTGAGAAAAATACCAAATATATGCAGTACCAACTTTCAAGACCACAAAAATATTAAGCCAAAGAGAAGGTCTTCGATCAGAAAATAAAATGATTCGCTCCTTTGGGAATCAAGTTTAGATCCTCAAACAGCCAATCAGTGTTGATAGATTTGACATCAAATATGGTTAAATTCAAGGTGATAAGTTATAAAGAAACTTGGGGAATACGTTATCATATTTCGCCAAATAAAACCATTTTATCGTTGAGAATTTTTCACTTTGGTATCTCTTTACTAGTTTGCATAATTGCTGTCCAGATAATTTTCATACGTTTACCATTAAAGGGTATAGAGACGGATTCAAATATTTACTGTCACTGAAGAGTCAAAGCGGGTTGTAATTGGTGCAACTTAGTTATTGACCTCGACATCCCCTTCAGTAGATTGCAGGCTTGAAAGCTTAGGCCGCACCCACACAAAACATATGTCTATCATTTAAATAGCATGAGGACTAACTGATGTACGTACCAGGTATTTGAGAAAACTAATAGAAGCCAAAACGTGGAATACCTTCAAAAAATCAATTTTCATGTATACCCAATAACAGAAACAGCATAGTTCAAAACCAGAAGCGTTATGGTCTTATCACCAAACATCTTGAACTACCATCGCAACATATACCTTTTTATGCTTTGATAAACCACATTATAAATACAAGCCAATTATTTCTCCAAACCACGACCCAAATGCCAGTCGTATTGAGGCAAATGATTATTTTTCTTATTTTTTTATTTTATTATTACTTCACATCTCGTTCGTTTAACTCTCCCGTACTTTATGCTTGGAAATTTTCAACGACCAAACGGCCATATTCCCAGCCTGTCCTCGGCGCGTTGCTTGATTGGGCTCAGCAGGTCTAAAACCTTGACTCCAACGAACGGCTACTCTCCAGTCTCCACCGCATTAAGAATCAGAATAGATTCTAATCCGGGAGATTAAGGTTGCCTCCGCAATGGGAGCTGGGGAGGGAGGGATCGAAGACAGGAGGACGACATGAGGAAGGCGTAGGGATGGAGCGAGGTAGCTGGTTAGATGATTGTTGAGGGAGAGAAAAGACAAAGGCTTAATTGCGGGCGAAATGGAGACCATAGAATCCTTCTCCTTCCACTTATCCCTTAAGGGATGGCAGTGACGGGGGTTGGTGGGATGGAAGGGTGGGGGTGGGTGTGGAGGGGGTAGGAGAGTGGAGTGAGTGAGCCGTATATGGGGTGGAGAGACGAAAGAACCTGGACGGGCGTAACAAGGTTTTAAAGCGGGGAGATATCGCCAAGGAAAGAGAGCAGAACGCGGGGCCGTTCTCATGGAAATGAGGCAAGGGGTGAATCTAGAGACGGGAAGAGAGAGAGAGAGATGTATTGGGAGAGACTGGAACATTCCTCCCCCCGGTTTGGAAATCTCCTCCGGCGTGACATTTACGCATTTTGTGTACATATAAATTAGAGAACGTCAGATAGAGTAGAGCATGCGTTGTTCCTGAAGAGTTAGCTGCAGTAAAATGTGTTACACACAGAATTAATACCCATTTAAGTATCATGTGATATGCAGACATTTCCAAGAGGAAAAAATGGCCCTGCACCAGAAATCGAACCACGGACCTTGCCGTTGTACCTTATTCCAGCGTAACTGATGGTGCAGGTTACAACCGTCAGGATTGTGCCTCTTTGGGAAGTCTTTTATTTTCTTGAGTTGCTACAATTAATGAACGGAAGAGCATTCCGTCTAGTTCCTTTGAATTCTCCACAGTAAGAATGAGAATTATGATGGTTGGTGCGATTTTCTTTTCATTGCTTGATATATTCCATACGTGTACAAATTAGTAATGTGCGTAAATAAAAGCAAAAAAGGAAATGGCAATAGAACAAGCGATCACACCAGATTAGGCACCACATAAACCGCGACTGCTGCCACAACAACATTGTTATGTGAAATACGTTGCAAGTTTTTGGTACTTTTTTATTTTATTCGTGTTACAAGTAGTTGGAGAGTTATTCCGAGGGATAAAAATTAAAAAAGAAGATTAACGTATTGGACATATTCTCTGATATGACAATCTCGTGAAATAGATATAGCTAGGCGGAATGAGTGGGAAATATTACCAAGAAAAATTGAGAATCGATTTAACCGCATCAACTATGTATTAGGCCAAAATACTGATCAATGTATCCAACAAAAATGTTTCAATACTTGATTTTTTCAAGCAATAACTGAAGCAGTGTCGTAAGAGTGGTATATCTTGGAGTGCTTTACAAAGGTTGGAAAGGTGAATTCATGCATGTATCAGGGTGAAGGCGTAGTTTATAACTTATGGGCCGGTAGGAAATAGGGCCATTCAGTACTGATAAGATAACTCTGCTACAAAGTGATCATATCTTCATAAATATGTGAGGAATTAAGTATGAGGAATTAAAAAGTATTTTTTCTTCGTTTTATTGTGAAATATTTCCACCAATCAGCGCATCAACCTGGCTTAGAAAATATACTAAATAAAATGGCTGAGATCTGTTATGATAACCAGATGAAGAGATGAAGTAAAAGAGTAAAAATCGATAACTGCCTTACACTGGTGAGTAAAATATCCATTACATTCGTAAAATATCCAGTCCATTCTGTATTTATTTTTCTTAGAATTTTATATTCCTTGTTTTATTCATGTTCTTGGAAAAGAATATATGTTCGATAGATTTGGTTCTTATTAACTCTATGCCCGGAAAGCATGTCTTCGTTGTCTGAACACTATGTTTAAAAACGCCAACTATTAGCGTTTCGCCTGGAAAGTTAGTTACATGCACGTTTAAGTGCCACTTCTTGAACATACTTCCTTTTAAATTCTTTACCGACAGTGATACGAAACAAAGACTTGTCCTTGTATAGCTCAATACCTGTGGAAATCTTAATGAAAATGTATTTAATACCTGTATTAATCAGGTGTTGGAATGTTTTGAAGTTTTACAAATTCTTTAAAATAAGGTATAAGTAAATTGGAGCCCTGGGCTGTTATGTACGCATGTGACATGACAAATCATATTAAGTGAAATGAATTCTTCTTTTACAATGAGCTATTAATAAGAATAGTTTTGTTCTTATTTTAATTTCTAATACAAGTAATTCTATGGGAGATAAATATTATTATGGAATGGTCAGTTAGGCGTTCTGATGTTGAACCATTCCGAGACAAATACGCTCGGAATTAGTTGGGATAGATGTTAAACAAGTATTTTACTTCAAATATTTTTATGTTAAATGTGAAATTTTCTAGTGTAAATTCCCACATTAATCCTACTATAGCTTTTGCTTATACGTATCGAGCACCAATATATCCCAATGAGTATGTAATAATGTATTCCAATATGTATAATAGTGTACCTAACGTTTGTCTTCCTTCATTTCCAAAGCTCTTTTGTCATCTTCTTGTCACTTTATAAACCGTCACCAATGGCAATATTTATCTCCTTGATCTGAATGTTTTCTTAAAATCTTTAAACTTGGAGAAAATTAATGAGAATTCATCGTCAGATTGATGGTTTTAGACCTTCTCTTGGTTTACATGCAATCAACTAACGTATCACAATATCCAAAGTTGTAATCCTTTTTTTCTGCTTGTGAAAATATTCAAGTAGACCTAAGTGAAACATTAAAGGTACTGTGGCCTTTGCTTTATGCAAAGACCTTGGACGGTGTTGATGTATTCATCATCACGCATATGAAGTCGCAAAATGGAGACGTATTTACTCTAGACACTCTTGTTTACTGTCCCTCTCTTGCTTAAGGTCCCTCTTTATGCGTCGGACAATTTGCTGTATCAATCATGTATTTTTTATAAAATATTTATCACTGATTAAAACTGTTTTTTTGCTTACACTTGATGCTTCTGAATATCACTTCCTCATTTTATTTTCACTATATTTACTTTGAAGGCAAGACACAAACTTTATCAGCACGATTAGATAAGCAAGGAGCATTAGGTAGCAATTGTTGATTTTTAGAATATAGTAAAAGATATATTACTTTAGATTTTCTTGTTCAGTAAATTTTTTTATCCAAATTTTTGCTCTCTCTGACATTCTTTCGAAAAAGAATATGCTACGTATTTCTAAATTCCTTTATCATTGATGTCTGTGAACTATTTCACAGTTATTTTTTGTATATCCAGTATCCAAATTCTTTTTCCAGAATCTTTTGGGATCCTTGCATACCACAACTTTATGATGAGGCCGTAGTAAAGTGAGTTACAGTGATGAGGCGAGCCCTTACGGCTGGACAAATAACAAAATCAAGGGAGTCTCCACTCGTCTGTGTTGTTCACTTGTGAGGAAGTAACCTTCCCGTAAACCACCACAGGAGGGTATTCTGGTGGAGAGGCTGTAGTTGGTCTCGGCTGTGGAATTCCCATCCCGGCAAACCAACACAGCAAAGGTGGTGATTTTTGACGAGTGGTGCCAATTGTTTACGGCTATTGGAGACTCTTTATTTTGTGAAAATGAGTTAGTCTGAAGAGAAGCATTTGAACATAACTTTCTCATGCAATTGTTAGGAATATGTCATTTATTTCTGCAACAATCCATATTTGTCTCCTTTTTACAATAGTTTTTTTTCCTCTTAGTATTTTCTGCAAGCGGAAGGAAACAGCTTTAGGTTAAATGGTGACTCAAAGAATTGACTCAGAACTTGGAAAACTCAACTGATATCTAATAGAGTGACTCAGGAAAATTAGACTGACATCTGCCTACCCTAACGTAAGTCACATCATCCGATTTTATTTGAATATTAAAAAAGAACACAAAAGATGCAAGATCAGCAGGAAAATTAATGAAGTTATTGTCCATTTCTTTATATTTTTAAACTTTGCTGCATATCTTGGAATTTTCTTCAAATGTGAAATCGGGAATTTTCACTTTGAAATTAAATCACGACAAGTTCATTTTTCTGATTGCGAGTCATCATTTGTTCAGCAAATTCTGGTGTAAATCAAGACCATTCAAACCGCTCTATTAGATTAATATTAACCACTGGAGAAAAGGAGTATAAGCCACTGTTGAGCTTGCTTTTATCAGCTAATATTTTGCAGTTAACATCCGATGGGCGTTTATTGTACTGTGATTAGTTTTGCAGACTAGGCTTCTCTGTAGCTAGGGCAGACGAGAAAATCATCATTGGCCTCTCAAAGTTTGAGTTGGAATGTCGTAGAGTTTAGACTAAAAACTTCTTTAGCGATTCATAGAATTATCCGTGATAAATTAGCTCAGAGACAGCGTGTTATCTTCTCTAACAAACGCTCGCCATTTGAGAAGGTTAAAAACGTAAATTGTGGGTATGTTCAGATTTGTTGCTCTTTACCCTAGTATTTAATTTGTTTTCCTTGCAAAACCATATGCTTTATCATTCTTTATACTAACTGACCCAGCTATACTTTCTTTACATACTGACACGTGTCAGGGTGCAAATTTCTTGATTCTATTTGGTATATCCATGCCCATGCTAATTCCGTTTTAATGTCATAATTATTTATTTAACTGTCACATTTTGAAAGTGATATTGTGGTCTTTGCATCAGATTACACTAGCCAGAAACTTTGGGCTCAGACCTCGTGTATGTGCAATTCATTAAGAAATAATTTATTTCATTCGAGAATGCCAACGTGACCGCTTTCGACTCAGCAGCTTATATCTCTCCCGTGCGTTTGCAAAAATCTCACGAAGGCTAATCTTGGGTATAGAGTTGACAGAGATTTGCCATTCTTAATCTGGAAATGCTCATTAATTGGGATTTTTTTCCATTATCAGTATTTTAAAAGAATGGGGGATTTTGCGTGGAAATTCGGTATAAATATTTCCAAAGCTCTTATGACTGTTTTGGATTGCTGGAATGTTCTTCAATGCATACGACATTCTCTCACTAGTACTTCGACTGTATTCCTTTGCTCTACACCCTAGCCTTGCACGCAAAATTATTGTTTTTCTTCTTAGAAATTAGGAATGAAAAGTTGTATCAATTTGTTCTGCCTTTGAGTCAGAGACCATCATAAACGCCCGAATTTGCCTCCTCTAGTAAAATATAATAACTTAAGAGGATTTTTTTTTCAGTGATGCATTGATCCCGAGTTGAAAGGAATAATTCTCATCTCACCTAGCATTTTAATTTCATGAAAAAATGCGCCGAAATTGTTTATATTAATGATTCTGCCCTGTTAAGGGATACTTTTAGATAATTGAACTGAAGCTCATGGAAAAACTAGGCCATGATTGATGTATTTCTTACTATGACACAAGTCATAAACGTCGGAATGAAATTCTCCTATTTGGTAACGTTATCATTGTATTCTATTTACCACAATAATTTACCTTCTTATTGGCATTTGAAATATTTAATTTGTTCACCTGTACCTCACCTCAAAATAATGTACCCTTTTCTAAGCATTTACTTATAGAACCTTATTTCCTTTACAGATGTCCGAGAGACACCTGTTTGTATCTTCTTCGTCAAAACATTTTGAATTGGAGGAAATATTTTCTGCGTTTAACTTTTAAATTATCCCCGGTTGAACCTTGTTAATGGTCAGAAAAAAATTCCCGGAGATATTTAAACTTCAAACTTTCTTTCTTTTCGGTACTCATATATATCAAAATGGCACGTCTTTTTTGGTGACTGATATACCTAAAACACTGATTCAGGACCGATGAATCTTGTCTCATTAAGGAGCAGAGCAGGACATTTAAATACGCCCTTAGCCTCGTAAATCTATACCTTATGATATGAGAAAAATTCACAGATATTCTGTATAATGGTCTTCTCGTCCTAAACGGTACATTCCACACAAACGCGGTAGAAACGCTAAATTTTCGGTTTTGCAGAAAATGTAACATCATATGATGCATAAAAATTATTGAAAGTAAGTAATGTCAGCCTTTTTATGTCATAATCTTTCGACAAATTTAGAAACAACTGGAAATTGGTCAATACTATCTTTAAGGATCAATTTAAGTAAAAGGAGTTTTAGGATGTGTATATTAATATGGTCCACTTCACCCATGGGTCACGCCAATGATCGTCTTGGTAGAGCTATGGTTGTAAACACAATGCTTTCCCATTTTAAATTTGTAATTCTTGTAGCATGGTAGATTCCCCTTCTTTCATCATTATTGTCTTTCAATCATAAGATCGTTTGACTGCAGCCCTCCACCCTTCCATTCAACACTACTAATGCTAATATATCCCTTATCTCCTGATAGCTTTTCCTACGTGTTTTCTTTTTATTTGGTCCATTTTTTCCCGTGTCTTCTTCTGGGGACCCTTTCCTATTTTTGTCTTCAATTTTATTCCTCACAAACCCATTGTGCCTCCATACTGGTTATACTTTATATTTATAATCTTATTCGCAGCATGGTAAGATTTTTTCTTGTCTGTATAATCTTAGATCTGGCTATTATCCGGAATATTTATTATTATTCTTACATTGGTTGCCTATTAACTTATATATTTTAAATGTTGATTTGTTCTTTTCTTTGTTTTAAATCTTAAGTAGTTTTATATCAAAATAGCATTTGTGGTGTCATAGATGTAATAGTAATTACCTTCGGTAATTAATTGGCTTTTAAGAATTTGTAAAATTAGTTTTGTTGTTTTGTTGTTGTTTAGTTTAATTAGATGTTTATTTGGTGTTTACTTTTGTTTATTTGAACTTTTTTATTTTATTGAATGGGAGGTGTTAAGTTTGAATTCAGTTCCTATTGTGATAACTTTGTTGTTTGATTGAATGTCCTTGATTTTTATGGGGTTTGTTCTTTTTATTTCTTCAATGGTTATCTATGTATTCTACTCAACTCGTTCTTCTTTTCAGTATTGAGTCCCATATGGTCCTTTACTCTTCTACTCTCTTTCAACTTCATCATTTCTTGTTTTATGTGTGTTGGATGTTATCTTCGTCTCTGTGGGCCTAATTAGTTCATGAAATTCCTTAACTGATTTCCATTGTACACGATCTATTCCGCGGCATTACGCTTCTGGATTGGGTGAATTATTCTTCTTGATATGGCTTCTCTCCATGTATTTGCGAAAGACATGAGTTTCGGTATTTCGCATAGTTCCATTCTATAATTTTTGAATGTCATTTTCTTAAATGGTATTGAGATAATATTAAAAATCTAAATATAAATTCTCTAACAAAATCTGTACATTAAAAAAATGATAGTTTACGCGTCGAATTAAAGGTAAAAGAAAAAGTTGCCTACATATCAAGAAATGACATTCCCTGTGACAGGAGACTGATAAGAACACCGCTAAAAAGATGGAAAGACATCCGGAAATTCCTCTACCTATAGCAAGAATTTCATCTTATCAAAAATATTCTATTCACACCCTTGGAGAAGAAGATATTTATTTCCTGAGCATAGTTCCTTTACATTGAAAACATTTTCTCCATACATAAGCGAATACACTCATTTTACAGGAGATCTTAAGAGTTTCTAGTGTATCAGATACACAATTCATCCCCGTTCGTCCATTTATTTCTCCATCTTCCCCACTCTCTTACGCTATATTTTTTCTTCCTGATTCGTATCTACATCTCCATTTACATCAGTTTAATAATGTAAAACGTAGGAGGGCATGCATGAGCAAAGATAAGCCCTTATTTTATCCTCTTGGAGTTTGATCACGTTCGAGTTGTCTGGAAATAAAGAGATCAGTTGGATACGTTTTCGGGATTATTTCTTTCAACGTCATTTTTCTAGAAGTTGTAATCAAAGCTGCAGTTACACTTAAATTATAGCATTTATTTTAATTTTCTAAGAATATTCTTTCATTAACGATTTTTAAATGACACTTTCACAAAACCTTGCAATTTGCGGACGTATTTGCTTCAGATGCAATCTGGCGCTAGACATTTTAAAACCTCTCGTTATCAACCGCAGATTTATGATTAACATAATATAATGCATATATCCAATCCTATAGACCTGACATTCAAACATATTTCTCTAACTTTTGGTCCTCGTAATATGCCGCATTTCCCATGGAGTTCTGAGGTCATTTTGGCGCGGGGTCGTAACCTTGACGATGGGTGAATTTCCACGGAGAAAAAAATCATCCGCCTTAACCGGGATTCGAACTCGAATCCCTCGATTTCCGGCCGAGTGCTTTAGCCAGTTAAGCTACCGAGGCGTACTCTTCCTCTGTGAATTTTTTGTGACCTTTACGGGACTAGATGTTCTCGACTGCCGGACGTACAATGTAACAATCAGTGGCTAGTCCCGGATAGCTTGAAATTTGTCAAATAAGAGTGAATGCCTCTCTGTGTTCATAGTACGATCTCTCCTCGTGGGCAGTGGACTTAACCCCTCAGTAGCGACTGATTGTATGTATGTATTGTAACTCATTGTATGTCCGGCAGTCGAGAACATCTAGTCCCGTAAAGGTGACAAAAATCCATAGGGGAATAGGATGCCTCGGTAACTTAACTGGCTAAAGCACTCGGCCGGAAAACGAGGGATCCGGGTTCGAATCCCGGTCAAGGCGGATGATTTTTTTCTCTGTGGAAATTTGCACATATGTGTGCATTGCGGGTGATTCCGTAAAAGTGGAACTCCGTGGCTATTCCCGGATAGCTTGAAATTTGACGATGGGTGCTCATTTATGGTGCGCGACACAGAAGGAGATTGTGAACGTATAGAAAGTGCTTCAGATAGCAAATCTCTGAGAGGTGGCCTGAAATGAAGCTGTGTAAAAGAATACATCATGCCTTTTCCATGTCAAGACACTCCTCTGGAGATGTTTCAAGCGTATAAGGCAGCGGAGAAAAGTCTTTCTCCATTTCTCTCCAGCACTTTTCCAACAGCCGCACGGCCAAGTGTATATGTATAAGTGCACACCTATATATTTCTCGCAGAAGGCAGTTAATCTGGAAAGTGTCGTCCTTATTGGGACGTGTTTCTCCTCTGGGAGGAAGCCCAACCGGTCCCTCTCCCCCCTTGCCCTTATCCCGTACATTTACCCTTCATCCTATCCCTTTCCTCCCGCCCTGAGTCCAAACTCCTCCAACAACCCCCAGACAGTGAATGGGTGGAGAGTGAGACAGAGAGATAGAAGATCGTAATTAAAGATCCAATTAAAACGCCTTATATGCGATCACTAGGAGTGCCCCGGCGTAAACGAGAACTTTTGAGGTGGATTAGTAAGAGTTTCGGAAATGAGAGGTTTTCCGGGTGATTTATGAAACCAACCGGAGGAGAAGCAGTAGCGGCAGAGAGCTAGAGGAGAAGGCAGATTCGGTTTCGGCTGGAGAGACGGAGGTAGGGCAAAAATTCCACCCTATTCTGTGCTCCCTTCCTTGTATCATTTTCCTGTATCTTTCCCTTCCACCTCCACACCCTTTTCCGCCGCCCCCCCCACCCCCCGGAGACTGCGGTTGTTAAAGGCACCGTAGGCGGTAAAAGTGAACGGAAAGACATAAAATGAAGAGTTTCCTTATACCTCTTCTCTACTTGGGAGTTTTCTCTCCCCAATGGAAGCAAATTCCTTCTCCTTGACTTTTATTCTGTGGTTTTCTCTGGTGGAGGGAATGGGGCGGGGGTATGAAGGAAAGTAAGTGAGCAGCATTTGGGATCGGGAGAAAAGATAGGGGTTGAATTCCGCGGATTATTTTTTTGCTCCTTTTTTCCTTTTTTTCCCGGTTTCCCTTTATAATTCAGCTCTGAGAACGAAATGTGTTTTAAGTTTGGTCCTTGAGGCATTGCCCTGTGAGTAAAGTAAAACCTAGTGAGGGAATGCTTTTCGAGTTTTTTATCGCGTGGAGAGAAGCCTGTAATGAGCTTAATCAGTCCATGGGAAATTCATGAAACTTCGATTCAAGAATTAATATGGTTCAAATCCCATATCAATTACAAACATGGCAATTATTAACGGTGAAACGAGTAATTACAGGATAATTTACCACCTAGGAGAGGTTACTTAGACGTTCAGTTGTTTTTCCGTTTTTCGTGCTAAATGGATGCAGTCAGTTTCTTATTATTTTATTTTTTGATAAATGTGATTTTCTTAGCAAGAAATAACAATCCTAAACTATAAAAAAAGTTACATCACTGAGAAGAGAATAATTAGATATAGGCTGTGGAAATGCGTGCTTGCTCTTGATATGAACAGTACTTACACGGAAATTTCAGCTAAATTTTGAATGAAAATGAGGCAATCAATCTTATAATTCAGTGCAACAGCGTATAAAGAAGACCCTTTACGAAAATGTATTCTCACGATAATTCCAACAAATGAAAAAACTGTAAACTCTTGTAATTTTCCTTGGCTATAACACAAAGATTAGAATGAGTGATTGCCGCTTTACCTCACATATAGAATAATTATCATGGCAGCTTGGTAAATAAAATGATGAGAGATTTCTTGTATGCAAAAATCCGGTAAATGATGACATTTTGAAATTTTTATATTAATTCTTTTCTGTCATCGCTTCATATGTATGTTGGTTACTTTCTAGTGTGCATTGAATTTAGGCGTATGTTGTTTAAGTATTATTACCCATCCTCTCATTTTACAATATGCCTATGTTTTAAAGTACTTCCTGACTCGTTAAACAACTGTAACCAATACCCTAAGTCAATCATCTGCCATACTTAAGTTATTAGACTGAAGTCATCATGCGCGTCAAATTTAAAAGCCTATGCAGCTGTTGAGATTCAAAGTTCATTTCTTTATATTAACCATTATGTCTTGCTTTCTCTGCTGCATTTATGGTAACAACAGTTAAAATTTTTGTCGACCAATTACAACGCAGCTGACTCCTCGCAACTCTAACTATTGTAACTACAGTATAAAATTTTAACTTTTATTATAATTTAACTTAAATTTAACGATCTATTTGTTTTTTAGGTATTTTTAGATGTCAAATAACGTTGTAAGCTCGTTGTCTTTCACGTAACTTCGGATCTTGGTGGCTTACTTAACCTGATCATTCTTATGGATAACGAGACATAACTCGTATTGCACGTTCCAAGCAATTTTTTATTTTCAAAAATTTTAAATCGACTTCTTTGTTTATTTTTGTTCACTGGAATTGTTTACCAAGCATTTTATTGCTTAGCCTATCTTTTTTTATGTAATCAATATGCTTCAATTTAAAAAGAAATTCATACTCATCCGTATCTGAAAATTGCTATTACTGAGCCCCAGAGTCGAATTTTACTAGCTGAAACCGGCAGATGAAAATAGAACACTCGAATGCGTATCCTCTCATCCTTTCATAAATTCCATTGGTATTTATGAGATGGTCGTAAATTTCATGCATGCCCATAAAGGAATTAAAGACACTATCAACCTAGCGCTAGGAGCTATTTTTCCAGCATAAAGACACTCCAGATTAATATATTGGTGAGATTTGTATTCGTTAAGCCGTCATAGCTATTTGGCTTACAATGCATTTAAGATTGTTCCTTGCTTTTTGCGTGCCCTTGAAAATTATTGGTCTGACTTTCGCCCATTCTCATCCATAACTCACGTTGTTTACATAAAAGTTCATTGTAGTAGAAACGTACTCTGGAGAACGGGATTTGAAGTTACGCATCAAATCATCTGAAAAATATATGTACGTATTTTATAGAAGGGTTTATGATGCCCAAAAAAGCCTAATATTGTAGAACTTTTGAGGGAATGAATGAGCAAATATAAGCCATATTTCTCTTTCTCGTGGAGTTTGATCACATTCATGTTGCTTAAAAATGATTAGTTGGATGCGTTTACGAAACTATTTCTTTCAAATTCATTTTTCTATAAGTGATAATTGAAGCTGCCGTTACCCTTAAATTATAGAATATAATTATAGTTTTCTAAGCATATTATTTCTTTAACGATTGTTAAATGTTACTATTCCACAAAGCTATAACATTTATGGGCGTATTTGCTTTAGTTAAAACCTGATGTTATATGGTCCTATGCATTTTAAAACGTCTCATTATCCACCACGGATTGGACATAATGTGATGCATATATTCCCATAGATGTTTTTAAGCAAGTAGGTTTGTTATCAGTTATAATTTGTATCAATATTTTACACTAATAGCCAGTAGGGATTGTTTTTGTACGGAGTGTAAGGAGACCATTCATGAGAAAAGGGAAAGAAAATAGAAATCAGTGACGCTTTCTCGTAACTGATACGTAAGAATTAGAAGAAATAAATGAAGTAAGAGGAATTTTCAGCAACTTTTCTGTGAGGTGGACTTGATTAATTGAAGAGTTTGTCATTTAAAAAATTACGCACTTGTTGGGGTTAAGCCAATAAAATAGAATGCAAATACCGTCATAGTTAGGAGTACCTCTGTGACTCACTGTTTTTGCTGTGGTCAGTAATGGTGTGTATAAAGAAACCTTTGTAGTATCAGTTGGTTTATTAGTATGTTTGTTTTATTCTTCCTTCTTTCAGTTCAAGATATTCTGTGGAATAAAACTAATATCGTTCCTCACTCGCTAGTTCTATCAAGCATGTAAGAATATAACGGTGGGTTGACTGAACAGACTCCCATGAGCTGGGAGGATCCCGAGCAAATATATGAAAACATTATCATGAAATTGATTTGTATTAGAGTACACAGATTCAACACATTGTTATTTCGAGTCTCTTGCACAAACCATACGTGCAGTAGAGCAGCATTCCTTTGGCACATGAATGATGTTACGTTGATTACTATAAAGTTTGTGTGGGTGTTCCCAAAAATAATTAGAATACAAAACCACCGTAGTTCAAATAATTGTTTTTAACGCACCACTTGAAACATTTCAAATATAATCTTTTCTAATTATGTACAGAATGTTCTATAAAATGTAAATTGTGTTTTTAAAATTACAATTTAAGTTGTACAGGGCCCTTTTTCGTACAACCACCCGACGTCCCTACACACCTAAATCAGTCACGGTTGATGAGCAATCGCCTCAAGTACCCAATCTTAACCTAACATAATCGACGATATTGGGACATTGAAATAGCGGTGCAACATTTTTGAATAAAACCTCCTTTTGCGTTTCACTATGCAATTTTCGCACGTTGACATAACGATGCAAGATGTTTGAATAAAACTTCCTTTTGTGACTCACAGTGCAGTTTTTCAGGACTGGAAAATATTTGACTAACGTTGGTACATTGTCGTCTTATCTCCATACTTGCCGGTTGTTTGTTAAGTATTAAAGTTGACAGTTAAGTTCCAATACGCCGCATATAATGTGCTGGTGTCAGGCATTTTATAAATTATGCAACATTTTTTTTGCCCTAACCTTATAATAATTTTAGCATTTGATCTGAAGGTGTGGTTCGATTCGATCTAAAATTCCCATCTTCCATGCAAATGTTGCTTCGCCAATATTTTTTATGAGCAAGCAAATTTACTATTATTTTTTATTAAAACAGTAATTTCATGTCGTAATCCATTTTGCGTTTCTTTTCTGAGGATGAAAATTCATTTTCCTGGCTCAGTCCCCGTTTCGCCAGTGCCAACTGATGCAGGGGTTGTAGTATATGGAGCTATAGGCGGCTAGAATAATTTATTTCATATGTTTTTTTGCTATATTCCGAAAGGAGGTTTTATAATCGTATTATCGAATCGTAATCGAGTGTTTTTTCGATTTTTTGAGTTTTCAACAAAAATCAGAACGAGCCATAATTTTCTTAATTCGAAACTGAACCAGGATTTCTTGCGTATTGATCACAAAACGACTTATAGTATTTCCTTTCATACTATCCACTGACACTGCTTAATCAATTATGACAAATAAGTTTCATTTTTCCCTCACTGCGGTGAGGTGCTCATATACATCTAATATAATTGGTGCTCACGTACTTCACGTCCAACAATGTTATAACAAAACATATATCTGCGAGAAACATGAGCTGCAGTCATCAGTTCAAATATTATCCAAGACAAAGGTGTACTGCAACTTTCGACTCTACTCTTCTCTCTACTAACCTCTTAATCTCTTCTGTGACTCTTAACGATGACATTTCTTAAAATTTTCTTGTTACATTTGGTCTTTTATTTTTCCCATTCATTCCTCCCTCTCAATTGTTTTTCTATAGAATAGTGGGAAAAAATGTTTCTTATAGGCCATTTTCATTGAGATAGATGGAGATGGCATTACGTCATCAAACTGTGGCCTGAAATGACCAGCTGGTCCCTCGTTCCCCACATCCAACCTCCTTCCCGTCCCGGGCGTGTATATCCGTATACCAGTCGCAAAAGAAACTGGCGCTGTGCAGTGGGCAATTTTGAGACATGGACCTCAGAACTTTTAAATCCGGAGTTGGAGGAAGGTTGTAAATAGTGGAGGGTCAGAGAGCAAACCTTTTCTAGTTGCTGCCAAATTTAGCACCTCGGTAAATTCCATGAGTCACAGCTACCTGGCGTCCGGCTTGCTGCATTTTATTCGTACTACCACTCCTTGCACGTGACAAGGAAGTGCGCGGGTAAAGCATGGTAGTGATAAAGCTAAACTACTTACCTATTAGCCTTGTGTGTGTGTGCGTCTGGCAAAGTAGTTTGTAGCCACAACTCTCATTCCCAGAAAAACACAGCCAATCATCTGGTAACTCGCACATTGGATATCGAACTTTTCACTAATTAATAAAGCTACGTCCGTAGCCCACGGCAGCAGAAAAGACGAATTCTCCTCCATCCTTATTTTACTTTGAAGAGCGCGACAGATTGGACCAATTGCGCAGATGGAGCGCAAGAAAACCCTCCATGTTTGAATATAAGTTTAAGTTACTCTTGAAGCATATATTGGCTACCCTGTGAAATGGAGTCTTCTCAATATTACTAGAGTTTATCGCAGAAATTCGGATGACAGTTAATTTTAATAAATGAACAATGTAGGAGAAAGCACTTTAAGGAAGTAAATACATGATATTTTCTATTGGGTTATCAATGGATTGGATTTCAAAATTTTCAAATTAGTACGTCAACTCGTAAACGCAAAAGGAAAATCGGGGTTAACAAAGGTGGCGGATAGGTAACGTCTACGTTACAGCTTCAAGTATTGGCCACAATAGCAAGCGACCTCTCCATCTACCTCAATGGCCAGTCTCTTCTCCATCATCACCATTTTTCGTTCAATCCTTTGACTGATTGACTGCAGCCCTCCACAATCTCTTTCTAATGCTAGATCCTTTACCTCTTGGTATTTCTTCTAATGTAATTCCCTCCTTATATGGTCCATGAACTTATTCCTGGGCCTTCCTCTGAGGACTTTTCCCTCTATTTTACCTTCAATTATGTTCTTCCCAAACCCATTGTCTCAAGGTGTACCCAATCCATCTCGTTCTTCTTATCTCTATGGTGTTCCATGTGATCCTTTCCTCATCTACTCTTCTGTATACTTCATCACTTCTTATTTTTTCCGTCCATTTCATCTCCAGCATCCTCCTCCAGTACCAGGTTTTGAAGGCTTCTAGTCATTTCTGGTCAACATTTCCAATGGTCTATGCTTCCGATCCATAGAGTGCTAGGCTCCACACAAATGATTTTACATACTGTTTCCTGGTTTGTAGTAGTGTCTTATCTCCATATCGCAGCTTTTTCACTTTCATGATTCGAGTCTCCGTAGTACTTATTTGATCATTCTCATTCGTGCATTCGCTCTGTCCATTTCATTTCCGACATTTTTCGACCACACAATAAAACCATTGCTTTCTATCCCTGTTTTTCTATACTTGACATTAAAACTGAAGAATTAAAGCTTTATTTACTCATAAATTACTATTTACTAATGATTGATGAACCCTTTGTAGTTTTTACGTGTGAATCAATACAAAAGTATTTTATAGTTTGCACAACGTTAGTACGACTTTTGTCCTCGTGCCCAAGTTTTGTTACTTGTCGATTGAAGCAATATTATTAATTAATAATCAATAATATGGTTCAGTGTAGGAAATACGTAAGTAATTTTGACTGGTGCCATTGTATACATTCTCTCCATCCATTTTATCTTCATCATCTTTCGACAACACCACATCCACATAGCTTTCTATCTTTCTTTTCTATACATGTTACTGAAACTGGAAAATCATAGCTGTATTTCTTCATACATTAATATTTACTGATGAATGAGGAACACTTTATACCTTTTTCGAGTAAATCAGTACTAATGTATTTCATATTTTGCACAACAATGGTACAAATGTCTATTTATTCCCCGTGTTTAAGTTTTTTATATGACGCTTAAAGCAATATTATTATTTAATAATCAATAATCTGGTTTAGAGAAGGAAATACATGAGTGATTTCGACTGGTGAATTTGTACATATATTTCTCAGGGTAGTGTTACTTCGATATATTTGTAGCGGAGCATCAAAGTGTTGTTACATCCCCTGAATATTAACGGAGCTAACAGAGGGTGAGAGAACGGGTGTTGTTTGTTTTCCGAGAAAGACGAGATGAAGATGGGCTTTGAAAAGTTTTCCTGCCTCTTGTTATTAGGTTACGTTGCGCTCGCTGAGCCTCACATCGTCCATGTCATCGCCAATTTATTTCTTCTTTAGCTTATAAAGTGAGAAATTTTCGGCCTAAAAGTGCTTAAAATTTATCGCACAAATTTCTTCCAAAAACGGGTCTTTGCAGAAAAAAATTGAGGGGCGTAAGCGGCCGATCGTGCGAATACTTTAAAACAAATAAATAAAAACCTAGGATATTCCAGGATCTGGTTAAAAGTTTGTAGGTCATAAAACTACTTAAAATTTCCGTAACTTGAAAATAAATCATAAAATATTGAAAGTTTTAATGCTAATCCAGGAGTATGCTGTTCTTTGGAGGGAAGTAAGCGTATCTGACGAGTGAATTCGGTCATTTATTTATTTATTTGTCCAAACGATGTTTATGACGACTTTGTATGCTCGATAGAAAAAAATTAATAAATTTTACTTATCATCATATTCAACATTGATACTTCTCTGCTGAGGTTAATGCGCATAAATTTTTAGTCAACCAGCCACTCCATCGATATACGGACGGATTAATTTAAATTACTTTCCTAATACCGATCAACTTTTTGATATGCAATGCCTCAATAATGCGTAAATAGAGCAGATTCGTAAAGAAAAAACCTGTTTTCTTAAACTCAATGAGTGGTTGGCTTTGAATAGAAATTTTTTGTTGGGTGATAACGGCTAAAAAATCTGACCGCCATTTGAAACTTCCGCTTGTAATTTTGCTCAAATCAAATAACTTTACCATAAGTGCTTCGTGAGACGTGGTAATTTTCTTGACGAGGAAATTGTCATTAGTTTCCACTTTAATTCTACACGTATCTAAAAGAGTCTGAGGGATCCATGAAGACTTTCATGCAATAGCGATGTTTTTCGAATGAATAATTAAATTGCAAATATTCCTCTTTATTGAAGAAGTGTTTTCCTTGTTCCTTCAGCCATGTCGTCCCTTATTAACCCCTCAGTAGATTTCAACAACATTTGGGACCTTCCGTTTTCAATGCTGTATTATATATTGCTTGGATCTTTACATAAAACATTCACACATCTTTTCACAGACATTCCATTCATCTCTAGGCTTTGCCAGTGGCTCTTCAGTTTATTCGTATTTCTCAGCCTTCGTTCATCAAGAGAATAGTTCGATTCAACACGGTGTTGTGCACACTTTTATTTATCATGATTTTTAGTCATTTATGCCGCCATATTCTATTTAGCAGTCAAATGGCCTAATGATGTTGGTTTAGCCATATGTTCTCTTAATATTTCGGAAGTATGCCAAATATGCACCCTATAATTATTATCTCCTTATAGAAAAACTGGGAAGTTTGCATATCAACCTATGCATAAAAATGTGTATTGAACGGAGGTGCTCCTTGATTACAATTAGGGGAAAAAATCTGCGTAGTTTAAATTAGGGAATGATTGTTTTCCCTCACCCTGTGCTTTACGTTTAGTCCTCATAAAATATTTTGATGAGAATTTTGCTCCGTCCGTATGGAGCGACCATTTGCACCGAAAAGTTTAGGGCACATCAGATAAGTTCCCCTAGTAGTGTCCCTTGGTGGAACTTTTCTCACCTGAATCGGATTTAAACGTAGGTGTATGCTGTGAAAATGGAGGCTGAGATAAACTACATGAAGAAAAAGGGATCATAAATGATAGGATGTCCCATTTTGAAATTGAGAGATAGTGATTCACTGATACCTCGTTGCTTTCTAAGATAAATAATTATTCTCACCAAAAAAATTCCACGTTAATTTAGGAAAATGTTGAGGATTTTAAGCATGTCCATAGCGTTGTAGTGTATCATTGAACTTATTATGAATATAAAAAAGCAAATGATACGGATGGCTCACTCCTACATGCTACGCGCCTATGAGGAATTGAAAGAAAATCATTAAATACGACTTAATTCCCCCTAGTTGATACCTGCAACCATGACTGCGACTTAATTTATATTTTACGTAATTTTTACGTCAATTTTTAATAAAGATAATGAATGGAACGAAACTATATTCAGCTGCTCAGTTTTTTATTTAATAATGGGGTGACAAATATATCATAGCAGAATGATACAGTGCAGAAATTGATAAGTGGTGAGCCGCATGCGAGTAAATACTGTCCCCTTTCAGGCTCAGATGCATGATGAGTCTCCTTTTATTTTGACTGATGAACTACAAATTCAGATTCATTCCATTTTTTATATACTTTCCGTCGTCCCATTTTATATTTTACACCCGTATGCTGTGTGCGACCCGTCCTATTTCAAAAGCCCACCATTGAAATGAATTGGACATTACCCCATTCCAACACCGAAACGAATTTTATTTTCACTGCGAGGAAATCGCCCAAAAAATTCATTCACTTTTTTTCTCTACCACCCCTCTGTGGAGGGGAACATTTGCGTGGTCGTATAGTCCCAATTCGTGGTAGCGCTTTCACATTTTACTCCTCCAACGGGTAAGTAAACGTGGCCTGCTAATATCTATCCTAGAGGGAAAGCGTGTGTGAGCGGCGAAAAAAGGTGGATCACTGCTGCGGTTGGGGAGGAGTGAAAGAGGAAAGCGAATGGGAACGTTTGTGGCTTTTCCGCGTTCTTCTCCATTACGGAAAAGGACTTTGGCGATGAGGGGATGGAGGGAGGGACGGGAGGGGGGGGGGCAAGACTGGATGAATGAAGGGAATTCCTTTTTCGCCTTCCTATTCTGGAGGTCCGGAAGTTGGGGGTCCTGAGAAAGGGCCCTTTTGTCGCCGTGAACGCATGGATTGTGGGGTAAAAGTGTAAGAAAAGGAGAGTTGGGGGACCTGAGAATAAGGGATAAGGACGACTTCCTTCTTGAGAGGAGGGGCGATGAGGTGCGTGGAGAGGGAGAGAGAGGAGAGAGGTAGGAGAACGTGGAAGGTTTGGATGGGGAGGAATGGCGAGGAAAAGGGAAAAAGAGAAGGGATCAGGAAGATAATGTAAAAGAAAAGAATTTTCTCCACCCAGTGAAACCGGCTCTCTACCTTCATCTTCCACCACCTCTTACTCCTCCCACGAAAACGAAAGGATTTCTTTCTTTTCTTCTGTCTTCCTGTCCTACTCCTCCCATTCCTTTCTTTCCTCCCGCGCGTCGCATTCCGCTTTTTAGATGTCTTCCCCTTGCCTACTCCACCACGCCCCCCCGCGCCCGCCAATCTTTCATTCCCCTCTCTCTCCTCCCATCCCTGTTCTACCACCTCTTTTCACGGCTCGTCCTGTTCCCTATACTTCGTTCCCCCGTCCTCTTTTTCCTCCCCACCAAAAAAAAAACGAAATCCTACCCTTCAACCCTTTCATTCCTCTTATTTCCCCCCTCCTCCCTCCCTCAATCTTCACCCCCCCCTTTCGTATCCCCTCCGTCGGTTTTATATTTCGCACCGCATTGTTGCCAAGCGACGAGTCGGTGATAAGTTGATGCCCACGCTTTCGAGTTCTTTCCGTTTGAATGGAACGGAGGAATCTACGCGCTACCATTCGAATTCTGTCTCAAATTCTTTCTCTCTCTTTATTTTTCTATCTACCGCACCTGTCTGACTAGGAAAACTCCCCGTAGGAGCTATTCACCTGCATTTACTACGACCTTGGTCTACTTTTTTCAAGTATTCAGACCTTCTGGAATGATATACAGGCAAGTGTGTCATTGATTCTATAATATTTTCGTTATTAATGCGTCGTGTATTGAGTTTGGCGCATTTAGTTCGCAGTATGGGAAATCAGGATAGACAAAAATCTAAATACAGATAATTTAGTTATTGAAGGCAATTTTTTTTCCTGCCTGCATTAAAATAGGCACGAACTTTAGAGTCAAACAAGCTAATGAAAGAAAACAAAATTCTTGTACAAAGTATGAGAAACAAAATCATATCCTTCATCCTGTTTCCAGGTGGTTGATGAGTTTAGAAATTGAACGCTGAAAAATAAAATATGATATTTCCACATTAAAGCTACTTTATTATCATTTGGTAATATTAATTATGCTGCTGGTACTTAATGCACTGAAAATATATTTATGATATAAATTACCTTTTCATTTTTTTCATGAATTTTGTTTTGAAAATTTGAGAACCAGAATATTAATTAGTAGGTTAAGATAGATTAAAACGAGTTGAGGAACACGAGCTGTGTGTTATGAAGCTCTTCGGACATTAATGCATTCATAAACCAATAATAAGCATATGATAGAGGCATCTTTCGAATACATTCTCTTTTAAATATCTGGTGTTGACTAACCTAAATGCAATACTGAGAACTCCGTTGCTTAACTTAGGATTCGTGTTTTTACGTCTGCACCATGAAGGGAGCTATTGCAAACCTGAAATTTAATTAAAGTTTGTTACACGAGGACCGTGTGCATGTGTAGTTGGTATGCGGTGTTAAACTGTAAAACATTTTTTGCTAATTTCCACAACATCACATCAACGGTTGTTTTATATTTTACGTGCAATTATCCACGTGAAACGAATCTCCATTAAATTTTATATCGCCATTTTTTTCTAGAACACTTAATTGAAGCTTATAGTGAATAAATGTTACACTTAACTGATGCATACCTATCCTCCATTGTAATCTGCCATAACTATTATATTACACAGTACATCATAGTAATTATAGCATTAGGTATGACGCGCTTCCTATTATCTTTTTGATAGTTCTGCCCAGCTTCAACATTTTCCACCTGTATAGCAGATTTAGTTGTCAAACTGCTAACTACACAACATATCGCTTTAGCAAAGAGAAAGAAATTGGTAACGTAAGATCTGCCAATAATAGAAGAATTCTTATCGCTTTGTTTAGTTTAAAGCAAATTAAATGTAAATTTTCGTGCATCGTTTTATCAATATTTGACTAGTTTAATCTCGTAGCCTTATACAGGGTTGCCTGCCAATGTCATCATTTTGTTTTTAATTTAATATTTTCAATTGTATTTTTACCCTCAAGTTTTTGATGAGTGTTTGATCGCGTTTTTATTGTCATGAGTTTGGTCAAGGGAGAACCGTATATATTAGCATACCTACTCTACTCACTTTTTTAAACTAGCTAAATATCCCGCTTTACACGGTAAGTTTTGCAATATTGTCACTATGCGTAGTGGAACTTTCCCTCAGAGCGACATTATTTTATTTGGATGATAATTGTTTTTGAAGTAAAATCGTATAGGAAACCATTACTTAATTCTGGAATGAAATTAGCCGTTTATCACCTAACCCGTGAATAATTAAAGTAGATATTATCCTATTGAAAGATATCTAGGACGAGTAAAGTTTACGATTCTTCCACCATTATCATAACTTACGGTTCAAAAATATGTTTTAATGGTGTTAAGTTGATATTACATAATTCATTATGGACCAATGGTTATCGTTTTCGTTCATCGGCAGCTTCATTTTTTTCTGATCTCATAAATTTGTTCAAACTACATTGCAAGGTAACTTACCCGTTGTGTTATTTTTATGTTTTTTTATAATTCTGATTATTTAAATGAAGTCTCTTATTGCGTTTTTTTTTAAGTTATCTAGCCATGTTTAGTAAAATCAGTCCTGAATATTACTTGCAGCCTTTGTGGGTGCAAATATATCCAAATTGGAGGTCTTCCGGTTGGTAATTAATTAAAAACATAATGGCAGTTTTCAGCATAGTCCGTCTTTGAATGGACAGCGAATATTCGTTTAACTTTATCCAGTACTTATATGAGTCTATTACTGTAGGTACAATTGCACTTTCGATACTCGAACGAACGGAGGTATCCTTATCCTAAAGCTATTATTTAGTGTAAAAATTTACTAAGGCTTTCAATCACAGTCCAAAAATTGGTGTCAATCTTGAGTCATTATTCTTTTATTCATATTTAAATTCTCCTTCGCCTCATTGTGGGCGAGTGGCATGACTTTGAAAAGGAAAGCCCGTCAGGACGCATGTCAAGTCCTCTCTTCTTTATAAGGGAGTATTATCGAGATTCAAAGGTTTTGAATAATGCATGACGGTTTGTAAATAAAAAACCAAGATTTTTCGTCTACTGGTCTGGAGAGAGCTTAATGTTTTTGTGAAAAATTCTATAAAAATTCGTCATGAGCTATTGACCTTTTTACACAATAGTAAATGGAAAACGTAACCAAATTCATACCATTAGGCAAATCTTTTCCTGGGTAGGCTGAGAAAAATCACTCAGTTGTCTTAAGCTTGACTACATAACCTTTAATAACTTTCGATTTAGGGACCATTTGTAGCATACATCATCAACTTCTCATCTACTCCGTTCAACCAATTCATATTCTTTTCCTAGTATAGACTATTTTTCGACATACAAGAAAGCTTTTATTTTATAGTTCTCATGACTATCCTTCCATATGACTCATGGTAAACTGTAGAACACTGTTGATCTTATAAAGAACGATTTTTTTCTTGCCTCTTCTTGGGTCTTTATGCCACTTTTTTCTGGGAGCAAATTGTGATTTTTGCCTCCAATTGTCAAAATTTCGACCGAAAACACCCAAATTATTAATAAAAAATTCTCGGGCTTTTTATTCATATTATTCGCCGAGAAAGGACAAGATCTTACACCCAAATTATTGTTCATTTTATTTTGGATAAAGCGACTTATTTTGGGTTCGCGTTCAATGGAAACTGATATCCAAGCCTCAATATGTCAGCCATAGGCCCCAGAGGGGCCAGAGATATCTCCTCTGGGCCCGGAAAAAAGAGCAATTTCAGTTCAGCGAAGTGATTGGATGTCTTATTCATCCCATTTTTTATGGTTACTGCCTTTCCTACTATTATTGGTGGTAGTTTTGTCTCAGCCAAGAACATCAACCCCATCAAAGACGCCTTTGAGATGCCTCAATATGTGCTTAAGAATTTCCGTGCTCTCATCATGTGCAGAGCCGATGATGTAACGTGGCCGACGCATTGAATGTTAGACTCGGACAGAAGTGATAAGTGCTCTTCTCTAACGATATCTGTAAGAGTTTTAGTGTCCTCCTATCGACCATCAAATTATTATTGAATTTTGCCTAACTAGATCTTCATTTGTATAAATTTGTTGTTTTAAATTTGGAGCAAAAATTAGTATCAAACGCCTTACTTTGATCAAATACAAGCAGATTTATGTCGCTATATTCCTCATAAGATATATACACGTTGCATCTGACATGACATAATCATTCAGACCTACTTTGATCTTAGATATTCTGTACCTTAGTACGGTGAAAAGATCAATAAATTCCTCATCCTTAGCAGAACTGTACTCTGTTCTGTTATCAATGCCTGCCTCAGCATCACAGAAAATGTTGGCTGTCATTAGAAAACAACAGTGAGGAACCATTTAAATCAGATGATAGGGAAAGAGTCGAAACTTGTAGGTTTATGTAGTGTGTAAATTTATGTGTACTTTTAAACCTCTTAATCTGTTTTCCCGTTACAGGTCTGTCAACTGACTCCATGAAACCAATTCATAGACTTCTCTGATCAAGAAAAAAACTGGCTCCCAGCAGTCGAAAATCCACTGCATATTGAGCATTAATTCTGGCATTTAGACGTGACAAAATTTCATACTGGCAGATGACTGACGGCTCAAGTAAAGATGAGATTTCAATGTAAGTAAACAAAAACCAATATTATTTTACTTGTCCAGTAATAAGAACTGATTCAAAATTTATAAAGGTGATTTTCAGCTTTTCTGCAGAAAACTATACATCAGATCTGGGTAGTACAATGAAATTTTGAGGACATTGGAGACCTACAAATGACCTGTCTCTCAATATAAGTTGTTGCTTTTTTTCCAAATTCAGTATCATTTTTTGGGAGCTTACTGCAGGTAATTTAGGTGTGTAAAATAGAACGCATGTAGAACTACTTTTTTAGTTTCCAAATGAATGTGTCGAATAATAAATTTACCCTTCCCTAGATACGCGGAAGTTGGTCAGATATGGATTCATAAACTAATGAGAATTGTGCAAAATGTATTATACCAGCAGAATCCAGTCATAGTTTACTTTGTGCAGTACACAATTTCTGCAACATCACATAGAAGCACGTGCTTTTTTAATTTATTTTCGAATTTTTTGATCATTTAATTTTCACATTTTTCGTTCGACGGTCCACTTGGTGTGTGTTTACTTTTTATTCTTCTCTTCATTGAAGTACCATTATTTGGTGCGTTCTGGGTACTTGAGTGGGACTTTTGTCTTAATATTAGGGATTGATTATTAGTTATACGGATACGGATTTATTTAAACTTCCGCTGTTTGGCTAAATGCAGAAATCTGGTGTTTTCTTGCCTTAGAAAATTTAAGCTTACATTTTAAACTGGTTAAATTGGTGACGTGACAACCATTCAGGTTTAATTCATTCATAGTCACCTAGGTTTTAGTGCCATCACTTCGAGACTTGATATAAATATATATTGGAGATTTGAACCTAAATGCGAAATCTATCTCAAAACTGTTATTTACGACGCATATAGTATTTCTGTCGCGGGCAAACTTGCAATATTTTCCAATTAAATTAGGAATACTACCAACCTAATTTCCTGTAGTATTGGAAAATACATGTGCTGCATTGGAAAAAGAGATAAGTTCTGATTTTTCCACAATGTATCGATATCTTGTTCTAGAACTTGTTCTTCTTTCTTGTTTTATAAAGTATTTGCGAAGGAAAATTAAATGTTATTGATTTTTGGTGTTTAAAGTCGGGGCACTTCACAAAAATCAATTAGGTAATTGAGAAAACTTTCGTGTTATAGAGCACCTTTCCAATTTATGCCGTAAACCTGGGTGTAGCCTATAAAGATTGTGAAGTTTATAGATATTCTGTACTCATTCTTTCATTTTTTCAGTGAGTATTTGAGAGGAAAACTTAATATATCAACTTAATCGTTTTACGATTGAATATTAGCCACCCAACCGCTGCATGTTTAGAACAAAAACTGTTGACTCCTTAATGCTTTCACCTCACAAAGCTGGCTGAAGATGGTTTCCCCACAATTTTCATAGAAAACTCGTGAAAACTGGTATCTTCTTCAATTTTATCTCGTCATTTTCATGCTCCGACCACTTAGGAAGATGGCAGTACTGCGAAAAACACACTGGCGGGATTGTTTTAGGTATCTATTCCGCGTAATTTCATTCACGTGGTCGGCTGTTTTGGTAGCAATACAGCTTACTTCTTGAAGTCTAAAGAGAAAAATATAGCTGTAATACCACCGAAATATCTGTGATGAAAAGAAAACTGCGTGAAAGAGTTTTTGCAGACGCTTCACTGCACTCTCAATGGCTTTGAGGATGCTTTCTCAACCGATTACGTCAATGGGCTCCTCCCAGAGGATTCTGTAATAAAAGTGGTTGTGGTTGACAAGTATTTGTTCCTTACTAACACTGTTTCTTTTGTTGGAAAATTTTTTAGGCATTATTCATCTCTCCTCAAAGATTGAACAATGTATTTTTTTAATCCTGCGCCTGGGAGCTGTTCCCTTACGGGACCTTCTTCAAATGTTTGACTCAACTCCATCCCCTTGTGCTCTGGGTGAAAACCTGCCAGTCTCTTTATACTTTCACCCGTCGCCAAAGTCCGCAGTCACACACGGGGTTCCGCCGCACCACCGACAAACCCTAGCGGGCACGTGAATGTTTAATTTCATATTTCGCAAAAATCCCCTGCGGGTCTAGGAGGCTTGCGGCGCGATCAAAAAGAGAATGAACGGTGCAGGGAGTTGACAAAGGCAAGAGTCTGGGGAGTTAGGCAATTTTAACCGGACTGAGAGAAGGCAACTCTGTAAAAGAAGAAAAAGAAAACGAAAAAATTTTCGCGTTTTTAGTTAGACAGTCAAGCGGGATGTTGGGGAGAAAAATGGCCAGTTGGCCTCACGAGTCTTTAAGATAGGGACTGGCATTGAAATATCTGTTGGTATTTGTACCTAATCTCAGTAAATAGAGTTTAAAGTGAGTGAGAACTAGAAAATTTTATTAGTTTCAGAGGAATTTCTAGTTGTGAAATTGGTTTTTGGAATCTCTATTTCCTTATGGCTATTTAATTAAATGGCAGACAAGATTTGATAGTAAAGACGATTCTGAGACTACTTACGATATTGAATTTACAAGTGCAAGAGCCAATAATTGCTTTTTACCACTGAGGAAATGTTATTCATCTTTCCTGGGATTCTAATCCAGGTTTTCCGATCAATTGACGAGTTATTTAACTCGTTATGGAACCAAAACTTCCATTATGACAGGAAATATAATGACAATGAAAATTACAATTTTATCAAGGTTATCAGAGATACTGATTGCAAAAAAATAGCCCAAATCGTGCGCTTGACGCCGACGTCCGCAAAGTAAAAACAAAATATAGGACATAATAATGTACTCTCTATTTGTTCCCAAAAGAGTTGCTTAAAAGCCATTCTAAAATTTCTAAAGCCTCGGCAGCTAAATGCTTCTAGTAAATGGAAGATTACAGGTTTCATTCCCATTCAATTTATTTTATTTTCTCTGAGATTAAAATAAGTTGATTTCTACAGGTTTCTAGGAAAATTTCATTTCATAAATTAATTATATAAGGGAGGATGGGTGGCAAGATAGAGGATAGAGAAGGTGAGGGTAGCTTTCGGCCTTTTGGAGAGGAAGGAATTGCTGAAACCGTAGGTCAGCGGCAGACGAATACGAGGTATCATTGCCATTGAATGTTGTGTGAGGACAAAGCTTCTGATGATTATTGATGTCATGTTTATGCTTTATTGAAACGTCCAGCTTTTTAAATACTTAGCAGTCCATGAGAATTCTAGGGAATCAAATAATGAAATGCTGTTTAAATTAGCTTAATAATTTCAAATATTTCGGATATTATTTGAGGAAATTCTGCAAAATATTTTGATGCTAATTGAAGGGCTTACAGTTTCATTTTCCACTAGTAATAATGGTTTAGTAATGAGAAACGTAAAGTCAATTTACGGTGACCTTGGAGAGACAGAACTTTATTATAGTAATTAAAAAATACTATTGAGAACAATTTGAAGGTGATGAACAATATGCACGCACTTGATGACACCCCAGTCATAACTCATCACCAATTTATTTTTCGTTCCAAAAGTTTGAAATTAAAC
The DNA here is from genome assembly GCA_963169105.1 of Ceriagrion tenellum. Taxonomy (NCBI): domain Eukaryota; kingdom Metazoa; phylum Arthropoda; class Insecta; order Odonata; family Coenagrionidae; genus Ceriagrion; species Ceriagrion tenellum. The sequence goes on from OY720643.1 coordinate 76,044,592, forward strand.
AAAATGTATGATTATTTATATCTTCTAAGGTAGGATCACATTGATGAACAAAGTATTGCCTAACGTATATCCTTTAAGCACCGATTTGTAATAATGTGATTTTTTATCTATTGGCAAGTAATTGTAACGATAAAAACTCCAAGTTTCGGTAAATGCTTTTCTGGTGTAGTATCAACCAATCTCGTGATCCTAATAATTAAACAAACTTCCATTCCGGGAAATGGTGAGCCCGTGAACTTCGGTCTACCTTTAGCTACCCGTGCTTAACTTTCAGGCCGGTTTTCAATACACTGTGGTAAATATGTCGGGCAAAAATATCAGATTTGCATAGGGTATCGTTGAAGTAATGCATAATATGCCATTGATTGCTGGATCTTAGGTTCATAAAACGATCATCGAAAGCTGAATCGATGTGACTCCTCATTACTGCTGATGGGCTAATGCATGCGATAGCGTTTGTAAGGAATTCCTTTATCATGAAGTTATTTTCCTGGAAATTGAGGGCATAATTCATTTTAAACTGATACTCTTTCGCCGGCGTTTCGCATCTTTATCTATGCTTCATCAGGGCTACAATGAAAATTAATTGTTTTATTGTACATCAAATGAATCCAGTTTACAATTTAGGTATTTTATTAAAAAATATGTATATATGTGATTTTTGTTAACACCTCAGAGCGTGTTCCTTAAGAAATTCTCTTTGTTGGTACCCTCGTTGCTATTTATTATTAGTTTGTCAATTGTTATAAATTTTGGAGTTTAAAAAATCGAAATAAAATTAAGTGTTGTTAATGAATATCAAATTATAATAAATTTTACTTAATTTGGCTATGTCTGTTCTTTTATTGCAGGATAGATTGTTTATTTGTGATGTGTATCATTTCCAGGAAAATGACTTCATATTTAAAAAAATAGGTCACGAAGAAGAATCATCTAGAAATTCCTTTGAGGAAAAGTTATTCGACATGCCCGTGCCATAATGCCTATGGTGTGATCTCAAGGGAAAATGATTTTTGCCTGTTAACTTTTAGACTTATGCAGCCTTCGCAGTGACTTCAAAAAGATTACACCGTGGAATGTTCCAGTATCTCCAAGGGTTTGCAATTTAATTGTGATTTTCGTTTGCGTTAATAATCAAGACATGAAAAAATTGACCCCCTGCGCAACACAATCCGTATCTACATTTCCACGATACCCTACATGCCACCTCAAGGGCGCCTTGCATCGGGTGGATTATCACCAACATGTGCTATAATGGACCATAATTAACTAAACGGAACTATGACTAATAATGCAATAGCAAGAACCTTAAAAACTTTTCAAAATGGTTATTTTCTCGCATCATTGCTTTACAGGTATGCTACCGATGGTACAGAGGCTATTTTTATAAATGCACTTAGCACTTATAAGCACGATACAAAGGTCAAGAAGAAATTACACCAAACTGATATTAACACCTACTACGAGCAAACATAGAGTGTTTCCCAACTTTTAGAGGGATTAAGGTGGGAGCCCCTATAGACTCGGAGGTTGCACAATAGGCATAGCTGGCTTGAGAAATTCAGATGATTTCAACATTTCTCGGTTTGCATCCGCGTCAGTTGTCATTCAGCACAACAGTTTCGCCAGCTATCCTGCTGGCGTCCTCAGGTGAAGGATGGCGAGAAGGTTTTGGTCCGTGCTTATATAGGCCAAGTTAGGCGCCAAAAAGCGATCAATGCTCCGACCAATCATGGAGCAGTGTCGCGTTTGCGCGGGAAACTTACTACTCTCTTCCAAGCGCTGTGCAATGGGTATCCATCTTCTCTGTTCAAATTCTTTGGAGTTTTTACGATTTCTATAGCCTCTCTTATTATTCTCGGGAAGTACCTGTTTTCCTTGGCTATTATTTTTGCGTCTTCGAATTATACGGTGTGTCCCGGTTTACTCCACGCGTGCTCTGAGATGGCAGATGCTTTGAATTGTCTATTTTTTGTCGCTCTCTGGTGTTCCTTCAGCCGAGTGCCCAAGGCTCTGCAGGTTTCGCAGATGTAGACTTCCCACAGGAGAAATTCAGAACTGGTGTATTTCAGACCAACATGGAGAACATAATCATCACGCCTTACAATATATACTGACTGGTCTGACAGAAGTGATAAAATAAGATCCGATCAGATAAGTACAAAAACTCAATTTTTCCATGCACAATTAGCGACAACAGTAAAAACTGAGCTCCACTAAATAGAATCCCAGAATACACTTCACCATTTCACCTCCCAAAAACTTACACTTTTACACGATTGTTGTTTCACCACCCCCTGTCACAGAAGCATGTGGTGGCTCGAAGGGTAGTAAAATGTAGAAACGAGATCACTGCAGCAGGTTAAGGAAGAAACCTTAGGTAGAAAATCAACTGACAAAATTCACCAGCTGTTGACTAACGTAGTCAGAAGGGATATGTATTTGCATTGATCGGCCACCCTGCATTCTTCTATAATTTTTCCCCTTAACAATTGTATACACACTCTTATTTCCATCAAAATTCCCCCTCTTACGTATTTTACCTTTCCTTACCCAAATTTAGCTCCCCAACACCACTCTTCCCATCAAAGCTTCCCCGAAAACGTCGGCACTCGCACACAATCCGCAGAAGGGACAACAATGGGAATCTCGCAAATTCTTAGTGGGTGCGCGGGCCATTTCCTGTTTCCCATTCCTCCGAAACCAACCCACACCCTCTCCTTGACTCTCAATGTATTCTTCTGGTATTATACGCCTCCCTACTCTTTTCATTTCCCGCCGCTTCTTCCTCCCTTAATCTTTCCTTCCTCTTCTTACTTTCTATCTCTCTTTTCCTGCCCGTGGCCGAAGGCTGTTGGTAAGGGGAATATTTATATTTCCCTACTCCCCAAAGTTCCAGTGCTTCGCCGCCCTCTCCCACCCTCCCTGTTTTCCTCTGTCACCCGTTAGCCTTTCACCCCCCCCCTGCAGTCCCACTCACCCCCCAGGGCTTGAGGAAAACCTTTCTCTCGAACTCGGAAAAGAGGCTCACTTGCTCTCATTCCTCTGGTCGCCCACTACTTTTAGCCTTCCGTGTTTCATGGACACAGACTTGGTGGCTTATCTCTCTCTGTCTTTTGGATAAAAAGGGATGACATTTGACCTGAATGTTGTCTGCCAAATTCTTTAGTTTCAAGTTTACTTTCTAAAAGAGGGTGAGCTTTTTTTTCATTTCGAAAGACCTGATAAATTTGTCCTTAAAATATAGGATTAAAGATGAGGCAGCAGTTCCTGAAGGTTCCTTTCCATTTCTCTGAGACATGAGCTTTTGGAAAGCTTGTACAAAAGAAACTAGGTACTTTCAAAAGCTTGCACTATAGATAGGCTCGATAGAACGATGGTTACGGAAGATACATGATTTGTTTGTAAGAGGTAATTGAGAGGAAAATATAAGAGAATTCCTGGGAGTGAAACCGATGGACAAATACTTGTACCTCATAAAGCAATATATATATATATATATATATATATATATATATATATATATATATATATATATATATATATATATATATATATATATATATATATATATATAACAGGAGCAAGGTACATATTATAAGAGCTACAAACTTTGAGTGAGGTTGAGGCAATAGAAAGAACGGAAGGCTTTAAGCTATCTTCTTTTTCTTTTCTCGGAGAGTTTAATGAGTAATGGAGATCAAGTTGGTGTGATGGCTTAAGTACTGGCTAATACATACGGACGACTAGGGTTCAAATCCTTGCAGAGGAGGATGTTTTCCATTGGAAACTCAATACTTACTTAAGTGTGTTGTGAAGGAAACTTCAAGTACAGTACTCCGTCTGTCGGACAAGACGTTAAACCGTGGTCCTCTCGGCGCCTTTCGGTAAAAGCAGGCTTACCTACGCCGGATTTCTCTCCCTTCTTCCTCTCTTACCTTCCCTTATGGCGCAAATGACCTTAGTTGTCGGTCGCCTTCCCAAATATCCAATCCAATCAATGAGTAATAATGATGATGGTACATACAAAGTGTTCTTTGTGCAGTAGTTTGTGAAGTGTCCTTCAGACACACAAAAAGATATTTCCATGCTGTCACGTGCCATAAATATCTACCTGCAACATTACACTAAATATATCTAAATAACCTTCAGTGTATCAGCCAATTAACCAATGATTTTTATGTGCGAGAAATTTTTGTTTTAGAATTTTGCTCAACTTTCCTATTACTCCATTGATTTTAGAGAATGTTTGCCTATACCCTTCTCGCCGAATGTCCTTTTGTCAACCTTAAACAATGCAAATAATGTGATCGTAATGTCTCTTCTTGCTCTTAATGTCCCTTAATTCTCTGGCGTGGCCTTTTTTACAAAAAAGCAGTACATCCCGTATTCCGCCGAGCATCTTCAGGTCATAATACTGGAACTCCATCGTGGCTGCGTTAATGTAGGTCTTCTACTCCCCTATGTATTCTCGGATTAGATCTCTATCCTCCAACTCCTGTCGCTCGGTCCTACTCAGTGGTAGCCATCTTTTCTATGGAAATCACAGTCAACGGCAATCTCCATCAAGTTCCAGGGCTTCAAACCTGGAGACACTCATTACAAAATGAGCGAAACCAATGTCTAAAATGTGACCATCCAGGTTATTTTTCATTTGTCTTTGCAGTTTACCGCGCCCAAAGACAATTCGGTCAATCCCGGTCCACAACTGGAGATTTTTATCCCATTTAAAATTTGTCCAATGAGACGCTTTATAAAATACTTATGATGTCCGGTATATTCTAAGAAACAGGTACACATTGTTAAGTAAATTTGTGTTCCAATTATACAAGGTTTATTTATTTGTTGTATTAACAAAGTAAAAAATCGAATTTATTGTATAAATACGACGCACATAATTTTCTCATATCGTATTTAGTGATTTCTCACATGGATTCCCTCCTTGTTCTTAAATTTATTTCCCAAGCTTTCTGTTGTGGAATTCAAGTATCACATTTCATATAACAATGCGAGAATGTCAGTGCAGAGATTCAATCCTTTTTTCTTATGATTAACATCTAATGCATTGCCAACTCGCCGGATGATATTTCATTAATTGGTATATTTTCTTACACTGTGAAATCATATGGCTGCGAATAAGTAGTGTTAACACCCCGTATGTCTTATTATTACGTCAACATGATATCCTGTATATATTCCTAGGGTCTTTGGCCAGGAAATTCGCCTGGATCGAGGACGCGCCGGTGTTAAAGACACCAAATTGAGGCACGTAGTTGGACGAAAAAATTCTCGGCGCATATCACCATTAACGTTGATATTACTAGTACCAGGAATGGTTTAATGTTGTTTTCTACGCACTACTCTGCTTTTAAGGAACGTAGCTTCTTCAGGTTAGTGTGTAGTGCTAATATCCAACCCCAAGAGTTAGTATAAAATTATAAAAAAACATCTTGAGCATCACCTATCTTGAGCATCAAATTTGCACTTTAAATTTTATAGACACATGTCAAGTAGGCATTACATCCTTCATGTCAGAACCATAGTTAAATGTGAGAACAGTTCTATGAATTCATTTGCCTAATTATGTAATACGAATTAAAACGATGTTCAAGACTTATAATACATAGATCTTGATCAGCAGCCAATATCGGAAAAATGATTTTTCTCCGGTAAAATGTCAAAATTTTATATTTAATCATAGCAAGAGACTTCTCGTCACTTGCTCATCCAGCACGGGCTCCAAAATTGCAGATATAGGGATGTGAGACTTGGAAATTGAAAACTTTCCTCACCCTTCAGTGCGCGTGTAAAATTTTGTCACACGTTTTGACGCGTGGGCCACACTGGTGGCCCTAATTCAATTTTTTTAATGCCTAAAATTTTCATTTTTTTAATAAAACATTTTTAAAAGCAATAAATTTAGACTATCGTCTATCGTTTATTTAGGTTTTTTCGCTTTGGAACATATATATTGTCATTAGTGGAACAAAACACAAAGTTATTGAAAAATCGTCAAATATTTTGAGCATCGAACATCCATTTTGACAATATTTATATAAAATATCAAAAAAAGTAATATATCTGATTATAATATAATAATGTATAACTGTTTTATAAATAATATATAATATAATAGTGTCGACAGAACAAGGTTACACAGTCACGTGGGCCACATTTGTGACCCAGTCACGCTGGCTTCCTTTTGCACGCAATTTAATACTAACCCTGCAAGTATTTGTAACTAACTACCATGTGAGACCTTTGAGGACATAATAATGTGCAGCTACTGAAACTTACAAATATATCATGCCATCCTATGAGATTCGACACTCAAATGAAACACTATGGGCCACTCCTGTGGCCCAAGCGCCTGCTGAAGGGTTGATTTGTAACATTTGTGTCAATTTAAGTTGGCATGCACAACAAATTTTAAGGACAAAGATGCAGCCATAATTTTCAACCATTGCGGTTACATATGGTTATGTTACTCAAGGTCACATGCTCATAGTTTCAAGGCATCTGAAAGTCGTGATGAAAAACCGTGTAACTGAGCCGAGAAACAATCTTGGCCCTTCCAATGGCCATAAACAATCGGGCAAGTCGGTGGTTGTCGAAATTTTAATTTGCCTCAAACGTGCCATTAAATGGGAGGATACTAAATTGTTCCACTGCTCTTGGTGATATTGACACCGAGTAACCAAAAAGACCGTTTATTTTTACTTAGCAACCGACAGCATCAATATGTTGTTAGGATTCCAGCTGCGTAAAATTTGTCACTCAATCGCCAATAGACGAAAAAGGACACATATATCTGCCAACCACAGCCGAGGAGACCAAACGGGAAGAGGACATACACTGATCATTTCTGGGATTTTGCCTAATTGAAAAGAACTGAAGTCGATGGGAGAAATATCCCATAAAAACGTCAGCTATTATGCACAATGCACATTTCTTTCACCATAAAAGTTTCTATTTTTATCATATTTTATCACTCTCCTCTATTAATTGGCACTTAACCATTCATTTGACCACAAATACTACTTGGGAAAATACATACAGCATTGGAAGCGTCGCTTTTATTTCAAGTTATAGAACTGTTATTTGCATGATAAAAATCAGAAACTATAATGATCCTCAGTCAATGACGAAAGAAAATTGTTTAGTTGTATTATAAATATTACTTTAGTCGTTTTTTAAAATTCTATCGTAAAGCATTAACAAGTTTTAGCTGAATCTTGTACCGAGCAAAGAAAGAATTAAATTTAAGTTCAATGAATATTTGGACATGCATGTTGTAGATATTATTTCACAGGGAGATTTTCTCGTCTATTTTCTCCTTTAGTCGCCTACAGCCTTTACACAGCCTTTATAGACTCATAAATGTTATGAAATTGATATTCCATTGATCATTTTGCTGATTATGTAAATTCTGAGTGGTCGAGCATTGTCTCCAATTTTTGGTGCCATGCAAAGACAGGTGATAATACACAAAAAGTAAAACAAATTCTTTCTCTCTCTCACTCTCTCCGGTGAATTGAGGCTTGAATGGGATCCTCTGTGTGCACCGGGCCGCAACAGGTGCAGACATTCACGGCTGGTGAGAGCTTTGGCGCTACGAATGACGGGAAGGGGACTGAAAACGCGTATGTTCTACCACGCTTGAGTGCGTACGCTCATGTTTGTTCAAAGAGGTCGCCGAAATATTTTTGTCAACATTTCCTTCCTATTCATCGTGAGCTATCAATCCGTATATCAATAAAAAAACATTTACTCGCACTGAACCTCGTAACGGTCAGTTGGATCATAGGGAAACGATTTGTGAATTGGAACGAGTGTTGAATGGATAAATTCAACTGGAAATCTTTCTTGCGCACCACAAAAATACAGAATACTGACGATATCAGAGAGGATATTATGTTACGGGTCTCTTCCTATTCGCCTCCTTTTTATCTTGCCAACATGAGTAAAGTAGATGTATTCCATGGTAAAAACTATTTCAGTCTTTGTGCGGATTTGTGTACAACTTCTTGTATGCGTTGCTGTTAGTTATATCTATAAATGTAGGCTAAACGATTGCTTCGCTCATTAATTTTTTTAATTCAGTCAATAATATCCTGGAGACTTTTGGCCTTTCAATAATGATTCGTGAGGTATTTACGTGAAGACATGCTTGTGTACCGATTTTATTAAAAATAGATTAATTTTATTTCATTTAACCATACATTTTGCTTGAAAATATAGATTTCTCTCACCGACTCAATAAAAAAGAGAAAAGTTGCATTTAAAAATAGGTTTTTCAGAAAGTTTTTATATCGTGCAGAAAAATATTAATTTTTAAAAGTTACAAAACGATTTAATGAATGTGAAAATGTAAAATTATATTTTCTGTATAGTTTCGGTTACTGCGTGCACTTCCTAACCCTCAAGCAGAAGTACGTTCTTAAATTAAATTTTGTACTTTATTTTTTTTATTTGACATTAAAATTTACTGTACGGTGCCCTTATGGACTCTGTTAATTCTGCAGTCAATAAATGGCGTATCATTCCCTTATGAAATTCAATTTTTGCAAGTGAATTGTTCTTGTTTTCATTATTTAATGTTACTTTATTACAACTATTACTACGAACCTTTTCCATTTCATTTGTTCTTTTGTGTGGCGCTGCATTAATTCACACTCATTATATTCGTTTCCTACCAGAAAGAAAATTTTTATTAATTTTGGTACGGCTTGCAAATCCATTCAAGATGTTTTTACAACTCTCTCGGAGTGTGGGCATACACGTGCAGAAAAATAATAATTATTATAAAAAGAATGAAAAATTTGGTTCTAAATTATGTTAAGTGACAAAACAGCCAATAATTTTCCCATATAGGTAAATACAAAACGAATATGTCATTGGCCCTATTAGCATATTTTGTATCTTACTTGCTAAAGTGAGTCCTGCTATATTTCATGGCAATAATTCTAATGAGTAATTTTTTCTCACAGCAAGGAATTTACGAATGTTTTTTTAGACCAAGTGGTGGTTGACTAAAGCTATCAATGCCATTTTAATGCGTAACTTAATATCAAGCGTGTTGTTATTGATCTTATCTATGTACTAATATGCTTAGGTATTTACCAGGGCTCTTTCAATTCTATATTGTTCCTCATAATCTTTTTCTCATCAACTCTTTATTACACTTCTTCACATCCGTATATATTATTTCTCAAAGGTATTTTTTTGTGGATAGGCCATATCTCTCTTAATTTTATATCAAAATTAATTATTTGGACGTCATTTTAAAGCTTATGTTCTCCGTTTTTGACGAAAAATAAAAAAATTTAAAATTAATGTATTTTTTTAAAAAATTGATAATTATTATTATTATTTTTCAAAGGTGTTTTTTTGCCGCAACGCCACAACTCCCGTAATTATTCATCAACACTAATGATTCAAACATCGTTTCAAAGCTTATGTTCCCCGATATCTATGAAAAATGAACAAATTGTTTAAAATTTAAGTTTTTGTTAAAAAAATGATACAACGCCTTCTGCTGGTAATATAATCAACTAATATGTTGGCAGTGGTTACGTGCTTAAAAGACTGTAGGAGGCGCCATCTATTAACACATCGTTTAGTTAGATTGTTTACATTCTACATGCAATTAGTGTGATCACTTACTGTTTACGTTTAAGTTATGTATCTCTAACACAGACATAAATAACACATAATTGTCCATGGGAAGAAACAGGTAGAAGAACTGGAAGAAAGAAGCTGCATACTGTGCAAAATATTCGCTCGGATGATCTAGTCTTATTTAATTCCGTCCCTATAATTTTGAGCAAACTCCTCCAACACTAGGTTTATTATTCTCCTTCATCTTTACTGGCCTACATTTCTTATGCTTTATATTTCCGATCCATTTAGTTTCATGGTCCACACGGATACATAAAGACACTGTAATTTTTTAACGCAGTAGTCAGTTTTTTAACGCTTGAATTTAGAGCAAGATATTTTAATGGGAGCGCATGTTACATGCTATTTTCATCTTTTCTGCATGGTAAAATTCGGCTCGACTTTCAAAAGCGATGTACGGTGACGTTCCTGAAATTTTGGGTCGCATTCATACCCAAGCTCAAATAGTAAAATATAATGTTTCGATTCAATACTAAGCATATTTTTCTATATACCTTGGTATCCACTTGATCCTAAATCCTTTGTCATCCAGGTCTTTGAAGATTTTTATCGTTTTAGCTGAATAATTTTCATTTTTTCAGCAAATTTGCTATTTGTACTAGTGCAGCTGGTTTAAGTTCAAAAAACTCGGCTGATTGGTGTATTTTCATGGTTTGAACAACGTAATATTCTTGAAACATTCTTTATAAAATGCTTTTAGTGGCTATTATTTTTTTAAACCAAGCATCTTCAGTGTAGAAATAAGAACTACTTTATAAACTAGATCGGGGCCAGCGTGCAGCTATCGAGTGCCTCCTCCGGATCGTAGGTGATGTGCTAGTCTCTAATCATGTAGTTTAGCTAGGCATGGAACAAAGTTACTCGGCAAATAAACAGTCATGGGAAAAAGTATTTTTGGCCATTCTAGGGTAAAATCACCAGAAAATATTCTAAAACTTGTGAATAAGGTATAACTTTGCAAATGGCAACCACCAGCTTTTAGGTTGTCGGTCAGCCATAGGTGGTAGCAGGTCTTCTACGCATGGGTGAAGGGGGACACCGCTTAGTGCGACACACCAAAACTCTTTTAGCGGCCAATATTTAACTTAACAGCGTTATTCCTGCGAGGTGAAAGGTAATACTCAACCACCACTTTATAATCACGCGAAGAAAAAAACCTAAAATATTCTTGCCATTCTTTGGCATTAAAGACGAGATGGGTTAAAGGTGGAGAAAGATTTTTCTCGATTGAGATATTTCGCGGTTGTGTTATGTCATTCCACATTCCGGGTGGTAGGTCTAAGTTTGTCTACTTGAGATAGGACATCATTCAAGCAGGACCTTATAAATGGTGCTCTACAGAAAAATTGCTTTGTAGAAAAAGAAGTATCAAAGATCTTTTAAACGATCATTAGGATTGGTTCTTCCCAATACCTTCCCATCCACTTGAAGCCTTAAGTAGTTATCCTGTCACCCTTCAAACTCTCGATGTTCATTTTTTTAGCCTTTTCCTTTCCCGCAAAGCTTGTCTACATAAAATTAAGACGAATATGCACCTGATGATGACGAATTTGTACCTGAATTTGCACCTGATGATGAAGTACTCCATTTAATCCTAGGGCGCATTAAAGTTCATAGTCCAATGAAAAAGTTTCTTTTCTGTTCATCATTTGGTTCAAGGCTCTGGATGACTAGGGAACGTTAACAGAAGATGAGAAAAATGGGTTGAATAATTTTATGTATCAGTAAAATGGAATGATGAAAAGACTTCTGGAGTTATTTTGACCAAATGTACCACTGTGAATTCATAGTGGTAGGCGATGGTTAAGAGTCATGATTAGGGAAAGTAGTTTTATGCGAATAGAATCAACTTTGTTCAGTTCAGTGGCTATGTGCTAATGAAGTTTCTTGTGAATTTCTGTCGGGTCAGGAATGTTACTACAGGAAATGTTTCGAAGGCCATCTCCACCATCGTCCTCAGGGCTGATGTCTGACCGCAGAACTTGCGAAATATATCTTCCGCTCATGTCTTTAAAACCAGGCTACACTCTCAAGATTGTGCAGATTTGGGCCGCAATTGGGATATAGAATACGTTCTAAGCAGCTTGAGGATTCCGATGTTTGATAAAATGATATAAAAGGAAATTTCTCCCACTAGTTAAATTATCAAAACTCTGGTAGCTAAAGTCCTACTCTATATCATTATAGCTTAAATTATTTATGTAATAATGAAAGAAGGTCTTCAAGATGGAGAAGATTTTACATATTTTTGTTGTTGTTAATGTTCTGATCGTCTCACACCATGCTATAAAACACAGTTTATAGTGTTACGAGTCTAACTTGCATCTTCATCTTCAAGTCATTCTTCGCCGTTGAGGTTATTTTTTAGGAACCAGTTTATAAAACTCCACTTCATCCTGAATACATCTTCGCAATTAATCTATATTGTTTTTCGATCATTTTTCCTCAATGCTTACTCTTTTTGTAATATGTAGATTTGAATGTCCCTACAGGGCCTTCAATTCGCCATGACGTATCATTGCTTCTACTTCAACATCCTTGCTCTGTTTATTTGCTAGCATTCTTTTTATATATTAGAAATTATTCGAAAAAGGTACAAATATTTTCCTCCATGGTATTAATTTATATTCATCTATTCATCAAGGGGTCACTCAATTGTATACATTCAATGTACTTAAATTATTGTTTCCATTTTTTTCTCCCGCTCACTCAAGTGTTCGCAGGTAAAATTTGCGTTGAGCATCCGACCCACATTTGCTTGTGCCCAGCATCAAGCTTGGTTGGATATATTCAACGCATCGTAGCTCTTCCTACTAGTAGAAAGGTAAAATTTGCGTTGTGCATCCGACCAACATATTTTTGTGCCCAGGATCCAGCTAACTTGGTTATATTCAACGCAACATACGAGCAGCTCTGCCCACTACTGGAATTAACACGATTTATCATTTCGGTAGGCCTTTAGCTTTAATGGTCGCGTCATTTTCCAAAGGGGAAAAATAATATGGGATTCATTGTGATTTTGATAAAAATGAAAGGCGTTTAAGCGTTTCGATATTCACCATCTAGTGTGCTATAATTTTCATATTTTCCTTTATTTTCTCATGACACCAGATCGGTCGACTTTACCCTTTCGGCGAAATTCAATTTTTTTAATTCGAGCCATTTTGGAGCCAGTGAATGTAAAATTTTCTTTTGTGATTTTACATCATTTTTAATACATTTATGGATTGCATATCTAATTAAATTAATTGAATATTTCTCTTTGATTTTAAAATTTTACCAAGAGCGGCAAACAGCCATTTTAGCTAATTTTGCGCTCGTTAAGTGCCGTATACCACTGGTTAAGGCTTTTTGTGCACTATTACCCAAAATGGAGTCTTTGGAGCAACTCCTTCTATCATCTCCCTCCTCATTCTCCTCTTTTCAAATTTTCAAATCACGTCAACTCAATTGTATGTTCGGCTGAAATTAGAATTCTGATCTTATATGCCGTGCTTCTCTCGTCTAATGGTCACAAATTGCCTACAGGCTGTAAGACAACTGAGTAAATGATGCACCATGGTATGCTCGGAGCTCACTTGGACCTGCCCTGTCCCCCGTCTGCGCTAGGTATCTGCGATGTGCAAGTGTGAGTTGTTTTGGGGATTGGCCAGGTTTATTCGGATGTTTAGAGGGTTACATTCTCGTCATGAGAGATGGAGCCACGGTCTCTTCTGTTCTCACATAAAAACCCAATACCGTGGGTTATGTCAGCTTCTAATTGCTGTTACCATTTCTCCTTCTTCCCACTTGTCCTTTTCAGACTACGGTTTTCCATGTGTGGCATAGCATGTCCGTGGAATAATGTGTTTCTTTTTAGCCGGGTATCAATGATTTAGTTTTTAAATTGGTTCCTACACCCAGGGAACAATACCCAGATAATTACTGTGAGAAAAAAGAAGGAAGAAACATCCGGAGAAAAAAAGAGGCAAAGATTATTGCTTGTAATCGTCATGAAATGGAAGAGAACGTCGATTATTCTTGTATAAGTTGCAGATGATGATTTTGCTTGAAATTCTGACGATTTTTCACTATTTCTGCCCTCTTGTGTCTAACGGTTCTAACGAGAAATAGCAAAATTAGCAAGATATGAACAATAACTAAGAAATGCATAGTATAATTCCACGCTTAATATTTCCCCATCGATCTCAACGTCTTTATCGTCATTTTTTAGACAAAAAAACCTTTTGTATGTGTTTCTCAAAGGTGGTTAACATGGAAAACTTCCACAAGGGGCCGTCTCACTGCATCAACATAATTATCAAAATATTGGTGCATAACAGATTGAGTGTTGAGACTGTCAGACTGTGATCTGGTATAATTGACTACGTGAAAAGTGAATTTGATGAATCTGCTCTAAGTGCCTCGCATCTCTTTATTGACCGCACCAAACTGATATGCATTGAGGAACTGAGGTGCGTGTAAAAAAATCGATGCTGTTAAGATGAGGAAGAGTTACCAGGTTTCATCCTAGCACTGTACGTGAGGTACGTCTGCTGCTAGAAGTAGCCACAAGGACAAAGTATGGCCTGCAGATCTTAAAATCATATTCGAATATGATATGTTGAAGGCGAATCAGGAAATTAAAGTGGTACTTTTGATTGAATTTGAAATTCACTACATGAGAAATGACGTGTTTACTTAATTCCTTTGCATGGAATGAATTAATTGACTACTATTTAGCCCGAAATTGTCCTGGTTCGAAAACTACAGTAGATGAAGAATATCATCCATCTTAAGATTGCTTCCGTTACATATTTTGTGCCAAACAAGCCTGATACGTATGGATAGATATATAAGTTGGCAGTAAAAGTTAGTTCTATATCTTGGTGGTTGAGTTTCCGTTTTTGAGAAGAGACATCAGCCGTCACAAATGTGAGTATGACTCCAATTTTGGAGATCAAAAGCTAATGATGCTTTCTGTGGGAAAAGGGAGCAATATGACCGTTAATAATTAATTTTCTTCTGGATTGCAAGAGTGTGAATTAAAAAAAATAGAAAATTACCTGGTAGTTTATATCAACAGAGCAAAGGAAGAAATTCTACAGTACCCATAAATTAAGCTACATTTGCTCACTTTTGATGTATACAAGTTAAATAATGTGACAATCGGTGCGTATCAAAGTAAAACAAATAGACGTTATTCTGTACTTGTGTTTTTTTGTCCAAATCTAAGTCACTAAGAAGAAGTCTCCCGTTATAGATCGGTATCGTAATGAAGCGACGTGAGGAGCAGACCTCAATTAGTACCAGTGCTGCGTCTAGGAAGTGGCTAGTTCAAGCATTCCACTATGAGGATGAATTGCTATAATGGTAACTTAGCGAATGAGAAATCTGCAAACTAAGTTCAAAAACCAGAGTTTTTTACATTCATTTTCAAATTTGAAACCCTCTACCCTTCCCTATCAAATGATAGGTCCCATACACCCTGGTAGCTCTTCCTATGTAATTTTCTCTTTATTTGGTCCATTAACGAATTCCTGGGTTACCCTCTTCGGAATTTTCCCACTATTTTACCTTCAACAATGTTTCTTTGTAGTCCATTGTGCCTCAAATTATGTCCAATATATTTGGTTTTTCTATTTAGTAAAATATTTCTTTTGTAAAGTGCTCTTTGTTCTACTTTTCGGTAAACTTTATCATTTCTTATAAGTTCCATCCATTTTACCTTCAGTATCCTTCTCCAGACCATCTTTCAAGGACTTCTTGTCCGTCTAGCCTGTTTTTTCAGAGGCCCACGCTTTAGATTAAGGGATTTTTACGATTACGCTTCACATTTATGTATTTATAAACTGTTTCCAAGTTTGTAGTTCTTTGAGCACATCAGTTATCTTTTAACATTGAACACCATCTCATCTTAGATTACACTTTTTTGATTCCCGTTGTACTTGTATCGTCCCACATAATGGTACTTCCGAGATAAGTGAAGGGAACTGGCATATATATCTATAATTAATTTAAAATACAGACATGTCGCAGGACAACTTGCAGAAAATTCATGCCAAAAATTGCTGATGAGAAGGGTGGAAAATGATACGATGCTAGTGCAAGATGCCCAATGATTATTCATGCGGGAGTTCAGGGGAAGAAAGAAGGGAAAATCTTAAAAATTGCTAAGTGCGGGCTAACTGCAAAGATAATCACTATATAGGTATTTCAAGGTATGCATGAAGATTGTACGTAGAAAATGTGTAAAGAAAATGTCTAACTTTGAATGAAGTTTGTGATGAGTAGCTGGTAATAAGTAAGTTCACTGAGTTACCAGATTTATCATTATTTTAAGGTATCTATTTTCAACATTTTTTCTTACACTGAGTATCAAAATAAGTATGAGTGTGCTTAAAACGTTTATCACTACGAAAAATCTCTTGTTGTAAGGAATGCTGGAGCACATGAAATAAAATACGTATGTAACTTTAAACAGTTTGCGAGTAAAATTTGAGTTGTGAGCGAGTGAATTTTCTCTATAGTAGATAATACAGCCTATGGGAACTTGTTAAGGGCCGCGACACTAAATGAACAGTTTTAAATAATTAACACGTCACTACACAAAAAATTAAAATACAGAAAAAAATCAGACATCAGTAGGCTAATAGCATTAACGACGCATCATAACTCCAAAATGGCTGACCGCAAGAGAGGTAAGTAAAGACTTAATACATAACTCATCTATTAAAGTTAATGGTTTTCCATATTGATGACCTAACTTACTTATAATGGTCAATGATTATTCAGAAAACAAACTTATTTCATCCCAAAAGGATAAGTTGGCTATTTTAGGGGGAAAAAAATGCCGGTCATGCTAATATGATTGGGTGTTGGTTGAATGACGACTGATTCACCATTTATATGTGACATGACAATTATGGCAAAGTAATGTAGACCACAGAAAATAAGTGAGACTTGAGTTTAAATAGGAGTCATGGATTTCAGAATTCTGAGCGGAGGTTGTAAATTTGACTAGTCCGGGCTGATAGAATCGCCACCGAGGTGTTAAGAAAGGAGAGAAAGTTCAGTGTGGATCAGTAGCAATATCGAGAAAGCTCTTACAGTCTCAACCCATCATACATATGGGTTCCCGTCATGCATTTCTCTTGGGGCAGCAGTCACTGTTGATTTGACCTTTTTGTCCTGGCATAAACTCTTCTCATGACTGTCTCAAACCCCTTCCACCTTACTTGCCTCACGGTTTGTTCAGCATACGAGCCAGTCGATAGTTTAATCCCTTGAGGTTAGTTTTCCCTACGGCATTTGACCTTTTTTCACTCTCTGTGTTCTGTTTGGGTGTTTTTCACTAGTTTTTGACACTTGCTCATCGCCTTCTAATCGTGTAGTTGAGAAAATTGGCGTTTCGTCCCTTGACCCGTGGTTTGACCTGAATCATATATGTTCACGCCGTCCGCTTTGCTTCCTATGGGGATTGTGACCAAGCCGTGGGCGGATAACTTTTTACTTGTTAGTGACCCAGTCGGTACAGCTTTCATGTCATTGTTAGGTTATAATATCGGCGGAGTTAGGCATATATAGTTTGTTTAAAAGTTTGATGTATCGTTTTTTTCCTCGCGTTTCCTTGTTTACGAGTCGTAACTTACCAACTTATGCTTAAATTGACAATTGCTTGACGCTTAACAGTCTTCTTCTTTCTCCCACCTTCTTTTTTGGCTTACACCCGTTTTTTCCAGCCTACCGTCAGTTTACTACCTCTCCTTATTTTTTTATCATCTAATTCTTTGACTATCTTTACTTCTTCATCCACCTGGAAGCTTATTTTTGTTGTCTTGATGATGAGTTTATCTTCTCTCTTCCTTTCTATGCGGTCATTCTATTCCTGCTTTCATCCGATCACCTATTTGTTGGCATTCCGTAAATGTATTTTTATGTAATGTAACTTTTGATGTATTTACTTATCACTCCTATTCTTTTCTTCAGAGATTTTCCTAAAAATGATGGTTAAACATAAATTTCTTTGGCTTCCAGCGTGGTCAACTTTCATGGGTGCTGGTGGTATTGTAAACTTTGAGAGAAAACAACTTTGGAATAGTTTTAAAAAATCAGGACTGATAACGTACCATTAATTTGCGGGATTGTACCCAGGGTGAAGGTATCAGTATTATTTATAAATAAGTAGCAATAAGTCAAGTTAATCACATAAATTACTTACAAAAACGGATGAAAAAAACAAGTTTTCAGAGTAACGGCCACCACAATTTGACTGAAAACGAAGAAGAGTTACTCAGGTGGATAGTGAGTTTGGGAAAAATCCTGTACTTCTACTTTTATAAATAATTGAACTGTGGTGGACCTATCTAAAGGAATAATTTAAGGAGCAGTAAGAACAGTAAAATTCATTAGGGCCATAATGATCCCTCAGAGATTTCTGTATTAAATTAAGGTAAGGGCTTTTGGGAGCAGTCCATTCAAACAGTTAGAAGATATTTCATGCCATCAACTCATGTTCATCTGTTGAGACTCTGCTGAACACTTCAAAGTTTCATTAAAGGAAAACAATGAGCTTTGAGTGTGAATTTTAAAAAACCTTTTGTGGTGTTGTAACACTCATCTTCATTCACCCTTATATTAATAATTGTATGACGTTGTGCCCGCCTCTGCTTCATTTGTTAATTTGTTACTTAGTATTAGTTTGTTTTATTTAAAAACCCTTAGAAAAATCAACGGAATGTTAGTTTCCTATCATTATAATCGCATTTTCTTCGAGTTTAAAAATTAAAAAGCAAAGAATAACGATTTTATTTTCTGTACTCGGTTGCTCACCTGATCACAATAATATGTATAAAAATTACCAAATAAAAGAGTAATTTCCTATGCTCTATAAATTCTAAGATTATTTACTTCCGTACATGTCAGTTATAAGAAATTTCTTTACCTTTTCGTCTAGCGTCGACTCTGGTATGAGCCTAAGTTAAACCACACTCACACTAGCATCAGGTCTAATATAAACCACGCGGTAAATATAGATTAAAAATGCTCTTTTACATTTAGCGGAAGTTGCCTATTGGATAACATGTATTGGCAACTTTGAGAGGTACCAGGTAACATTTATAAAGTGAGGAAAAAAGTTATTCAAAATAGTTCACAGAGTGTGCATCTGGGAACCATTAAATTGAATACCGTTATAAATTATTGTTATTTACAGTAGGGGGTTGGAAAACTAGGGGAGTATGCAACTCCTTACATGATCATCATTTTTGAATGATGGTCAATCGATGGAATTTTTAGTCTCCAGTTTTAATTGACGATCTTCACTGACCATATATGAATAAGAGTAATATTTTTCTGCACTTCATAAAAGGTGTATAATATCTTCTCAATTAAAAAAAGAAGTATATATATCTGCAATCAGTGTAGCTGAATATTGCACAATTCCTCAGTCAAAATTTCCCTCTCAGTGACCCCCCTCTTCAATTCCCACTGCCACGTGAAATTCTCATGGGCTCTCCGCTCGGGAGTTTGTCGCCTGAGGGCGGCTCTGAAATCACTGCCGTGGGAGGAGGTATGAGTATGTGAGTGGGTTGCGGAGCCCTAAACCGCGGGCGATTGAAACCTTGGGCGTAATTAGTAAACTGGAAACCCGCCCTTTGGTCCCCACAGGACTGAGCTACCCTCCGCCGCCACTGCTTCCGAGTCTCCCTGGAGCCGATGTCCCCTTGAGGGCTGAAGGCGACGCCACCGAGCACAACCGACGACTCGGGGTCTCGCGTCACATTCAATTCCCAATCTGACCACCCGGACATTAATGTTGAAAAACTGCGCAATGGCGGGAGGAAGGGGGGGTTTTGATTAGCCGGTCACCTCAGAAGCCGATCCGCTGGCAGGTCGCCAAGGTTACAGCCGTTCAATCCACCGCTGTTCCTGGCTTATTAGCTATGACGACCTGAAAAAGCCTTTGGCGTGAAGGCAGGGCAATGTTATACTAGTTTCTACATGCTGATAGCTGGAGAATTATATGGCACATACTATATCATAAAGATTTTACCAAAAAAATGGTAAAATCATAGAAAACCTGCACGCTTTGTTAAAAAATGCTATGAACGAACAAATAGTTTTTAACAACTTTTAGAGGGTTTAGGATGGGAACCCCTAGAGACTCGGAGGCTACAAGCTAGGCTTAGCTTGCTTGAGAAATACAGAACTGGTGCGTTTCAGAGCGACGCAGAGAATATTATCATGACACCTCACTACTCTTCTAGGTCTAACAGAAGCAAATGGACCATATTAACCAAACTGAGCTACGATTAGTAGAGCAATAGCAAGAATCTTAAAAGTTTTCAAAAACGTCTCGCACCTTTGCCTTATAGGTATGCAACCGATGTTGCAGAGGGTATTTGTATGAATGTATTTACCAACTACATATGCACGAAACAAGAGTCATGGAAAAATTACACCAAACAGATGTTTAAAAACTGCTACGAGCGAACAAATAGTTTTTCACAAATTTGAGATGGGTTAAGGTGGGAGCCCCTAGAGACTCGAAGTATTTACGCTAGGCTTAGCTTGCTAAAGATATTCAGAACTGGTGTGTTTCAGAGCGACACAGAGAATATTATCACGAAGCCTCACTACATCTCTTGGTCTGACAGAAGCGATAAAATAAGAGAGATGCATTGCCAAACAGATAGGTACAAGATCTCGTTCATTCCGCTCTTAATAAGCGATCACAATAAAAATTGAGCTCCACTGAATACACTTCCATTATACACTTCACCATTTCTCCTATCAAAACCCCTTTATCCCTTACATCTTTACACGGCTGAGGTCCTAGCACCCTCTACCCCACACCTATATGGAGGCTTGCAGGTTAGCATGTAGGTGTATTTGTACTATATTTTTGTATGAATGCAAATGTTTGTGGTATAACTTTTAAGACATTTCATGTCACTTAATCCTTTTAGCGCAAAGTTTGTTCAAAATATGTATCTCCTAATGAAAAATTTCATCCGCTAACTGTATTGCTGGACATTTCCCATATCAGCTCATAATAATATTTTCCCTTGACGTTGGAGATCAAGTGTATCCCCGAATGCCATGTATCTTAGGTGGTAATCTTACTAGAGTGCAGAAAAAGAGGTAATACTACATTTGCTATTCCGGCAGTTGTTTGTAGGACAATGCAAGTTGCAAATATTTGGTCCAAAAATGGTGAATTTATTTTGTGTATTGTCATATAGATAAGTGAAACCTGTGATCATTTTTTCATAGAGCTAGGGTGAATGGATTCATTGTTAGCGTATTTAATATTTTTTAATCTTCAGCCATGGGTTCAAAGGTCATTGCAGTGATCAAGGTCCAATTGCAAGCATTTATATCTCATATGTACTGCGACTCGAAGGATTGGAATTGGAGGTTCTTGGTTCGATATCCACGTGGAGATGACTGAGATGCGTATAGAAGTATTTTGCCAATGGTGAATGGAGGAGGCGTAAAAAAAACCCTGAGGGGATAACAACAAAGCGATATTCTATGATTACATCATTTACATTAGGTTCACCAATTTTGTTCATCAGGCTTGAATATTCTAAATAATTAATTTTAATGTCCCAGAAAACTTTTTTTCTTCTATTGCACTGCACATATAGTAAATGCGGAATACAATCATTCCTATGATCACTCCCTAGCAAATTCATAGAAACATTTGAGGCCATATCACAATTCTCTAGAACTCTTAAGTTACTTATGACATACGTAAATTTTCTACTTATTTGGATGACCATGCGTCACATGGCTTACATTTTAAGGCTGAAACACGACCCAAGCAACTACTCCAAAACTACTTTTGTATTGAATATTTCGTTCTTCTTTATGTGTATAAAACTTCTTTATGTGTCCCTAATTTCTCAATAATGTAATGAAATTAAATGAATGTGGCAACTGTTTTGCCGCCTGTTCTCATTATGGTCAAATTTTGTTGACACCTCCTTTTAAAGATAAAATAATCGAATTTTTGGAGTTCATTTTTGCCATATTAAGACATTATTGATAGAAATACTTGTATCGATTTTCATTTTTCTATCAGCTTCCCATCCACGGTATTCAGTTATCTATAAGTACCAAATTCAATAAGATCCGCTTCCAAATGTATTGCATATTTCGTTACTAGGAAACGTTTTCAAGTGCATTTTTAGGATGAAGTTGATTGTGAACCAAGTGATGTAAGGGAGATCAATAAATAGTTCTGTCATGGTATAATTCCTTTTTTTAATTCATGAGTTTTACACTGACGAATAAATGCCCTCTCTTTCTCAACATACGATGAGTATCGTTAACTTGTTTTCATTTATAGTTACTTTTAGGTCTGTATCTGAAAGCTATAACTATCTCGGATAGTTTTTTTCATTATTCCTCCAATTAAATGAATAGATGAATGGTCGCGATTTTTGTCTTACACCGTCTTAAGTATGTTAAATAATTAGTACTGTTATTATTACTCTTATTTTAGGCCATATAAACGATTTTGCTTTAGAGATAGGTTATTTGTGATTTGGATATTTATTTGATGATTTATTTTACGACATAATTGTGGTACTTAAATGGTGTTCCAGCTTATTAGGGTGCTTTGCGCTGACTTTGGCGGTCTTCATCGTTTTCCAGAAATTTTAAGGCCCTTTGCAAATGCTAACATAACTGATATATATACTTTGTCTTCAATTATTCGTATCCTCGTTTTTTTTATTATTCGTACTCTCATTGTACCTTTAAGTCATTAACTATAAGCATATTGTCACATAATTTCCAAAATCTTAAGTGCCATTGGTCGCACATTAAAAGCAGAAACAGACTTTTTACATTCCCTCAGGTGAGCTGATCCTTTTTTTGGTAAACTGAGTTTCTCATTGGCCAGGATGCAGTAAAAAAGCTATATTAAGATGAAAAAAACTGGGGGTTTTACAAACGACCTCTTGAGGGTAATTAAAAAAAATTATTTTAGCCAGCTGTGGGATAAATAAGCCCACATTTATGAGGAATCTCGGAAAATTAAGATTGTATGTCACTTCAAAGCTTTCATTCGTGTTGAGAAATTCAACACAGTCACGAAGGCGTGCGTATGGGGTCGGGTTAAAAATGGTTTTCCCTCCAGGATTTTCAGGATACCAGTCGTAAGACCTAAAAATAAATGGCAATCCAATTCAGGTCTTTAAAAAAAGGAGAAGAGAAAAAATCTGCTAAGATTAAAAATAATTTGAAAAAATGTAGCGGATTTGCATACGCATTCTTAAATACACCTGGTATTTAACATGTTTTACGCACTGTTACCACTTATTTCGAAAAAAGCAACTTTTTCAAAATCTCAAAACTTCCGAGCATCATACTCCTCCGTCCGGTAGGTCATTGACCTGTTTAGAAGCTTCTTACATTTTTTGCTGCTATGTCAAAATTTTCCTCTTAATATTATTTATAATCTTAAACTCAGGCCAAAGTTGGAAACGTTTATGAATGCTAGATGTTGTTTTGGTTAGATTTCAGGTTTTCAAAGATAAATATTCATTTTTATCAAAGACAGGGTTAGAGACGGATTCATAAGTTCTATTTGAAACACGAAGGCACCAGCCACCTTGACGACAGTGGGATTGAGGCGATTTAATGGTATTAGGCTGCATATCCATGAAGCATCAGAAATAGATTCTGTGTATTGCATGCAGGAACGCACAGTATTTTATCTGACGAAATCAGATTTATCAGAATTAACATCTACAATTTCTTCTTTTTTTAAGCATGGTAAGATATGGTTATCTGTGAGGGAATTAAAAAACTAAACGGAAATGTAATTTTAACCCTATAAAAATGATTCTACCCCTTTGTCTTTCCCTCCTTCGGTTTTCATTTTTTTCGATAATGGTGTTTATCCTTGAGCTGCTCTTTGTGTTTATGTTAAACGCAGAAGCTTGTTTTACGACCTAAAGAGAAAAGCTTAGGTAAAGCTATTTCATAAGAAACTTTTTAGATGTGGGGAGGAGAATAATTAAATGATTCATGTGTATCACTTTATAATGAGCTCAGTATCAGTATAAAATTCTGAATAAAAGCAAAGGCGCCACATAGGCAAAATTGTGATATGCTCGCTACAAGTCTAATTGTCTCCTAGCTTGATTGCATGTCCAGTAAACTTTTTCACTGGCGTAGATTAAGTTAAAAGCTCGGTTTAATTAAACAGTTTATTGCGCTATAATAAACATGTTTATCACACAATTGTGTAAAATCCACAGTCGAAAACGCCTCGATTTCGCGCCGGATGCTCTTACCAATAAAGCAACACTGGCGTTCCCTTCCACTGTGAATCCCATGAGGGGCTTGCTCCTTAAAGCCCCCCATGGGATTCACAGTGGAAGAAGACGCCTGGGTAGCTTAATTGGTTAGAGCACTAGGAGCAAAATCGAGGGATCTGGGTTCCATTCCGAGTCCAGAAAACGATTTTTCCACTTTGAATTTCACACAATTGTGTGATCACTAGCGGTTGACTCCGTTGAAGTAATACCGCGGCTAGTTCCGTGGTTCTTTGAATATATGTTGATGATAAATTGGCGACTCGTAAATTGTATTGCTTATTATTGTTATTCAATTATGTTTGCCGATGTGAATTTTATTATACTTCTATTTTGTTTGGGCTGTCCTTTACTAGTGAGAATAAATGTGTCGTGAAGTTAATTCATTCAACATAAATGGTTAAGTTAAGCTGCGAATAAAATTGAGCCATTCTTAATGTTTCATTGTAAACGGGTATTAATTATAGAGCAAATGAGGTGGGTGGTTTTTTCAATATTGTGGTTGATGGTAGTTTTAATGATACATGTATTATTAGTGAAGTATTTTCTGCATGTTAGAAAATTAATGAGCTAAATTGAATAAATTTCGCAAGAAATTAATTTAACCGTATAATTTGATGTAGTGACGAATATACATAATTTTTTAATTACTCATTTTAAAGATGTTATTGTACATTAGTTCATTAAGTACGTTAAGTCATGTGACAATTTATTTTAGTGTTCTGTTTGATGAAATTTTCTCTATACTTCAATTATATCCATCTGTGATTTAATTGAATTTATAGACAAAAGATAATCATACTTATGATATGAATGAATGACAACGTTTTTTCCGTTTTTTTGCCCGGTCACATAAAAACTGTGTTCATTGGAAGGCGCCGCTAGCTTGTCATCTACGCGTCCTGTTGATCAGGTCTCAGATGCTGCCTTTTAAAAGCTCTCCTGATTGACCCCCCCCCCCCCATATAGTTTATGGAAAATATTGAGGAAATGGTAGTTTTCAGTAATGAGCCTTTGTATCATGGCTTATTTTTGCCGAGTATGCATACAAAAGAACTCTGATAGAACATAATTTGCGGGAATCGGGTAGGTGTGGTGTTGAGTAGTTTTCAGTAATGAGCCTTTGCATCATGGCTTATTTTTGCCGAGTATGCATACAAAAGAACTCTGATAGAACATAATTTGCAGGAATCGGGTAGGTGTGGTGACTTGAGTGCAGGCTAACTATACGGACTGCCAGGGTTCAAATCCCTGCAGAGGAGGATGTTTTTCAGAGGAAACCCGATCCCTACGTAAGTGTCTTGTGGAGGGCACATCAAGTACAGTATTCCGTCTGTCGGATGAGACGTTAAACACCGTGGTCCCCTTGGCGCCTTTCGTTAAGAATAGGCTAATGCCGCCGCCGGGTTTCTATCCACCCTTCCTCTCTTACCTATCTGCTATGGCTCAAATGACTTAAGCTGTCGGTCGCCTCCCCAAAATCCAATCCAATCCTACATACTTAGCTAGCATACTCAGAGATGAAATTGAACTCGAACAAATAAACTCTTGTAAATGTCAAGATCAATAAACTACTTAATTTTATGTATTTTCTTTTCTTCGTTTTGGTGTTACATAAAAACTGCAAAAGCGTCTCTAATGCTGAACTCAATATGCCGATGGAGGACTATGGGATCTTTCTGTTCATTTGGCCCTTTGCACGTGGGCAGTATCATTTGAAAGTAAAGAGAATGAAGGTAGGATTGAGAAGTAAAGGACGAATTGGGTTGAGGGCAAGCTCTTGGAGTTAAAGGTTAAAGACCGAAAACCAGGACGAGCGGGGCGACATTTCCTGGCCAAAGGACCGGGGAGCACCGCCCGAGGGGTACTTCCCGAAAGGAATGGAGGCTCAGACGGACGTTAACAGGAGTGGTTGGGTGGTAAAGAGGGGTCATCCCCTTCGCTAAGTTTTCTCATTTGTGAAGTCTTACCTCGTCTCCAAGGTCAAAGGTATCCCCTTCTCCAGTGAGCCGTGATTCTCGGGTTCTTCAATTCCTGCTTAAGACGTCTGTTCATGCTGGCTCTGAATCTAATCTCGAGCGTGCGTTATTTGGAGGAAAAGATGCAGTGTTGGACTTCATGATCCCTTTGTAAGAATGGAGACTTGATCCCTTGAGTCAAAACAAACCATTATCATAAGTGACCAAGGATTGATTAAATTCAGACACCCATTCCTTTTTTGTTAATTACCAATAGTGTGGCGTACTATTATTATAGATATGGAAAAAATTAGATGATTACCAGTTTGAAGAATGTTTTGTTCATATAAAACTACGTTTTATCGACTAATTTCATGTAAACAGCCTCAATTCCTGGAGAAAGAACACTAATTTTTTCAATGCACTGGAATACAATTTGTTACATTCTTCTATATATGTGCTTAATTCCGACCTTCCTTTTATTGTTCTCGGTTCTACTTTCTACTATAACTCTATGAAATTCGCTAAGTATGTGGACGTGCTAAATTTGCCATGCTCTTATTCGTATGACGCTGTTTCTAATTTGCCTCTCCTCTTTCATTCTTCCGTTTGCTGCTTCAATTGTTACATTTATCTATATCTTTGTTATTCTGCATATTTTTGTAGCTATTTGTCACGAAGCCTTTGATTCTATTACGATTAGCTCTTCCAGTGGAACTAGTTTCTCAGAAATTAAGTAAATGCAGCTATTTTCTCGGCATTTCTTCCGTGTTACTTACTACTTGCAGGGCAACGTTTTGACTTTCCACTCTGATATCCTCTTCAAGACAGTTGCGTATCAAATGGAAGTTTTATCGCTTTACATTTTCTGGTCAACCTAGACATGTTTCACAGTAAGATTATGATTGGTTGGTATGATGTACATCCCGGATTTTATAATAGATGCCCTGGCAAGATGTGACTAAAAGAACTAAAGCGGCACCTACGCCTGGGTTAGCCCGAGGATTCTAAATATCTGAGGTTACCTTGGACTCGAACATTTTAGCCAGTTTAATAAAGCAATGAATACAAAACCATTCATCAGAATACCAAGATATCCTGGTAATAAATCTCAACGTAATTATCATGGAGAAAAATCTTGATTGGAGCTCAGGTTTCTCCTTAATACCAATGCACTCGAAACTTGTCATGACCACAATATGCCTAAAGAGTCAATGCTCAAAAAGTCACATAGTTCATCAGATGAAATTCCGGTTATAATGCCAGTGGAATCTACCCTGCTAGTGATATTCCGTGAGAATAATTGATCTGTGGGAAAATTCAGTTGTGCATTGACGTAAATATAGTTTTTTGATTCGTAAAAAAAATCAAAATCAAGAAATGACTCAAGTGCAAGAAACTTTAAAAGCTGTTTTTCATACGTCAAATTTGGATGCACCATCGTCTACAAGCCATTCTTCGTTCAGTTTCCGGTGAACCGCGCTCTCAAAAATGATTTCATTTCCTTACCGGGGCCATGTCGTCTAATTGGTAAATTAATTAGCTAGATGAAGTGGCTCACTATCCAGCTGATTCGTTTTTCAGAAGAATTATTATGTTAATTTTTAAATAAGATTTTCTCTGTTCTCAACGTTCTCCTCATGCTTGGTTTTGGGCATTCATCGTCTGTCTCCTTTTTGATGCCGTGAGTGCTTCCAGAAAAACTTTCCTAGAGTTGAGGAATAAAAAAATAAAATGGGAGGACAATGGACGCTAGGTATTTCCCGAAAAGCCGGAATGAGGACGACTGCGAGTTACTCGCTCGACACAAAATCTATTGAAAAATTGAGCGCTCGTTATGAAAATAAAAAATAAAAAAATCCCCTGGATGCATACCACGGTCTCAATGCTGGAGTAACTTTAAACGATCATTATCTCGTTCCGTATATGAAGGAAGACTTAAACATCCGTCTGCGCTGGAGCAAAAAAAAATCTCGACAAAAAGAAAATAAATTCAAAATTAAAAATACCTACACAGCAGCGATCCAGCGGAGTTGCCATTCCTGTGTGACAATCCACGATAAATTTAAAAAAAAACCCTCGTCGGTCCCAGAATTCCCCATCAAAATCCTGCGAGAGAACAGTGCGCATGCTCCGGCTCTTTTGTTTTTCCCGTTTAAAATTCGTTTCGTTTTGCTTTTGTTTTACAGTTTTCTTCTTTTGTCGTTTTTTTCCCTCTCTCGGAGGCAGACGAGGGTGACTGGGGATGGTGCATGTGTTAGGAGAGGAGGAAAAGATTTCCTTCATCAAATGGTCGACTAATGAGGATTTAACAGGAAAACCCCAGAGAAAGACACCAGAAATAAATTTCAACCTTCTTCCTCCCCTCCTCCTCCTACTCATCCCCTTTCGCTAAAATCCTTTTCCCTTCTCCGTCTTACTCATCCTTTCT
This sequence comes from Ceriagrion tenellum, assembly GCA_963169105.1. Classification (NCBI taxonomy): domain Eukaryota; kingdom Metazoa; phylum Arthropoda; class Insecta; order Odonata; family Coenagrionidae; genus Ceriagrion; species Ceriagrion tenellum. Next base: position 76,072,977 of record OY720643.1, read on the forward strand.
CAAATTCAAGCGATTAATCAAGGAGAGTATCTTTCATAACTCAATTGTTTATCCCGAGGACAAATCCCGCATTTACACCGCGCTGCTGAAAATCCCTTCGAAAACGTAATCTAGTCTCGTCCCTCTGCTAACTTCAGTCCCTCCCTACCCGGTGCTCTACATCAGTTCTTCCTGCTACTCCCCCTTCCTCCCAGTCCCTCATCATCATCCCCGTCACAACCATCGCGGAGTCATCTTTCCCCGCACTCCTGCTTAGCGGACAAATGCATTAATTACTTCTCCAGACTTAATTACGCCTCCGGCGTGGGATGGGGGGTTGAGTTGCCTTTGCTCGGAGCAGGGTCAGGGTTGCGCATGGGTTGTTGGTTTGGCAAGGAGATGGAAGCGATGGTTGTCGTCTGGGGAAAAAAATATTAAGGTAGAACTCAAGCTTCCGAGAGTGGACGTGAGATTTAGACACTGTCGCCGTAGACAGTTGACGGAGGCATCCGCGCAATTATTCGGGAGAAAGAGTTTCGCTTCGAGGGGGTTGATGAGTTGGGATGAGGGCTGTTTTTAAGCGGGATAAGGGTGGAAAGGGTTGAGGATATAATTTAGGTGCCGAGGGACATCCCCTGTTAGATTCTTCTCTTTTTTTAGGCTCGCCATATCTTAAGCATTTCCCTTCACTAATTAGGCAAAAAATACATGGACGACTGAGGTAGCAGGAGTGTGGCAGAGAATGGGGTGGGTTTCTAAAGAGTCTCATGGAGTTCTCTCGGTGATAATGCGAGAAAAAGTTGTGTGGCGGAAAGGGGAAGATCTGATGAAGGCGGAGATCTTAACTAGCTGTGGGTGGACCGTGGATTTCTTCGGAGAGAAAGGTAAAGAGTGAAGATGGAAAGTTCCAGTGGAAAAAATGCTCTGCTGGAACGGGAAACCAACCACAGACCTCTGGCTTTCCATTATAATTGGAGGGCCAGTATGCTACCGCTGCTAAAGCACGAGCTAACTACAAAATAGAGAGATTACTTCGTGGATTTGAAGTTTTCAACAGGTATGAAAGAGTATATATAACGATAGCCGTTAAAAAAATTCAATAACACACCTGACCGGCAATTGGGAGATTCGGGCTCAAATCCCGGTCAAGTGAAATATTTTTTTCATGGCAAATTTCAACCCTTGGTGTTATGGCATCCCTGTTAGTGACTTTTTATCATATCATTTGTAAATGCATTAATTGGAAATTTTTCAAATTCTCCGTTATATAAACGAAAATGATGGGTTGTGTATACAGCGATATTTATTTGTTATCCACTGCAACAGTGGCTTTGTTTTCACGACTATGGCCTCATATGCCACAATGTAGACTTGAGGCGTGAACATTCAAATTCAGATAAACCTCCGCGAAATTCGCTTTGAAGGACGAAAGTTTGGTGACGTAACTGGATAACACATTTCGCCGGCAATTTGGAGACCTGGGTTCGAATCCTGGTCAATTTAAATGAGTTTTTCATGGAGGATTTCAACCCTTGGTGTATCTTAGCTTCAAGTTCATGCTTCAAGCTTTTCTGAACATGATGATCGTTAGCGAGTTTAGCATGCTTGATATATTCATACCTTACACTAAATCGCAAAGGAAACACAACGGTGCGATGTTTAACGTAATCCAATAAGAAAAAGTCACTCAGTTGACAGTAGCATCTACAATTCCAAACTTGCACGACGCACGAGCTTCCACTGGCTCCAGAAAAATATATCTCCCATGATGTCAAACCAGTCAGGTCTATTCGAAGTTTCGATTCGTCAGCCATTATACTCGAATTTTTTTAATCACTCAGAAATTTTCTTGTCTGGTAGTGCTTTATTTTAGCATGTTGTATAAAGTTTTCTTTCTATTACCATAAATGACTCACATTGAGCAAATTAAATTCTTTCAGGCGTAACCTTGTGGAAGTCCATTATTGAATAAATAATGACAATACCAACTATGTTTAAATCCAAAGCGTTCTTTCTTGGTGCAGCTAGTTTCAACGCTACTGCATTCCTACACCTGAAGTACAGTACCTACACCTGTACAGTACCGGAAGATGACACAGTAGCGTTGAGACTAGTTTTACCAATAAAGAACTCTGTGTATTTAAACAGAGTTGACATCGTCATTATTTATTCAATAATGGACTTTCACAAGGTTCACAAGGTTTATTCATATTGAGCGGATTCTTAGCCACGAAACTGTTTGTGTTTACCGGTGAACGACATATTTAGATACCACCTAGTGGGTATAGTTCCTATAAAAGAATGCCGATTTTTGCAAGTGCTAACTTAAATAACTTTCTGATCCACTGATATGCTCCTTTTTACCGTCTATTTAATTTTTACGGAATAATTTATCCCCGAAAACTCGTAAGTTTTAATGAACCACTCTGTCTATCAAAGCTTTCTGCCAACGCCAAGTCTTGACTCCGCAACACGTGGAAATTGTCTTAGTTAGAATTGGATGCATTATCTTCTGCGTGGGGAAAGTCATACAGCAGGATTGGGATTTTCCGGGGAAAAGGCATTGTCTGAGCTGGGAATAAAGCTAAAGTCTTGAAACTCTACTAGCTGCTCTGCTTGATTGTACAGAATGCTCCATTACCATGCACCAATTTCATATACCAAGAGCAATGTCACAGAGTAGGTACTACCAATGAAAATAGTGCAGTTATAATATCGATGTAAATGGAAAAATCTTCATAAAAAATTGTGAGAGCCATATAAATGTTTCGACTTACTCAATACTCTACTCCTCTCCTCAATCTCCTCTCTACCAACCACTTCAATTCTGCATAACCCTTTGCTTTGACGTCGTCGAATGCCTGACGCATTCGATTCTCCGTATTTCTCTTTTATTTTCACTTAAAAATTGTGAATTATAAGTGTATAACCTCATTTAAATGATATTTTATTAATATAATGAGTTATCTGTCGTGATTTTGAAAGAGTTGGTATGTAGTCTTGCTTGGGAATAAGGCGCATTAATTACTCCTCAACGAAGCCTAGACATTGATAAGGTTAACAATATGATCGAAGATACTGATGTAGCAAGAGCATTTACTCTCTTTGACCACGTCATAATTCGAATTCGATCTTCATATTTTCCCATATACGTACACAATACTCAATTTGTAACTGCGTGGCATGACTCCCATGCCATTGCGTCCAATATCTCAATTGTACTGCTTTTTCTCTGGAAAGCTTACCTGTAAGGTTTAGAAATATCATATGAAATTAATCCAATATGTTTTTGCCAACTTCTTCTTGGATTACCTAAGCACACGTTCTTATTACGACTTTAATAATGATAAATTAGGTTTTTACAACACTCCCTAGTTAGATGATGGCCTACAAATATTCTGTATTTTCACAAAATCGTATTATTAATCCTTAGACGCTCTAGGTATTGAAAAGTGAATTTCCACAGGTTTCTCTAAAACACGTGCTCGTAAATATCTGCAGTTTTTAGAACTTTGTTTAATGTGCGTAATTAATTAAAATTTCAACGAAGATAGTAAGCCAAAATTTCACCCATATTTTAGTCAATTCGATGGAATTGCCATAGAAAATGTATATCTATAAAGTGGATATTAGCATTAGAGGTTAAGAAGAAGAATACTTACTCCCAGGGCCATTTATACCTAAGTTGATATTTAGCCGCACAAACATATCCCCGCCATCTCTTTTGGTCCACTGCATCCTCCTTCACCGCTCCAACCCTCTCCAAATTTATCTTTACTTGATTTCACCATCTCTGTCGTGGCCTTCCCCGGGGTCGTCTACGTTCTGAATTTTCTTTCAAAACTTCATTGCCAACTCGTCCTCTTTTCTTAATAAGTGTCCGACCCATCTCATTTTTCTGCATTTACTCTCACTTATGATGCAGGTACTCTTGTATGGTTCCTTATTTCCTTGTTGTGCTTCCTTCCCCACCTTCCTTGTTTTTTTTTGTAGGTAGATCTTTTGTAACATCTTGTTTTAAAATACTACCATTTTTTCTCCTTCTTATTTATTTTCCTTGTCTCATGTTCAAAGAACCATACTTGGTATTTTGCTGTTTCGTGCAATCTAATTTATGTTTTCTACGAACGGGATTTCGGAGATGGGAGTCTATGACATGTATGTAAGCGTCTATTGGCTAGATTTAATCTAGTTTTTTCAGAAGAAGAATACCATTAATTTAATCAATTTGTTCTCATCTTAAATGTTGATCATTTGACGTGAGCATATGGTACCTTGTTATGCTCTTATTATCTTTTAGCCCACTTTGTTATTCCCATGCAAAGTAAGGTTTCTTTTGTAGAAATAGTAAAGAAATTGAAACCTGGTCAAAAACTCAGCTTTTGAAAACAATACAATGCATTACGAATTTGGGTGTGAGAATAAACTATTTACAATTTCTTGCATTCATTAAGTAAATTGCCAGTCCTATGAAATGAACGAAAGTAATTTAATACAATAAAAGGGAATTATTTCCACCGATCCCATCGCTTTTCTGATGAAAGTAGAAGAAAAAATAATAAAAGGTCTCACGTAGGAGCCCCTGTGGCCCTTGTGCATTTCGAAAAGTGTCTGATATACCTCTAAAGTAATAGTGTATGTTTATTTCGCCCATATTTTCCGAATAAGTCATGGTATTTAGTGGTTTATAGCGTCAAAACGAATAAAATTTTAGATATTTTTAGACCATAGGATTCAACTTCTCAATCTCGTGTGATATTTTTAGTTATAATTTTATGAGCTTCTAGTACCAGATGCAGCAGGAGATTTGCAATAGGTGCTTAGATAAATAAATGAAATAAATAATTGAGTTGTATCATGAAAATTTGGTATAAAAAGGAGCGTTTATATTTTTTAAGCGTAGCGTATGTATTCGATAAGTTTCTTTAGGGCAGTCATTCAACCCTTCCCGTATCTCTCGACCTGAAGATATTTATCTCTCAAACTTCGATCCAACATCTTAGGTTAGGTTAACGATTACTTCCCTTATAAAAATTTCCCACTGTCACATGAGGGTATTAACACGGGCAACTCAATAGGTTTTGTGGTGAAGTAAAGCCCTCAAGTATGGAGTTTGAGGGCCTCTTTTGAAGCCAGGGCTACGTCGATGCGCTCCAAACTCGAAACTATAGGAAAAGCACTCGGTTGAGAAGGCTAGATTCTCGCCAGCAATTCCTGCCTGCACTGCATCCTGAGTGTATTTCTTCTTTACTCGCACTCTCGCACGCCGACATTTCGGGGCGTTAGCTTCTCTTTGTGAGCCAAAGGAAGTGCGGGAGAAACTCCATGCGAAGATAAATTCCTTTAAACGACCGGATAAATCAAAACCACTGCTAAGATATTTCACGAAAACCGCGCCGCGGAGAATCCACGTGCATTTCAAATGGAGGGGGGGAGGTCGTAACTTTGTCGGCAACCCGGTTGCGGCAAGCAGGAGGCATAAAAAATTGAAAAAATGAACGCTAGCGAAACGATTGTGACAAAAGGAGAAATTATTTCCGGTTGGCCTCTTTTTCTCAACCGTTTTAAGCGTTTTTCATGCGTAAAAGTGCAATTAAGACCAAAATATATGTATATGGTACTCAAAAGCGTCTTTATTCTCTGTCTCTCAGAATATGCACCATCAAGATTTCAGCAAGGTGGCTGAGAGTCATTGTATCTCAAAGCAGGCTTGTGGTTATGGTTCCAAATTAATATAAGCGTAAATATGGATGCATTGCTATGGTAGGTTATTTTATTATAGCCTAAAATAATTTAAACTTCTACTTGGGGATTAAGTACCGATTTTTTTAGAAAAAGCTAAATAATATAGAAGATTCTACTAAGAAACTCAATTATCTGTATAAATTTGATCAAATTAAACGTTACATTTAAATTTTTAGTGATATATTTTATTTATTGCCGGCTATATATATATATATATATATATATATTGTTATTAACGATTCTGTCTTATTGTAATAGGTTTAAACATTTGTATGTACCACCTCTTCTTGGTATTGAAAACAGGATAATGCTTTCATTGGAATAGAAATGTGTATGTAAATCATATGAATTGGCCAATTTAAATGGAATTACTAATGATAAAATTAACGATCACTGTGACATTGGTAATTTTGATTTAATCAGAGGAGCGATACGCCAATTTTTTTTACGTATATTCATCTTGGAATAAAATAATTTCGCCTAAGAAAATTTCGTTCGATACTTATAAGGCTCACCTTTACATGGTTTAGCCCTCTAGTCAAATCATTTAGAAAATCCTAGAAAATGCTATTTGGTTTCTTAAATGTACTTTTTTTTTAACGGTTTGCTGATTGCAGTTATTTCCCTTTCCATAATGTCATGTTATTCAGCATCCAGTGACGGGCGTGTTTTTTTGACTGTCGTCCCATGGAAGATAAATTACGAAAGACGAAAAAAAGTAGGTCTTGGACTACGAATGCGAATAAAGTGTGTTACTTTAGATTTAATGATCAGCGATAGTGTTTTCGAAGAGTATGCCAGCATAAACATCAACGATGTACCCGCGGCGTGAATTTCCATCGGAATGTCATTCTTTTCAGCTGCGTCGGACTCAAACTCCTCATCTCAAGATAAAGAGCGAGAAAGAAGAGGGAAAGGAGGACACTCATCACTCAAATTTTGAGTGTTTGCTCATCTTCTTGGAAAGGTACAGGAAGGCGTTGTGCTTATGCCATGGATCCGTGTAAATAAGCTCAATGGAGCGTAATTTTGTGGACAAACACATTTGTGACGACATGTTTACAGGAAGCGAAAGACAAGGGATCTAAATCAAAATAAATTGACCGAACGAGAAGTGTGGGTGAGTGTGTTTTCCTTGGTTGACACAGTCTTTCTGGCAGGAGACGGAGAACGGACGAGGAGAGGCACATTCGCCACATAAAGAGACTTCGGTTTTCCTCGGGAGAGAAAGGTTAGGGAGAAGGGTTACTTAGAAAAACAACGGGCTACCAGCGAAATGGGTGTCAACTTAAAGGTATTTCTTTGCCTGCATTGGAAATACCTCGTTTTGGCACAAACAATAATTTTATGAGATGTATCATCGGGCGTCACTTTGTGAAAATTTGTTACGGTCATGATGGACAATAGGACTTTTAAAATACTAATTTACACTTTTTACTATTTCCCAACCAGGTTTCCACGCAGGGTGTCGATTAAATTGTTGAGTGTTGCTTTACTTAATGATACTGTGCTAAAACCTGGTCGGTGAGTAATAGAATACCTACTGTAAAACAGTAAAAAAATATATTCTTCACCATGAAAAGAATAATTTTAGTGACCCTTGTAGGCATTTTCGCCGGCAATAAAGATGTTCTTCTAAATTTATTAACTCCGTTACCTATGTATTTGATACTATCTTCAATATGATATCAATATCAATAACCTACAATCTGGTTATATGCTTTTCGCTTTCTGAACCTGACTTAACTGAAGGTTTATAATGCGTGTGAAGGAACGGATACTCTTTGCTTACGACTACAGAGCGTTGACTTCTAACTTTTTCTTACATAGAAGCTAAACTTGTTACCTTGTTTTTTTTAATATAATAGTTTATAATGCATGATCTTGTAAGGTAAAATACATATGTGGAAAGAAAAGGGCACCAAAATTATCTCAAGGCCAATTTAATTTACGGTAAAAAAATATTTCGTCGTAAGTAGAGGAATTCAATGTTTTCTTCATGAATACCGTAGATATCTTAGTGAAAGAGATACGTGCTAAGCACTTTGTAATTTGCTTACTTTTGATCTTACACTACGCAGTTTGATGCTGAATTCGAAAAATTTTCTTTTTTCGAAAAAATTTCTGAACTAGATGCATTAAGTTGAAGCTTGATTCCAATATCTTCATTTTATGATTGAAGGTATTGAGAAAAGTGATTAACTGCTCGCTGTACTCTTTGAAAAGACTTTGCGTGGCGATAAGGTTTGAGATGACTTATTTTTATTTTACTTAATCTCCCATGCAGCGTAAATCATACTCAATTCGCTCATTAACTAGTAAGTCTTAAAAATATTTTTTTCGGACGTTAATCATTTTCTCCGTCAAAAACTTACGCCCAAGCGTTGGTGGAGCGGTAGGAGAGTTAAGAATCCCTCATGTGTCGTCGAAAGCTCCCGGAAAAGCAGCGAAAACAGCAACATAACTCCCTCCTTTGCAGACTTGAGGTCAACCGCCTTGCCCTCCCACCACCTTTAAGAAACTCGCCTCAGAAATTCTCGGAGTCCGCTGTCTTTCTCTCCCTTACCGTTTCAATCAATGCCCGACGTTGCCTTTGTTCTATAACCAGTTCCTTGTGCAGTAATCAAACTATCTCGCCTCGTCTTACTCTCAACCGACCCAAACCGTTGCCCAATCTTTAATGCTACTACCTTGTCTTCTTGGGTCTTACTCCAATGCCTGTAGCGTCGCTATTAAGTTGGTCCTGCATGAATAAGGTCTATGGCCAGTGGGTGTTAATGTAGTGGAATAATAGCATACAATGTATTAACACACTTTGTACCGGAGGGGTGATACTGACCACTTTAAAAACTCCAGGTGCAATGGTGAAATTCTATTGATTTTTATCGCGGTTTATGCAAAAATGAAAACCGGCAGTTAAACATAAACAGAGTACTTTGTGTAAAATGTTAAATATTGAGTTATAAAAATGAAAGGAGCCGATAACATGGCTTCACCTTAGAACCTATTTATAGATTTTATTTTTTCCAAAACAGGAGATTTAATATAAACTTTTATTGCCATAAATATTTTTCTCTTTTATGGGACCCTAACATACCGAATTATGTATTATTTTGTGGCAAAGATGTCTCAGGGTATGGAAATGGACGTTGCTATATTTTTCTCAAGTTTTTTGCAGTACTCTGATGGATGAGTAAATATGTATTGACAGTAAATACAACCATCTGAACTCTTAAAATCTTTATTCCTGGTACAAATCATCAGTGCGGGCAAAATACCGTACCCCCAAGTAGGTGCTGTTGTAAATCATTTTTTTCCAGTATGGACTGCAATATCTGTTTATTTATCCAGTTTCAATGTTAGAGGACGGTGATACGGTGTTGCCAATATTAGTTGGTATCTTTTCATTTTCTTATGATGGGTAATAACCACACGTATAAGGTTCCCATTGTATGAGTATAGTCTCACAGAAAATATTATCACGACGCCGCACTACATCTCTGGGTCTGACAGAAGTGATGAAATAAGAGGGAGATACATTGCCAAACAGGTAGGTACAAAAAGTCTTTCTTCACGTGCAGAATAAGCGACCGCATTAAAAACAGATCCCCACTAAATACACTCCCATAATACTCGTCAACCTTTTTAATGAAATTCGAGATCGGCAGAGTAGGTGGCTGGAGAATATAATTTGGTGATTGAGACTGCTCAAGAATGTGATAGAGGGAAGGATGTTAGGCAGACCAGAGGGAGGAAGAATGAGGATAGGTTTCATGGACAGGGTGAAGATGTGTATATCGTGTTCTGAGGCGGAAAAGGATATACTAGAGCCAGATAGGCCCCTGAAAAAGTAGAAAATCGGAAGAGATTCTCTGACATTCAACAAAACCTAACTTTACCGGTAGAACAGTTAATAATAATAAACGTCACCAGTTCCCCTCCCAAATCTTACATCTTTACTTAATCCTTACTCCTTAATCTTACATCTATATCTTACATCTTTACACGACTGGTGTTCTAATACCATCTGCCACACGCCCATGCGGCTGCTTGCAGGGTAGTATGAAGATGTAGGTGAGTATTATCCCAAAAAAAATAACTTACATCGATTAATGATGTAGTTGTAAATATTTGTCTCCTTATGCTTATGGAAATAAAATTCAGTAATACCGTTTCCCATTGAAACGATATGGTCCGCTGTACGCGGAGCGCTATATAATTCAACAGGAAGTACACATGCCTCGGCTTTTCCCCCAAACTCACCAAACTCACCCTCATCTTCAGGACTACCCACGTGTCGTCCCGGGACCCACACTCCAATCCCCACGTGAGAGGTCGACTTGCATGGAGTATGGGCTGAGATAAAGAGAAATGGGTGGGCGGAGTGCGTATGGGGGAGAGGTGGCCTTTTAGAGGGATTAGAAAGACCCCTTCCTCCCCTCCCATCCCACAAAACTCTACCCACCCCTTCCCCTACCTTATATGTATCCCTCTCTTTCTTTTTCTTTCGGAAACCTCGTTGGAGTGATCCCTTTCACGCTGCCATTGCACGTGCCGACATAGCCAATCGACACGCGTTCACATTGCCTCTTGATGGTTCATTAACTATTTGGCACGTCGACAAAAAAGTAAGCTCACTTGTTCCATCAAAGCTACCTGCGTAAGTTAGCACACTTAGGACTGTATGGGGATTGGACCAACCTTGAGAGAAATCCACCATCTAGAAGTAGTCTACCATAAACATTATATTGGTACGAGGAGGCATATGAAAAAAGAGGAATATTACCTCGTTAAATTTTGAATGCTGATCATGAACCTGATGGTCGTCCACATTTAAAGTCAAATGTATCAAATTTTATAATACCTGAATTATTTTATATGCTGACGTCAGCTGTGACATTGTTCTTTATTGCTTACAATATTAATTGATAGATGCTGACGCATGCTTGAGGCAAGTCAAGGACTAACTGATAAATTTTAAATGGTAATAATATAACATGTATAATAAATATTATTTATAAAGTTTAATTAATTTTTCACTAGGTCGAAAAATTATATCTTACAAAAAAGTTCTTAGTATAATCAACTTAAAGTTTATTTATTGCAGAAATAATTTAAGGGTAAGCAACAATCAGGAGTGATTGGCAAATTAAATTAATTCATTAAGGGCGCATATAAATTTTATTTCATTTGGTTCTTAGCGCATAGATGCATCTTTATTGATAAGCACCTATGCCTCAATAGTTTGAAGTGATATAATTATGAAGAAGTAACCTTATAGAATCATATCTACATGAAACCCCTGTACAGGTTCAGGATTTCACTGTTGCATCTGCCACAGTCCAAATTAACTGATTGCGTTCCTACGCAATGCCATGTTCCCGATACACAAATTATAAACTTAATTTAAACTAAATTTAAACTAAATTAGACACGATTCCTGTTATGTGATTAAAGTAACAAGTGTTTTAAAACTTAAAGGATGCTGAGTGTATCCACAATATTGCCGTCACGGAGACACCTACATGTGAACCAATTGGCGAAATTGAGGAAAACCAATTGCACATCGTCCGAAGTGCTTTAGCCTGTTAACCTCCCGAGGCATCCTCCACCTTGGTGATTTTTGAGGACTTTAAATGTATAAGTTGAGAATGATTGCTTGATATAATACGTTCAAAGCTAAGATCAATTATAGCCAAGGCCCAAAACGCGCTAACATCGCCTCATTCCAGGGGATTGAAGCCCCGTACTGGACACACAGTGAGGTGCTCGCTCTTTTGACGAGCTTAGAGGGAACCAGCTTTGAGTCCCGGTGGAGAGGATCGAGTTGCTCCTTGTAGAATTTTGAACTAGTCATTTATGAAGCTAATTCATGCCAAGCTCAAATACTTAATGAAAATACGAGACATTTTAAGAACTTGCAGTTTAAGGGTTGCAGTTTTTAAGTTCCTCGCGTTGAGTTTGCTTAAATTTCCATTGAAACACTTCAGAGTTCGTTAACTTTTCTTTACAACTCTCATGTTACTTTGTCTACATTAAGCTTCAAAATGTACCTTTATTGACGACTAACTCCCCCACTCTCTTCTCTAACGACTAACTTGCATCATAAATATACAAGCATCAAAAATGCTTGTAAATTGAGGCAATAGAGGTAGCTCAGTCGTCGGCAAAATGGTTCCGAGAGCCGCCGTTAACCTATGGGTTGCAAATCAAACCTTTCATTACCAAATTAGATACGGAGATTTGTTTTCTTAGTGGCCTTCATTCTGGGCAACCTATATTATGTCTTCCTTACTCTACTCACTTTCTTGTTTCTCCTTATACCCCATCGAATAAATAGCAGTCTGAATTATATCGATCTCCCCAAATCAATTTGCCATCGATTGCCATTTAAGACGGCAGTAAAATTTACTGTTTGATTTCTGGAACAAGATTTTTTACCCAACTTACCCTCTTGCCTAGTCATTTGTCATTCCAGCAACCAAAATGGGACTCAAATAAGAAACAAATTTCTGAAACGCTCTGAAAATGTTTTCTGGCTATCTCTGTTTTAACAACGCATTGCATAATTCTTCTTAACTCTTTTCGTCTCTTTAAGTACGATTTACGTTAGTCTTTTGGGGTCAACAACAGGGTGATATGTGGAGCAGATTGAGGTGAGAGAATCTCCCGGGGTTTTGCTAAGTAAACTGAACACTGCATTATCAGAACTACTGAGGATTGTTTGACATATCCAGAAATTTGAAATGATCGATGCTTGTTAAAAATACGAATATTCAGGAAAACGGCCAATTTTTCCAACATCTGTGCGAATGATCATTTTCCTTAATTGGGCCTATTTTTGGTTTGTAATCAATCACCCAAACTCTTTAAATGGAGAGCAGACGTGCACATGATCAGAAATGATAGATCACAATTTAATGTTGATGGTCATTTGGGAGAATACCTTTAAAAATGGACACAGTTTTTCTTAAGGGTTTGTCTTGAAAAATTTCGCCGTTGATTTTCTGCCAGTATTGACATGATCTACGTATAATGTATTTATAAATGGAAGCCATTTTTTCTATTTTAACTGCAAAATGTTGGCAATCGGCGATTAAATTGATTAGTTTAAGACAAACACTCCAAAATATTTGTGCATATAAAAAGTTCTCAAAACATGCTCGAGTTGAAGTTTAGTAAATTAAAATGAACTCAGACACCTAGTGTGTATTAAAATTAGCGTTTTTCTATTATAGAGTTTTGTGGAAAACAATTTGAATGAACTTGCTAATTTTCATACAAATATTTTTGAGAAATTTCTGCAGAGAAAATGTTGTACCATAACATTTGGATTTTACATGTTCGTATGAGCCTGATTGCGCCGCTACAGTGAAATACCCTAGCGGTTATATTAACCACTATTATAAGAGATACATCAATGCGTTATACCTTCACTCAAGTTCAGGGGTATGGAAATCTTTTAGGCCGAGGGCCTATGTGAATAATCGTAGAAGTAAGGTTGGCCAAGTACTCTTAATTCAAAGTAACAATCACCGCAAGTAACTCACAGTGAGCAAAATTTGACTTTTATGTAAGGAGTAAGTGGTTCTGCAAGTTCACTTTGCGGATTTTTTTTATTATTTCAGCATGCATTTTCTGGAAGTTAGTTGTTGCCTATGTAAAGAATAACGAATGCCTCTCTGCGCTAGCTCGCAAAAAATATTTCATCGGTGTAAAATCCTTCATAAGGTCTTGCGGGAGAAACTTGCGGAAGTCACATTTCAGTGTAATACCACCGTAATGAGTCATCGCACTTCTGATTAATTTATTTCTCCCTATTTTTCATCTCCAATTGCAGTCAAATGACCTGCATATTATCACCATGAGACGCGATTTTACTGCAGGGTCAAAATTTTTCGTGCTCAGGAAATTGAAACCAGTCAATTTTGCGTGCAAGAACGGACCAGGGTGGATTACTACCGTTGATGACCGCCCATAAGTGCAGGTTGTTATACTTTGAGGTGCCTTTTGTAAGTTACATATTAGGCGATTCTTGTGGAAGTGACTTTTATGTGTTATTCTAGTTAAAATTAGGTAATTTTCAAGTAATATTTGAGGCCAAATTTGAATTCATTTCAGCAGCAATAATTTCTAATTATTGTTATATGAGACTAATATTCCTGAAAAGTAACGAAATATGTAGGCATGATTCTCTACTTATATTCACTTTTTCATGCCTTAAGGGGGAAAAAACCCTCACATTTGGAAGTTTTTTTGTTGAATCCGTAAAAACTCCCGTAAAAAAAAGGTGAGTAATCTATCCTTTGAAACAATTGAAAAACGCATTAGGTACCTACTTTAAAATTTATGGCTGCAAATAGGCGGTTGATGTTTCTCTAAAGTCTAATTTTTCTTTCTCTGGAGGACAAACCCGTGCCATTCTTCATCTATCAAGGCTGGTATCTGTTGGAATATATCTCAAAAAGCAGGACGGTAAGCGGCAAATATTTTGGTACATCCGGAAAATGGAGAAATTTCACGATAAAATATGACCAAATTCGGTGAATGTTAGGTAAATTGTTATCTCCTTAAAACTACCTTAAGCCACCATTACTCTAGCTTCTATGGGATAACTCTTAAAGCGCATTGGCTATTCGTGGAACCAGCGTAGTAACTGTAGCAGTTTTGGCGGTGGGATTTCCAGCTAGGGCGGAGGCATGTTCAGCACTTTTGAGGGCAACACCCTTTTCTCATGAGGCTCACGCTCGCCAGTTGAGGGGTGGGCAGCGGTTTTTGACGTCAAATTTGCACTCCTCCTCGCTTTTCACATCTTTCTCCCGACCAATTCCAGCCGTTTCCATTTGCAGTTAAGTTTGGGGGGGCAGAGTCAAGCCAAGTGTTCATGAATCTTCATTAGCTACCTCTAGCCGCGAGATGCAGCGCTGGGTGTATACCCATGCATCATGTTGAACGATTTCCGTTTGGCAGTTAAGCCTTTTAACGTCAGATTAAGTCAGCAAATTATTATTTAAGAAGACTGTTCTAACGGCTTCTTCCGCTTTTGGACTTTTCCGATAGGAGAATCCTGCACCATGTTTTTTAACGCGCATTCGATGAATCTCTTTTCACCACGGAAGCTAGCCCTTGCTTATTTAAAGATTATAACTTAATATTTTGGGAATACGTATTAAAACAATGTAGTAACAGAAGCGTTTAAATAGAATTGAATGAAAAATATAAACAATATAAGAGGATCTACCATGTAAGGTAAAAGAAACCTAGAAGCTGCATAAAAGAACTATCTATTCTGGTATTTTATCTGAAAATAGTTTTATATTCGCTCATGAAAAGGAAAATTTCGTAAATTTCCAGAAAAAGTGAAACTTCCTGATGTCTTCAGCTGCACAAAAATTAAAAACAAACAAAAAATAGGGCATAAAAGAGTAAATTGCCTCCCCCTACGACATGTGAAATTACAATAAGTCCTTAAGTAATGATTTTCATTTAATAAAACGAAATTCAAAGACTCCGTAGGCTTTTGACCCCTCGGCAACCTATGTATAAAATATAGAAAATTTAGGCGTGAATCAAATATTTAAATTAAGTTGGGAAATGCTATTATTAGATAAGGATATTACAGATATATTACAAGGCATGGAGAGTAAATGAACGCATTTTCGGACTGTGGAATATAATTGTAAGTTTTTTTAATTCCAATTTTGATTGCTTCCGTCTCAATCCCCAGGACATTAATTCTACCGGGGAAATACTTTTATTCTTGATCATCCCTACTCTTGTTGTTTCTCTTTTAATATATAACACTAAAAGCCAGTTTGATTAACCAGGGTTCTCAAGGGCATGCAATGGGTTCACTGGTAAGACGAAACTGATAGTCATAATTGGTGCTTTCTCAACTCATACGGGTCTCTTTATTGTATCGTGCCGTCCGGACTTACGAAGCTAAAAGAATTTCTCAGCCCGCGGCATTCATTCTTTAAGTCTGCATGAGTGAAGAATAAGATTAAGCCTGGTTTTAGTTAAAGCAGATCATCAGATTTAAAAGACAGATTATAAATCTTTTGCCTTGCTGTGAAGTATACACCTCGTAAAATACTATGCTTAATGCGAAGTCCGCTTAAGAGTTATATTTCTCCTCGGATTGACCTGGGTATTATTCCATGTTTATAGCTGTTTTGCATGCGTCCAAAGGACCCGAAAAGGATATTTGCCTCGACTTCAAAGCTGAATTTCCTGGGTAGAAATTTAAATTTCTGATATGAGCTTATCGCGGCTTAGCAAAGTGTGTCTCTTCCTTTTTTATTTTTTTTGATACTATCGTAAGGAGATTGAATTCTTTCGTCATTAAGCCTTTAAAGTATTGATAACATCAGTAATATATTGCTCTAATGGTATACCACATTTATCAGTGGTGTAAAGATTGAAAAGAGAAAAAATCAGTTCTTACTTCTCACATTCATCCAATGATAGCTCCTGAAATTCAGCGTAATCTACTCTTCCAGCACGCTTTTGAACTCCTATCCATTGTTTTTTCTGTGCTGGATTGCTGAGGGACACTATTTGATCTATGCTGGCACCATAATGTTGCACTTCATAGAAATAAGTGTAACTATGTACTCACTGTGTAAATATCATGGGTGTACTTATAACTCGTGATATCTAGGCAAATTCTATGACACTTCTATGTCATACCATTATTTGAAAATGGCAGCAAATGCTAATGAGCGAAATTTCATTTTAAGAATTAGCTTTTTCTTTTTTTAAGATTTTAATCTTAAATTAGCCGGCTTTAAATTTTAACTTAAGCTTAAACTCAGTTAATTAAAGTAAAGGGAATAATTTATGAGCATATTCAACTTACCAGAAGTAATATTGATAGAATATCCTGTGCATTAAATAGGATTCCTAAAGAATGTAAAGTAATATATCGTCATTGAGGGTTTATTGAGTCTCTATAGGGAATAATGTCTTAGTTAATGAATGTTAATGCATGTTTTGGTGCTAGTTTTGTAGGATTGTGTATAGTGTAAGCCAATTATGGTAGTTTTTGGAGTCAAAAGTTCTTGTTTGAATGAGTCTGATATTTTGAGCTTGAGGTAGAAGACTTTATTTCTATTCTACGTATTAGTCAGTCTGATATTACTATCCAATGACAAATGGTTTGGTTACTCAAGTCGTCAGCATCGTCGACAGATAACGTCGCCTAAATATAAAAAATGAGTGCACTTCGTCCTTTTTGACTGCTCTACTTAGTTTTATGCGTTATTATATACCATTTAATGACTGATGATAGTAGTTAATCCATAAAAATGCATCTATGGAAATTTAATTGAATAAATATGTTTGGAATTAAACTATGTTATAAGCTAAACTCTTCCTTAATGTTACCTCAAATATATTTTCCATTTTTGCCTATGTGATGTGCTTCTCAATATTTAAAAATGATAAATGTAGAATTCTTCCAAGCGGTGACGTATGGTTTTTAAATTATATATATTGAACACGTTTTCATTTCGCCTCCAAAATTGGCCGTAGAATTGAAGCTTCTATTCTTGTTTGGATATCTAATTCTTCCTCAAATGGTATTATCTTCCACCTTCGAGGAAAACACCCCTCCACATTATCTTCCTGATTTTTTATGATGGTAGTTTTCTAAGTAATTATTATCATTGCCAAAGATGCATTTTAAACTTAACATTGTTTTTTTGTTCATCACTATCAGCAGACAATGCATATAGCTCACTGTACCAGGGGCCTAAATACTTCGTTACACCACTAAATGGCTTTTGATGCCGAGCGGTGCCCCATTTAACGAGCGACAATCGCAATCGAATCGGGTAGGCTCAATTCTCTCTCGGATTCCTCCCCCTTGGTCGAGAGAGAAACAAATGACGAAGGCTAGCGCGCGCGGGATTCTGAGCGTCCTTGGACCGAGTGCTGCTTCCCGTCCCCCGCGATCGACCACCCGCTCCTCGAACCGAAACCTCTTTTTCGCTCGCCTCCTTCGCCATGACCACATGAAAGAGTCCTTTGAGATTCCTTCCTTCCCCGCTCTGAGGCACACTTCTTGGGGAGGGGAAAGGAGGAGTGGGGCCTTTATGTTCTCCTTGCTTCTCGCTTCTGCCCCATCACAGCCCACGCTCTGCGAACTGGCACGAGGCCTCCCTGTAGAGCGCGCTGCCGATTCCTTGGGCTGATATGTCTTTATTTTAATTTTTTCTTCCCCTTCAACGGCGCCGCTTCCACGGAACTGAAATATATGCTTGGATAGCGCTCACCTCTCCACTCTCGCTGGCGTTTGCTATGCTTGCGCGGCTCAACAGGGTCAAGATGAAGACCGTTCACCTCGTTCGTTCCGGGAGAGCGTTGAGATTTCAATTCGCCTTGGGATCGATATTTTAGAGTTAAAGTTGACCGATTCCCTTGAGGAAGAAGCAAGATAAATATAATTTTCTAGTTTGCGATTAGACGACCATTCAGTCAGGATTCTATGGTGTTTGTGGTTTGCTGTTTGAGAGATTTTATTTATTTTCAAGTTAACGATATTTTACATATATTTCTCTAAATTAAACATATTTACCTCTCAACTTCACCCTTTCGTCAATCCTAAAATTGGTTAACTGCTTACTTTCGGCTTCATATAGCTTCCATACATCTTTTTAGGCATCCTTATTGTATTTTCGTATGTCTTCTTTTCATTATCTCTCTTTACGTGGTCCTTGTATTTATCCCTTGCTCCTCTTTGTAATATCTTCCCTTATAATTTTTCCAGATTATGTTATAACAAATGTATAGTGTATTAAATTTAATCAAATCCACCTAACTCGTCTTTGCCATACTAGGCTTCACGTACGCTTAGATTTGATCCCTTCATCATGATCGCTTTCTTAGCTTGAGCTATTCCATTCTTCATGTCCATCGTGGTTCTTTCATCACATTTGGCAGTCCTGCCGACGTAAGTGAAAAACTCCGTCTGTTTTATTGTTCACATACCTTTAATTTCTCTCCCCTTTCATCAGTATTTTGTTTTTCATCCAATTTATTTTTATATTTTATTTATTCAGCTATTCATCGTTATTATTTAAAGTTATTGTCGCTAAAATGAACTTCGTGAAAGGTATCTTTCTTATTTTGAAGTGTTTCTCCTATATTTCAACATTCATATACAATTCTGCCGATAAATCCATATGTAGGTGTACTTCACATTATTTTCCCATAATGAGTCCTAAAATTATTATTCTTCTCCTTTCTCTTCGGATTTTGACTCCGCATTCTTTTGCATTACATTCTTCTTCCCTCTGAATTTTCCCTTGTCAAGCCGTTGCCTCTTGATACTCGATTTCTCAATAGTCTTTTGTCTCCGCCACGTCTGTCATTTCTTCCTCTACTCTCTTTCTTGCTTCTCCTTTTATCTGCTCATGTTCTTCCGCACGACACCTGCATCGCATGATATTCCTCATCTCGTTCATTTTCCTCAGTGTGTAGGTCTTCAAGGTTCAGGACTCGGTGCCTCGTATAAATGGTATAAATTCTGGCCTCCAAAATGTCTTAGCCATAAGTTCCCTCACTCAATCCATTCTTTTCCTGCACCCTCCTCATCTTGATGCAGTACATCGATGAAAATATAAATGGCAATGGAGCGTCAAAGTCGGCGAAAGAAGGGAGGACTATAGCACCAAACACAGGAAAAAAAATTAGTCATAGTAGAGGCAATTAACTTTGGATGAAATGTGGCTGGATATATGCTTGATGGAATATTTTGCAAGGTATAACCTAGTTATTATGTTTTTTCTTGGATTATCGTTTATAGGGAGCCAATTTGGCTGCTCAAAACATTAAAATTACTCCTTCTGCACTTTCAAAACAAGGGTAAACTTTAAAGAAACGGTTGAAACGTTGCAATATAGTCAGAGAAAATGTATAGTTATTTGCTATTTACGGCGAGGTTTTTCACATATTTTGCAGTGAAACGATTGTTTCTATTATTTCATTTATATCTTCCTATTAACTTCTTATCCTGACCAATCTCCATGAATTGGACTAAAGTGTCAATTTTACTAGCTCTGTGGAAAATAATATCCTCCAAATTACGACCTTAATAGTAAGCACTCAGAATTATTACTGCGAATATATAATAGTGCTATTTATTACTGTGAAATTATTTTATATCTTTGTTGAGTGTATTTATAGTAAAAATGAAAATACACCTCTTGCACGTCCAAAGCAAAAGTATACTTTGGAGATAATTTCTGTCTTGATATGAATTTCTCACCTAACTAAATGCGATATTTTCTCATATATGATAATATTCATCGGCATATTACCATGTAAACCACCGTAGTGTAGTGATAGGAGTGGGATATGAAAGATAAAGGAGTATTGATAAGGATGGGGGTAGAAACACAGGTAAATTGTTTTGTGACGATGTGCCACGTGTGAGTGAATATCCGTTTAAAGTCAACAATAGTGCATAACAGTTGGACTATTAATCTTATTTTTTCGCATTTATCATTTTTAAAGCATAGGTAGCGCAAAACTATGTGATACCCTGTGTTCTGCACTTAAATCCACTCAACCGATGAATATTATCATATATGAGAAAATATCGCATTTATTTAGGTGAGAAATTCATATCAAGACAGAAATTATCTCCAAAGTATACTTTTGCTTTGGACGTGCAAGAGGTGTATTTTCATTTTTACTATAAATACACTCAACAAAGATATAAAATAATTTCACAGTAATAAACTTAAATCTGTGCCTCTCTTGGACTCAACACTAGCTTACGGCTTCCTACCCTGATGAAACCATAATTTGTGTAATCGCATTAATCTCTCGCCATTTTCTCCTTAACCTAACCAATCTCCTTTAAGTACGACGAGAAAGTTGAGTTTACCAGTTTTGGTAGAAAATCGGCTCCTCCACCATACGACCCGGCTGCTTCTGCACCACTTTTCTTAAGACCGAAGGGGAAAGACCGCGAAGGTCTAGAAAGGGGGGGCGCATGGTGGGGAGGGTTACTGAGTTTAGAGGTAAAGGGTTGGGGAGGAGAGAGAGAAAATGTTTATTCGCTTTGGAATGTGTGAAAGGAAGATGGCGCCGTAACGGGGTCTCTTTCCCCTTGAAAGTTCAGCTTCCCTATCCTCCCCTCCCGTTGAAATTCATACGCGGGAGAGAAAGAGGGCTTGTTTTGAAGTTATGCAATCACGGGGGCAGCAAGGGAAAGGGGGCTGGGTGCGGTAACGTGGGTTTTGGTGCCCCCCGCGTTACGCTTGGGGAGAGATAATTTTCGTTTAGTTGAACTCTCCACCCTGCCACACACCCTTCCCCCTCTCTCTGCCATCTCGCAGTCTCGTAAAGGGAGAGGAACTGCTTTAAGCCGCTTTCCTATGACCTTCTCCGCAGGCTGAAGAGAGCAAGGCGCTTAAAAACTGTAGTTGGTAACAGTAGTTGGTGTATAAAATAGGCGAGGGGCGACGTGATTAACACCGCTTTGAATCGCGCGCGAGAGAAGAAACAGTTTTGCGTATTGGGAGTTGGATAAGAGGACTAGTTGCTCACGCTACTATTCCGCTTCTTCTCTCCCTTCCCTCTGTCCTTTGGCCCGGAAAACTGTTCAAAGCTGTGGTTCTCGATGTCTCCTCCAGACGCCGCGGTCGAGACAAATGGTGTTCTCTCACCCTGAGGTTTCCGCCGAGAGTTAAAAGTAATATGTGGTTTTGGCGCTGCCCGCTGGTGTGAAGGTGTAAGATGGCGGTGATTGTTCATCGAATCCCATCTCTTAGCGACTGCGGGAAAAGATTATGCCATTTCAACCATATGTGAGGAGTAAATTCTTAAGAAAGAAGTTGCCTTAGGTATTGGTTGGGCCATACTGACCATTCTCTAGATTGTAATTTAACGTAATTAACTTAATTAAATTAAACACTCGATTCACTCAATTCAGTGTTTGGTAAGTTTTTGCCATTTTAAATTTTAACAACGTACAACGGTGACTGATTGATGTAACATTGACACATTTCTATCTAATTTCATATGCTATGCTCAGTGCAATCACTATAAAAAATCTTATGATACACAATTTAAACGAAAAGCGGCCTCGATCGAGGAGAGAGTTATTTAAGAGATTGGAAGAAAACTCGAAAGGTTTCACTTTTTATTGATGTATCAGATCAAATCACTAAAGTTGGCGTGGAGTGCTTAATCTATTTTTCATCAATGAGACAATGAGCTGAAAATTTGTAATACCATCAAGCAAATAGACTCAGGAAGTCACAGTCAGGCGTAGCCACAGTCATGAACTACCAATCTGCTTAAATTTACCTCTCTCTGGTGTATTTCTCACTCACATTCTCTTCTATATGTTTCTCAATTGTTTCTAAGGCAAGCGTTTGAACCTTACCGCCAAATACACCATTTTATTTGCCGCAAGCTTCTTGCCATAGATGACTCTTAATGCTGGAAGTGCTCACTTGCAAACGGTTAGTAACCAATTTACTTTCTCGATATCACTTTTAATTCATGATGGTATGCAGGTTGAGGTTCCCTTTTCGGACCTTGTCTTGAAATGAATGGATAATATTTTTGAGAAAAAAATTGTCGAGAAAAAATTTGGGGAGAAAAAAAGTTCGGAATCAGGTATTTTCCTTGATATACATAATACCTTAGACTCTCAAATAAATTTTTTAAATCAGTTCCCAATTATTTTTAGGCCTTTGCCGAAAAAATTGATGAGCTATCTCCTGTAAAGAAAATTTTATGTGATATTTTCTCGTCTTTAATTACCCCATACCCATCTTTCAAGTTCACGATTACAAATGTATATACATAATTGCGATTTTAGCATGTTAATTTTTTTACACTTACCTGTTAATTTATTTTGACGGCTCATCAAGAAAAATAGAATTACAGGAATCTAATCAATTCGTCTTCAGTATATATCCGTGTTTTTTATATTGAAAGATAAAAATATGGCATTATCTTGGAAAATATATGAACGACGTAGTGTCGAGTGAGAAATATATATTAGTAAGTACTAAGTAATTATATTGCCCTTTGGAGGTTGATAAGCTTGTCTTTTGAATTAATAAATTTACAAACATACTAGTTCCCTGCGTTTGGGAAAAGTGTGCACGAATTTATTATTGCAAACTTTAGTTATCTAGTTCCACAAATAAATGGTGTAAAGTGTAAAGAATTACTATTTTTTTTATCTATACGTTTTATCGACCTTTGAATAGAATTTGTTTTCAGTATTAATCATTAAAATAGCAATTAAAAAGTATTATATTGGATGCGGTGTAATTAAATTTTCTGATAAGTGTCCTCTCTAAAAGTACTTTCGGCTAAAACTGATGTGATTCAAGGTATTGTGTTCTTTTAAAAAAGTAAGCCAGTATTTTCTTAAAACTGATTATAATTTCCCATGATATTTTATTGATATTTTATATGGTCCAAATCAACACATCAAAGAAATTATATTCAATGTTCTGTTTCATACTTAACAGTTGATGGTTAAAGGGTATTTCAAGGCCATAGGTAGAAACCCTCAGGGAGAAGATTGGTAGGATCTTCAGAGAATTTAATCATCTCTACTTTAAAGGCAGTGATGTTTGCTCATCCATATTCCTGATTACCCCTTTAGTCGATGGCAATATTATCTTCCAATTAGAGGTTTAGTCGGTTTGCTTTGTTTCCTCTATAATGGGAATCAAATTTCGTTGAATCCATTTAATAATTATCGTGAGATAATTTGGGGAATGGAATCACAGTGGAACACCAAAGGTAAATTTCAGAAACCGCTGTGGGGCGATCGTATATATTATTGCTACGCTTAATTCAGGCTGCCAAGGAATGTATGGCCTCAGGGAATTATCGTCTTAACATGAAAGATTATCATGATTCGCGAGATAAAATTTTACATTTTATTTACGATAAAACTAACGTACGCATTAAATTTGCTGCTCTCTTCTATGTATTGTTAACAGTATTGCCAAGTTGCATATTTATTTTTCATAAAATACGGGATATTTAAATCGTAAATAAGTAACAATGGCAATATAAAAACCGATTCCGGATGAATAAATCCTGTAGTTTCTTCCAAGAAAGACATTAATTTATTGCACGATGTCTAAAAAGCACCATGCCACGTTCGGTTTTAGTTTTCTGAAAAACTGGAAACTTTTAATGTATAAATCCTGTAGTTTTTACTGAGAAAGACATTAATTTAACGATGACTAAAAAGCGCCAAGCCACGATCGGTTTTGATTATCTTAAAAACTGGTAACACAGTTGCTGATGACCTAATCTAGTTCCTCATTTGCTGTTTTATGCTAAAATTATCTTTCAGATAAGGTGTAAATATGGTATCTTACATGCTGCCTTAATATCTAAGTTCAATGACCTGTAAAACACCGGTGACTAAGCCATTGGACCAAGTTTAAAGAGAGAAAATTGTTACACAGGGACCAGCGACTGGAATATATCAGCTTAAATGACCCAAAACAGGATGATTAGAGGAAATGATAAACGGTGTGAAATAAATTTCTGCGAATTTAATAGGTCCTTACCTTTATGAAACTGTATAAATCTTACATTTAGGGCATTACTCATTTATTTGCACATTATTAACGTATAGCAAAGTATTTTGATAGCTGAGATGGATGTATCCTCTCAGAAATTTATACTTGTAAAACTGATATTCCGTTTGTTTGAACGCTATCGACCTCCAAGCCCCTTGTCGGAGTTAAACAAATTTGACACACATCAAATAGGCCCAATGGCCTTAAGAGACCCAATGTGGTCACATTTTTAAACGTTTTACTTTCATATGAAAATATATGAATTTGATGGAGAAATGTCATCATTTATTTGACTCACTCTGACTATAGTTTCCTATGAAAAGTGCTTCCTAGGAAAAGGTTCACCCAAGCCAAACAGAAAGAGCAGTGCAAAGCATAATAAATAACAAAGAAAAAATAGAATTTAGCACCAATTTTGGAACCTGACCGCAACGTTAACTAGAAAATTATTAGAGTGATCGCTATAAAAAAAACAAATACTTTCCATGATTCATTCATAAACCTATTATAATCATGAACAACCCGACAGAGACAGGGGTAATCTAACAACTCCAACAGAGACAATATTAGCTGGCTACTCTAAAAAGGGTGTTTAACTTT
Source organism: Ceriagrion tenellum (assembly GCA_963169105.1). NCBI lineage: Eukaryota > Metazoa > Arthropoda > Insecta > Odonata > Coenagrionidae > Ceriagrion > Ceriagrion tenellum. Next base: position 76,097,882 of record OY720643.1, read on the forward strand.
TTATTTAGTCAAAACGAAGGCCCGTACTTGGAATTTTTTTTGGCGTCAATAACAAAAAAACCCACCAACATTCACTTATTTAGTCTCGTTTACCATAGAAACAGTTGTAAGGACTTTTACTTTGGAATATTTCAAATAAATAAATAAATTTAAGCAAATTTTGTAACAAAAGGTGGAAGTAACATAATGAATTACAAAGGAAAAACACAGATGTGATAGCTACTTATCTTTCTAAAACTGTATAAAGCTGAATATGATGAAATAACTAATGTATATGCATAACTTATACCTATATCAAAGTGTTTTGCTAAGTAAGATAGACGTTTTAAGAAAATGGTTGTGAAAAGTAGCGGTAGTGAGATGATAGAGATGTTGCTTGGAGAGGATAGGTCAAGAGAAGAATCTTCGTAGGAGCGGGATTTGAAAAGGGTGGAAACTAGGTGAAACAGCCATCATTTAGACAAAGGTAGACGGAACTGAGTTGTGTGAAGAAGAATCTTGTTTCGAGTGGGACAATCGTTGAGGTAGATGGAGAGGGCACTTGCTATTGTAGCCAATGGTAAAAGACGTGGGCGTGGCCTGTCCACCATCTTCGTTAACCCCAATTTTCCTTTAATACTAACTATGACGCACTAATTCCGCAAGTTTTCAATGTTTTTTATCAATAAATAATATAAATCTGCCAGTTTTTACTTCTATAAAGGAAAGCAGCGCGTTTTGTTAATAACTGCTTCGAGCGTACGTATAGTGTCTCACAAATTTAGAGGGACCCTAGCGAGTGGGAGGCTACGCGCTAGGCTTAGGTTGCTTGATACATTCAGAACTGAAATTTTTCAGAGCGACACAGAGAATATTATCATGACTCCTCACTACGTCCCTAGGCCTGACAGGTGCGATAAAATAAGAGAGATACATTGCCGAAGAGATAGGTACAAAAACTCGTTCTTTTCGTGCACAGTAAGCGATCTCAATAAAGACTGATCTCCATTAAATACACTCCTATGATACATGTCAACATTTCGTTTCCCATAAACTTACATCTTTACACGGCTGGTGACCAAACACATCCTGCTAAACGCCATGCGGCGGCTCACAGGGTATTATGTAGATGTAGATTATCTTCCTGTAACAGTAACTATGAGTTGAACTGAAAATTGATCCTATAAGCAGTCCGTGGCGCAACTTTAACTTGATAGCCCTAAAACGTTAACTATAAATTATGAGAAATGTAAACGTTTCACGTAGATGAACACGTAATGTAAAAGGATTGAAATTTGTTTTCCTCGGCCGCGGGTTTTTCTTTAGAAGCTCTCCTCTCGTCCGCATCGAGAACCATCCTCAATTGAAATTTCTCCTCGAAGTATCATAAATGTCCATGAGGACTTTTATCTTGTGCAATTTGAACGAGAAAGCCTAGTCTTCTTCGTTCAGGGTCCGATCCCGAAAATTTGAGTGATGGAAGTGAATGCATAGTACTAAAACATTTTTAGCAAAAAATTGATGAAAAAATATTTTGTTGTCCAAATAAAAATGTTCTGCACTGAATGGTTATCAAATTAATTAGTTCAAAATTTACTGATTCTTCCAATGGGAGCACATATACTGGTGAATTGCGTTAAATTATAGATTGAGACTCAACTGAAATCTATTGAGAACCACTCTATAACCCTTATCAATGAAAATATAGCTGCAAAAAAATAAACTTAACCTCACCATTACGTTTGTAAAGTGTAAATGGTAGCTAGGAGGCTCATTAAAAAACTCATTTTTAAATAAGAATTAGAAATCTAAAGACAGTTAAATTAATTATTAAGTTAAATTTGTTATGAATGACATCAAAAGTACACTTTGAACATTACATTTTTCGGTGAACTTGGTGCTGTCCGTGTATCAAATAATACTAATCCATCTAATAAGCTTTTGGCATTCTAGGCAATTAAAAATTCCGCTGACTTTTATATTGTACATTTTGACTGTATTGAACAGTATAATTTATTTTAATGAGAAGACAATCTTCCTGCACGTGCAAAAAATGTTCATCTCCGCCTTGGTAATGTGTTTGCACCGTCGTGTGTTGCGTCCATCCATTTGTTTATGTAAACCTCTGAAGGGAGAGAGACCTCATCACTCCCTTCAGAAAATGCATCAAGAAGAGGGCAGGCGAGCCCGATCCTACGTGTTGGCCCTCCGCAATGTTGCCGAGCGATGTCACGCTTCAAGTTCCGCAGCAGGAAGCGAGCGCCATCCCTGAGGGTCCCGGACGGCGTGAGTTGCAATGAGTTGGTGGGGCGAAGCTTGCCTAACCTCGTGGTAACCACTGCGACCTGAGCTTTTGTGAACCAGCCTCTATCTCAAAGGATCGCTCAAACCTCATAGCTTTCCGCCGCCCTCCCACTCGTTAGCGTCCTGGGAGGTAATTTACTTCCTAAGCGTTACGGGCATGTAGAACACCCCATCTTTTTCCTACCTTCAGCTTAGCTAAACAATCTACCGTAATTCAGGTAAAAGCCTGTGTAAACATTATCTATAATGTAATGGAGTCATCTTTTGCAAACTACAATTCATCTTCTTGTTTGTTTTGAGCTTATAGCTGCTTCCTATTGTGAGTAAATTGCAGCTTACTTGGTCAAAATATAAATAGAAAAATTATTTAACACATGTACCTATTAGTTGTACATTACTTGTTGAAATATGAAATGATAATTTTAAAATTATGTTTTGAAAAAAAATGGATGGTGATAGTTATGATAAGATGGGAGGGCATGCATTACCAAAGGAGTTTGTATTTGAAGTACCTACTCATTCTCAGATATATAGGGTATGAATTTTATATGATTACAGAGTCGTGACATGAAAAAGTGTCTTTATAAAATTCACGCATGCTTGGCGGTGTTGTAACATTGCATATTAAGGTTATGAGGGATAAAGTTACAGTCTGTTATTTTTTAGAGCAGCAAAATATATCTTCTTTCAAAGTTCAGGTTGTTTTTTAAAGTTCGGCGTAATCATGTATTTCAATTTTCAAAGATGAAAATAAACCACTATAAGGTGATCTTTTACGTAAAAATTCATTTAGATTGGAGGCAAGACACTGTATGGTGACATTATGCAACTGATATTTCGTCTTGGGGGTTTTAATATATATTTGTATATAAATACTAATAATTATAAGATTTTATTATGTTTCACCCATTTGGCTGAGTGATTCCTTGTAAAAGAATTTTTTCACTTCCCGATGGCGAGCGTAGACCTGAAATATGACAATATTTATGGAGGCAATACTGTAGTCGATTGAGATAAAGTCGATAGTTGTAAACTAAATGTCCGATACATTTTTTATTCAAGTGGTGTTTAAGTAGGAATTTCAAAATTACACCGAGAATATTATGGTGACGCCTTGATAATCTCTAGGTCTTACAGAAGCGATGAAATAAGAGAGATACATGTCCGAACAGATAGGTACAAAAACTCGTTCTTTTCCGCGCATAATAAGCGACCACAATGAAAACTGACCTCCACTTAAAACACTCCAATAATACACTTCACCATTTTACCTCCCAAAATCTTATCCCTTACATCATTACACAGCTGGTGTCCTTTCTTCCCCTACCACACGCCCATGCGGCGACCTAAAGGGTAGTATGTAGATCTAGAAGTTTTTTTAAAAGAACATTTTTATGAGGGTGAAATCTTGCAATTGAAATTTAGTCTACTTCCCGATGACATAGAGCTCTGAATGTTTACCCACACATCCTTTTCCGGTGGAGAATTAGTAATCATGTAATAGTGACATTGAATACCTAACTAGGCGTTTATCTTCGACAGATAAACTATCGATTAAGTCACCTCTCCTCAACCTCGAAAGAGTCGTTCTCCATTTTTGCTCTGGTACACGGTCTGACCCGTACAAAGATCCGCTCATCCGCATAAAAAATGGCGTAGCTTTATTGAAACTGTGTGAAATATATATCTGGGAAAACAAATAAATAATTTACAAGCAGTAGGATTGAAAATGAAGTGATTATAAAGTGGAGAGTAAAGCTGAAATAATAAGAATATCTAGGGTTGATGAATTTTGATGTTGATTAACACTGAAAATGAAGTTTGTGCGTCAATATTTTTAGATGATGAATTTAGACTATTTAAACTATTTGCCAATAGTACAAAGTAAAAGCGTTGAAAAAAGATCGAGATCAGTTATTTACTATTACGAAGAAAATAAATAGTGTGTGGATTTATTGATAAGTATTTTATTCGTTCACTTCATGCTTTTTTAGCGACGAAAAATATCATTTTCGCATGCGTTTTTCAAACTAGGTGATATTCCGTTGCAAAAAGTTGTCTTACACTTGATTTTTGTCCATCAGTTTTTTCTCTCACTTTCTGGCTAAGTTGCTGATTAAAAAAAGTCATGTCAGTGTATTTTGGAGCCCTCAGATGTCAACATATGTTAGAAGATTTAGCTATATTTTTGTGGATTATTCTAATGTTACCTCAACTATATATTTTTTACATTTCATTCCGTCATTACCACCAACCAGAAACAATGCCGCTGTATATAGTGTCCTTTGGTACAGCTTTCTTCTAATGAAAAGCTATCCATTTAAATAATGTGTCTCTAATACACCTCTGCCTTGTGACAATTCAAAAGATCTATCCTTGTATAGTTTATCTTACAAACAAGTCAAGGGAAGTGTAACATTTAACGTTCCGTCTCCTGAGTTTCTCTTAACAATCTTGCTTTCCCGGTTGGCGTGATCATTCTCCACAATACCGGCCCGATCACAAAGCGTGCTCCAAAGTGCTACCTGTCATGCTTCACCAATATGTTTCAAATTTGCCCTTTGTACTTCAAAGTCGAGACTTTCAGGTGATAAGGACAGGGAGTTTATGCACCACTTCATTCAATTTTAGGTCAGTAGGTCCCTTTGTTAGAGGATAAAGGTCCATGGTATACAGTTAGATTTCAATATCTAAAATGAATGCCGAACTTTTTCAGTGATTCAGAACTGCTCTCTCTCCAGTCCAGTATTTATTTCCAAGAATTCATACACGTTGTTAATTATCATAATACTTTATAAGATCGCAGTGTTAAAACTCTACTCTCCAAAGGTTTCTCAATTACAGACACAGCCCTTTTAACAGAGTATCCATTACGTGGATAACGCTTTTACCCTTTGAAAACATTGAAAACGTAAATTAATGAATAAAAATTTGTTTAAATAAGAAAACTTTTTTATTTTTTCTTATGGAGCCACATTTTAAGCTACTCTTTTTATTAAAAAGTCTCTTTTAAGAAAAGTGAAAAGTTTGCCCTTTTTCTACCCAACTGGAGAAAATATTTTGATGATACCGATGAAATAATAAGTAAGCCGTATACTCAAATATAGTGACGTCTCATGTATTTAGAATTGTATCAAGATAAGCTGAAATTTTTTTACTCAGATTCAGTTAAATATTTGGTATAAGTTAAGTGAGATCTATGTTTAAAAGTTGCTATTTGTGTCGAGTTGGTTCAGACATTGTTAAGCAAAGAGAGATATCATCTTCTAGTCTAAATTGTGTCATTTTGGCTGATCATACTGTCGTGTCCCGACTCGTGCCCCCACCCTATCCACCCGGATCTATACCCGGATTCATTTTCATTTCGTCCTCCATCGCTTAGGCGTGGCTGCCTTTTCCTTTTTTGGCCTTCTCTCTTGGGCGGTGATTTTCCATCCACCACCCGAGGCGTGAGATGATGACTCCACGGGATGTGGAGTCTCCTGTTTGCTTGTTATTTTCCATAGTCTCGAGGTTATAACATTCCGTCACGAGGTTAATGCGTGACTCTCCCACATCCGCTTACGAAGTCCACTATACCTAAGCTCGAGCGGCCTTTCCACTTCAAAGAAACCGCCCAAGCTAAGTCATCCTGTTTTTCATCTCGCTTATCTATATAAGGTCATCAGCTAAGCATTTCGAAAATACGTGACGAAGGCAGTAAGACGCAATTCGAAGCAGGGCGGGGCCGAAACCTAGCTTGGAGGGAGAGGGAAGCTTATCCGGTATGAACCATATAAAAACCCCAGATTTCGTTCACTCGGGGCTCTTAATTGTCTCGACGGAGGAACCTGTGTCAGTCGTCGGTTCGACCAGAAGCCTCACGACTCTCTCGCCGCCAACGCCTGGGGAACCGCTGCCGGACAGTACAACGGCCGAATAGCGCACCCGTCTTCGGAGACATCTCCTCCAGACCAGCCATCGAGAGACTGTCTGCTGAACAGCCTAGAACTACCCTGCGAGATGTAAGATTACTCATTTTTCTAAGATGCTGAATAAATACCATCTTACCAGAATCTCTCCATGTTTTATTGAATCCTGTTAAGCCACCTTTCAATCTTCGATCCGTTTGAGTTACGCACCCCCAATGTTTTCTCAACGGGAACATGACAATACTTCAATATAGGTTGATCATATATAGTTTTACCCGGGCAAGGATAAAACACATTTATTTTAATTACGTGATGAAAAATGGGGATATAAGCACTTTGGATTGCCTGAGTGATGTTAGAATAAATCAGTTTCAACGTTATTCTACTGTTAACTTAGTAGATTGGCATCGCATAGGGTACGAGATCGAATTTAAACCCGGGAAATGTTTCTCATTTTTGTTATTGCAGTCTTTGTTTTATCATTGGTTGAGCTTTGGTCTTTGGTTAAACGGTGCAAATTGACTATTGACCTTCGGAAATATTCCAGTTCATTTTTGCTTTGATGTATCCAAGGATATACTTTTGTGACTTTTAAACCAATATTATAATGGTTTAGAATGCTTATATGAGATGTTCAAATTGAAGGTAAGCCAAACATGGTATCTGGCAACTAAACATACATTATATTACATTTATGCGAGAATTACTATCATAACGCAGGTCAAAGCTTAGGTTAAACCTTTTAAGTAAATTCGAAACCGATTTGTTCACAGATGACATTAGATATATATTGAGAACCCCTGCGTAGTATGCTATCAGATTAAAAAGATTTAAGGGATAGATTGTCGTACCAATAGATTTAAAATGTCATTTTTCCCGCGTACTATAAGAGAGAACGATGGGCAGAGTAGCAAAGGGATAGGTAGGTGAAATATAGTTAGAGTAGTCTGTAGTGCATGATGCATGTAATAACAACCAATAATCTCTTTTTTATTATGTAGATACTAACCATCTTGCTGCATGTGACCCTTTTATCTAGTATATCTCCCTAAAATCTTAAATATCCTACTTGCATGGCAATAGTGCATGTTTGGTGATCTTCACCCCCTACCACACACCCTCGCGGTGGCTCGCAGGGTATTACGTAGATGTAATTGTTTTTCTGCACCATCCAATATTACTGGAAATATAATAACGTAATATCAGTAAGGACCATAATAATACCCTTCTTATCTCCTAAAACTAGTAGAATTATGAGTATATGATTTGGTTTTGTTTCATGATTTGGCGCAAAAATATTATCTCTAATTATGGAAAAGTAATGTTGAGTGACAAGTTTTACCATTAAATAAGATGATATTGTGTTTATGAATACATTTTGATTAAAATACTCCATTAAATAACCTGGTTTCAAAATTGAAACTTTAAGAATAGATATGGCACATTTTACTACGAATTAAATATTCATTTAAATGACTTTCGAGATTATATTTGCTGGCTATGGAATACCGATACTGGCAATGAGTTACTCGCAAACGCACACAAATGTGAAGGAGAGAACACCGCACAATGTTCAATGTTTCACCCATAACTCTGCACTCCTGAATATCTTTTACCTTTCGAACCAAGAAAAAATTCACAGGGCAGAAATGATTTTTCCTTTATGAAATTTCGCAACCATTTAAACTTTTAGAAGCCCTGCATACATTATAAGGTAAATCCTATTTAGGAGTAACATAGCTTGGTCTTGATCACTACCTGTCAAAAACTATGAATTCAATATAGCATATGCATTACTGGTGTTTTTCTTTCACCATCTGATTAGAATAAACTTCCATGAACATACAAATAATAATTTTTAGTGAAAATCAATATGGCCCGTATTTGGTTCCCCATCCATAGCTTAGCCGATGTACCCAGCAAAGTTTATTCTCGAATTTACCTCATCTTCTATTGCAAAGCATACCATTCTGATGACATGATTGGCAAAGTAGTCTGTTTACGTAAAATTTTATGCTTGCGGAAATGCCTTTTCATGGAAAATATTTGGTATGTTTTTTAAGTAACAAATTTGACGTAATGTCTTTGAACTTTAAGAGATAATTGTCAAATGGATCACTATTTTTTATTCATTTCATTCATTTAAAAATTACGACTCTATTTTTTAGGGGTTACATTTTAACAGTGAAAAAGCGCAGATTGTAAGTGGTTAATTTCCTTCAAATCTCGTCGCATGTTTATTTATATTGTACATATGATGCTCATTGATTTCGTTTGAAAAAAATTTATACTTGATTGGAAGTACACTTATGGTGCTTTTTCCACCACCTCCGCTTTTTTTCGATTTGGCGTTTCAGCTCCTGACTTTTCTCCTGCCTCAGCTCCCGATGAAGTAGCCTCCAGTGGCCTCACACAGTGGGAGGGGTCCTAACACATTGCATGCAACGCACTTTCACTTCAAGGCGAGATCAAGGGGGTTGGCTGGACGGTCGCGGAATTAAAGACCCCCCCTTATTCTCCTTCCAACTCCTTTCCAGATCCTTTTATACCCCCATACGCCCCTTGCTGCCGACGCCCCAGCCGCCTGCAATCAATCCAATTTCGAAAAGTTCTCCACAGCGGTGATCGCTAACTCCCGAAGCCTTCCCTTCCATATATGTCCCACTCTCTCCAACATTCCCTTCCCCATACGCCCAAGCCTTAAGATCCTGAAAGTCTTTCCCCAACCTCTCAGGCTAACATTCCTCAACCTCCTCCAACCTACCTCATCCTACTCTTCTTCTTTTTCGAACTACTTTCCCCTTCCTCTCCTCTCCACCGTTTTCCCACAATCCCCAAACGAATCCCTCTTTTTCTTTTTTTTTCTCCTTCTCTTCTCTCTCTCTCTGTCATTCCCATCCCACCGCAGCATATTCATTCCATTGGTTCCCCGACCCTCGCGAGGAAAACCCTTACTACCCTCGCCATACTTTCCCCGACCGTTCGGTAGAAGAACGTGCTCCCCATATCGGGTCGGGGTGTTTCCGCACGGAAGGAGAGTTTCCCTTCCCTCTTCCTTGACCTGTCTTCCCAACCTCTTTACCCAATCTCTCCCACGCTATTGCGTTGCAATACATCGATACATTGCGGTCGATTTTTTTTGGTGGGGCATCGTTGCCATGAGTCAGGAGTATGGGAAGTCAAGCGATTTGCGATATCACGTTATAGATTGTGCCTTGTGACGTGCAATAGATGACCTGAAGCCAACTCTTCGGTGTGCGGCTAAGAATCAACTGTCCCCACATGTGCTGATCATGACGAAAATACCTATTCTAACGATTGAAAAATAGTTGATGTTCTTGGTTAAGAAATAATAATATATACTTGCCGTTAAATTGAATTAAACAGTAATTATTAAAGGAGACGTATTTTACGTTGACTTGGCAGACCTGATACTTTTACGTTTGAATGTTTAATAAAAATACGTATTCCGATGAAAATTTAACTAAAATATAGGTATTTCTCCATTACTGTACTTATTTATGGCCATCTTGTTTTAAAGTCCACAGATGCGATAATTTATTTCCTTCTGAAGATGTTATGAGTGAACCGCTTTCATTGGTAGTCTTCTATTTCAATATTTCGCTCAAAATATAACGTGCTGTATTTTGTGTAAGTTTAAAAATAACTTTTTACATCGTAATAATAGCATGCACGCCTTATTTTTCTTAAGGATGGGCTAAATTTTTTTGTTAGCTATATTTGACTTATTCGGTGAGCGGGCCGGATGGAGCAGCACTCTTCTACCATTATGCAGCATAATTGTTAATTAATATTAATTATACTTGGAAGAGGTATATAATGCTATATCTCATACCTCTTGATAAGATGTTGGTGTTCGGCCTCTTCAACAGCGTGATTCTATCTCTTCCGGTTTTTCATTGATATCCATGTAGCTTATATCAGACTTCACTTGGTCTTTCCAGCGTTTGGTCAGTGCTTACCGTTGTCCTTCCTTTCCAGGCTTTTTTTTCAAGACTCCTTTTCTATGCTTATGTCTGTTTGACTACTGGGTGTTTTGCGGCCCAAGTTATGATTTTCAAGTCTTCGTTACCCAGGTTAATAACTTAAGAACCATAAAATATCAGTACTTTACTTATCGTTACGTCTGGAATGAAGAATGTAGTTATAGCCATATATATTAGATAAACTTAATAATAGCTTATAGATATTTACCACAAACCTCTGATTCTCACTGCCTATTTCTATGCGTGAATTCTGACATGTTTACCATTGTATTGGCCGCGAGGTGTTGCAATTAATCGTTCCTGAATATGGAACAGCATGTGATGTTATATGCCACGACATGACATTTAAACGTGTTATCAAGCGATATTATTACCGTCATGCGGTTTCTATACTCTGTTAATAAACAATAGAATCCTTTTTTCTCTCCCCTGTACATATTATCGGCGTAAGAGTGACTTTAGATAACAAGATACGTCGTATTGTATTGCACCTGCACGTTATAATTGCTATCTTGCGATTTCTATTCTTGTCCATTGAGCTGCAATTTCCTTTTCTCTCTACCCTTCTGCTGAACGTCCTTCTGAAAGTGGCCTTAGTCATCAAGATACGATATACCTATCGTATTTAACAGTCAGGGTTATTACAGTCATGTCGCATTGCATGAAATTTTTCATCAAACTTCGATTCCCCATTTATTTCTTCCTTGTCTACTGAGTGTACATCAAAATATAAAGTCACGACGTGACGTATTTTACACCACGATATTTTCATCATCATATGACTGCTCATCAAACTGCGATTCTCCTTTTTCCTCCTCCCTGTTTACTGATAGTTTAAGTGTGCTTCAAGATATTAAGTCATGTCGTATCATATTTTACACTATGATATTTTTATTATCATAAAATTGTTCATCAAAATGCCAGTCTTCTTTTTTCTTTCTCCCTGTCTACTGACAGAATAAGTGTGCTTTAGGATATTAAGCCACGATGTATCGTCTTTTACACAACGATGTTGCTATTATCATAAAGTTGTTCATCAAAATTTGATGCCCTTTTTTCCTTCTCCCTATCTAAAGACAGTGTAAAAGTGCTTCAAGAGAGTGACGACGTAATTTTTCTTACACCACGATATTTTTATCACCATAAAATCGCTCATCAAACTGCGATTCTCCTTTTTTCTTCAACCTTGTCTGCTGATAGTGTGAGTGTGCTTTAAGAGTGTGATGACCTATCGTCTTTTATGCTACGATAATTTTATCATCATAATATCATTCATCATAGAACAATTCTCCCTTTTCTTCCTCCCCGTCCACTGACAGTGTTAGTGTACTTCCAGATATTAAGTCGCGGCGTGGGTATCGTCTTTTACGCAACGATATTTTATCATCTTGCGATTCCTAAACACTTTCATCGACCAGCGCTTTCCTTTCCTCCCTCTCCTACCCACCTACTCTCAACCTGTGCGTGCCTTCTGGCAGATTGGGGGGCGAACGGGGGTTTTGCGGGCGCCTAAGCGCCTCAAGGTGTGCAGCCCACGTGTGGCCCCTAGGGGGAAAGAAGAAGACGTGAAGCCGAGGGGGTGGCAGGCGGTTTTGGTTCGTGGCGAGAGAGAGCTTCTAGGAAGCATTTATGTCGGCTGTTGGAGGAGGGATGGTGTTGGAGAAGAGGCGAGGATATAGGAGGAGGGCTGGAAGAAGAACCTTTCGAAGTCGTTAGGGCAGTGTGGAGGAGTTTGGGGGGGGGGGCGGCTTGGGGTGGGTCGTCCTGTATACGGGGGTGGTTGCCTCCGGGCGGCCACGGGAGAAAGTTATGGCGCGCCTGCGGGGTTGGAGAAGGGGAAGGTTTTTGGGGGGCGGGGGGTGGAATCAGCCCCCCTTTCCTCCACCTTATCTCTTCGTCGGGAGGGAGTGATATTGGGGAACACCCCTGGGATGTTGGGGTGGTTTTGCTGGGGGCGGTAAGGGTTGAAACGTGTGGGGTGGCAAACGGACGGAGAGAAAAAATAAATTTCCCGATTGGCGAGGTATTTAGCAAACTCATCCAACTAGTCGGTGGGTTCATAATTACGTGGGTACTTGAGTGAATTTAATTGGATGGGGGATGGTTAGGTTTCGGGTTACCGGACTGGCTTCCGGGGGGTATCATGAATGGACGATGTCCATTACCAAGAAATTGGTATATATATTTCTCCGTCGCTGACTTGCCTGCGGGCAATATGAGATAAGCGTGTATGAGTCGCCGACTGAACTGTAAACTGTTACCTTAAGACTGGTTTGTAACACACTCGGAGCTATTCAGGCCACCTGATGAGTTCCGGAAAAAGCAAAGTCACTTCAGATTTTCTGGGCGGAGTGGCAGGATATTTTTGCTTCAGTTTCTGCTCGGCGTACAAAACGCTAATTATGGACTTCATTCCTTTTGCTGTAAAACATTATTACTTAATTTCTCTTTTTCCTCTCCACAATTAAGTGGCCACCCACACAAAGGAAAGCTGCGCAGTTGGTTTATAACTGCTACGAGCGAACATGTGGTGTTTCACAGCATTTAGAGGAAATAATTTGGGAGCCACGAATCAAGACTCGAAGGATACACGCCCGGCTTAGGTTGCGTGAGAAATTCGGATCAATTTGATTCAAAGCGAAAGAGGATATTATTTTGACACCACATAAAATTCTAGGTTCGACAGATACGATAACATAAGAGAGATACATTGCCAAACAGATAAGTACAAGATTAGTTCTTTCCAAGTACAATAAGTGACCGTAATAAAAACTGAGTTCTACTCAAAACACAGCTTTGATACAATTTTCCACTTCATATCCCAAAGCGTCATTCCTCCTACCTTAGCATGACTGGTGTTCTTACACCCCAAGCCACATGCCTATTTGGTGGCTCCCAGGACAGTATGTAGATATGGATCAATTTCTTAATTAGGAAATTCCAACCAAAGTAGGGTCCACTTATTAGGTGTATTTTTTCTATGTATTATTTAGATATCGTTTAAAGATACTGTTTCCGACCAATACCGATGTTTTGGCATCCCGAATGTAGGGAATCTTTGATAAAAACACTACGCAACCGTTTCTAATATGCAGCGCAATTATTTGGCCCTAAATTTTTTTTGTAATATATTAGCATAAATTTGATGGAAGCGGCAGTACACATAATGTTTCATTTTTCTCACATCAAATGCTTATATTTAATTTATCTGATCTGCAGAACAAGATTTTGAGTCAATATAGTCAAAATTTGAGGCAATTGATGTTGTATATGTTGCTATGAGCTAGAATAGAAAGAAATGTGAGCTCAATTCCAGGCTGCTTTATTTCCCATAATTTTCATTTTACTTCCCGTAATTTTCAAAGCCGTGATGAAGTGAATAAAGATATTTTAGCTTTTAGCTGCTTTAATGTTGGACTTGAGTCAAAGCAAACTAGCAAAACCAAGTTTAGCAGTTAATAAAGGACCTTCATGTATACGTATGTCATTACCCAGCACAGAGAGTATTCTATTTACAATGGCTTGGCTGTTCTAGTTACTGGCCCTATTTATGCTCATTATTTAAGTATTTTAGCAATTTCTTTTGGAATCACGGTACTTCTAATTTCTACCTGAAATATACATTAATTTCAATTTTTCGATGGACAAACCAGATGAATAAGGAAAGCTAGAGGGGAAGATTTTTACTTAAATTCATATTAGTAAAATTGAACATTATATGCTTGAAATGGAGGAAGCCAATGAAATTTTGTTAATAAATAAGATAAAAACTCATTGGAAATTGATAAAAAAATTACGACTTACAAGTTTGTGATGGCATGATGTGAACTTCGTTTTTCTTACCATATCTGAAGTGAAAACAATTTTAATACTGTGGCTAATAGAGACAAAAATGAGACCTTCTTTACCTCCCACAAAAGTGATCGTAATTACTTATCGTTTTGGAGCAAAATTTAACTTTTATGAGAAGTAATAGAATATATATGCGTGTGGGTGAAGATGCATGCCTTTTTATTCCTCTATGTTACTGGCAAGGAGTATGTGTATATCACTCATGGTGTAGTGTGTGCCATCTCTTCAAAATGCTCAAGTTTAAATTTATGCTAACTTGGCACTTTTAGACTAGCCCTTGGCTTTGGAGAACTAGGAAGTTATGTACTATTTCTATCATCTGCAATTTGCTTCACATTTTATTGTTCTTTGTATTCATCTTATGAGCTTCAGTAGTTGAAGATGGACTTGGGTTAATCAACAATTTTCTTCACTTCCGGCAATAGCTCAGATAAGTAAAGCAAGTATCAAAGTGGCTGTAATATTCATTATCAAAGTCTAAGCTGGATATCAATAATCATGAGCAACACCGTGGTCGGGAGTAAATAAGCATGAAATAAAAGAAGTACAAATTTATTCAGTTTATTTTAACAATTCCATACATTTTAGCCGAAAACATATGTTGTTATCATGAGTCTGTGTTTGAATGTAAGAAATCGAAAATGATACGTAAGGTAATATTGAACCATCTGTGTTTCTATTAGAGATTTATTCCAAATATTTGATGGAATGGAGAGAGTAAATCCAATGAAAGCGTTAATGTGGATGTGTGAGTGCAAAAGCCGTTGATTTTTTTCAAGTAAAGAATGTAAAAGTAAAGCGAGGCGCTATATTTTTCGGTGGTAGTCGATAACCTCTGTTTGTCAGGCTGCCAAATTTAAGCTGATTAAAGGGGATGGGTTCCAAAAACACCAGAGTCAATGGATAACATAATTGTCGATAAACGGGGAACTGTAACATGAGTCATAAATCAACAGGAGGCATTATTTGTCGCGATAAATTATCGACTCGTGATTACGAAAGGGGAATTGGATAAAGGAAACCTGTTTAGTGAGCAGGAGGAAAGGGCGGAAATGAGGAATGGCTGGTAATATTGGACGCGATAGGGGAAAGGCACGAGGAATGCATACTCAAGGACGCTCTTTTATGGGGCAATTTGTTGGATACATATCGCTCAGCCGTCCGCGAAGGTTAGCCCTGGATGCTTTTCAGGGCCGTGAGTGGTACTTCAGAGGTCGTTTACGTTATCTCGTCGCCAGGGGCCATCCACAGGTCCCTCATTGTTTGGAAAATAATATGGTTAGTGCTGGACTCACGTATCGTCATCCCGAAGGGTGAAATATTTGTCACATATTTACCTCCTTGCTATATCGGCCGATTTACTCTACTCCACATTTCTAACAAGTTATTGAATCAGCATGAAATATTTTTAAATCCTCAAGTGATCTCTGTGAACTCAAGACTGATATTGGATCTTTCGGTAATTTCTGGTGTACCAAATAACTTCTAGGCATATTATCAGATTAAAAGTCAAGATCATAGCTACTTGCATGATTTTTATCATGAGTAATCTCAGCTACTGTTTTGATTTTTGCACTGCAAGATAAAAAACTGAATAAACTCTATATTAAGTATGTTTTTCATTCAAGCAGATTTGATAACATGTTGTGAGAATGCAATCATGGCGTTCATTCTCTGCAAGTTCCACTTTACTGATCTGTTTCTATTTCTAAAACTAATTCTAAAAGTTAAGCAATTTTTTTCCTTAGTTATTTATCTTTAGCCTTAATAGCAAAGACTTTTAGAAAGTAATAAAATACTCCATTGGTTGAATGGTTGACCTTTTTCACTGTGTTTATGTATACTCCACTGTTTGTAAGTAATTGTATAAGTCTTCCTCATCGAGGAATGCCCGAGTTTTCCGTATTTTTTTATTTGTAAGGTAATGCTCAATATAACTGGTACCACCATGCCTTCCGTACTTTTTCTTTTCATGTTTTCCGTAGTGTAGGTTATCAATCACCATAAGTGATTTCAAAAATTGATCGTACATAGTTTGTTGAAGCCACTTTGCGGCTAAACTTCAAAATAATGGAATATAATAGTAACTTGTTTAGAGGAAAAACTAGTTCTGACCTTCCTAATTCTAATGCAGGTTGATTACGAAGAAATTCGTCAATGTTTCCTGTTTTTCTGAAAAATGGTGTGGGTAGTGGAAACATTAAATGCATTTTTGTCCGTCAATTAGCTTCACCAAAAACAGATGATCTATGTAAAAGAGGAATTTTTATGTAAAAAGATAAATATTTGTTGCGCCTTAGAATTAAATCATGAACGAAGCCCCTAAGACCAAGATAAAAAGTTAAATATATATCTTGACTATTATTTTACAAACTTCTATACTTTTTGAATTCCACAATTAAGGTAGCTCAGTTTGTAGAGCAACAAATGAAAAACCAGCAAACAGAAAAATTTGCATTTTAAATGCACGTTATGCATTAGTTATGGGCTTAATGCAAAGATATACATATTGCTACATAAATAATACATACATTTGGTGATTGAATCCTTTGTTAACAATATTATCATGATTTATATAAAAGGGTAACAAATTTAAAGCTTCCGTTATCCAATAAATTCATATTTACAGAAAAAAACAGATTTGTCGACATAATTTCAAATTTTTTGCAAAAATAAGATTTATATGGCATGCACTCGATGAACTTTTTACTTTCTTGAAAGTCATTTTCGATTAACCGAGTTGTAATTGCTTTCTCTATTACCACGTTGACATGTTCATAATTGTGTAACTTCCTTTAAAGGTCATAACTTTTGGCTGTGCACTTATAAATTCAAATGAAATTACTTGAATTACTAATGCAGTACCTTTGTACCTGTATCTGGCTCGTGAAAAAGGATTGAAAATTGTTGAAAATATACATTTCTTGAATCTTAAGCGTGATGTTCGCTACAAATGGATTTGATTTAGAGCGTGTTGCTTCAAGTCGTTAAATAGATATTTTAACTATTGCTAGCGTTGTGTCATGTAATATATTATTTGTTTCCTAACGCGCTTTTATATATCCAGAGGTCAATGGGTTTCATTGCATCACAACAGATTCACAGATTCTTTTCTTTCTAATGATTGATTGGACGAATGAAATTTTGACAACTATTTGTGGTTATTTAGTGCGTTAAATGTCTTCACTGTCAATATTAACTTACTTAGTATTTTCTCTCTATTGTTATTTCTTCACATCAGAACTTTAAGCGTGGCCTACTGCCAGGAATTAAAACAAATTACATTGATCATTATAACTAACCGTAAAATATTATCTATTGAAGTATTTTAAAAATATAGTTTTGTCTACTAATATGAACTAATTATAAAAATTTAATATTTAATTACGGTGGCGGTCGTCTTATATTTGATTATAAAAAGTCGAATGTTGCGTAAAGGCATATGAGTGCTGTTTTATTCTCATGAGTGAGTTATGTCGCAAAATAAATTTAAAGTATTCAAAATTAGCTATCTTTATTACAATGATTGGCTAAGCCCAGCTCTCCATTCCAGCATATTTACAACTACCGCTTATTACGTGAGTAATCATTAACTTTAGCGTCTATAGTTTGCCTGACGGTATAGGTATACATCAAATCTTAGTCTACAGTTTTAACTATTTCCATTCGTTACTCCCTAAAAAATTTCTGCAATAGGTTTTTGTGTCGGTGAGTAAGCTCGATATGCTTTTACGGAAAGTATTGAAGCTAAGAATCAATAATGAGTGTTAACATAAGCGTGGAACAATTCTTATATTGTACGAATGCTTATGCAGGTATCAAGGAAGAAAATGACAAAGAATGAGCTTGGACTATTCAATGTGTATAGCATCAGAGAAGAAATTAATCGGGAGAATTAATATTTCGTAGAGGGAAAAAATGAAGAATGCAAGGCTAAATGTATAAAATGACATTAAAGGTGGTAAATATCTATCCTAATTACACAACCATTTAAATTACCCAGAGATCATCAATAATTGGTGCGGTCATTCTTATTGAAAGTCCTTGAATTTAATTAAATAATATGTACAAGAGATATGAACTTGCTTTATCGCAGGCCAATAAAACATTGCATATTTGGATGATAAAAAGGTCTCTGTTGAAATTTATTTGCGAACTAATTTGTTTGCGTGAAAACATTTCGATTTTTATGCGTCATTCCCAACAGACTGACTCTTTTCATCCTCTGGTAGTCTCTGCCTGTGGAAGACGTCAATGTGCGTTTTATTTTGTTAAATTAACTTTGTGAAAATTACAACAGGCTCCTTGATTTCTGTCATATACTCCCTGTACTTCCCACCTGAAAACTTTTAGTGTACTTTATGATCATTCCTTTATGACAAGAATTTTATTATAAGGTAGGCACTTACAGAACTTCTTTCAATAAAGTTATTTTTACAGCCCAGGTTGATATTTGATAAAAAGAACCAAGTTTTATCAATTTTGTTGACCTATCGGAATACATAAGGTAAATTAACATCGCACGTGTATATCCTCTGACTATTGGAAAATGTAAAAAAAACCAATGTAAGGCTAGGCCGACCTGCAAAATATATTATGCATTTCTTAAAGAAATAATTAAAGAGACACCTTCATATAATTGAGAGGTATCTCAAAAGGGAACCTTGTGAAGCGTGGTCATTCGAAGGTTGAAAGTGTATTCACAGAAATACAAACAGAGCGTTCCTTTTTGGTAATACGAAAATCTAAGGACAAGAATATTTCTGGTTAGCAAAGAAAATAGTTTTTTATTTAACAATTCAAATAGAATGCCGTATTCTTGCATTTCCTATTCACTTCTCTTACACCCCCGTTTTACTTAAGAGGGTATGAGCAATTTTTGATTATGTACATATTTTCGTAAAACTTTGCACACCGATATGGCTAATTGGCAATTTAATGCATCTTTAACACATAGGCATTTGGTAATTGATACAAATTTCGAAATAATTTGATAAAATGTAAACCAACTTCTTCTTAACACGAAAACATATTTTTAATGCCGTATCATATCTTCTAATAACTATCAAGATGTCATGCCTAATGCACGTATTTGCATAAGGTTTTCACTATAATTTGGATTCTTCACAATAAATGTTGGGTCGGTTTTTTCCGATGGGAATACTTATTCCTATAGGAGAAAACTCATCAATCTCTGACGGCATCATACACAAATACCTTGATACACAGGTGTCTGCTTTTTTTTCGAAAGAGTCACATTCCACAATCCAGTCCAAGCCCTCAGAGTTGAACTTCAACCATTGCCCATGAGGGGAGCTCATGCATGAAATGCTACGGGTATTAAATATTACCTCTACAACCTAACAGGATTTATCTTTTTATAAAAGGAAGAATGGGCAAAATTCTGGAAGGAAATCGTTCCGAGATTTCCTTCCAGGCTTACTCATAGTTTGCACCTTCTCGGCTTCCTTACCTTCTGTAATAATTAGCTACGATGTTGACTGTCTCACATTTGAAATTCCAAACATTTGGCTGTGTTTGGAAACCGAGTCTAGGAAGCCGTGTTTCCCTCATATTTTTTTATAATTCCTAAGCTTCTATTTGTTGTTTAACTTTTTTAATTCCTCATATATAGCCCTGTACGCATGGATTTCATGGATATATCATCAACTTCAGGTATTGCATTCATTTGAAACATTAGGTAATGATAAATTTTTCATCGTTTATTCACCGTCGTTTGCAACCTTACCCAAGGTATTTATGAACGCATACTTCATGGCCACAGCAAAGAATTTATCTCGAATGAAGGACATCATTATACTAAGTGACATTATAATCAACTTATTTAAGCCTTATTTGTCCTGATCCTAATATTTGAAGATTTTTTTTGTTTTCCCTTGTTATTTCATAGTGTGTTTTCTGTCTTAAGTAATATTACTTGTACCTTAAAGTTATTAGAATACACAGCGTTCACAGATGATTACACTTGGTTACAAGCATCAAGTGAATGGAATTTATGCTCTAAATTTGCACTTTGTTTTATGATAAATGTGTATAAAAATAGTACATTGATAGATAAATGTGTTTCTGAACTGAAAGAGTATCAATACAAGTCTCTTGTTTATGGATTAACAACTACTAACACCGTAACTAGAACATCAGCCTTACATGTGAAATCACGGCAAGGCTATAAGCAAAGGTAGACATTATTACTGTAAAACGTCTAAAGTCGGAATGAAAATGCCGCATACTGTCCACAAGAAACTCTTTTTTTCTCGATTTAAACGTATAAGGCACTGATGAAGTAGGTACATGATTTTTTGTTCAAGCAAAGAAAATAACTCGTAAGTGCTCACATTTTGTCGATTATGTGTTTCGAGTCGTGATTTTTCTTGCATTCCCGACACATTTCTCTCACTTTATTCAACAACGAGAGAAGGGGTAAAGTCCTAAAAATGGCTGAGAAGAAACTTCTGTTAATTCCTGGAAACACTGACCGTTTGTATGGGTTGAACACGGATACCGTTTTCTCTGCAAGACAAGGAAATATGTAGGATAGGCCTTAGTTTCCTCCCAAATAACTCCATTCGCCCATCCACTCCAAGTTTCATACAGCAATTGTGCCACGTAAAAAAAAGTTTTCTCAGATTTTCTATCCTCTATTCGGAGACTGTATATTTCTCTATAGCCAAACAAACGACTTTCAATTTCTTGCGAATGAAAAAGGTTGACAACTGCAGTAAATGCAAATAAAAAATTTACTCATATTTTTTGTTACTTTTCCCTTCACAAGGGTAAAAAACAATATTTTTTGAAAGTTTCATACCCAAATCTTATGTCTCAGCCATTCTAACAGTGGTACTTCATGGTGGGTTCTTCTATTATCAAATGTCATACCTGAATGGAGTTACATCAATTAAACACAACTGAGAGTAGACACTCAAATGTTGGCATCATGGGTGTTAAATCTTATCATCCGACTGCTATATAATTGGATTCTCTGAAAGTTAGCAATGCTTATGGACTGTGATACTTTAAAAATGGGTGTTTTTGCTGCTGCGGTTAATGAAGAATTATATTCAGCTCAGCTTTAAATACTTTCAACTACAGATTTCGGTGTTAATGTATATTACCATATTTCGTTTTATTTCATCCACTTCAGAGAGCCAACAAAAGAAAAACTGCATTATTAACAATATTACGTCATTTGCAAGTATTCGAGATAAATTTTCACAGTGTAACTAGCTGGTGATGCTTCAATTTTTAACTATGCATATTTGGTTGAGCCCTTATAAAATGTAATTAATATTTAAATAACAGGTTTATGAATGTCTAATTTATAATAAAACAATTTTTGACGCTTTTTGCTGTAGCATAATTTATTAAATTGAATGCCAATATTAGTACTTAATATTGATACTTAATTGAATCACCCCGAAAATTAGAGGAGAGCATAAAACTGGCAAAACCTGAGTTTCCTGTTGATGTGAATAATTTTGAAATATTATGACATGTTCTCAAAACTGGGTTGTATTTAATTGAACTAGGGTCATGCCATGCGTGCTCTGAAGGCCATGCGTGCTCTGAAACTGAACATTACCAGTATTATTCGTTAATTCTTGAATGGATTGCTAAAATATACAACTCGCATCCGTTCCACCGCATCGAATATTCCAGTATATTTCTGGGATCACCTATTGCCAGGGAGATAGCTATGTATTATTCCTTCCGACTCAGATGAACAGCGTTACCTCAAATTGGTATATTCCTCCACAAAGATGGGCAGATGAAAATCTGTGGACATGCCAGACGTTGTGGTCATTGACCTATCTTAATTCTTCCAATGGTAGCCAAGTTTACCCTAAGGTATCTGCTTCTTTATTTTATTAATGTTTTATAACTCGTCCGAAACGAAGAAAGTCTTTTTTTTTCTTTGTTATGCGAGGTAAAGATGGTTATAGACCACTGCTAAGGGCATGTGCAGTAACCACTTCATTATAAATTTGATCATCTCCAATAAGTGATCCTGGGTTTTCTAGTTACACCCGATTTAATATGCTTAAGGTGTTGCCTACTATCCCTGCTCAAGCACCAAATATTACATATGAAATTCCATTGTTTTTATGGGTGTTTGAAAACAATCATTGTCACATACGCCGAATGGAGCCGTCGACTGGTTCAATAAGGCTCCAGGTAGATAAAGCAGTTGCAATTCAAGGGGAGTTGATGGGGACTATTTGGAGGAACTTTCCAGAACCCCTTGAAGTTTTCTGATGGACACTGGGCGAGAGATAAAAGCATTGCACCCGCAAGAGCTGGGCGGCGGTGTCAAGTCAGTCCACAAAGTGTGCGCAGCAGTGCGTGGAGTGCATGCGGATTGCGCGACCGATGAAAGAGGGTCGAGATGGAATGGGGCATGCGATACTGGTGAGTGGAGACGGCGGAATGTTACGCTGAGTGGAAGGAAAAACTTAAGAAGAGGAAAAAAATCAGGAGTGACTTATTATTCCAGCACGATCCATTCCCACTCTTTGATCGTGGCCGTAGCATTTCAGAGCTTTTTGCGCCCACATTATAGTCACGTGTTTAAATTTCCGTTCCTTTAATTCATTTTGAAATTAATTTTAATCTAAAAAAACTAGCACACTCATGAATTACTATATATAGCTGTTATCTATTTTTACATGAAAGATCTTATAAATCTATGAAGATTCATAAGAAGACCGGTGAGGGTAAAGAACAATTTATTTAAATGATTAGTTGTATATTAATCGGGGTACAGACAGGTCTTTTGTCCTTCATGAGAGGAAGGAAAAAATAGTTTGCTCCATGGCCATATTAAAAATATTGAAGCCATTATTTAGAAAAAATCTTATATGAAATGTTGTTGATCATTCTGATTTTCAATTCTCCAAATTGGTCTGAATGCATTGTAGTTTAAAGAGATACATTGAATTATCTTTGTAATGTAGTTTATTACCTGAAAGTTAAGAAATCTATTCCAGGAAAAGTTAAGTGGTCTCAGATCGTAGGCTTTCCCGGCGAATACTATAGATAAATAGTTCTCGGGTTTGGCACCGGGTAAGGCTGTTTAAGGCCTAAGGTTAAGTGAGTTTCTCATCGATACGTTGGCCTTAAACAGCCTTACCCGGTGCCAAACCCGAGAACTATTTATCTCAAGTGGTCTCAGTTGCCAAGCCTGTTCCCACGGTGGCAACTAAGCATTATTCCCTCCGACTCTGATGAAAAACGTTACCTCGAATTGGTACATTCCTCCATAACAATAGGTAGATGAAAATCTGTGGACATGCTAGACGTTGTGGTCATTAACCTACCTTTAATTCTTCCAAATGTAACCAAGTTTCCGCTAAGGAATCTGCTTCTTTATTTGATGAATACTTTATAACTCTCCCGAAACGAAAAAAGTCCTCTTATATCATTGTTATAATCGGGCAAGATGGCTAAGGACCACGGCTAAAAGCGTGTGCCGTAACCACTTTATTATAAAGTTGATCATCTCGAATTAGTAATCCTGGTATTTCAAGCTCCCTCCGATTATGCTTACAGTAATGGGGTGAAATCGAATCAATTTTGGAATTTTAATCAGTCCAGGAAAAAGTCCACAGTTTGTTCAAGGATATTTTCATTTCTATGTATTTGTGTCACGCGTAGTACCTGTTTGTTAGTTTTTTTCGTAAACGCTATCTCAAAATAGATTAGATGGGCACACTTGCGGGATTCCTTGGTTTGAATGCGCTTATGTTAGCTTCTTGTTTACAATAAAGACTTAAATTTATCACCTTATCGTTCGCGGACATGTGTAGATCAAGTTTTATGAAATATTCAGGTAATTTGATAAACAGCTGACTGTCGATTTTGATGGAACATTTTCCACCGGAGCGATGATAAAGTGTTTATATTCCTTTCGATTCTGTCGTTCTATCTTTTGGTCCCAGTCCACCGTGCGTTGCTTTGCGCAGCAGAAACTTTCGTTATTAGTTTCTTTCCGGTAAGAAAACTGATGGAAGAGGAGGCAGTTAGTAGTGCCTCTGGGACAAGAGAGATTCCTCTTCTTCTGCTTCGCTCCTGTTCTCTTCTTCTCTTCCTTTTCATCCACCTCTTCCTATCACTTTCTCGTTTCGCTCCTTCGTCTTCATCCGCACCTTGAGCACAAAAGCCTTTCGTCCATTTTAGTCTTCCCTCTCTTTCTCCCTAAGGCGTCCAACCCGAAGCAACTTCAGCTCTTTTTCGGAGATGATGCCTTTTGTCAGAAAACTTACGGCCTTTAACTGTCTCCGCCGTTTTATTTCATTTATTCCCCCGGCCCCACCTACCTCCACCACCCATCGCTTCTTTCTCTCTCCCTCTCTCTTCTTGAGACTTCATACTGTTTCTCAAAGGGATACCACTCGAGGGGAAACTGCCTTGGAAAAAAATAATAATGAAAGACAAAAAAACGGAGTAGGCCGCATCGACTGACAATCCACAAAACCTTTCGGCTTCCTAATATTTATAATTTTTCTTCTTTTTCTTCCTTCTCGAAAGGCGGAACTCTGAAACTTTTGACGCTTGAAGTTATTATTCACCTCTGATATTCTCGGTTAAGGCTGAATTATTCACGGCTGTCTCAAAATAGATGTGAAAGGCACTCCTCACAGAAGAAACTGTTGGTTCATATTTTTGTACTCGAGATAGAAATCTGCGCAAAGAAATTAGAATTCACCTGATTGTTGTATAAAATGATGTTTGATGATCATAAGTTTTAAAATTTACTGATGACATGACAAATAGTGTAGAATTATTTACTGGCAGAGAATTATTTTTTTAATCCCTGAAATCGCCTTAACAAATGAAAATTATTAATGTCTAAGGGTATTGGTGGTGATTAAAAATGTTGCTTACCCATTGGTAGTAATTTGGTGGAATATGTAAATATTATAATGGTAACTCGTAACTTTGTGATTCCACATTCCACGACCCGGGTTTCGACGTTCAGCTTCATCTTCAGGAGATGGCTAGTAAAAAAACGATATGTGGAACACATAGTTACGACTTATCGTTATAATACCTTACCCATTATTAAATTTTAAAAGTTGAGCATTTTTATAAATCGGAGAAGGAGCTATTGTGTTGAATGTGATTAAAATCAGGCGGTGCTTTGTTCTCCAGATGTGACGCTAAAATCTAGCACCCTTGGCATTTATCTTACTGGAGATATTAATGGTGACTCAGCGTTTCCCTCTGCTCTTTATCCTTTACCCTAATTTTCCTACCACAACCAGCCTACCTCATTAAATCTGCCTGATTCTTAAGTTACCATTGCCAGTGGTCACTTTTGCGTGGTTTTTCATTGTTTGAATTTAGTAAATTTGATATTTTAAAAATTACAATTCATTTTCAAATGTCAATTTTCGTCAAGTTTACAAGCTTCTGCCGGTGTAACTGCGACTAATTTGCCAACTTTCTTTTGACGTTGAGTCACTCTAAGATGTCATAAAGATGAATGAGTTAGTATTTAAATCATTTAGACAGAGCTGTGATACCATACCCTTCTCATTTTATTTCTCGGAATCAGGTAATTTTGCTCGCCGAGAGAAACATGAAGCGAATTTGAAAAATCATGTTCAAACCTCGACCAAACCGTTTCCCTACTAAAAGATGAAATGATATCTTTAGACATTCCTCCGCCGATTCTCGGAATGAATTCTCACGCTGAATGACCCGCGGCAGATAGGTGTAAGCCTGAATGGAAAGATTACAAATTATAAAATCAGTAGCAGATTTCAAAACGTTTTCTTTGCTAACTATTTCATGCTTAATAGGATTGTGAAAAAATGTACTATGTACGTAAGTTATCAACACATTTGCTGTAACCGGAATTTTTCCCATTTATTGCTTTCAAAGTTCGATTCATGACGACACTTGATAATACCCCAAGGTCATCGCTGCACGTATGGATATTATTGCATAATTCCTAGAACTAATGAAGCTAGTAATTGTTATTTTTGGCAGCAATATTTCTCACGGTATTCAGAATTTAAGTTACAGAATTGATACATTGAATCGTAGCGTAAAAATAATTGACAAGTAAGTGTTCCTTTAGGAGAATTTTATCTAATGCGAATGGATTGGCATTCGAAAGCTGTGTCCGCAGGTCTTCTGAATTTGGTGATTTATCTTAAAACCTCTGACTTAAAGAGTACTTGTAATTGTTATTCTATTTTTATAGTAATTGTCAACTAACGCTCCTGATTCAAGAACTAAACGAACATATTGTTCGCTTTAACCTAAACAATTACAGGTCAAGGAAGGACTACACCATTAGCTTAAAAAGGAAGAAACAAGACAAGAAATTGCTGAAAGATTAAAAAATTGAAGATTTCACTCGGTGAAAGGTCGACATTTTAGTGAACCAAGCTTCGTTTGTTATTAAATGTGCAACCAATGTCGGCAGTTACGCCGTCATCAGGTACACATTTTGCATTAGAATTTTGTTGTGATGCTCACGTAGTTCGGAATCACTCCTAGCTTTAGGCACCGACTGTTAAAAAAGATGCTTAAACTGGTGATTTAAAACTTAACTTACAGTCTTAGATAAAGCTTCTCTTGCTGTGCCACACCAGTAATAGAGAAACATTAAAAAATGTGAGGTTTCACTTGGTGGAAGGTCCATAATGTAGTAAACCAAACTTCCACAGATTTTTTATTATGAGTACAACCGTTTTTGGCTGTTACGCCATAATCTGATCATGTACCTGATGATGGCGTATGTGCCGAAACTGGTTGCACTCAAAATATAAAATCTGTAGAAGACACCAAGTTTGGTTTAATAAGATTCCAGAAACTTTCATTCGAAAAAAATACGGCACAGATCTTGAATCAAGAGCCAAGTCTTAGTAATTATTACACAGCGAATATATTTCAAGTTACAGGAATATCTGCGTCTCATTTTGATGAACTTATTCTTTCGCATACGTCCTCAGTTAACGTCTTCGGACATCTCTTCATTTCCAGCGGAGCCCGGTCTTGATTGATAAAGCCCCCAGGGAATTTCATTGAGGAAGGTAAAAATATAGTAAAATAAGCCAGCTGTATTCAGATTATTTTCGAATTTGTAGTCAACACATGATTTTAATTATTCTATGTTATTCTGGCCGTTTGAGCATAATATTAATACTAAATAATTTTTTGACGAGAGCTGAGTTATTCTCTCTCTGCTCCTGCATCTCGGTCTTAATCCTCGCACAGAATGACCCGTAGTAGTCAACTGTAAGACTGGATAATAGATTGTAAAAGGGCTTTGGCGTAGTATTGAGAATTTAAAATCCTCCATGAAAACATTGAGGTTATGAAAGAGGAATAATCAAAGCCAAAAATAAAAATAGTACCAAAAAAATAAATCAGTGGAAGAAAACGAAGTCGTTTTTTCATTTGTGAATATCAACTTCCACATAGTTGAGCCTGATACCATTGAAGGAATAATCAATATTACCATTACTATTCTAGATTATAATCTCTTCATAATATCATCTTAGCGGAATTACTGGAAACTTTTTGTTTTTCACTCTTCTCCCCCATTAGCTTACAACTTACATTTCCCCACCAGCCGATCATGCGTTCCAATCTTAGATATTTATGAATGTCTCTGTGCATCAGTGATAGGGCTTTGAGGCAACGCTTCTCACACGCTCGCCTGGTCAAATTTTCCATGATTTTCAGACGTTAAGAAAGTAAGTTATCAACTTGAAATTTTCAGATACATATTCTGAAAATTTAGATACCTTTGCCAAAAGAGATCTGTATCTCAAATATAAAAGGTAAATTACCCACCGGGAATGAGCAATATATTTACTATTCTTTCTACGAAAATCAGTTACTCTTCTGAAAAATCCTAAACATTGGGAAATGTATAAATTCTTCCTCCATCAGAATACATAGTTGCAGCCGTAATAGATTAGGGATGAAATCTCTAACTGGTCCTTTTCAGCAGGCTACCCGAGTGGTTTTGAGCAATGATATGCTCGGATGGTCGCACAAATGGTTTAGTGTTTCCTCACAGACCTTCGGCCAGTGATACCTGAACCTACGTGCTAGATACTAGGCAGAAATATGCAGGCTACTATTTTCTTGAGCGATAGTTTTCCTGGAGTGAGAGGCTCCTGAAGTTGAAACGCCTCGATCGGGTGCGAGTATTGCCATCTAGAGGATTTTCTGTTGAATACCTCCTTACCAAGGTGTAGATGCGTTTCAATTGGAGTTTTGACGTTCCATTCCGGAAACACCTCATAATATTCTTATCCGGGATGGTAAAAATTTAACTCCGTATGAGTTTTATCAACCAGAATTCCTACAATATTTTAACGGTTCTTATCGTCGTATTTATTCGTATCTATGGATAATACTAATATATATTCGTGAAAAATGCTTTTAAATACATGGTAATGCTTTACTGCGTGTGTATCCTGCTTTTGAACCAAAACTGTGAAACATGAAACAGAAAGGTTGCAGAAATATTAACTACTAACCCATAAATTGTTTTCCCTTTCCCTACGGGCTGATATAACGCCTCAAAGTCTTGGTTTCCCAGCCAACTTTGTTTTCCAAGCTAGATATTTCATTGAAGGAACATGCCAGAGAGCTTTAAAACGGCATCAGAATTCATTATGTTCACCAGTTCTTGTCATTAATTTTAGTGGATTTTATCGGATATTCTACCGATGCATGAGAAATAACATTTAGGATTATGAATCATTTTGAAAGCGAGTATATCTAATTGCAATCACTGTTTACTAATTGTAATCACTACAAGGGTTGTTAAAAATCACTACACATCTTTTAAATAGATCTAATTCAGTTTATTAATATTGAACGCAAAATTTTGTGGTAACCTGAGCATGAAATATATTAACATTTACTCTAGTTTACCGTTTTAAAAAGGTTACTCAATTATGTTTTCTTCGTGTTACCCTTCATTCCTCGCCAGAATAAAGCCTGATTTTTCTAAAAATAAATAAAATTAATGATGTCCTCAACTTGACTCACTCAACTGTTTTAAAACTATTCTTCTTTCATCCATGTTTTTGAACATAGCTCTAGGCTTAAAAAGCCTGGTGGTACAATACCATTGAGAGAGGATGGTAAAAGAAAATTATAATGATAAAAAAATCAGCCATGAACGTGATCAGAGACGCAAAGAAGCATTTATTACGATGGGGGAGAATAATGCACGGACTCGCGCACGCCTGCCTACTTTCTTTTTCGGAAGCCTGAGGAGGTAGCCGTGCATCATTTAAGATTTCCCTTATCGCGCGATGCATCACCGAGGTTGGCTGCTGGCTGGTTGCGCGCGAGAATAGAAAATGAGCGGAGGCCCTTGTCTGCCTTGCCTCGCTTCGATGGATTCCTTTTCCTGCTTTATTTTTTTTAGATCCTTTTGGCATGCTCTCACGGATAAAACTCCCGGGCAAAAATAAAAAAAATCCTCTCCGTTGTTTAGCTTGGGAGGGGTGGTGGGGATTTTGAATGAAGGCAAGGGAGAATTGAGAGATTGAGAGGAGGTAAGACCATACCAAGAATACTGTGAACAATATCTTTTTAAATTTGCGACTTTTTTGTTTTTCCTATTTCCATTGGCAGATGAGAGATAAAGTTATCCGTCCAGCTGAAAGAATAATCGGGAAATTTGGTTGACCAGTATGTAATTCATCCCTCTACTCTAAAATTATAGAGAAGACAGGTCCATGCTGATATAACATGAGCCATACCTGTATAAAATGGCGACTTTTTGTCCTTTATTCTTCCTTAGATTGTTTGAATAATGACCATCCGAGCAATGCTTCTCATTTGTTGTTCAATCCTAAGATTGGTTGACTGAGGCCCTCCACCCTTCCCTATCTAATGCTAGTTTTCTTACCTTCTAGTACTTCTTCCTATACATTGTCTTCTTTATTTGATCATTGACCTTATTCCTGTCTTCTTCAGGGGACTTTTCCCTCTATTTTCCTTCAATTCTGTGCGTCTAACCCATTGTGTCTCAGGTGTGTCCATTGTGTCTCAGGTCTCTGGTTTGTCCAATCCATTTTGTTCTTCTTTTCTCTATGATTCTCCGTACGGTCCTTTCCCATTTTACTCTCCTGTACACTTCATTATCTGTAATTTTGTCCGTCCAATTCCTTTTCAGCATCCTCTTCCAGTACCTGGTTTCCAAGGTCTTTAGTCTTTTCTGGTCAGATTTTCCAATGTTTCATGCTTCCGATCCATAGAGTGCTATACTCCACTCAAATGTTTTCACATACTGATTTCTGGTTTTCTGTTCTATTTTTTTGAGCACAGAAGTTGTCTTTTTCACATGAAAGCCTTCTTATTAGGGCTATTCTCCGCTTGATGTCCGTTGCACTTCTCCCACGTAATAGAGAGCAATGTAGTAGGCGGTATATGTTTGCTATATGGATGATTATCCTGCTACTTCTTCTTTTTTTCCTTTGGAAATATCTTAGATCCGTTTTCGCAGCAATATTTTTTGCTACATCTAGTCCTTAGGTGGAGAGGTTAAGCTATCTCAGCATATCTAAGTTGGTCTTCCTGGCAGACAGCTACCCTCTGGTATTCCATGTGATGAAATCTTAGGAAACCTTGGGTCATACATGATTTCCATGGTTCCACATGGTTTCTCCTAAAGCGTCTTATCTTTCTATCCCAACTTACAATACCTCCCGCGTTGCAGGTTTTACGGATATTTTTATTATGTGTTCTGTCGCGTCCTGCTGCTTAAAATATTGAAATGAGATTGGTCAGGGAAAGCAAAAATACGTGACATTATCATGAAGAAAGCTTGACGTAATTGGAAGGGAAGCATTCGTGAGAAGCATAAGGGACAGAGTGTTCCTCTGCAAGATTTTATGTACCTTCACCCGTTTATTAATACTTGAATAATCCTCAGTGGCCTCTAATTCTTCGCAGGTGAGTGTCACCGAGTAGATCGATACCCACAGCACTATCTTTTAAAAACTGCGGCTATTCATGGTATTTTCTCGTTGAGGTGGTAAACAAAATAACAATCTTAGTGACGCCTTTGGTGGTAAAGTCCGACTCTGCAGTTGCATATCTCATAATGCTACGACATATTGTTCAAAGTCTATGCTTAAGACTGAATTTATAAGAAAATTTTATGTAGATAAAGCCCTATGCGGAATTTTCCTGCTTTTAGTGATGTGCGGCAGGATGTTCATTGTTCTCATTAAATTAGACAGACACATTATGACATATGAGTGATGTCCAATTAAAATTAAAAATCGGTTAGAGATTTCCTTTTAAAGGACCCTTTTTTGCCTAAATTCGTGGAAAAAACCTGACTAAACGTTGAATGAGAATGAAAGTATCTCAATTTCATTTTTCCCAAATCAGGTGTCTTTGCATTGCCACAAAATCTCTTTTTGGGAAAAACGTGTTGGAGTAATATTTTCTCTCTTAAAAGATTGAAGTTGAAAGCAGAAATAAGATATTCGGATTGATATCTTCTGACAATGATAAGCATGGTAGCGTAGCTAGGAATTCGAACCTAGGCCCTCTTTGTGGGAAGGAAATCCTACTTTATCCGCAAAAATCCAACCCCCCATGGCACTTTGCAGCCAACTTCTGACCCTAAGGCATTGAAACTCCCCGTCTTGAGCCTCTCCCCTTCCTCGCTAACCATTTCTTCCCGCCATAGCCGATTGGTGTCCCGAGGCAAGAATCCCATGGGACGTCCTTCGGAATGGGAGATCTTGGAGAATGACGTGATTTTCCGAGGGAATTCATCCCTTACATCATCTGACGTGGAGAAGGACGTAAAGGGTCCCTCTCCCTTCCTTCCCAGCTTGCTATTTTTCAAAATGACAGTGCTTCTGGAACCGCTGTGACGAGAAAAAAATGTTAAAGGAACTCTGGAGACTCTTTCTATTTCAGAATAAATCTGATTCGAGTATTAAATGTATATTAATTTTCTTAAAAATATCCTTAGGAGTAGGATGAATTGTTTGTGGATTGTTAATCCAATTTTTCGTGCTGAGAGGGAGACTGAAATTTCGAATATGAACGGAGGTATCAATCATTATATTACCGAAGATACTATAGCAATATATAATTTAAATAATTTGCTGGATATTTATTGCTAAGAAGTGGGAAAAATTGTCATCAAAAGTTGACACCAAGGTACACAATTAAAAAAATGAAATTTTCACAACAAATTTCCACCATTCTTGTGTATGCACCCAGGCGGTGACTTTGTACACGTGACCATCATTTGTACATGAAATGATTGGAACATGGCCAATTTCTTTGTTGAAAAACAACAATATTGGGCGATACACCGCAATTTTGGCTAAGTATACACGGCCCTCATCTCCTGCGTCACAATGTAGACTGGAGGTGCCAACTTATAGTTCTCTTAAGCGCCCGTCTAAATTCACTTTGAAGAATTATGACTTGGTGGTGTAACTGAAATACATACCTTTCCAGCAATTGGGTTACAAATCCCGAAATTCTAGTCAAACGATTTTTTCATCACAAATTCAATCCTTTATTGTACATGCAACGGTACGAGTAACTTTATGCCATCAGTACAACGGATGTAGTACCCTTTGTAGGCTATTCTTATTCCTTGTCTCTGATCTCTGCAGAGGATGATCCAAGGCACGTCTCACTGCTAAGGGAGTCAGATATAAAGGAACGAGAGTACATGGGCAACGCTCTTGTTTGCTTCACATCTCGGGAAGAGAATGACTTAAGAACTATTAGAATGGCTTCTTATCATGCATCCTGATTTTCTGACGCTGATGACAGGAGGAGAAGTGAGCACATCAATGAGATATAAGGATGTTGTGATGTGGGAATCCTCTCAATATGCCAATATCTGCTCAAAGGATGGTTGGAAATAAATCACAACCTTATGCAATACCGAGGATGCTGTAATTGTGGCAGACAACGAAGACGTCCGTTGTGAGGGAGGTAAAGTCCTCTCCTATCTGTCCTCCTTCCCCACCCCTGCCTGCATCTTCCTTGAGCAAGCTTGAGCAAGATCTTCTCAACCACCTCCTTACATCAACTACGCCCCAACAAACAGAAACTTCATAATATTTACCTGCCTTTCTCTTTTGAGCACATAAACCTCTGGCTTTAATATTTGAAGTGGCCGATGTGAGTTAAAATAAATTCTAAAGAAAACATTTTAAATATTTGGTTAAACAAATCCTGCATTCAAAAGATCGTAGGCTTTCCCGGCGAGTAATATTAGTAAAATCTTCTCGTGTTTGGCACCGGGTAAGGCTATTAAAGACCAACATTTCGACAAGAAACTTTCTCATCGTCATCAGGGCTAAGACTGATTGCCGAGTTAGGTCCATGCCGGGTTTTTATACTTTTATACTTTCAAGTATAAAAACCCGGCATGGACCTAACTCGGTAATCAGTCTTAGCCCTGATGACAAAGAGAGAGTTCCTCGTCGAAACGTTGGCCTTTAATAGCCTTACCCGGTGCCAAACACGAGAAGATTTGACTAAATCCTGCATTGCTGATGAAATGGGACGACTATTTAAAACCAAGTGTAAGCTAAAAAATTTGCTGTTATCCTGTGAATTAGTCATTAATGCCTACATTTTTCCAGCTTTAAGAGCTGGTTGCAGCGCTAGTTGTATGGAACTACCACATTCTACTTTAAATTAGGTCAGTAATTAGCAAATTTTGCGACCCACGACACTGAATTCTAAGTCACAGAATTGAGCTTAGATTAAGGCAAGAAATGGTTGACAAAAGTTGAAAATGGATAACTTCTCCCACGATGGAGCAATTATTGAACTAAATAAGAAATTATAACATGCCATGGGGCGAAATGCCGTGAATGGAAAAAGCATTCTTGGACAAAGTCTATTGACGAGAGCAGCAGTTGTCCCTTCAGGTGGACAGGGAAATGCAGGTTTCCTACCTCTACCCACCTTTCTCTTTTGCCTTGTTGTGAAGTCGACGCCGGTCACGGAGTGAGAGGCTCGAGAGGTTCCTTTCTTGCCATGCAGGTCTGAACACGAAATGCAGGGGAAGTCTCGGAGATGGGAAAGAGAGGGGAAGTACTATTTCCCGTGGCGATTGGCTTAGGTATCCCGGTATTGTTAGTTCACGATTCACACCAAAATTATTGGAGGCCTTACTAGCATTCAGTGTATAAAAATGATCCAATGGAACAACCGCAGCAAAGTAATCTTCGAGCCAAGCAACGAGGGAGTCAGATTCTGGCAGTTTGTGACTTACGGAAGTTCTTAACTATAAAGGTATGAGCTACTTCGAAGGCTAAGAGTCACGAGATGGCTATGCTCAAATTTTTGCACAACAGTAATGCAAATAAGTGATAAGGTAGCGATGTTTTATTTGTACTCAATTCCCTCGGACTTTCCACTTCCAATAAACATTTTAGTATAATTTGTTGATAAGCTTTCCCGTTCAAATTTATGTTTTCCTCCTGTTGATTGATCAATTCTTTCTTTAACTATCCTCCTTCAAGACTGGACTAGAGTAAAACAGGTTTAGGAACCCCTTTTTATTATCATCTAAGTATTTAAATTAGTTTTCAGAGAGAATATATTTAAGTTCTCAGAATGTCTGGAATAAGAAACACTGAGGAAAAAGTCATCTTAACTTTTGCATCTGATAATAGCACCAATACATTAAAAATCGTTGCATCTCAATGAATTCGGTTGAAGAAATAGCAGATTTTGCAGCGTTTGAGTGATTAGACAGATACGTAGATTCCTGCATTTTTCAGGCTATATCCATTAAATTAATGGAGATATTCATATGCCAACCTTTCAAAGTATCTTTGTAGAATATATATAATTTTAGACGAAGACGAATTTGTACATCAAATAAGTCTCCGCAGTTCATCCTCTGAGGGGATGTAATGCGGTTTTAGATACGTTTCATTTTTTCTCCTGTGAGCGTCCTCTGCCCTACTACAAATAGGTGGGCAGGTGAGGGAGAGCGTTGGGCTTTGGCTCATACTTACGATCGATGGACTAGATAGAGCTGGAGCTAGAGATTGCACCTGATACAATTCCTAGCTCTCCATTTGCGCCACCGAAAGTGTCGTAAAAGTTGGAAGAGATTTATTATTTCCGTATCTCCCCTTGAGGACTCCTGTAGTATCTGCTGCATATACCCAAGTACGTTTACGTGCAATCCACTTACATAGGTGAGATAAATTGTTATGTGAATCTCATCCACCTGGACTACTTGCAATTTGTATTTCTGACAGCCCTTTTCGTAGGAGGAAAAGGTTTTATAAATGTTCACTATTTTTACGTGTATTCTCTATTCTAATACCCTCCAACAGGGGACAGAATGGTTCATGGTAGGGATAGGAATCATTCCTAAAAAGTGTTATTCTGGCTTTAACTTTTCAAAATCCGGATCCGGCTGTGACTTTTAGACGCAAAAAGTAGACTTTCGTTGATTTTATTCCAACTTTAGCCAAAATTCTGAAAATTAAGTTCTAAACAGAAAAGGCAAACAAATCTTTGTTAATTTATGATATTCAGTTCAATTTGGTAATGGTATGTTAATATTTGGACTGAAAAATTTAAGGTCAGCGGAAACGTAAAGCTAAATAAATGTCCATAACACAGCGTAATTTTATTCTAAAAACCAATATATCGTCTTCAGTCAATACGTACAACTCAAGCTCGTTCATATTTCAGATAAAAAAGACAACTGCGGTGACAAATTTGTTGAATAGTTAAAAAAAACCATTGATGTAATGAAGACAATGCCTACTCTTCCCGCAACTGGAGAGTGATAGAGCCAAAAAATGGCGTAATTTGATGCGATGTTTCCCGTTGTAGTTCAGTTTTTTAAACTTGCAAATCGCAATTCATTTGTCTAAAATATTTTGTCACACGAACATTTGTATGTTTTCCTCCAAAAATGTCTAAAATCACTACAATAACTACGAGAACTGATGTAAATTCCCTTTGCAATTCATCTCATTGGACATACTGTTTTTATAAATCATTCTGGTTAATAGGATCCAACTTCTGGAATCCTCTCACAGATGAGGTAAAAAAAAGCCCCACAATAAAAACCATTCAGTCAATGATTTTTAACTTATTAAAAAAAGCGTAATAATTCATGTGCTACATTATGAAATGTATCTTTCTTTATATATTTTTTAAATCTGTTTTATTTTTTTCATTGTTTGTCCATCATTGCTATTATATTGATCGTTTGCAATGGTCTCTACTGCAGTGGTATAAATATGGCCGCAAGGTCAACCAAACCATAAGCGTCAAATGCTGTCATTAGGGATGCGAAATTGGGAATGTCATGTTTACCAAATACTGGGGACATGTCACCTCTTGAGACCTGAAGACACCTTATGTATGTAGGTTACTCAAAATACACGAGTAGGGCTTTCTGCCAAGGGCTTTAATACGCTCCATAGACTCTCCTGCTTGGAAATTAGCAAAATACTTCACCACCACACTCAACCAGAGATCAAAAAGGCAAACTGTCAGCATTTCATCAGCTCCATATGAAACATAAGATTGTTAACCCTTTGAGTGTGGCATGACGTGATATTACGTCATGGTTGTCTACACGCTGGTGCTGATGACGTGATATCCCGTCATCGGTACCGTGAGTGATCCAGATTTCACTAGGGGGCCTAGTAAAAATTTCCTAGTGAAAGCTGGAACACTCACGGTACCCATGACGTGATATCACGTCATGGTTGCCTACATGCTGGTGCTGATGACGTGATATCACGTCATGGGTACCGTGAGTGATCAAGATTTCACTAGGAGGCCTAGTGAAAATTCCCTAGTGAAAGCTGGAACACTCACGGTACCCATGACGTGATATCACGTCATCAGCACCAGCATAAAGACAACCTTGACGTGACATCTCATTATGCCGCACTCAGAGGGTTAAGGAAGAAAAGAGAAGGAGGCAGTCGAGGGTAACAGACGTGAGGGGAGGAGAGAGAGACAAAACTGAAGTCAAATCGACGTACTGAGATATACTGAGGAAGAAGATGGCATAGTAATACTGTGGAAATATTGGCAGTGGTTTAGGTTGCAGAGTAAGGTGAGGAGAGGACGAGAGAGGAAAATAAAATGTATCCGGACGGCAGTGGAGGGAACGAGACTGGCCGCTCACGCGGAGGTAGGAGATCCGGGGAGGATAAGTGGAAACACAACCAATAATAAAAATATAAAAAGAACTTTTGCACCCAAATAGCCGTTAAATTCGTAAGGACAGAGTTTAAATTTTTAATTTTGTTAAATCACGCACTGAACTCTATTTTCTCTTTGTGAAAACCTATAGTAACTAATTGCTTGTTTTTCTTTTATAGCCAAAGAAATAAGAACCTAAATAAAGTGTTATGAATAATTTGAATAATTTTATTAATAGAAGCTAATTAATTAATAGAACCTAAATAATTTGTTAACCGAAATACCTCCAAGATTTAATTGTAAATTGGGCCCAATATAATTCCAACTAGTAATTGATTGCTTATGATAATTTAAAAAGAGCTATACCTTGAAAATACATGTATTTGCATGTGGTAGTAATAGTATTTAGTTTATAGGGTGCGTCGACAACATGGTCATTTTGCACCACTACACGTCATGTTTATAAAATAAATATATATCTTACATACATTGGTATTATAATAAAATTGTTAATATGTACTCTTAGTCAATTGCAAACGTTTGTATGCGTTTAATGTGTTTAAATGTGTTGTTACATGTGCTTGTGGCATGATTAATGTGTATTTTTTAAGGAGGTAAGTTGGGTGTCGAAATTTACATCAAGGTGGAGCAGCCGTAAAGAGATAGGTTGAGTTATAGAATTGGTAGCGTTACATATAGAATTGGTAGCATTACAATATGTCTTTTTTGTTCTTTGTTGTATTTGTTTGTTGATGTCTTTACAATTGCTTCCTAGCTCTGTTATATGTTTTTTAAGTATAATTTTATAATATTCATGTAATGAGGGGGCTCAACTTCGTGTTTATTTGGTGATCCCTTCCAATAATTAAGTGTGTATAGTGTCGTTTTCATGTTTTACTCATAATTTAATTCGTTTCCTGATCTGAAAGAACATCACGTCCTACATCAATAAATTAATTTTCATTCATTCATACGACTCTCACGTGACTCTGTTGATGCCAGACACCACATGATTGGAATAGAAAACCACATACCGACGTCGAGAGACAAAAACAAACCTACGCTTGCCCCTGGCATGCCTTCTTGTGCTGAAAAAGTAATAGATCGATACGGCTCATAGGTGTCGAGATTGAAAAATGCAGGTGGTGTCTTTGTCTAGCTTGTTCTACTCAGCTTCTCTACGCTGAGGCCGTGGCTCTAAATGCGATGGAAACGTACTCATCCAGATCATTCCTATGATCATCACATTAGATACTGCCTTTCATTCGAATTATACACCCAGATGGCTCCTGCGACGAGATGGCACCTACAAGCACAATGTAAGGCCAAATTGCTGCGCGCTGTTTAGCGTAGATATTTTTAATCATTCGTGCTGAGAGAAGGGCCCATAGATTATAAAAGTATATGGGTGAGACTGGTAAAGAGTGCTGAAGTTTTCATACCCGAGGAGTTTCATGCCTGACTTAACCTTTTGCTATAATGTGCTGATAAACGATTATCACTTAAATTAATATGAAGCTTAAGGAAATATTTGAACTTTTATAATAGAGGAACCAAGCATATAAATAAAATGCTGTTAAATTGGACAAGTATTCCTCTAAATAATTCCAATGAATAGCTGAGGTTATCGTACGACTCCCTGAGAAAAAGTCCGTCAGAAAATTAAAAATTGTGAAGTTTGCACTTAGTGGTCAGTAGTAGTTTGCAGTTAGTAGGTCGACATTGTATTAAACAATACTTTTGTATCTACCACAGAATTGTTATTATAGGCACAACCGGTGTCAGAAGTTACGCCGTCATCAGGCACACTTGTGTAAACTGGTGTACCAGATGATAGCTTAACTGCCGAAACCGGTTGTGCTTGAAATAATAAATCCGTGTAAGACACAAAAGTTTGGTTTACTAACCCAGTTTGGCTTACCCCTCCAGAAGTTTGAAACGGTACTATTTTCCCTCTTTCTGAAGATGTTTATGCTTTTTACAAAAAAATGATATTTTTGGTGATTTAAGCATGCTGTACAACCAATTTACTGCATGGGAAGCGGTCAATAAATGTCTAGGAAAATCGAATCCGCGGTCGTACCAAAGTCGAAAGTGACTTACCATAACAGAAAAATGTGTTCATTTAGTGTTCTTTTTTCGTTCATTTGGTGTTCCACTCTTCTTTTAATGTTAATAATTTCTGCCGAATTTCTCTGTGTACTCTTGTAGTGTTCATTTTATCTTCATTGTCTGTTCACCAGAGTGCATATTCGTTACCTTTAACTCCCATGATAACATTTTTGCATGGATTTGGTGCTAATTTTTGTTCCCTTACTTTCAAAAATAAATTTATCTCAAAGTATTGGAAATTATTAGAGATTTATAAATATTTCTCTCAGGTTTCTCGTTTGTTTCTTTAGCCACCATTTTGCAGCATCCTAATAAGGCTACAATTCACGAATCATCGCAAATAATCCAGGAAGTTGCTCCGGTATAAACATCACAATTGCATTGCTTGGATGATACCAATAGCATTAGTTTAATTTCACAAGCTCTAGCAATTTATCGGTTGAAAAAGTTTAAACCTCATGCATAATCAACGGTTTCTTATGTTCTAATGAAGGATACAGTCAAGTTTTTCCATTCTTTGATCCTGCTTAGGTCTCATCAGCACTTTAATAAGAAACCCCGAGAAATCACGTCTATGCCTCATTTAAGTCGTAGATGGGGCGTTGCTAAATTTCACATTGCTTTAATTCACATTCTCATTAATTTCTCATGTTTCCTATTATCAATGGGAATAAAATTAAGAATTCGAGATTGTGACATACACAGGGTGAGAAATGAGGAGAGCTATGAGAGGAGTTCAGAATGTCTCTATAGGTGAAATATTTCTTAAAACTGACTAAATATTTTTGCCAACAAAGTTACAAAGATAAGATCTGAATGATGCTAAGAATGAGAAATCCAGTTTGATACTGCCACACTCAATTGACTCTAAACAGTGCTTTTAAAAATCAGGCTCTTGCAGTTTCTTTACCTTGCCTTCATTATGTATATTACTTACTTTCAACTTGTATTATATCTAATTGAAATTAGTGTACTTGTTTACACCTATTACCCCATAGCTTACTATATGGAAAATATTAATCAGCGTCTAACATTGAAAATATCCCCTTACAGTTTGTCACGCGTTTGATTTTTGAAATATTTATTAAATGCTGTAACATTACCTAAACCATTGACCCTTAAAATTGGGAATAAAGTTTTCTTGTCAGAATGAGTAAATTAATATTAAGTTTCCAGCCAGTAAAAGTATAAAACAGAATTACCCAGTGGATGCATCATATTACTATGTAATTTATGACTATATGCATCTTACAAATAGATACTTAAACGTTTGTCACTCTTTTCTTCTAGATGATTTGGGGAAAAATTTTGAGCACAAAATTATCTCCAAATCAACCAAAACATTCTCTTCATAATACTTTTAAATCTTTTTTATACAGACAAAGAAGTACGCTTGAATTACATACCGCTTTATTCTCAGCCCCCTCATTCTCCTTATAAAATCCGTCAGGCCCATTCTCTTTTATATTTAACGCTTCAAAGGAAGAACTGAAAGAAATGACATGAACACGTCATGAATGGAATAACGATGAGGGGAAATACGAAAGAATGGAGATAATATCAAATGAAAAAGAGGATGCCAAAAAATTCAAAGCGTATGTATTACACAAAGCTTAAAGCTTTTGACTCATGCGCACTCACACAGGAAGTCGAACGAGCCCAAGTAACAGGGGCCAATAAACTCCAAATATAAACTCATTTTTGCGCGTACCGGAAAAAAAAATTAAGCTAAAAATAATTATAGTGTATGTATGTGCATGTAACAGTCGGTTACGCGCCGAAAAAACTCCATCGACAGGAGCTAAATTATTCGAAGCTGACGTGCCATATATAATGTCCGCCAGGCAAGTCCGATAATAAACCTGTCATTTGCAAACGCGGTAACGCATTTAAGTGGGAAGCACGCTCCACGCTTCCAATAAATCCGCACAGGTCTGCGTTAAATCGTCGCCGCTGGTGCGAGGACGAGTTTGGAGTGGTTGAATACAAAAATTATGAAAGACAGGGTGGGAGGAAAATATTCGCATCTTATTAAAGGATCGGAAGCACTGCTGTAAATGTCGCATTACGTCCCCATTCCGGAAATGACGATCGGAGCTCGTCGGGGCCACTGAAGCGGGGGAAATCCCTTTCGAGCCGAGTTCAATTGCACGGAACGCGAAATCGGCGTTGGTTTTGAAAATAAATGCCGGTCGTCGCTTGATGACACCCTGGGCGACGATTTT
The DNA here is from genome assembly GCA_963169105.1 of Ceriagrion tenellum. Classification (NCBI taxonomy): domain Eukaryota; kingdom Metazoa; phylum Arthropoda; class Insecta; order Odonata; family Coenagrionidae; genus Ceriagrion; species Ceriagrion tenellum. Next base: position 76,139,468 of record OY720643.1, read on the forward strand.
ACAAAACCTCCCCTCTTTTCGGTGGACGACCAAATTGGAGGACAAAACAGAATTTTTGGAGAGATGGTTAAAAAAAATAATAATGATTTTTATAGGAAGTGAATTTCTTTTCCCTATTTTATTTCGTCTTCCGTTTTGCCGCTAGGGTTATTAATATTTGGGAGTAGTTTTCCTGAGATAACGCAATGTTACCATTCACCAACTTCGATTTGTTGGATACGTCAAGTTTCGACATTTTTCGTGTGTTCGCATAATAGGCGGATAAATCTACATCTACTTACTACCCTGCGAGCTGCCCCTTGAGCGTGTGGCAAGGGGTTTTAGGCAAAAGCTGTATAAAAATGTAAGGAATAAGATTTTGGGATGTAAAATGGTGACGATTTTTTTTCTTGTTCGGCAATGCGTATCTCTTATTTTCTCGCTTCTGTCAGACCTAGAAATGTAGTGAGACGTCATGATAATATCCTCTGTGTCGCTCTAAAACACACCAGTCCTGAATATCTTATGCGAGCTCAGCCTTGTTTGTAGCCTCCGAGTCCCTAGGGTCTCCCACCTCCGAGTCCCTAGGGTCTACGAAAATCCTCATGAGAAATTACAATACTTCTAATTTTAAAAATCATTCGTAAAATGAAGATGCAGGGGAGAAATGAGCTTCGCATAAAATTAATCATTTGAAAATAATTTTCTTACCTTGTGAACAACTGTCTATTTTATATTTTATTTTTCTTGCTAACAATGAAAAGTACCAAGCATTAACGTATTTGTAAAGTCATTTTAAATTTTATTTCCTTACTACACTTTATTATTCTTCGGCCAAGTTTTCTTTGGAACCTTTTTTTTTAAAAAAAGGTTTCAAAAGGGGACTTTTAAAAGCTTTCCTGGAATATCTTTAATAATCAAGCTCAAGAGTGTTTGGGGCGCTCCATAGAAAAATGCTTTTTTGCCTCGAGGTTTTGTTCAACGTTTTATGACTACTGTTGTTCATCTTCTGGATTGTAAATTAGTCCTTGCTCTTGACGCAACTGTCGTTGAATAAATATGATCTCTCACTAAAAAGTAGCAGTCAAACATGCTTTCTTGAGCGATTTTAAGGAAGATATCCTCGGAAATCTTAATACAACAGTCAAAGCGAATATAAAGTACTGTCATCGCAAATGCAGGCCAAGGCCATGTGAATTGCCAAAAGCAAAGCACGGAAATGTGTGAGAATTCTCCTCTGAACCATTGCTTCACGATCCACCGCTCTCTATTTCAAATTACAAGTATACGTTTGCGAGAAAATTGTGGAATAAATTAAACTCCTCTTTCAAAAGGCATGGATTACAGACATCGAGATACCAAAGCCTCAGCTCTGTAGAGAACACGTTGGTTCCATAATTCTTAATAAAGTCTTGCATGTAACGTATTTACTCGCTACCTCTCAAAATTCATTCAATTAAAGAAAATTCATGGGATGCATTTAAAGACTCAAGGTCAATGGTGAAATAAAGTTCAAGAATTAAGAAGAAAATCACTGATTTATATCATTCGAGGACAGGGTCAAAGGTTCTCCGCTGGTGCATTGGGGCTGGTGCAAATCATTGGTGCATTGGTACACGATGTCACAAACTTTTTAAAGAAAATTATTGTTGTTAATCTGACCAATAAATTTATTTATTCGTAATCTCAAATAAATACTGCTGATGGTTTTTCATTCTAGTGGATTCCTTGCAATATTTTTCCATCTTTAAACTTTCGCTTGGGACTGTTTTTCCGGTTATTTAATTAGTTTATTTAATTAAAAGTTTTATAATGTATCCTCTATTTTATTTTCGACTGTTTATAAATAAGCAAATAAATCTGTTAAGTTTATCAATAAATAAATTAAAATAAGACTATACATTTCATAAGAGCAATTCACTCAAAAGCCGCCCAAAAACTTGAGACAAATGAAATCATAGAGAATGTGCACAATGTTGTGTAGGTTGATCTGCAATTGAAGGTAAATGAAAGTGCTGTGGCCTCATACTTAGCATAAGAAAGATTATGACATATTTTTTGGTTACAATCAAATATTTATCAAATATAAGGAATATTTTTGCAGGTTATGGGACGAATTTATTGTTCATTTATTATTATCTTTGTTCTTGGACTGCTTTAAAAGTGTTTAACCAATTCCGTACAACAATTTCACTCTGAAACATTAGGTTGGATGTAGATTCATGACTTCATGACAGAAACAAAAGAGCTATCTAAATAGTAGGCAAAAGTTGAAGGTTGAGTTACAACAAAAATCTCTATTTAATCTGCCCAAAATAATGTATCAGTTATTGGTCAGTGATTTGTAGATAGAAAATAACATTAATTTGTAAATTAAACAAAAATTTAAAACTTTTGCTCTTTTCACCCAGAAAATAATGAATACATTGATTTGAGGCATATGGACAGCTATGAGCACTCAATGTCGTCTTATATTACGACCATAGTCTTATTCTCCGTTGATTAAGGGTATTTTGTAAGAGATTGAAAATGTTTTCTTTGACACAGGTTGATATTGTGCGTCGAAACGTCTTATGTCTTATGATAAAATTCTGTTGATGACAATAATTTTCGTTGTTTTAACATTTTTAAACCTCTATTTTTGGCTTTTTTATTTTGATATTACTTTACGTTCTATATATTTATATCTGCCGCAGGGCGATGTGTATAGCTATTTTTCTATTTACTTGGTAATAATATAGCACACATTTAGTTACTTTAAAGCCGTAGTCCTTAATCTTATTAACAGTATGAGAATGAATCCCATTAAAATAATTCCATATATCGCAACTGTATTGATCCCCTTCAGTCTTTTATAATTTTGATAAAACAATCATGTGTGTGTCATACCTCGTGTATATTACGGCACTTGAAACAATTGTCCCCATTTGTATCCCAAATCCTAAAAGCGGATAAAAGTTGAATTTTAAAAAACGAAAAGGGAGAAACGTCCCTCCATAAAATAGTTGCGTTTTTACAATGCCCATTTAATGAATGGTAATCCTTTTTATCCGGAAATTTATAGGAAAACTCCCATACGAGACATCATTATTTGACATGACTAAGAAGAGAGAACTCTTAGTATTTTCCACACTTAAAACTTTAATTCCCGACCCAGGTTTCGACTGCCTGGCAATCATTTTCAAGGCAGTCAAAACCTGGGTCGGGAATTAAAGTTTTAAGTGTGGAAAATACTAAGAGTTCTCTCTTTTTAGTCATGTCAGTAGAGTCATTCCACAAAGTTACGCCTTCAACCATTTAGTTTATACATCATTATTTAATAGAATTTGTGCATTGATACATAATAATAGAACGGTTTTGCATTGGCCTTGCAGGAGGATAACTGACGAAGAGAAATTATCTTCTATCACATTTTCATGGTGTGATGACTGCTTTCCTCATGGAGCTACGGAGCCGGACTGCGGAGAAATCCACTGGCCAACATATTATATCGAAATATTTTTCTGCTTAAGTAAGTAGATTTTAGAATTATTTCGTTTTGTTAATAAAAAAATTAATTCAGACTGCCATACAAATATCGGTTGAGGGCAGATCTTGATATAACCAAAAAAATTATCGCTTGAATTCAAATAGGAATGCTAAACGACGAAATTTTATATCAGAGCGAGAAAAATCAAATAGATTACATCAGAATCCTAAAAGCATCGATGGAAGAGTTTCTATTTAATACCAAAAACGCAGTCTGTAGAACTATCTCCATTTTTCGTTTGAAGTTTCTTTCAGAAACAGAATTAAAATATACGAGGAAAAAGTATTAATACACACACTGAGTGTACAAACAAGAAACATCATTTTGATTTGACAGGAACAAATCTTTTTTAAATAAGTCGTTCGGTAAATTGGAGAGAAAAATATTATTAAAGCTTTACGAAGAAGAGGACACAGTATTATTTGGAGCTCTTTGTTACACAGCAGCCAATACATGCATACATTCATACCCATCACGCCGTTCCCTTCCGGGGTAGGCACAGTCAACTGTTTCACTCATTGATACATAATTGTACACCTTACTCTGCTTCAATAATTTCCTCCATACTGACCTATCCTTGCGAATCTCTCTTGCCTCATTTACCCCCATACACTGTTTCATACACGCCCTCCTGTTTTTAAGACTCCTAATATTCCTCCTCCTAAGAATTTCCTCAACCACATTCAACCACAACTTTTTCGGCCTACCTCTACCTCTCACACCATTCATTCTACTCTCATATATCTGTTTCGTTATTCGACTTTCATCCATTCTCTTCACATAGCCAAACCAACGAAGGACACTCCTTTCATACACGTCCATTACTGGAGTATTTAACCCAATTTCATTTATAACCCTCTCATTCCTGACCCTATCCATCCTACTTTTGCCGCAAATACTCCTCAGATAACTCATACCCATGGCGTTTAGTCTACTCTTATGACTATCCTGATATACCCATGTTTTACTACCATATAGCAAAGTGGGAAGAATTCCTTGATATGCTCCACATGCTACCTACCAGTATCCTTCCAGCATTCACACGTCTCTTTATCTCCTCATCTATTCTTCCATCTTTCGCTTGATTCACAAAACTTATCTAGGAGCTTCTGTAATCCCTGTTGACTGTCTGAGATCATAACAACATCATCCGCATGTAGAAGAACTCGCACGTTTACATTTCTAATCAAAACACCATCGTTTTCACAACATGCGTCTCTAACACATTTATCCATAAATACATTAAACAGCCATGGAGACATTACGCATCCTTGCTTTACACCCCGATTTATTACAAACCAATCACTCAAAAGCCCGTTAACTCTTACACTCTTATGCCATAATAACATTCAATAACTATCCATTCACTCCAAAGTCTCTTAAAACCTTCCAAAACTTCTTTCTATTTACTCTGTCATATGCTTTCTCTGCCAATAGAGTGCAATATTAGAAAATGATATGAATGGGCTAGTGACGGTGAGAACCAAAGAATGGGATACATCGGGAAAAATTATGAAGGATTTCACAGTGAAGAAATATGTAGGAATCAAGCGTTTAGTGGAGAGAAAAGTGAATTAGGGAGTAAAGTAAATCAATTTTAAGTCTTTCTATGCGATGCATTTATTTACACTAGTAGATGCAGTCACGCAATCTCCATGAATATTTTATCTTGTAAACTCGCCAAATTGCGCTGTTGCCTGAAAATGTGGTCACCACATTCGACTTAGGAGCATTTATTCGCGCATCTGTCCAGCCACGTTCTTGCGCTGGTACGTGCATCATAACACCTCTTTGTAATTGGTGTGTGCTGACTATGGTGATGATCAGAATATAAAATTCTACAGATAACTTTCCATCCTAACTTTTAGGTGATATCTATTGTTTCTGCATCTGATATTAAAAAATTCCGTAACAGGAACTGATCAGCTGTAGGAAAAAGATATTTTGGAATAACAATGCTCACTAAATTATGATATAAGAGGGGAAAACTTGTAGGCTGTCCTATCAACTCTCTCACCGTCAAACACTCCAGAGTTGGTCATGCCCTTTACACTGTGGCATCGCTGTTGCTATTATATTTATTACATTTCTAAACTTTATTTCAAATATCTATTTACGCTCCAAGACAATATCTGACCTACTCCGTCTGAGATTCATGCAAAACATAATTTTGTTGGAATTTATTTTTTATGGACACTGTTTGAAGTAAAGATCATCTGGACAGGAAAGAAGACGAAATAAATGTTCATCTATTCCATTTTCAATATTGTTTAAGGAAAAAGAAGGTTGTGGGTAAGATGTGTAGGAGCCAGGAATAGTTACGGAATGTGGTTTATGGCAATAGAACACAGGAATGAGAAAAATGGGTGAATTTTGATTGGGAGGATAACATGGAAAAGATTGAGGCTTATATAAACCGTTAGGAAAGATTGAAGTTAAAAAGAAATTTAATATGAGGCAACTGAATACTCGATCAGTTATCGTGACTTGAATCCAGGGTTTTGCAAAATATTTCTCTTTACTGCGTCCAATGACGGCCAATAAAGGATTTTAACGATTGATTTACTCATATTATTCACTGAATTTTTTCCTTGTACTGTTTTCTATTATTGCAGCAATGAAGCTGGCTGCCCAAGAACTCAATTGTAAAAGATCGCCATCACTTGAGCATTGAGTTATGTTTCTAGGTTCATGGAGACAACTTAAAGAGGTATTTGATATAAGAACTCATTCATAATTTTGATTTTTACTAGATCTCGCAGATATTTTGGGGTGAGACATTTTCTACTATAAAAATGCTATCAGTATAAATATATATGTTATTTCCCTTCCTTATTTATTAGTTCTAAATACAAAACATCGAAAATATTCGACTACACTAATCCGTGTCTATTTTAAAGTCCCATACGGTCTTTGGCAAGCTACAATGTGAAAAACATAAAAATAATGTCACATAAATGTTAACTCAAATGGTACGAGATAAGAGTTGACTCGCATTATCACAATGTTCCTAGGGTTTTCTTTACTGAGAGCTTAGGATTTGAGATAGACCTTCCAGGGTCATTTGAAATTGAAGTGCCAACCCGACGACATAAGTCTAAGATCCTGTCGGTCGTACCCTTGTAACTCTCTTACATCGTCCCAATGGGCGGCTTAAGGTCCTGAAGGTCGGTTGGCAGCGGGCATAAGGTGGGCGAGAGGAAGTTAATAGGGACCCTTGACCTGGGAACTCTCCGCGATAACCTTGGGCGACAAATCCATTGTGTGGGTGTGTCAGAGTCCTTGCTTACGGGGAGGATTTAATGTGAACCCTCTCACATCCTCGTGTGTCTATTCTCCCTCGCATTTGCTGCTGCAACAATGCCATATCATAATTTATTCTCGTAACCTCATCGGGCACAAAGCTCGTGGGTTGAGATTCATCTGCAATCCTCTCAAAAGTTATTATTGCGCTGCAGCGTTATTGTAATCTCTAAGATGGCAGGAGCTCGTATTATTTTCTGACCAAAGGTGTACCTAGGGCGCTCCTGACCCTTAAGCCATCCACTTTTATCTCATTCTCTAATTTCCCATGTTTGTTATTTCATTATTATCTCAGTACCTTTCTATTGGAATATCCGAATGACATCGTTTTTTTCAACATCATCCTTTCTTTGTGGGAAAATGTATCCCTGGGCCACCCTCCAAGATGGCGCCCCTGTCGTCGGCCAAATTTGCCACCTTCTAGATACACGCGATGGTGGACAAAGTGACTCTATGGAATCGTTTTATAGTCAACAAGAATAATCAACATTGTACTTATCCACTTATTTGAATGTAACTATTAGAGTCAAGCTCATAATATCATCAACACAGTTCATAAAAACTTTAAAAAAGATAAGATTCAAGAATTTTTTTTAATTTTTAACTCTCTTTTTGCCAATGAAAGTGAAAAGCAGTTGAGAAGCAGATGATGTGGCTAAATGGTCGCGAACCAATTTATGGCAGTGTACTATGTAGTTAGTTTCATTTAATCGATGCCAAAGTTCCATGCAAATTATTAGAACTATTCTAAGAATGTAGAATCTGCGATAACGCTATATAAATACCTTTATTTTGATCGTTATTAATGATAAACATTGTAGTTTTTGGTTGAGTGTTTAATGCCACTTTATATGAAAATAAATAATGTCTACCTACGATAATTGGATTAATGCAAAGAACAGTAAATTAAGGAATTATTCAAACAATTTAAAAAACTACTGACTTTCAAACATAAATTTAGTAAGTATCTTCTCGAGGTTTCACTTTTTGTATTACCCTTAGACTCTATTTTCTTTATTTGACGGTTTTCCAGTTTAGATGTTTTGTAATTGTTTGTATCACACATTTTCAGCATAAGTTTACGACATAATTTTAACGATTGAGTTTGTTTTTCACCACATTATGCTGAATTTAAAACATTTTACGTTGATTCAACTCACCTCAGCCAAAAATATTTTTTTAACGTACGCTACGTAATTTCGTTACTACTGCAGTACAAATAACATTTTGGTATCATAAAAATGATATAAAAGGTAGTTAAAATTTATTATTTGTTACATACGAAATTAGAAAATGAGTAAAACAAAGTATTGTGCCCAAACATTTTCACGCGCCACCACAAAGCCCAGAAGGGAGGGGATCTTGTTTGCTGATCTAAGCAGTTAGACTGCCAACAATCTGACAACATAATGCTAATTGACAAAAAATGCAATGCCTCAACTAGGGAAAGCTTCCTTTAGTTCGAATTTGTACATACATCTCGAAATAATTCCTGTAACTATCCCTTAACAATTATACACTTTCTTTTTTACGTTAGACAACTATTTCCTTAGAAGAATCCTTTAAGTGCGACATGACGTAATATTTCGTCATGGATGTGTTTACACTGGTGCTGACTGACGTTACATAACCTCAATGGTACTGTGAGTGTTCCAGCATTCAAAAGGGAACTTTCACTGGGCACCCTAGTGAGAGCTGGAACTCTCACGGTACCTATGATGTGATATCACGTCATCAGCACCTGCGTAAAGACAACCATGACGTGATTTCACGTCATGCCACACTCAAAGGGTCAATGTTATCTTGTATGTTTATGTCTTTTAATATTGCGTAACGCTGATTTATGCCTTTGTCGTGCCGGTATTTATGGAGAAATATACTTAACGTCCGCGCTTTATCATTTACAACGACACATAATTAGTTACCTATTCTGGTCTGAAAAGTAAGGAACACCAATGATTAAGCTCTAAATGTAAAAATAAAAGAGCTAAAATATTGGATAAATCAAAACAAAGATATTATTTTGGTTCAATATTAATCCTTGCCGGTTTTTCAAATAATTTTACAGTTAGTAGAGCTGTGATGATGATAACTTGTAACGCTGTTATTCCGAATATCATTTTTTGAAACGACCCTGCTTTTGACACTCAACGTCATCTTCAGGTAAAAGTTTTCCTGAAGGTGATGTTTAATGTATAAACCCAGGTCATTTAATAAAGATATAGGGAATAATAGAGCAATGAGTTATCTTCATTATGTTGAGAGATTCCATTAAGTTATTCTTGGAGTACCAACGACGATAGAGCTGTCTTTAAGCTGATGGGCTGAAGCTTGAGTTATCTGCGATAATTTCATAATTATTATAAATCTCAGTTAAAGAGACACAACCTCGGTATGAAGTCATATAATATTTTTTATTTATGATAATTATATGCCACAGCCAAGGAAATCTAAATATCCTCATCGCTGGAATAAACATACTTTTATGTGTTAGGTTTGAAAAGTTATTGGTTGGAATTACCCAGTGTAGCTTAAAATTTTATTTAAAAGTTTCTTCTCGCCCTTTTAGGTATTTAAAAATATATATTTCTTACATTTATCGTGCACTCACAAAATATAAATTGTAAATAAAGCTATCTATTTGGTAATAGTTGTAAATACAGGATTCAACTCTCGTAATTTAAGCAACCCAGAGCTATATTTGAACATAGCTGAGTAGCACATTTAAATTCGTTCGTATAGTAGATGCATTCTTGCAATTGGCTGACTGTTATGCCCGCCTATCTAGTATTACTTTTGTAAAATTCAGCAAACGCCATGGTATTACGCGAGCTAATTTCGGAAATTTGAACCACTAATGTTTTGCATCAATAACGTCATTATCATTATTTGTTCAAGGTCCGCTTTCATGTAGCCGGTGGTCTGTTAAAGTAATTATAATAACTTACCATATTGGATTGCGCCTATGCTACTTCGACTTGAACTCAGTAAAATGGTGAATTAAATGTAAAGTGAATGATATCCTCAGGCTGTAAGAGAAGTCAATTATTCTGTCAGTCATTTTTATTATTTTCTGAACAGATGGTAATGCGTCTGAGAATGACTTGTAGAATTTGAGAATAATAATATCCCACCGTTGGAAATAATAGTGCATATTTAAAATAAATTACATGGAGAAATACACATATAGAAACATTATGCATGAACTGGTGCCTTAATTAATATTGCGATATACAAAGTAACCAGGATTTGTATCCGCCTCAAAATGAGTGTAAAGTTTTAAAACAAGACGGAAAACATTTTGGAAATAAAGAAAGACATTGAAGGCTTTCATATAAGACAAATAAGTCACAAAAATATTACGAGAGTGAATTTATCTGTTAATTTTTTGTATTGAAATACCATTGTTTCTGAAAAGCCTTTCATTTGATGAGCAAAATATTGTTTAAAGAATGAAGAGAGATCAATTGCGCTGAACTGCCCCTTATTACGGCTAGAATTCTCTTGGCTAAATTAAACTTCAACTGCTTGTGTGTACTATGTTTGAATCTACAATATGCGCGAGGGTCGTTGGAAGCAAGTAAATTACAGAGGTAAATTTACCCTAAAGTACCTAATTGGCGCTATGGGCCTTCAATCAAAATAAATAATAGCTGAGTATGTTTCGTGGAAATGTACTGTGAATCCCAAGCAGGTTTGTTTCACAAATACGCTAAGCTAATTGGGTGTTGTGTTAACGAGGATCATCACAAAAGGAATAAAACGCTCATCATTACCTCTGCAGGAGATAGGAAAAGATAGTGACGAGTTTTCACGCCACACCGTAGCCTCACGGAAGGAATCATGTGCTTATTGAAACATTAATTCTACCAGTTGGGGAATAAACTTTTCGACCCTTGTTAACTAAAACACAAAACGAAAATGGGATAACTGTTGCATATTTTCGCATTTTGAGCTCCGTGCAGTAGTACGATTACGTTCTTATAAGACTTAGGCTTATAATTTTTAGAAATGATAATATAATTAGAAATTTAGACTATAAAACCTTCTGTATCTATATTCATATTCTTTTCTTTCGCGCTTTATTTGTCTCAGTGGTTATGAAAATTAATTCCAGAATTTGATTTTATTTTGCTTTGGATTTAAAGAAAAACATTTTTAAAGTCAATTCACTATGCAGGACGCGAATGATGTTAGTTAAATTGAAAGCAAGAGAATATATATGCTATTTATAGTACGTTTCTATTTACAGTTGTTTGATTAGATCACAACTTGTGGAATCATCCATAATTGTTTTTTCGTGTGATTATTGACCATATTAATTGAAAACCTAATTGTATGCATGCTATTTGACTTTGAAATTCCGCTATATGACGGTAACTATTTTTTTCTAAGCTACATAGATATGTCATAGTGTATGAGGCAAATTCATGAGTTGTGATGACTCAATGAAACCAGACAAAAAAATCTAATGAGGTTGGGCAGAACCTGATTTTGTATAAAATATTCTATTACCCAATGTTTTTATTAATAAATATACTACAGTTTTAGAAAGATAGAAAATAAAATTGTACAGTGCCCCTTAAAATACTTTCTTCCCCAAGTGTGGTCTATCGTTTGTTCTCTGATAAGGAAATTTATATATGGTGAGCAGCGCACAATGGACTTTACACGCACTACTTGCGTTAATATAAGACACATTTAGTGTCGAATAATGAGCATGCGCGCCAGATACCTCGCGTAATTTGGTACAGTAGAGAACCTAAATTAATTTTTTTGTGGGGAACCTGGAATGGCCGGCTTTGGTTTTTGTGGTTGAAACGTACTATATGAATGCGGTTTGTTTCCACAGTGTGGAGGTCTTCCATAACGCTGTAGCTCATAAACGGCGAGGGATATGAATTGGGGGAAGGGCTATGGGATTTAATTTTTACCCTTGGACCGTCTGGCCCCACTTCGCTCTCCCCGGTTTCATTCTATCCCTTACAGCTGTCTTTCCCCGTCCCCATCCAAAAGCTCTATCTTCCACCCTCCCGCTTCGCCGTCTGAAAGCACCGCTTACAACGGCTTTTCCCTCCCAACCCCCCCCCCCCCCCGTCCACTTGTTGCGGGTATTACCCATTTGAGTGACCACAGTCGCTTACAAGTACGAAACATTTCCCTTACTTTCTTTTTGGCAAAAAAATATCTTCCGACAAAATAACTTAACTGTTTCCATGTTATCCATTCTCTCCTAAATATTTTGATACCGTAATATTCCGTCTAGTGTGGTACCTACCTCCCGTCCAAAATAAGGGTATGGGTTTATGTCCTAAGAAAGAAAAAGTGATTCTTTTCCGCAGCTAAAAGGTGGCTAGAATATTGGAGATACTGAGAGTTCTGGAATTTGGGGCCATTTAAAATTTATGTAAGACGTTTCTGAGGGGGGAGGGTGTTTGGATCAGCTTACTTTGTCTTAATAAGTGGGAGGAGGGCGTCTGGAACCAATTTGCGTAGGATTTTCCGTCTTGAAACGTTGTATCGTTTCCATATATCCTGTGATTGTTCACTTCTTCATCAGCTGTGGAACTGTTTTGCTCCAAAAGTTAATGATTGTGGTGCTCCAACACTACATAGTTATATCATAACCAGTGCTCAAAGCTGTACTATGGCTTCTATGGAAAGATGGAACAGCAGAAATCGAGCATTTAACGAAGAGCATATTCAAATATCTAACGTGTGACATATGACTGAGAGGGAGGGAGGAGGTTGGGATAATTTTACGTTGTCTTACATGGGAGGAGGAGAGGTCTAGAACTGCATAAATCGTATTTCTTAATACTTCAATGGCCCCTTAGTTGACGGTACATGCCGTGTACTGTAGCCAAAATAACGTGCTGTATGTTCATATCTAGCCCTAGAGTGATGACCCCCGGTCCCACAGTCCGACAGTGTAATCTTCCTGGTAACTAAGGTGAAGAATAAAGTTTACAGTTCATGCTTTTCAGTAATTTTCTATCTTGTGCTGCTTCTCCCATGTATGAGACAAAAAATCACTTGCGTAAGAAATTGCAAATTTAGAGCTACTTTCGTTCCATTGGACCCAACGTCACCTATCATGCCTGCAAATACTTCCTACTTTGTAGTGCTAAGCAAAATAAGATATGCTAAAAATATGCTGACTTGTAATGAAAATAAATAATTTTATTATGTACATATACACTGTAACGGTTTCTTTGCTCTAATTAAGAAAAGCAATGCCCTAGTCTACACATATCTGCATGGATTGTGATCGTGATTGGATTGTGATTATAGATATTGTAAAATATTAACAATGCAACCCGACAGCCCCACGTTGTGGGTCAGAAATGGAAACAATCTATATTATCGTTAACTCAAAATGCCCACGTGGTGAGTATCAAAATGGAAAATAAATGTGAGATAAATTAACCACGGTCTCCTACCTTTTTCAATTGCCCCAGCCTTCTCTGCGGTAGATAACATGAGAAACACAAAACAACATGCGATACGTGATAACTAGCAATTTAATTGATCAGACAAAATCATATCATTGAATCAAGACACACCAAAACAAAGTATATAATATCTTTACCTTTAACTTAAGGTCATGACCCAGACAATTGTAATATTCTGCACCTCATACAGTTACTTCAAATGATTTACTTATATTTAAACATTTTATGATAATCAACTTCTTTGAATTAAGCCATATATCTTCTTTAAACATTCATTACTCCAATGTAAATAAAACAAAACTAGCAGCAACCTCTAATCCGGGTTGTACCCAACTGGGTTGTATGGCTTATTTAAAATACAGAATTAAAGTCCATATTTACGCTCTTGTTGACAATACAGGTTGATACGTGGCTGGTGTCACTCTAGCTTTACAGCCTCCGGAAACCGTAGTCCTGGCGTCATGTGATCACAGCATCTGCACGAATGGTAGTCCTGTATCAGGGTCTCTCTCTCTCTGGCCCCAGTATCGCGACTGAATGTTCGCTTCCTCCGGAATATGGCACAGAACCCCCACCACACGTCCGTTCCCTTCAAGAACTCTCCTGTCAATCCCCGCTAGTGCTTTTCTATTCGTCCCCTTCCCCAATTCTTCATTGTCGGCTTTGGCTCTGCCCTCCGTTTCCCTATTGTTTCACCGCGAGAAGTTAAACATGGTGGGTGTTTAATTGTTATTTCTCCCACGCGGTGGGAAAAGAATATGGAGGCCCGCGTTGTGTTACAATATAGATAGATAGATAGATAGGTAGATAGATAGAATAAAGACTTTTGTATCTTCTCTTTTCATGGTAAAATATTTAAAACATTTGTTAAATCACTATTGAATGTTGCTATTTGGAGATCATTTAAGAAAAAAACTTATGAATTAAAAAAAGCAAATTTTCACTTTTCATGTCGCAATAATTTACGTCACTACCGTCGAGAATTTAGGCTTTATGGAATACCATTACGAACAGCACACTAAATATTAAAGAGGCATGGAATAAAATTGGCACACTTAAAAGCTGCTTAATGTACAGTTAAAATATTTGCATTACATTACGCTAGTTATTCCACTACTTTTTGCAGCGTCGCAATTTCGTTGTTAATAGAGAATTACACAAGAGCTATATCTTTTTAGAGTAAATACTGTCTACTAAATGTGGCGCCAATGATGGATTGAGAGATAAAAGACTTTTGATTCCCTATATAGGCCTGTCCCAATTATATATGGGTCATTCTATTCAAAAAGATCCAATGATGGTTGCAAGATCATATTTTTAGGTATCTATTTTTTGTGCACGCATACCCATTTTAAATTTTAATATAATTTTTTATTTTTATTATTCTTATTTTTTTATTTAATGTTTTTCTAAACTTCATCCCCCTCGTTTTCATGCGTAAGCCATATTTGTTCAAGATAGTGAATGCAATTTTTTCATAATAATCGGAATTGCTGTATACAATTATACGGTGGAGGCGAGATACTGAGAACACAACTTTCAAACTATGCAAAAATACATCAATAACATTTTGATCTCATTTTTCCGTTGGAGAACCTTTAAAAAAGTTAGCATACGAAATATAAAGATATTTATAAGTACTACAATGGGATAAATGTTACAGTTTCTACTCGTAAGGGAAATATGACAGGTGTAAACTACTTTGGCGCTGTATATTAAACATTTTTGAAATTCAATTTCTCCGATCAGGGAGTTCATAACGTGTAGATAACAGGATAAAAAGATACGCAAGATAACAGTATTTATTTAAAACTTAATGTTATCCATTTCACTCTTACGAGATTTTTAACTGTTATAAAGCATTAAAAAATACAATTATATTGTATGGTATCTTCACCGTTCCTCGTTCCGTTGGCAATCGTATTCCCTTGGTGTCTCTCAAAGATTCGCATGCCATTCATATAATATTACTTCAAAACTTATGTTATGTATTAACTGTTTTACATGTAAGGGAAAACATTATACAAGATATAATATCTGGTCTTGTTAAGTTCAAGTTCTATACAGTGAAAATAGTGAAATTCATCCGATGGCAAGGGAAATCTACAATACTTTTCTTCATTACTAAAAGCATCTTACAGTTCAAAGAGGGCGACAAAAACCTTTTTTTTGTAACCCTTTTCCAGACTCACTCCAGTGATTGACTAAGATAATATGTGAGAATCCAAAAAATAATACGGTTGAGTAAGTAACTGAATCATCAAAAGACTGATTGAGCTAATCGGCTATTTCATCATACGTTTGATAAATTTTCTCATTAGCTCTACTAGCTATAAAATAAACTATAAAACTAAAAATAGTTCATTAACTCACTTTTATATTTATTTATTTCCATATTGTCGGCCCCGGTGGCGGCGGGGTAAAGTCCTCACCTGCTAACCCGAGGGTCGCGGGTTCGAGTCCCGCCTGGGGAGAATATGCCTAGGACATGGGTGTCTGTGTATGTAAACTGGGTTCTGTCCCATCTAACCCAGGATAAGTAAAAATATGAGGAAAAAAAATATTTAATCAAACATTCTGGCAGGTATTATTCTTACAGAGATGAAACTACTGTTTCATTTCATGCAATTTAGGTTATATCGAATTTTTTGTTAATTACGGCACAGGTACTCTTTACTCACTACATACTGACAAGTTAAACCACATGAGAATAGCGTGATATCGTGTTTGGAGAGTGTTAATAATAATATAAGCAGATCAGTAAATGCTCAATCATTAATTTAATATTCTCTCTTATATTTTAGTACTTACCCTAAATGACTGGACCATAATCTATTAAGTTTTTCTTCAACTGTTTGAAGGTTCCATTAGTCTACCTAAAATTATGACGCTAGATAGTCTCGAATTATAACAGATTTCCATTTCATTTTTTTATATCACAATAATTTCCTTTATTTTATACTCAAAAGAGAAGAACCAGACAAATTAGTCATATTTGAGACATTACGGGCTGGTGAGAAATGTCAAGGAAGAAGGAAGATAAAAATTGTAAGAAGATTTGAATATTGGCTGCTGGGCAATTTATAATGGATCTTATAGAATTTTAAGCTATGGAAAAGATTTAGGGTGAAATCCAGTGAGGCAAATCTTTGAACTTGGCTTGATACAAAAATGAACTTGAGGTGGAAATTTTCGTAGTCTAGAATACTTTGATATTATTCATAAGGAGGTACTGTGATCGAAAACAACTCGTCTTAATTCATAATTGACATACTAGTTCAAAAAACACCAAGAGAACATTGGAATAAGAGGAATGAAGGCGTTATAAAAGGATATTTTTGAGGTGGTATGGGAGAATCTATTGAACAATGTTGACTCAGACACGACGGTGATTTCATTGAATACACATTCATCTCAAATCAAAGTTTAAAAAAATTCACCCTGCGGTTAAATCAAATAATTAAGTGGGTGACAATCAATGAGATTAAAAAATCCATAGCATTAAAAATAAGACGGTTTTAGCCCCAGCATAAAGTAAAGCTCTTTTTTTACTAAGTTATCCCCTTGCGGTAAGGGACTGGAGTTTTGAGATTAGCTCACTCTCTTGCCAAGAAAAAAATCTTTGCCATGAATATTTGAAAAGGAAGAAGTGAATCGCATCTTCTTATCTTCTTCCTCTTACTGGGTCTCTCTCTCCGATTCGTGTCCCCACGCCCCAATATGTACATCACGGCCACTCGTCACCAGGCAACAAAGATTATCATACAGGAATGGAAGAATTCCTCTTTTTCTGCCTCCGTCTCCCGAAAATGGACCAGGGACCATGGTGACAAGGATGAGAGAAGGGAGTATACTCGTGGAGGGGTAGTTGGTGGGGAATATTTTTAAGGAGGGCAAGGGGTGGCTACAAAAGGTAGAAAAGAAAAGGAAAGGGGGGGGGGGCAAAAATCCGTCGAATGAAGGACGCTCAGTGTGCTCACAGGGAAAGATTCTGGCTCATCCGTAGGGACCTTCAGTCCTTCTCCTACATTTGCCGCGAGGAGGCAGTTTTTTACGTTCGGGAAGGGAAAGATCGGAATAAGGAGTTAAGGGGGCAGTCGAGGGGAGGAAAATAAAATAAAAAACCTTTCTCATCCTCTCTGCCTACAACTCGAATGACAGTCCCCTTCTCACCTATTTCCATCGTTGATTTGAAAGATTGGGGGTGAGGAAGAGCCGTTGCGCACACCGGAGACATTTACCGCCATCTACCGGATCTCCAACACTACTAGAAAAGTCACCAGTACCCTTAAAGAGAAAAAAATTGAGGCGCCGAATACCTTCTTTCTCTCATTCTCCCTCTTGAAATTTCCTTTCTGTATCCCACCCGGATATCCTTTTTGCAGTTTTCTTTTTTTCTGTCCGCAGGGATTGGAAATTGAAATGCCTACAAGAGGGTGCCCACACAATTGAAGTTTCATCTCTTCTTGCTCACCCATCTCGCGTCCCATTTCCCATCCTTCCGCTAATCCCCCCATTGAAGACGTGCAATTCCTTGCGTCCACACTTAACTCAGTCTTTTGTGCTTCGAGTGAACTACATGAAAAGAGTCATTTTAAAGATATTTTCTGAGGTGAGATAAAAACAGACAATTGATAAATGAATCTCGTTTTCTCGCTCCTAGTGACCAAGAAGTATGAAAATGTTATTTTCTACATGTTCGCTTTCTTAAAAAGATATCCATTTGCCAAGAGAGTCTATTTTCATCTTAGATCGTGTGCTCTTAAGCCAAGTTTTTACATATTTGCAACTTAGATTCATCAGTCGACTTATCGGAAAACCAATTCCAATTCAGAATGGAATATGTTTAGTGCAAAATCACTATTAACTAAAGATGCGTTGTGAATATTGCTCTAAAATTACTTAAGCACTCATCAAAAAAATAGATAGCCAATTAAATTGAAATTCATATATAATGCTCATCGCAATAACGGTATCCAAACTATAACTATTGATCTTGCATCCAGGTGTGTATAGATCTAAAGGATATGTCATCAGTTTTCATTGAGTTATTTATAAACATTTTACCTTCCATATTTGTTGTCAGTGATGATCGTTGCAACTGCTCTAATGTTTCATAGGACTAACTGCTCAAACATGTTGAAAATGGCCTAATGCCATGTAAGTTATCTGTCTTTGTATCATCATTATCGTTGGTAATTCAATCCTAAGATTAGTTGACAGCAACTATCAATCCTTCCCTATCAAATTCTAGATAACTTACTCCCCGGTAGTTCATTTTTCTCATGTAATTCCTTCATTATTTTGATCATGTATGTATTCCTTGACCTTTATCTTGGGACTTACCACTCTATTTTTACATCAATTATATTATTTACAAGCTCATTATGCATCATTGTATGGTCAATCTATGTTATTATTCTATTCTGAACAGTGTTTGATCGGGTCCTCTCATTTTCTACACTTAAGCATGCCTACTTCTTCATTTCTTACATATTCTGCATTAAATCTTCAGCATTCTCCTCCAACACCAGGTTTTGAATACCTATTGAATGACTCATATTCAGTACAGGTGCATCCCTAATTTGTAGACGCAATGCAAGGCCATTTAAAATTTTGCGAATTCGTTTCAAAATACGACATTTCAGTACTGAATAGTTTTTTTGTCTTAAAAATGCATTTACGTCGTTTTCATTGTATAATGAATGTTTAATATAGGTTTAAAACAAATAATGAGCCAATTTGTTTGGTAAACTGCTGCCTAAATTTGAAAATTTTTACTGCTTGAATTTGTTATATCCATTGCTTAAAATTCGGCAGCGAAATATATTGCAATAATTATTTAGAATACTATTTTAATAACTAAAAAAAGAGTTACTTAATTTGAATACTGCTCATATTGAACGCATAAATACTCTTTAAATGGCTAAAAAATGTTTCTTGATAATCAATTAAATTTTTCTGTCTTGAAACTTGTTAAAAACAAAATCTGGTGAAATATATGACAGTACAGTATCCATTATATTTATGGTCTCCACTCTATGTAATTTTATGAAACCATAACTCAACTGTATGACCTAAATATCTAAATGATAATGTTCTGCGTACACTGCTGTACTTCTTAATAGTTTCCAGCGTTATGGAAGTTTCACGGAGAATGAGATAGAGGTTTGGCTACGGGCGGATGGAAATTTTTAAATGTACCCGCTTTCCATGAATTCTCACGTGAGCCATCATGAGAGCAACGAATTACAATTAGGTTACAAAGCTTTTTGCCACCAAGTGAACTGTGCTTTCTGCGAATCACGGTAAGGATGAGCAAGGGTGCCTTTGAAGTTTGTCTGATGCTGCAAAGGCCAAAGGTAAACACAATTAAACTTGTTGAGTCATTCCTATGAAAGTGTGGTCTCATCACCTAGCTTTGTTGTCGTCCTGGAAATCTCAACTTTGATTATAACTAAGAAGTTTCTTGGTGTTATTGTGGGACGCAAAAGAGACAGGTATCCTCTCAGCTGCATTAATGAGAAATGATTACATATCCGATTCATGAAGCACAAATTAATGAGAAGCTTTATAGGAGACATTTCATGACCTTTCTATCACTTCGCATATTATTTGGTGTTTTCATACGTATCAGATATCTACTACAATTTGGTTAAAGTTTGGAGCGGTGAATTATTATATCTATGGATCGAAACTAATCTATACCTAAAAACCTTTCACAATCCGGCCGTAATACTAACTTCACCCTCAGAGGAGTGTAGTATTTTGGTATTTAGGTCAATAATTCCTCAAGAATTGACTGATTAGCGGTATGTTTGTCAATTATTCTCTATAAAAAAGTAATTTGAAAGTAAACCAGTAAAGCATGTGCATGTCTTAGTAATAAAGTCTTATCTGGGTGACTTCTGCCAATCGTTATAAAAAAACTGTTTTATATTTAAAACAAAAATCAAAAGAGAATTTTTTCCTTTTAATTTCAGAAAATTCGGTATTTGAATCCGTAAAAGATAGTAAGAAAAAAAGTAAGTAAAAATATTCATAGGGCCGTTTCTTCTTAAAATATCAGTCTATTATTTTTGGTAGATAATTTAAACGTGACATTAAAATATCCTAACTTGAAGCACTTCATTTTCAAGCCAGAAAAATCGGTGTTTGCTTGATTAAAAAATCTACCAATAAATATACTAAAAATTCACTTATAAAATATACTAAAAAATCTAGTTATAAAAACTAAAGGAATGGCTGCTTGCTCTTGAAAGTTTAGACTGTTTTGATTGAAAGAAAAATTAATAATTATTTTATTTCCTTCAATTTTGTAAAATATATTATATCATATTTTTGAAAATTTTGGGTTATTCATTGTGTTATTCTTGAATCTGGCATAATATTTAACTAAATTTGATGATTAGTTGTACTTTATATCATTCATACTTGTAATGTGTATTGCCTTGCATTTGATCGCTAATGTCTTGACGGTAGCTTCCTACAGGAAGTCCTTACCTACCTAATAACTACCTAATGCTCATCATTTATTTTAAAGTCATGTTTTTGTACCTAAATTTGAGAAATAAGAAATATCTTCCTATATGAAGTGGTTGAAGTTAAAAGCTTTGCAGAAAATTACACAAATAAAATCTCGCAGTAAAGTCTCTACCCCAGTTTATAAATGCCAATCAAGATTTCAAGAAATCATGTCATTATCACGGTATAATTTATTTATTTCGTTTTTCATGTGTACACAAACCGAGGGTGGGTGGTGGTAGACGAAAGAAAGAGAGTGGGGCAAATAAACGAGAGGGTTGTTTGAAGTGAAAGAGGGCAGGAGGTCATTTAATATTTTGGGAAGGCAAGTTTCTTAAGTTATATGACGGGAGTGCAGGAAGAGGAGAGAGAGGGCGAGGTTATGATTAAGCCATTCGGATATTGTCGTGCAAGCCTCCACATTAGTGGTTAATGTAACTCAAATATGAGATCACTGACAAGGCTACTATTATTTATTCAGATTTTATGATCTTGTATTGCTCTAGACTGTCCAGTTTTTTTCTCATACACTTTTCATGCTTTGTGCCACATATAAAATATTCATCAATGTAAAAATCATGCTCGTCTGGTCACAATCCAAAAATGTTTCGCCATCACAGAAGAAAGGTCACCGGACATAAAATATTTTCTTTTCTACTTAAATCAAGTTCATCATTTCCCTCCAGTTTGACTAATGTGTCTAGCATCATATGGACTGAAATGAAAATTATATATTCCAATTTTCACCACAAGAACAGCCAATTTATTTGTGGTATTAAATGAAATTTTGCCAGTGGTTAAAGGAGAATCAAAAGATTGATTAGAATTCTAAAAATGAATTATTTCATCACCAGAGCCACAAGCAGTCAGCCTACCATGTAATGATATTTCTTTTGGTCAATGTACCTTCGAGTAACGCTGTTTTTACTGAAGAATGAAATATCAGTCATCATACTCTTTTTAATATTTTTAAACAGAATGATTGAACAGCAGGATATTCAATCTTTGACGATCTTTTTCTTGACGTATGAAGACATGCCATTAGGTTGGTGCAAGATAGGATTTTCAGCTACCCCGTTCTTGTATATTGTTCATTCGAAAATATAGCCATTTTTGGAGATATTCTACGGCACTATGATTTTTATGCCAATATTCAATCTTTGTCAAAAAATTTTATGCATCAATCGCTACAAACATGTAGACAGACGGTATTTTAAATATGATTCCCAAACTTTTCTTCTACAACGAATAGCCGTGCAAGCCACCACAAAGTTTTGTGGCACGGGGTGATTCTATGCCAGGCATGCAATCTTCACATCAGTCGAAACCAGAACCGTACACAATCCCGCGGCCTCTACGTTCAGGCCAAAAACAGTCAGAACAACAATGTTTGGTCAGATCAGAAACGAGGAAGAGCTAATTAGACAAACACTTGGCTACGAAATCCGTTTGTCAAAAACGTTTGTTTGAAAAGTTTGACAAAAAGTTATCGCTGATCACATTTACAACTCATTCAAGCTCATCTTAGGTATGATATTATTCCTGAGTCCTGTTAAACGAAGGTTAGGAAATGGAGCCACTCAGCAAGAACGTCTTTCTGGCTCACTCCGTCGGCTTTGCTGCTTGTCGCATATTCACCTTTACCGACGCATATCGGAGCACGTTGCTTACTGAAAACGCTTTGAGCAAGTGCAATCTCCCACCTCCTGTATGTTATCAAGTTGTCAGGTTAACTTCTGCCGTGGATGGTTACTAATCCCAGTCTATATTTGACACATAATGACAATACCAACTAATTTAAAAACCACAGAATTCTTTATTTCAACAATACGTACATAAACATGATGCAGTAGCGTTGAAACTAGTTGTACCAATAAAGACCTCTGTGGATTCAAACATAGGTGGTATTCAAATCCACGTGGAAAAATATCCTTGTTAGTTTCCACTCTTGGAAATGATTCTTTTTTGTGAATGAAATCTTGAAATAATTTATTAACAATTATTTATAAGAAAATGTACCCAAAGATACAGCAAGGAGCGAAGTGAGTAGTATGTTTAACTGTTAATAAGTAATTGCGGAAAATATACAAGGATTACTTTCAATATGGATTTGACATAAAATACTTGCACAAATAATGCCTAAAAGGAGTAAAGTTCATTGTTGGTATTATCATTATTTATTCAATAATGAACTTCCACAAGGTTACGCCTGAACGGATTGAATTAAACGATATTTTATACTCGTAATTAGTATGAGTCACGACAATGATTATACTGATAAAATTTAATATTTTACATATCCTGTTATTTTATCTTGAAATGTTTACGTTCTTCTTATTATAAATCTGAAATAAAGTTGATATGACTAATTTTCTGCATTACAACATTTCTGGCATGCAACTTTTTTTTTCAATGAAAATATAAAGCCTCCAACCTTTTTTTGTAACCGAGTTATTTCAGTTTTTCTACTCTCATAGGGTAAAATAATCATAGTAGTTATCAAAATTGGGATTGCGTTATGTGGGACGTTCTCATCGTATACATATATTTGATCGTAGTAAGCTCATTCCACATGCATTTCTGACTGGAGAAAACTCAAGTGAAATAAGTCTATAACTGCTTGCGTGTGCATTAGGTGTATGCTACGTCGCATTCTTTTATCGCAATTACTTGCTGAACTATTAGTACGTTTGCTGTTAAAAAGGTCAATGCCCATATTTTCGTTCACTCAAAGGATCACCTATTAGCACACTTCAGCCAGACCTTGTTTTTTTGTTATTGCCCGCTTTTTGGGTCCTGCTCATTTCTTCCGTGTTTGAAAATGTTCTCTGTAATCGCGCTATATTCATTTCATGCATTATTTTTACCCCATCTCATAATATTGAGGCTGCTCTCTTTTTTTGATTTTTCCTCTCCAATACTCTCGGCTCTTTCCTTTGTGCAGAAAAATTTTAATCGAGCCGCCATTGAATATTTCACCCTTTTCAGGCGGCTGCATGAATAATTTATGAGGCAGAAACAATCGGCCGCCATTATATACTTACACCGCGTGGGTACTTCAGTTCTATCATCCTCATATCAATATTTTAAACGAGACCTAAATTAGTTTCTGCGCGCTAATACCAAATGCTCTAGTTTGTCTAGTACGCATTATTTATCTCCTAAATATTTCTCTTGGGAAAGCCATATTAACGGTGATGTGAAGCATAACGTTCTATTGGTTCTTTGCTTGTATAGGAGTACTGTTTTGAACAAAAAACTACAAGTTATTAAACAAAAAAAGTATACGTAACGTTCTAATCTCGGCTTGAAGTTTATAAACATTGTAAGTAACTAATCATTTGTATCCTTTTTTCATAATATTCATATAATATTCACATAATATTCTTTCTTTCTTCATAGTATTCAAGTTGATACAAATACAGGTATCGATACAATAATGCAAGTTAACACAGATACAGAACTTATCTAAATACTGAATAAGTTCTCCTGAGTCCCTGGCCCGTCATAAGGTGCTTGTGTAGACAAGAAATGATACAAAGGATTGGCGGAGAATTTCCATTATTCCATAAAAATCTGTATAATTATTGGTGAAATCACATATGGTAATTAAGTACACTTAATTATTACACTGTGTTACAAATTATACACTTTTTATCACTTATACATGTATTCAGGTGAAAAACAATCCATTTCACTATGTTACCATTGATTTTTTTAACAATAAAATCACCACCTGAAAATACCACCACCTGAAATCTGTTTCCGTGATTTGTCTAAATTAAACTACGCCAGATTCGAAATGGACTGGAATAGCCTTTCCTGGGAGGACTTCTACTTTACGCACGATGTTGACAAAAAAGTCACCTTGTTCAATTCTTACCTTACTTACCTCTTAGACAAGCACGTTCCCTTAAAAAAAATCAAGATAAAGCGTAACCCTGCTCCCTGGCTCTCTCAAGATATCAAAAATGCCATGAGTCAAAGAGACTTTATACGCAGGCATTTCCGACGAACACGGTCTGTTCTAAAATACAATGAGTATAAAGCCATTCGAAACAAGGTGAAATAAATGCAATATGACGCAAAATTCGCCTATTTTCATTCCTGTTTATCAGATAAGCGTGATGCTCGTTCTATTTGGCAAGAAATTAAAAGGCTAGGCCTTAGTACTACTCGCTTTGAACCAACCAACATTAACTTTTCCCTGAACGAACTATATAACTTTTTTCTAAATACCTCCCCTTCGTCTGATATTACGGGCAGTGAAGAAATTTTCGATATTGTTATTAACGCCGACAAAGAATTCAGCGATGAAAATCTTTATTTCCCACATTTTACCCCAGACTTACTATTAAAATATATTTCAATGGTAACTTCTAAATCTACAGGAGCGGATGAAATTAGTATAAAGTTATTTAAAAAGATCCTTTATCTAGCTCTTCCAATAATACTTTCCATTTATGATTCCTCGGTAGACTACTCTAATTTCCCATCATTATGGAAATCTGCTCTCATCCAACCTATTAAAAAGAAGTCCAAACCTGTAGAAATGTCTGACTATCGACCTATTGCAATATTATGCGCTTTGTCTAAACCTCTCGAACGATTTGTGCACAATTTCATGATAGAACATCTGTCTAAAAACAATTTTCTGAATAACTTTCAATCAGGATTTTGCTAAGGTTACAGTACTCAAAATGGTCCAATTAAAGTAGCAGATGATATACAACTTTCAATGGATAACCAAAAAATAACAATACTGGTTCTCTTTGATTTTAGCATAGCATTTGACTGTGTAAACCACAATATTTTCTTAAGGCGACTATCCAACTTAAAACTATCTAACTCCGTGCTGCAATGGTTCCGCTCTTACTTGACCCAACGCTTTCAGGCGGTGAATTATCGGAAGAATAATCTACGTTCTGAATCACTTCCCGTCAGACGTGGTGTCCCCCAAGGATCAATACTCGGCCCATTTTAGATTTGTCATATACATTCAAGATCTCCCAAATAACATACACCATTGCAAGTACCGTTTATACGCCGATGACTTGCAGATCTACATCGACGGCGATTGTAACAATATCTCAAAAGCTATCGCACTAATTAATAGAGATGTATCTTCTATATGTAAATGGGCGTCAGATAATTTGTTAAATTTAAATTCTCAGAAGACTAAGACTAATAATAATTGGTAGTGTAAAATCCCTTAAATCTGAAAACATTGACTTACTGTCCAAGATTCAAGTTCAAAATTTAGAAATAGAATACACTGACAAAATTAATGATTTAGGTGTTATTGTAAATAAAACGCTTACCTGGGATGAACACGTAGAATATATTTCTAATAGTCATTAAAAACCTGTACAAACTGAAAAGTTTTCGTAACTTGATGTCTTTGCCACTGAGGCTCAAATTAGCTAATACCTTACTTATCCCTCATATTGATTACTGTTATTTGGTAATGTCCAATATTTCAAAATCTCAGATATCCAAACTGCAAAAAATAAAAAAACTGTGTAATACGTCATGTGTGCGATGTAGCATTTAATGAGCATATCTCACCGTATTACTATGAATTAAAAATTCTTAAAATTGAACAAGGAAGAAAATTGCAAATGGGTGTGTTTATGCACAAATTGTTAAAAACTGAAACTCTTTCTTACATTTATCAACCATATATAGATAATTTGGTCAAAATGAAAACAAAAAAAAACAGAAAAAATAACAAATTAATTGTACCCTGCAACAGAGCGTCTATGTATCATAACTATTTTTATGTAAATTCATGTATTGTATGGAATTCGATTCCGCAAACGTTGAAAAATAAGTCAACAGAAAGATTTAAAAAAATGCTTGGTTTAAAAATTATCTCAGTGATAGTTAAAATTTTGTGAAATATCCTGGATTAAATTCATGAATTTGCCACCTTTGTGATTGCTACAATGTATTGAGCATGGAATTGTAATATTTGCTGTGGGCAAGTGATTGTGATTTGATAAGATTCTGGTCAATGAGTGACATGTTTTCTATTTGATTGTTATTATTTTTTTGCCTGAGTTATAATTACTTATGCCTGCTCCAAAGGAATTCTTTCCTAGAGCCAATAAATTTTATATTAATCTTATATTAAACGGTAATAATCTAAAAATTTCTTTTTAATGCTGAAATGGTTATTGTTTGATAGTGATAAATTTGATTATAATAAATACATCCGAAGGGAAGGCATAAAAAACCACGTTTAACAATCGTTTTTTAGGAAATCGTGCCATCAAAATTGGAACAGCTGCGCAGAATTAGTCATCGGTGTGGTTCTATTTTCCTTGATGCAATATATCTACGAGTGCTTATGTACTAAGATAACTTTTTTTGATTTATTTCGATTGATAATTCATTTGACCGCAAATGATCCCCCAGTCGTCTACAAATCAAGTAATACTATTTTTAATAAGAGTGTACCACAAGCTTGTCAGTAGTTATTAGAGAAGTATCAAAGAGAAATTACTGCGTTATCAGACAACTGCATAAGTAAATATGTAAATTATCTCTGTTGGTGTTCGATAGTTATAGGATTTCAATTTCAATAAAATTTAGGCTAAGGTAACATATAATCCACGCTTATTTCTCAAGAATTAAAATATCTTTTGCTTCTTTCTAGCTCTAGGAATAGATTTTTATTGAAGTAATCAGAATTGAATTTTGAAACGATCTACTGCACAGCACCTTGGGTGTAATGGCCGTATAAAAATGCAGAATGCTATGTATTTTCGGAAAAAACTGGGGGTGCACTTGAATAAAAACAAAATTACTAAAAATATAAGCCGGTGTTTCAAAAAAAATGAATGCAAAAACTTCCACCGGAGTTATGCATATCTGTCGCAAAACATACGGAAAAAAAGATGGAATCCTGTCAAACGATGCTCTTTCATTATGAAAAAATATATTATAAAATAAATACCATTCGTGGAGCTCTAAAAAGCGTGCGACCGAGGTGTGGTTTGAGAGCGATGTGTACGTGCGTAGAAATAAAAAAAGGCGTAGCATTGAGTAAAATGAGCCGAGAACTTTTCCATTGGAGGCTTTACTTTATCATTTTTCCCTTCTTTTTTCGAAACGAAATGATTAAAAAATAAAGAATGGCCGTTCCAGTTTGCGTACTCTGTGAGGGGTACCGCGGAGTTGTATTTTTCGTCTGAAAGAGAGTTTTGCCAGATATTCGTCGCCTTGTACATTTTCTCCTCCCCCTCCCGCAAATTCTCCCCTCTGTGCTCGTTGCTACGGTAGCAGTAGTCCCTTTCTCCAATATAACTTTTTTGTGGCTCTCCCAAATGGCGAGAAAGCTCCCCATAATTTGTGTGCACACGGGTGAAAATTTTTCAATCCCTTGGTCTCTTCACAGAATAGACTCGTTGAAAATAACCACGACGCTATATCTGTTGGGTACGTGCTCATCAGTCTCTCTGTGTTGGGGGAAAACTTTCTTTATCCAGACCGCCCCCCCCTCATTTTCAACGCCCCCGCCCCCCTCATTCACGTAAAATTCTCTTTTTTTCCCCGCATGATTAAAAGTTGCGCAAATTTCTTGTTAATGCTCCATATTCGTTATCAAACGCGTGTTTGAGCGTTATTTACGTCGCCCAAACAAGAGCTTTTTTTCCCAAAAACACTTTTTGGAGCATAATGAAAATGCAAGGAATAGATAAATAGTTTGTTTAACGATCATCTCTGTCTCGTCATTTAAGACTCTATGGTATTTTTAAGGGAAGATATCTCTCTTGGTAGTTAGATGGCAATAAAAGATACGAATGCGAGGTCTTTGTGCATCCACTGGTTTTAGCTTCCCCTCATATAATAGCCTGTATTTGTACTGCATCTTTTTGAGGTGCATAGAAGATAGTTTCAAAGTGAGCAATTTTAATGACCTAATTTTAAATTGCGCGTGCGCTAAAATATTTTTGAGGAGACGCTTGATCAAAACGCTGCGTAGCCAGAAAGGTTTTTGGAAACTAACATTTCCGAACCAGTTGACTCGAAGGATTCGAGTTCGAGTCGCCGTCAAGACGAACAGTTCTCCTCTGTGGAATATTGCTATATACTCTAATGCAAATATGGGCAGACGTTTAGTAGTCGGTATCGGATCGAACGACCAAGTTTTCTACAGGTATGTATAATTCTCTGAACGCAAGGTTTAATTTTAATGGATTACTTGTGAAGGAAAAAAATTGTATCCAATTTACTGAAAAATGGTTAGACCATTGTGCAACTTGCAAAGTAGTATTTCATTTTTACTTGCAGGATTAATATCTGTTGGATCAAAATATTTAATGCTTTATAGCATAAGAAGAGCCCTCTAAGACTAGAGATTTGTTGAAATAACAGACTGATTCAATTTAGTTTTCGTCTAAAAACATGCATGATATAGAATAATTCTATGCCACTCCCTAATTGTTTATTCTTTAGTTTTTAATTTTAATAGTTAAATAATTGTTTCTATCAATTTATTTGTTAATTTTCCACCATGATTATAAATCTCTAATGATGCGATAGTTTTTAATAATTCATTAAAATTCCAAAATCAAAATCTTAGACTTTTACACTGTGTTAAATAAACAAAATGAATGAAAACAACAGTAAAAATAAAAACAAAAGTATTAATATAAAAAAAACATACAAAAGGCAAGTATGAGGCATGGATGACTTGAATTTACGCATTACGTTTCAGTTGGGAGGAAAAGATATTGCATGATGAGAAATTGTCAAAGGTAGCGTAATTTTCACAGGAACAAGGATTGATCTTCAGGAAAGTGATGTTTTCAGCTCAGTATTAATAATTTAGTGCTCACAATTCCCTATATTGAGTGTTATTTTAACATAACGATGTTGTCTTTGCTGTTATCTGCATCTAATGATGTGCTTCCCGCATATTTCATTGATTTTTTTCTCAACAGCCTGCGCTAAATTAAAAAAAAGTTAAGAAAAGAGCTCGATTCTCATTGTCCCCCTACATAATTGCCAAAATGAAATGGTTTTAAATGCCTATACAATTCATACTTTTTGACTAACTCATTTTTTAAGTTGTCATTGTTGTTCTTTACTATTTATGAGCGCCTTATGGTATATTCCAGATCTAAAACTTAAATCAACCGTGACGGTAAGTTAGAAGATACTCATCGAGCGTGAAAGAATACGACTTTGTCACTCTTTGGAATTATGCATTACTTGACTCGTCACGATAAGTCATGTACGTGCCTTTAGAACCGAAGAAGCAGTCCACTTGAATCTTCAGCCGGGCGTTGTGCGATGCGTTGGAAGATCGACTCCTAAGAAATAAATCTACTCCGAGTATATCTCGACCGGCGTGATGTCGGATAGGATGAGAAAGAGACGGTCTAAACTGGATAGCAAGAAACGATGCCGGCGTAAAATATGGCCTCGCCTCGCCCGGTCGCACTGGGACACTGGGATTAATCACGGACCGTGACTTGAGACGCGTAATTCAGATGTCGTCCCTCAAGGGGTCTTGCTTCGGGAACACGACGCAAAAAGACAGCTGCCGGGTCTCATCCTTCTGGCTGAAACACCACCCCACGAACTCGGAGTTCGCTCAGGATCAATGGAGTTAAGAAATGGAAGCTCGGGAGAAATTTTGACAGATGTATTTTTTTTACGCTCGGACAGCCCCATTCTATATCATACGTGTGACGCCTGGTTGGCTTTCCCATGGAATTTACAGTGAAACTTTTGTATTCCTAGGACACTGCACTGTTTTCATGACATATATTTTATTGGAAATTTCATTCCGAGTTGCTCTACTATATTCAGTCCAATAACCGGTCACTACGTTCAAAAAGTATTAGACTTGAGCCTAAGAATCTCAGTGTAATAACTATGATAGTAAGCAACAAATTTTAAAGTATGTGTACGCTGGTTAGGTACATATCACACCTATATTTTTTTCTTTTTATTCAGTTCATGGAGCCCATAATACATGAAAATTAAATAATTTCTATAATGGAAATGAGTTTAAATTTAAAAATTCTGTAAATAGCTAATATCAATTTCTATGTGCATATTGAACTGAGAATGTGCTCGTGAGGGATGATAAGAATAATTTGGTGATAGTAATAATAATTGGTTTCAAAATATGACAGGCCTTCTGTCTACTTTAGTGAGAGTTGTGATGATGGCTATATATTTTCCTCTTTAAGCTAAGTTAGCTATATTCGTTGCAGTATTCTGTTGATCTCCACATATACACTACCATTTTGTTGAGATTAAGTGAAGTTGGAGGTGTCAAATGATTGATACATCAATTGCTTGTAATGATTTCTATGCAGCATTTTGAACTCTATGTTACCATTTTATGAGAATCATTTTATCAAATGAATTAGATTTTACATAAATTTGTGTAAAAGTTAATATTTTGGATGCGTGGATGCTGTACCTTCTCCATTAAGCTGCTTCTAGATTTCAGTCAATAAGTTACTGATGGATTAATTTTTCCATCCAGATTTTTTTAAATCTTATCTTATTTTAAATGGATAATTTCTCTCATATCCTGTTTTGGCATTTTTCGTCCTTAGTGTTTCACAAATATTGCTTCTGATTCTTAAACATTTCTTTGTACTATAATTTCATTCCTCTAGCGAAATGAGTTTTTTGATACTTTTTCAAATGGATAAGTAAAAGGGTGAGGATACTGTTCTGATTACTTGGCTGTGTAAACTGTAGGTCATGTGGAAACGCATCCAGGACGTATGATTATTCACATCCTTCGTTCGTCCTCTTTTTAATGACAAACCTCTGTGGCAGTTGTCTGTTTTAACATTATTGTGTGGAACAACAAATTGCTTTCTATTATAGTTCCCTCTCTGCTATATTGAAAGTGTTTTGGAAGGTAAATTTTATATTTAGCATCATCAAACCTTCTAGAATGTGGTTTTTGTTGCAACGATGGAAAATAGTAGAATATTTTCTCATGAAAACCCAATTAAATTGTTTCTGTCATAATATCTCAAGTACATTTGTTCTACTCCGTGGATATTTTACTTAATAAAATTCATAAAGGGCCATATTTGTTAATATTTAAACACTTCACATTAATTTCCTCGTAAGTTGGCTTAATTGCAAAAATTAAATCTAGCAAATATGACTAAAAATACAGGCCTTGTATTTGGTTTATTTTTGGTAAGGCTATGCACTGCCATGGGAGCAATCGCAGAAGTTGAGTTAAATGGAAGGATATGCCTAAGGTTCAGGATATAGATTCTTAAAGTGAAAATAAATTTCGATAACGGCATTAGAGATGCTTAGTTTGAGCGAAGAACCCTTAAAAGGAGAAAATGAATGAGGGGCTTCTGGAACTACTCTTACTCTTAATTCTGGAACTACTCTCACTCTGGAACTACTCTGGAAATACATTTAAGTATGACGCTGAAAGAAACTACATAGGGGAGAAATTGAGCAAAGTAAGTGAAGGGAACCAAAAGGTTAAAAAAATATTGGAATGAAAACTTAAAAAAATGCGTAACGAGGCCGGAAGAGGAATATAGGACCACATAATAAAGATGTGAGGAAGAAGAAGAAGAGGGTAGGTTGATAACGTTTTCGCTAAAAGAATCAAATATTTTATTATGCTAAAACAGATATTCCGTCTTTAAATGAATCATTTTAATTACTTTAAGTAAATCTGCATTTAGTTTCTCCGATTTATAGGTGGTTAAAATAAAAACTTGTATGAATCAATGATTTTCCGGCAGAATAGTTTCTTATAATTCTTCTTAGGTTTCTTACGAGGTAAAGTTTTCCGTAGCCTCCAATGTTTCAATGGAATTTTGTCAGAGATACAGCACAGAGCAGGAAAGACGTGAGTCTAAGATACAAATTTTATCGGAAATCGACACTTACCCTCCTCTTACTTAAGGTAGTCCGAGAGAGAGAGTTTCCTAGTCATAGTAGAAACCACATTCGAATTTTACGCTTTTATTTCACCAGTTGTAGGACACATGAATTAAACATTGCATTATTAGTGGTGAAATAATATAGTTTTATATGACAGAAATGGTAAGTAATCAAATAAAAATATCAACATAAGTCTTCAATTTGATTCATTTTTTCGCGCGGTGCGTTTAAAACTCCTTCAAAATGGAAGGTATTTTGTGATACTCCAGATCTTATTGCGGTGACAATATAATTAATTTTCAAAAATAGTTAAGAGAAAGTACAAACGACATGCTGTTAGTATTTTTTCGACATCCAAGAGTTAGAAATTCCTCATTTTGTAAATAATATTCCTCATCTCTGGATTTCATGCACGTACCATTTCCAATGCGAAAGGGCTGGTATATTTTCGCCAATAACTCCGAAAGTAATATGGTAAGGGGTCATTTTTGGTGTCATTAGAAGGGTGAGATATTGTTCTCTAAATGAAACCAAATTTAATGGTTTTTAGGTAAAATTATATTTCGCTCAAACTATCTCAACAAGAAGGGCCGTTGCAATCCTTTCTAATAAAATGCCTTTCTTTCTTAGTAATCCTATAAATTCATTGTAATTCTAGACAAAGAAGTACAACACCTAAAAATTGATCTTCTTACGAAATGGATTCGGTCATAGAAAAACCCCTTGGCTATATTAATGGCCTTTAGGTGAAATAATGAAAAAACAAGACAGAGTCTCCTCCGTCTTTAGTCGGTTGCCAAGGCATGCTTGTCATATATCTTCGTATTATCCGGATGCTCAAGAAACACGATATCCAGACTATTCATCTGCCGCCCACAAAACTGAGAATCCATCTAAGAGTCAAGGACCCCGATAGACTGAAGGCGTCCGGCGTCAAACGCATGTCTATCGGACGTAGAGAGGTATTCATTGGTGAAGCAGGTAGAACAAGTCCAGATTAAGAACGTACTTAGCTGCATACTCATTTGTACCGACAGGGGTCGATTTGAACATTTGTAATTATTTTGTTTGTTGAAGGCAATTTGACGTATTTTTTGAAATAATATGCAAATAGCTTTAAAAATGTTTTATTTATTTGTTACTTTACGTTATTTTGTCAGAAAAAAGGTTTATATTAACATACTATAACTTGTCATGTCAACATATCCTTCGCATGATGAACTGGATACGAAACTCCTTACCCGAGTTAAAGTACTCGGGTCTTGTTGGTTCTGTCGGGTCTTTATACGTCAATTCATTCTTAGATATTCAAGTTTGGCGGCCGAATTTACAATAATATTTCAGAAAATGGCATTGAAACCCCATTATAATGACAAAACTGGATAAAACAGGGTAAAGATAGCCTGGGGTTAAAATGACCCCTCAGGTATTAATAGGCGGAAGGTCACGTACAATAAAAATCCTTGCTAAAGTAAGACTTTTATTTTCATTAAGCATTCCTCTCATAAAAAATAAAATTCTATAAAGATACGAGAGCTGGGACTATTCAGTTAAGTAATGGGTGGTCAAAATTAAAAATGAGTCCAAATGGCCCATGCGGTACTTCCTCTGCTAAAAGTGAATAAATTGAACTTCTAGTTGAGTTAACCGGAGAAGTAGGCGGTAGCCGATTATTCAATTTACCTACAAAATATCATCTCACGGAAGCATACTTAAACTGTGATACTAATTTACGCTGCCATTTCCATGGGATATTAGAATCGGATCACAAAAAATTCAATGCCGCCTTTCATCCAACAACCTCAACCGAGTGGAAAGGCTCAAGATATCTAACACTTAGAATTCAACTCTTGAATAGGCAGAAAAAGGGCGAACAATCCCTCCAATTGCATTGATGAAGATCTAAATGAAAAAATTTATAATATAACAACTTATAGAATATTAATTTACTGATAGGGGTGAGTCTTTCACTCCAGAACTTCGACGTGACGAGAGTTCTCCGTCAAAGCGTTGGCTGTTGTGGAAAACCTTACTCGATGTGAAGCCAGAGGAGATTAACAAAGAAAATCGAGTTGGAAATTTCACTGACCTGTCTTAGCCTAACCATGTTTATCTCATATTTTTTCTGCAAGATGGATCTTAGAACCACTATCGTTAAAACGGGGCCGATTTTTAAAGTTAATTTCAAGAGTATTTTAACATTGCTTATGTGTTAATGGCATTGTTTGATATCAACTAACCAATCGTAATCAGTTAACTTTATCATGAACTAACGATATGGAACAAATGTTACTTTGCAACGATTTAAAAATACAACTTTGGCCATGTTACTGAGTAATTTTCCAAAATAGTGCTTAAAACCGTATACCGATGAAGTTGAATTTTTTAATTTCGTGTTTTTGATGACTATTATGAAACATCCATTCTTTTGCGTTTATTATCAAAATAATATTTTATTAGAATAATCAAACTACTCAGAAGTGCCCTAAATCCATGAAGGAGTTTTTAAAGTGAAATGGTTTTAGCAGATTGTTTAAACTATAAAGGCATAAGTGGTCATTATTCGAACACCTCTTAATTCAAGTTACCACTAAATTGAGCTTGCTCTTGGAAGGGTTAAAGGGTTATCAGATACAGTCAACATCCAACTAAATAATTTTAATGTAACCCCATGTACGACATTAGTTAAATCTGTCGCCGCTTCAAAGTTTTTGGTGTATCGGTCGAATGATTAAAACGTTGAGCCGATGATCGTAGTTGAAACTCTTTGATTAACTAGCCACCTTTATATCCCTGCAGTGATTGACTAAATAGGTAGGTTGAATTCTCCTTACGCCAATATTATCTTGCGGGAATTAAGTCGGCAGCAGTTTTGTTATACCTTCAGGAGGGCATTTTCTGAGCTCTTTAAGCTATTGAGCGTCTCTGTGCATGCGGTGTTTAATTGCAGAGACGTTTAATAGTAGACGGACACCTTGGAGAGTACAAAAGCATGTCCTTGTGGTTTCTGTCTTGCTGTAGTTCTCGAGAGACTTGACCGAGATACGGTCATTTGCGTAATATTAGGATAAGGATGTCGCCAGGAATAGGTCGATTTTTCGAGAAAAATGGAGATTGTTGGGGAAAAACCTGACCCATAATTGATGAAATAGTGCTAATGGTTTATACCACACCCAATGGATGAGAAATAGTACTGAAAATAGGCACTAATTTGGGGCGAAGAGGTAAATGAATGACAATTTGCTTGATTTTAATGTAGTCTTGTGTACTATGGTTATCGCGAATCCGAACGTCTGTTATCTAAAAAGTTCCTTAATCATATCATAATTGCACATGTTGGTTGTGATTTTTTAAAATATTTTATGGTTCAGAAGCTTATGAGAAATAAAGTTCCATATTGCATTTGCAATTATTATCTTGGTGTAATAACTCTTATGGCAAAATGGTAGAATAACATTCTTTCTCCTCTGCAGAAACTACTTCAACTTAACCTTTCCATTTTCTCCCGTCTTGCAAGCTAGACTCTCACTTTAATTGAATGCTCGTATTATAACTCTAAATGGCATACATTTTAACATCAAAATTGATATGTTAAATAAAACCAATGAAATATTTTAAACTGTTTTTTTTCTTTTTTACGTCACATTTTCATTTAGTTACTTTAAACGCCATCTCATTTCTGTAGGCATACTTAAATTGAAATCTTTAGAGAAAGAGTAATGAAATAAGCCTTGCGACATTAGAAGATGGAACTCAAGCTAAAACCTCAGCCAGGCCATCTATCAATGGAGTATCATCATGCGTTGTATTAGGTATTTTTTCACACTAATGCGTTTAAGTAGAGAGAACCTCTTTAGTGTGGATTAATTTAATTTCATTATAGCTCTTTCCAGTTTTAAGACATATCACAAATTTAGGTTCTGAATTTACATCATATTTAAAATGAAAATGTCGAACAAATATGCAGTTTGCAGGATGATTAATATCATTTCTCCTTTCCGTTACAATTTTTGAATAGCTGATCTATTGTGACGTATTACATGCGTTGGCATTTTAAATAGAAAAAAGAACGTAAAATCTAATTGGCAAAAAAACTTCGGTTTACTGTTGACTAAGAGAAAACCAGCGTTATTGATATGACTAATCGACCCAACCTAAAGATTGAAAGAGAATGTAACTTCACTATATATAGAAAGGTAGGTAAAGTGTGTAAAAATCATGAAGAGTCACGGTAATTACCATTAAATATCCTAAATAGTTTGTGGTTAAACGAAAATTCCGTTAATTTACGTAGTTTTTCCGATAAATACCCATCTGATCTGGACAGAATGAAAGATGAAATCCTAAGATTCAGATCATATTCCACAACCAAATATATGCATGGCTAGAGTAGTAGAATATAACCAACGACAGTTAATCAATTAAGTATTCAAATCAATGTGGGATTTATAAGTTTTTGGTGAACGAAAATGAATTAGCAAACGTAGTTTGATGAAGACGCTTTTATTCCGTAGGTAAGAAATGGCGCGTCTTAAATTCCATTAACAATCGCGTTGTGTCTCCTGTGTATTTATTTCGTTCCTTGTTGATGAATGCCAGCTTCCTCAGCTCCACCCTATCTCGTGGCTCCAACCAGCTGGCAGCAGACAGTTGCCGCAAGTTCTTTAGTAATTCCTGGTGAATGTTCATCGGATTACCTTCATACACTGAAAGCTAGTCATTTATGACCTTTCTCATGACTTAGGAAAAAATTACGTTATTTTGATACCATATTACCTTTGAATTCAAAAATGACGGTATGAACATTCCATGATCTGTTAAACCTTTCTCAAGTAATATAT
Source organism: Ceriagrion tenellum (assembly GCA_963169105.1). Classification (NCBI taxonomy): domain Eukaryota; kingdom Metazoa; phylum Arthropoda; class Insecta; order Odonata; family Coenagrionidae; genus Ceriagrion; species Ceriagrion tenellum. The sequence goes on from OY720643.1 coordinate 76,177,003, forward strand.
TTTTGCCGCTTGAGAAACATGGGGTGTTTACCCATCATACGGCTCCCTATGATGTAGGCACAAAAGGATAATAACATAAATTGATAAGTATGTGAAATTTAAATATGAAACCCTAAAATTTGCGTAGCTAATTCGTCCTCTTGGCTTTTGTTGTATATAAAACTTCATAATATTCCGGATACGGCTGAGGATTTGAATTTGATATAATCTTTCATTTTTTTAGTTGGTGGACATTTTCGATTTCTTACTTTCGATAAACACTCATTATGGTATAGATGTATATGATAGAAGGCGGGAGGAGGACTAACGAAAATTGCACTGACAAAAATAACCAGTGGTATCGAATGAAATGCAGCAAATGAATCAACATCGTTTTTTATCATCCCATTCGAAAGGAACTTAATTACATCCCATTTTCTTTAAAAAACTAGTATTCGCAAATGGTTTCATGATGATAGATAAGGCTATTTCAATGACAAATAAGGGGCATCAACAAATCTTTGAGAGGATTTGACCGAATTAATACTGCTGGAATGGTTATAGTACAGCTTTATTTTGTTCCCCCTTTATACTTATATTATCCAGGTATATATCATTTAGTCAATCATGCGACTGCTACTCACTAATTTATTTACTGAGTGTTACCTGAAACGAATGATGGGGGCAAAGATTAGAGATCCTCGGCTGGTAATAAACAGGAGGAAATTTGATCCAGGGCGTTTATATATTATTCCTTGCTCTGACATCTAGCAATTTTATGTGCCAGCAGAGTGCTCTCATGGAAGAATGGGATAAAACTTTGGTCCTCGTAATAAATGCATTTTGGGAATTGCTCTGCTTCAATACAAAGAGTGCAGCAAACAGAGAGATAACTAATTTTTACCGCATATCTAAGGCCCACGGCTTAAGAAGCTTTGCAGCATAATAAAAAGAAGAGAAAATATGACAAAGGAGGACAAATGATTGTAGAGGAGAAAATATGACAAAAAATAAATAAATAATAAATCAATATGACCAATTGCACGAAAGGTAAATTGGCTTATCGGTCTTTGTATGTATCGATTCCCAAAGAGTAGAGCTCAGTGTCTTCGCTAAGAACAATGATTGTGTGTTTTGGTCCTACGTCCACCACTAATAAGGAGGTGAAGATAATCGAAGGTTTGTATATCCGTGGTAATTTTAATATAAAAAATAATACCAAAACCCGGCCTAGCGTAGTTAGGCAAGTTTGGCAGAACTAAATTGAAAGCTTAAGTCAAGGTTACCATTTAGTGGTTAAATTTTTGTTGAAAGATTACTGCTAGAATTGGACAATCTATTTCACCTCAAATAGTATTCTACACACAACCATGTAGAATAGGAAAATCGGCTTTCAGTCTGTACATATTTCGCCGCATAGTCTGAGGAATCACTTATTGATATAAAATTTGTTTTTTACAACTGGCTGTGTATAAGTTCACACCTATTGCAAATAAAACTTGTATTGAGTGCATGAAAAAGATTTCTCATGCACATATATTTTTAAAATCACTTTCATGGCCCAATTGATCATGACAAAAATGATGAAAACACTGCACTAACTAAACGTGACTGTATAAAAATAATGATCAACCTGAGTTTTCAGTCCTTTTGCAATTATAATTGGCATCAGCTTGCTTATTCATCATACGTGGCGGCCGTGATCTCATGGATTTGATGGTAGCCACTTAATCTAGGTTCAATACTTAGCCTAATCACATCTGCATTTCTTTTTCACCCCTTATAGATTACGTGTCATACCATTTGACACTTTGCGCGCTGGGATTTATATTGAAAATCCTCTACAAAAAACTGAGGATTGTACACATTTACCTGGAATGTGAAAGAAAACTCATAAATCTAGGTTAATAAACCTTAATTTAATATTAAAATTTATTTTGGTATTTTGAAGTTATTTATATATTTGCCAGAAAGACTGCAGCCCATGCCATTACGTCCAGTTACCGTTCGATAACGATATACCATAGTTGTCCTAATTTATCTATCGTCTTTCTCAGAAAATAAAGATGGACGTACCATTACGTCCATAGAGGTGAAAGTTTTAAAAATATTTCACTTTGGTCTCGCAAATAATTGTTCCATTCAAAATTGGAGCCTCTGTAGGTAACCTAATAGTAGAAATATCTCTTTTGAATAGCTAAGTTATCAACATTGTCCCATACTTAACCTAGTTTACCTAAAAGTATAGATTATTTATCCTACAGGATTACTTCTACTGAAATTCTAAATGGTCAAACATTTTTTCAAATAAATCTGTTCAGTAAGGATTAAGAGAATAAAAATCTCAGAGGGTATGCCGTAATGACCACATTACCCTACATTTTACTTGGCTCAACCAAGGTTAATATGCAACAACACGCAAATTCTGAGGAATTAATTGAAGGAATACACTCTCTCCTAGCGTGAAAAACGCTCGTAAAATTCTTTTGGTAAAGGGATTTAATTGCTTTTCCTCCCACACTCACACGTTTCCATCCTAACGTGAAGAATTCCAGTGGCATCACAATTCCGTAAATCTCCGGATGCCAGTAATGCCCAATGAAATCTTATGGCTTTATTTCCAAACATTAATTCCCATTCGGGAGGCAAAATGGATCCTTTCGACTGTTTTATTCGTTTTTTCGCCACTGCTTTCCCGTTCCCTCGTTCCATCTTCAATCCACAGGGCTTTTTGGGATAAATCTTCCAATCACGCGCTTTAGATTCAACGGCGCAAAAAAATCGTTCTGGCCCGGATTCTCTTTAATTAATGGAAACAGTCGTTCAAAATTCACTCTATATTCCAACACGCCTCTACTTCTTTCAATATTCATCCGCCTTTCGTTATGTTTACGCCAACGATGTCCGAGTCAAGTACTTTGGTCGTTGTTATTGATTAATTAGGGTAAACGTGGAGAAGGAAGGAAATTTGGGGCGTTAAATTAAGAAAAATTAGTTGGACCTTAAGAGAGCATTAATTTTGGGCAAGTGAAATAAAGTGTAAGAAAGTAAAAGATAAACATGGAAATGTGAAAGTTTTTATGCACCTCACTATATCCCAGCCGTCAACCCTAGCTTTGAGATGCAGCATTAGTTATCTGGTCACGTGGAAAAGGCCGCTTGGAAACTTACCAATCAGTCTCATGAATGATAGTGAATTTTTTAACCGTGCGGGCCCTTAAAGTTTCATGCCAGCTCTACCTACGATTTTGAATAGCATAGACAAAATAAACTTTGTATCATTCATTGTGTCCAATATTTGACACTTTAATGGCATTGATACTCCCTTTCAATACAATTTCTTTTTTACTCTATCTCCTTTTTTATCTACGTTCAATATTGTCGCCCACATCGCCTATTTTGCCTCGAATAGCACAGACATTAAAAAATATTTCTTAACGAAAGTTGTCTACGCCTTATCTTCGGTAACGTGAGTTACATTTATTCAGTTGCTATTTCTAGTTAATTAACGCCTACGGCCGCACTAAGGCATTATCTGATCAATCCCTAGTCGCAGAAGGGATAAATCAAAATTGAAAAAAGTACCATCAGCGATGCCACAACCCTGCTCAACTGCTATCTCCCAACTATTTACTCGACTAGGAAGGAAGAGTTAGAATTTGCTATTGTATTTGTTTTTTCTTTTTCTTAATGTATTACGATAAAATTCAAAATTTTAAAGTTTCATTATGTGGAAGTTGTCGTGATAGTAAAACATAATGAGAATGCATAACGGGCTTTGGTAAATTTTTCATCTTCAGATACATTAAAAGTTTTCAATATTCAAAAAATTACGTACAATTTTGTGCAATATTAGATCGTAGGCTTCCGCGGATGCAGTGTTGACTGTTTCTTTTTTCGGGATTCATTCCGCGATGTATGTTTTGTGAAAACAATATTTCGCTGATGAAGCTGGCAGGAAGACCAGCGAAATATTGTTTTCACAATACATACATCACGGAATGAATCCCAAAAAAAGAAACAATTGCATATGTACTCTATAAGAATTGGCGTAAAAATCAGGACCTAAGTTGGAAAAGGAACCCGGCTTTTTCAAATGGTCTTATAAACCGTCTCTATCCCCTTCTCATCTCCTGCTTTTTACCCATTAAATTATTTATCAAGTGTGCCCCAAAAACCTACATATAGTTCCTGGAAAAACCTCTATGCCTCAGTTTAACTGAAGATGGCATAGATACAAAAATCAGTGGCGCATCCGCAAAACAAATTACGGAGATAGTGTTGTTAATTGTACTGTCATATATTTAGCTCCCTATTTATTTTTTTTTATATACTTTTCATATTATGGCGCAGTGGAAATTTCCCGCCTCTCCTGAGTCTCAAATTCAGCCTTATGAGATCCGGACATAAGTTAGTCCAATCTTCCATATTTAAACCCACTCTCTACGACTAATTCTAAATTGCATGGTAGTTCTTCTACTAACATATCTTTATATTTACGCAAAAATGTAATCTAATTTCTAATATATATTTACGAACTATGCATGGAAATCGGTAATAGAACAAAATTCTTTTTACTAAATGGATGAACTGTTAAGAATACAATGGAGGCTCTTCATCATTTTGGAGTAGCATTTACTCAGCCTCCTATAAGTTGGAAACCTAGTTTTTCTCAAACGCTGTGAATGGAAATACTCCGATAATGTTGCCATCATAATTTTTTAGAGGAGAAACCAACAAACGGGGTTTTTTTCGCATCAGAGTTGTATTAATTCAGGTGTTATTTGATATAACATATTCATGGGACTTTCGAATCTCTTCTTTGTCTATTGAATCATTCAGTGACATTATTCGTTTTCTTAAAATTTATTTTATTACGTAAATATTTGCTTTTATTTGAGCATTGCCTGATTATTTCATCTTTACTTTCGCAGATGACTGTGTAAATTGTTTGACAGCCCTTTACCGCAACGTTTGGGTCCAACCCCCGGCATTTAACTATGCAAATAATGTTTTCTTCATGCAATGCTTCCCAAATAAATCTTTTTACACCCCATTTTAGCACACACGAGCCATAAGTTGGACGAGGATGTATTTGTATTGAATCGTAGCTGTTCATTGAACCTTTATTTATTTCTCAGATCTAACACGGTTTCTACCGTCCTCACACTCAAGTTCTAGGTCAATACACCGGCATCTGATTAATATTTTCCTATTATATTTTTCTTACAACTACCCCGGCCACAATTTTATCAAGGACAGATCGCATATGTTAAAAGACTGTGCGCTCCAGGAACATTTTCTTGCAAATTTAGAGCTTTGAATTCATAGATGAAGATAACTTTCAATAACACTGTTTCCAAGGTTTTATTATGTGTTCAAGTTTTATCATATTTCTTCTGTTTTGAACTCTTGTGTTGAGTCATACACCTCATGAACGCAGAACTGTGACAATTAATCATTTTTGTATTAAATTCAACATTCAATTACAACCTTATAACTCATTCATAATGCAATGATAAAAGTTGGAATATGGTTCAATCACTTACCTTCTCACTCTTTTAAAAAGGTTGTGAGTTCCGTTTAAGATCCACTCGTTTTTATTTTCCCAACCACCGGATGGGCTTAATTCAAATCTTTCTCCTTATATTATGTGCCTTCTTCCATGAAGAAACCTTAATCTTACTCGCATTTTTTTCTTGGTTTTATAAAACTTCCATATTAATTCACTTAATGTCCCAAAGACTCCCATTCGGCTTTATTCGGCTCAAATCCCTTGATAAGACCTTTCTCAGGTAGGATTTAAATAAATGCTTTACTTTAGGCTGGTGGCACACGAGCGACAAGTGTCGTGACGACTCCTCAGTGGATCAGCGGGGTTGTTTAGCTGAATGAACGCTTTTATTATACTGTACATACAGAACACAACGACATGGTGGAGTCATCGCAATGCCACCACAATTTATTCGCAGCCATTGGGCTCCTATAGCCCGCCGATGCATGGACACGTTATTATATGACCAAAACGATTTGGTTTTCTTTCACGCAAGTGGGCCATATCTATGTTTATTATTTTTCACAGGACATCTATTCGCGTAAAGCCAATTTGGTGACACCAATAAATTTTTTTTTCAAAAATGTAGGCGTGACATATACCACTTCAAAATGGTACGACTTAAAACAAGTACCCTGAAACTTCAGATAATTTGTAATATTATTACAGTATATACGTTAAACTTACTTCTCTATTCCTAAATATAATATCATTTGCTTTTTGCTTTCTGTTTTTTATTTTCTATATTTTCTGTGAAAGTCTATTTTATCGTCTTTCTCTTCTGTGTGTAAATTCGGATTACTCAATAAACCTTGGAAAGTCCACATCCCTCAAAATTCGTGAGAAAGAGAAAACATGCCTTAATACCCGTTTATACATGAGTGAACGGTAGTGCAATTTCATTACCTGGATTAAATTATATTTCTGGTAGATAATGCTCCTTTCTCCTTGAAAATTGCACCGAATATACAGTCTAGAGGAATTTTGTCAGTAACTTGACTGGGTAAAACTGTTGGCGCAATGTCGATGGGCTCGGCTTTGAGTTCCGTGTATTAAAAATAACTATTCTTCTGGAGAATTTTAACACTAATATGCCCTTCGCGGTGGCATCTAAGATGAAATAACATGGCGAAGCCTTGAATCCTCCAATGCGGTTAAAGGCCATTATTTGAAAATATTCAACCATAGCAGGTGAAACTAGATGATATTGCCATGAGGATTATAAGGAAAAATATATCTCATCTCCAAAAACATTTAAATATCAGACACTTACTTCACTATATTTCAAGATATTTGCCGAAAAATACCAACCATTTTACATGAGAAACGGTTTATACAAGCACTTTAGAGAGAAATTATTTACAAAATGAGTAATTAATTACTCCTTAATATCGTCAACAAGTAATAGTGAGTAGTTTGTATGTTTTCTCAACTATTTTGTAAAAATAAATGGCATAATCAGTGCGGTAAATTTTTCAGAATCACAATAAAACCTTAGGTTGTAGAGGTGTTTCAAATGAATGAGTGAAAAAATGAATTAAGTTTAAGACTTACATATGTATTCCTATTGAATTACTAAGGATTTCAGTCATTAAAAGTACTTATAGTTTTTCACATTCTATATTGTGATATTTAATTTGTGCTTCCTACAGCTGTTAAAATTAAATCTTAAAATTTGGAAATGGTCTCCAATATGAATCAGGGAATATGTCGCTTGAACTACCTTAAGGAGGCTCCACAGCCACTGTGTGAGTCAGAAAAAATACTTGATCCCAATATTTTTCAAAGGCTTCTACTTTCACTGATGGAAAGGGATAGCTGCAGAAAACCAAAATTAAGAAGCAATGAATTCCAGTTTTTCCACTAAAAAAATTTTGATGAACACTTCTTTATAGAAATAGACGCCGAATCCTGCGCCATTTTTATGCAATTGCCAGATTTTGACTTTCATTTTTGCAGTAATTATTAAATCGATTTTTCGAAGAGCTCGAGCTTTTAAAAAAACTTTCAAGAAAATGGCATCAAAGTAGAGAGAATAATACTATTTACACGTGTTTTTCTAATCGTCTCATTAAATACCATAAAATATGGAGTTATGCATGTGTTTTTAATCAATTATTCTTGAACTTTTCGCTTTTTAAAAACTGTTTTAATGAAAATTTCACTAATTAAGACAGAAAAATTCTATTGCTATGTTTTCACGTCTTTTTCCAGTTTTTGTCTTTGGAAACTGTAAAATACGGAATGATGCATTTGCCTTATGGTCAACATCCCGGAAATATTTGCTTTTTAAATACAGTGTTTACAAAATTGAACAATTCTATTTTCCGAATTTTTTTCCTATTGTCTCGTTAAAAACCTTAATATGCGGAATAATGCATGTAATTTAATCAATTTTCTCAAACCTTTCGCTTTTTATAGCAGAGTTTCGTGAAAATAGCCTTATATTACAAAAAAATATATTTTACACGTTTTTTTCTATTTTCTCAGAGGAAACCATGTCAATTCAAGTTCAATTTGCGAGGTAAATAGCACGAACAGGTGAAATTTTGTTGTTTCTATCAAGTAGAGGTGATATTTTGTAACTTATGTCCACTGTATAAGTATAATGAATGTTATGTCGTTTCCTGAAGGAAGCACTTTAAAGGCATTATTGATTGTTAGATAAAACTTGTGCAAGTAAAGCATTATTTTCAGCAGTTAGTTTTGGCTAATGTAAATTGGAAACAGAAGTAGTCCGATCACACATCATTGTGGTACTCCCAAAGAAGAGTCACGGTCAAGTTCACTCTGCCGTTCCGCAGTTCCATCGCGCAGTTCCAGCACTCCCGTTCTCACCGAGAAATAAAAATAGGGTGAGTGGGAGTCGGGTAGTCGTCTGGCCACCGGAAATATCAACCCTTATGCCCTTTTCCCCCTGTACCCTCTTGCCATACGCGCCATCCGCACGTACTGAAACCGCTGCGCTCTTCCTCCCATGCTCTCCCGACAGACCCGCACACTACCAATTTCCCTCCCATCCTCCACATCCCCTCCCTCGCCTCCAATGGACGGAATGGGTCCCCCAAAATGGGTTTGCGTGGTCGGAATCCGAATGATGCGTCTTGCTTTCGGGGATTGGGATTAAGGTGGGGTAATCGGGGTTTGGGAGGTTGGGATGGGGGTTGGGTTGAAGGTAGCGCAGGGAGTGGAAATGTCGGGGGTGGGTTTAGAAATTGAGGGAAAGGGATAAATGAAGCCTCCGTGAGGCTGTCAAGCTAAGGACGGGGTAGCGGAAAGGGTACGCGTGGAGACATAAGGGTTTGAAAGGAGAGAGAGAGGAGTGGTTGCTTTGAGAAATGAGTGGAGAAACCGCAGAGTTAGCAGAAATGAAAAAAAAGAGGGACGGAGGAAAAAGGTTACAAAAAATTGAATTTTCCTCACAACAACGTTCTCCCAAACGTATTTTTGTCGAACTCAAAATCAAAAAGTTATCTTACGGGGAAGTACCATACCGCACTCTTGGGCAAAACTCCCGGATAGGCTGGTGAGAGATGGATAAGTGCAGCGCGCCCTCACGGAGGAGGTTTGTTAGAACGAGTAGTTATAATGTAGAATTTGAGAAAATTAATATTAGTTCCCAACATGGGAAAGAAAAGATGCTGCTTCATTATTCACTCTTTGCATCTAACTATTTGTTGCGTGTTTTGAATGAGAGAAAAGCCAATTCTTACCATGGATGAAGAACGATATATTTCGCACCAATAATATATTACATTTTAGATCACGAGGGCACACGCCCACTTAGCTCGGAAACATCTAAAAAATCTGACCATGGTTGTGGCATAAATGTGCCATTACCAAGGCCTAGCTGTGTTTGCCGAAACAATGAATTTTTGGGTACGAAGTAGCAACAAATGAATAAACCAATACGGATTTCACACCCCTCATTCAAAACTGGTAACTATGCTCTTGCTGATTTACCACCCCCTTCAAATATTTCAATTTGATGAAATTTTGGCTCTCTTCTTTGAAAACTCAACGTAATGAATTGACACGGTTCATTCAGTAACCACATTTGAAATGAAGGTATTCTTCTAAGTGGTCCATTACATATTATGTTATTTTACTATTAGGCTATCCCACCCGTAAGTGTACGTTTTAATAGTTAGAGATCCAGAACGTTTCAGTTTTTTACTAGTGCAGGCCCATAAATCCTACCTTTATTTATCCCATACATGTGTCCTGTTTTTTTTCATACCATACCCCGGCTACTCAACGATTTCCCCACTAACACAGCATCCCTTCACATCTCATTAACTCTGCCCTTTTCTTCCTCTGTATTTTTACATTTACTACCAATTTAAAAACGTTTTCCTCATCTCAACCAACCCTAACATCTCTAAGTCCCACAGTTCTATATTCTGTCCATATGGACTTTTCTAATTCATCTCTTTATTTATTTTAGTATAAAATTCTCTTTTGCAAATGACTATCAGCAATCTTTGCCCAATATTAACTAATCCAATCACCTACTCCGCCTTAATCTTCTACAGTATTTTCCCTTTTCTCAAATAGTTCTCTGTCTTCATTCTGTTCCATCCAATGCCATTTCCCCAATCTTTTAAATTCCGGCATCTTAAACGCCTGCAGCCTTTCCTCGCTTCAACTGTCACTCATTAATGTTCCATGGTAGGCGTTTATGTTAACCTACAGCCGTGGGATGGCCTAAGTCACCCGGATCAACAAGGGATTTCATTATCCTTTAAAGCTTGTAGATGTTTTTTATAGCCTTCCTCATAGCATTGCATTGCTTTCTTCCAAGTTCTATTTTGGCGGACAACGCGCGATATTTGCTGTATTTAAAAATACGCCAGTATTTTTATTGGATAAGAAACCCCTCCAGTATGTGCCATTTGTCTTTATTTTTTTATATTTGAAACATTTGTACATGGATATGACGGAACTATAATTAAGAAAATATACGACAAAGTGAATTTGTTGAATATTGAAAGGCCAAATTGTCTCTGCTAAGTTTCCTCTAATGATTTTATGAACATGTAAAGCCATGGATTTTAAGGATAATTTACCGAGTTCCTGATTGGTAATCGATACGAAGCGCAGGTGTTTTATTTTATTCGTCGCACAAAACAAAGCGTAACGAGAGAGATTAAAATTTAATCCAGCCGAACTCGTTACGGCGGGAGTGGGAAAAGTTTATTCTTTGTGAGATATATGTGCTGACTTTTACACCATAAAGACCTTTTATTTTCAGTTTTGCCCATTAAATCAAGTTTGATACACCTACCGTACCACCTACCGTATTTTAAAGCGTACCACCTACCACATTTTTTACCGTACCGTACGTTCAAGCGCTTTAAAATTGATATATTTTCCCTCCGTTTGATTTCAAATGAATTTGAAACATTATTTTGCTCGAATGAATTACATTTAAATGAATAAATTTGTATTTCGGTATAGGCTTTTTATATTATTCTCGTTTATGAAAAATATTAAGTATACTGGACTAAATGCTATAAAAATTTGCATAATAGACTTTCCCGACAGAACATTAGTTCATACGAGTCAATTTAACTTTCTCGTCCATTAAATGTGAATATACAATGGCAAAATGTTGAATTATGGTCAATGAATATATTTCTCAATGCACAAAGTTTCACCGAATTTTCTGCTACGATTACATGTATAATAAGCAATGCATGTGTATATCATGAGTTAAGGTCATACTGGGAAGAGGGAAACGGAAAAACGTTTAACATAATATTTTGCAATTGTTTTGCGAAAATATTGTTAGTTTTTAACTATTTTTTTACTTTCCCTTTCATCTACTATGATATTACTTCTCGTAATCGATAGATGTAACCGGGATGAAGCCTTATCTAAACAATAAATGGATTAATGTATTGACTGTTTAGCCCTTAGTATTGTGCAACGGAATGCGGAGTAAAAGTTATCACTAAACCAGTAGAATTACTTGCCAAAACAAAAACGGGGGTGAGATATTGAATACGAATAATTTGGAACCATTCTCGTAATACGCTAGAAAAATAGTAACTTTTATATAAGTTGTTTGAAATCTATCTAAATGCCTTCACCAGAACTTTTAAGAATTTGAGCTTATATTTCGATTGTACACACGTAGGTGCTTCTAGGTGTGTGGATTACTCTGCTGAATCCCTTTTTTTCTCACTACGCAGTACCTCCTTAACTTTCTCCGGATCTTTTCGTCCTCCGGACCTCCGGATCTCGGACCAAATCAGTATTATTGATCAGTTGAAATCTTTTTGATGGAATATTCTATAAAATTTTGTGATAAATTAAGCGTGCTAACTTTATAAAAATATCAATTAGTAACTAATTTTAAATGAAAAACAAATAACTATTTGACTTACGGGAAGTATGCATGGAAATAGCATAACCAATACATTTTATTCACAATACTAGTCGTAGTACATTACCTCCCCCGTAATAAATAATAACTAATAAATATTAACTGTCAAATTGGTTAATTATAGACAACGCATTGGCTTTAAAAATTGGCAACATTCATCGTCTTTTTTTCCACGAATGAAATTGTGTTATTTTTATTCTTTCCTACTAGAATTTTTATCATATTTGTTTGTTTTCCAAAATAATTAGTTGTTGTGTACTTTGTCTTTTGTATTTATTTCCAAAATAGATCCGTAAAAAGTGATTATTATTCTATTTAATGGTGATTTAATAAATTAGGAGTACATTTTGTTAAGAAATCACCCACTCATAGCTGTCATCTTAAGACAAATAGAATTTACATCGTAATAATGAATGGTGAATGGGTAAATAACCGGATTGTGAATGAAAAACCGAGAGTAATTCATCCAGTGGTAAAAGCAAGGTTCACTTAGAAGCAAAGCTAAAGTCATTCTTAAATTAAACTTAACAAGACGAAATATAATCGCGAAAAGAAATACACCTTTAAACCTTTGTAATTTCAATTTCCTACATTCGTGAATAGGTTTAAACTTAGACGCTGGATATAACTACACTGTGGCACGCATTCTTTTCGGATACGATGTTTTTACGTAAAGTGATTACGACATGAAGTTTATCATTTCTGGCGAAGTGGAACGTCGAAAATGGGGGTCCGTTATTGTATTTTCCTTGTGGATTGGGTTTTCAAGAATAAGTGGATAGTGATGGGAATCAAAAAAAGATTGTTGGGGGTTAACATAGAAAAGTGGTAAGAAAGAGCAAGAAATGAAATAAACTGGTAAAGAAAGAGTAGTCCTAACTTTCAGTTTAGACAGCGTCCACTGTTCTAAGCTAATTTGAGCGTTTCCGACCATTTTTAAGAAACAGTTGTCGCCAACGGACACACTTTTACGACTTGCTTTTCTTGAGACAGTAAAATTCAACATAAAAGTTGGAATAAAACATTTAGAATAATTATATTTATATTACATGGAATCATCATCATTGATTGTTAAATCGATGATTGGTTGACTGTAGCCCTCAACGATACTTCCACGATAAGTGACAAAATAATAAGCTGTTGTTCTCAATGGGATTAAATCTGCGTGGTCTATGTAGAATATTAGGACACCATTTGCTTAATCCTTTTCCTGAACTCATTCCACACTGTTTTTGGCTCTGTTTTTACTTCCTGCCAGAATTAGGCATGTTTAGGTGTCAATCTTCTTGTGTGGTAATTCATACATTTAGCTATTTAGGTCAGAAAACTTATTTTCTAGTCCTCTTTGAAACCATTGTGCTAGATTTTCATACATGCTACTAGCCTTGTGTGTCTCATTATAAGAAATTTGAATTGGATAACATTAGTTTCAAAATTTACCATAATAAAACCGATTTTGGCAAAAGGTATTCGGTATGGAATCTTATTCGTGGCTTTTTTATTTGTGAATAAAATCATTTAGCGAAACATGGGTATGTCAGGATAGACATATGAGTAGGCTAAACGCCGTGGGTATGAGTTATCTGAGAAGTGCTTCAGGCAAAAGTAGGATGGATAGGTTCAGAAATGAGTGGGTGATAAATGAATGTGGGTTAAATGCTGCAGTAATGAACATATATGAAAGGAGTGTGCTTCGTTGGTTTGGCCATGTTGAGAGAATGGATGAAAGTCGAATACTGAAACAGATGTATGAGAGTGAAAAGAATGGTGCAAGAGGTAGAGGTAGGCCGAGAAAGTTGTGGTTGAATGAGGTAGAGGAAATTCTTATGAGGAGGAATATTAGGAGTTTTAAAAACAATAGGGTGTGTAGGAAGAGGTGTATGGTGGTGACTGAGGCAAAGGAGGTTTGCAGGGATAGGTCAGTGTGGAGGAAATTGATGAAGCAGAGTTAGGTGTATATACATGTGTTTATGAGTGAAACTTAGTGACTCTGCCTACCCCAGAAGGGAACAGTGTGATTGGTATGCATGTAAGAAAAGCATTCGTAAAAATAACTATTCTTGGAACTAAATACGTAGCAATGACACCTAAGCTTATTCAAATACTTTCCTGTAACAGTCTGTCGTGCTATATTCATTGCTTGGCGAATATTTTCGTGTCTCCTTGCATGTTGAAGTACTAAAAGAGACGATCTATGCTAAATTTTAAATGGTTATTGTTGATGACCATCTGTTGCTCTCTGACACAGTACTTCCTTTTGACAACACGTCAATACGCAAACCAAGTAGTTACGCACGCAATGACTGCTATGCAGAGGAAAATGTTGATGTTATAATTGTTAGAAACGTTGTTACCCACACGTCATGCAAGGTCTGCTCTAATAGGTAGCTCCAAAAACTCTGTTTAAAGAAAAATTGAGCTAAATTTATATTTGGACCCGCTAAGATAGATTCCGAAAATTTTCTTCTATGCTATCTTATATGTGTTAAGTAAAGTCATCATGGTGATAGGAAGTCTAGGGAAAACCACAGAATATTCATAATCACTCGTGAATTTAGCTTTCACAACATAAACTTTCTCGAAAATACGACTTTTCCTTTCTATTCTGTTACATTCATCGACAATAGCCTGAAGAACAATTAATGTGCGATGAGTATTTTGCTCTACTATTTACTGCAAGGGAATACAATTACATATTGATTCAAATGCAAATCGGTAAATAATCATTCTAATTCACTCAGCTACCATGTGTACACTTACTAAGAACATTCACTTGAGTCAGATTTGGAAAGTTTTACTCTTATTTTCTGCATCACTGATTTCATTAATCACTTTTCATCACCAGAAACATTGGAAAACATGTTACACGTTATTGAAAATTAAAGTAGCCAATAGTATTGGATATGATTTTTTCCCCCATAGGTTTAGAAGCCTGATATTTCAATTGATCTACATTCACCCATGCTGAGCCATTGTTTTTATTCTGTGCTTTGTTACTCTGCTTAAAAGGTCACTGAGAACTCCGGACCATATAATTTCTCGTTGAAATCTTTCACATTATTGTAACGAGCAAATAATAAATCTCTCTGTATCGGATATGATCAGAGAGAGTTAAAGGGGTAAAAACTTCCCACACACAAAGGAAGCAATTTCCAATATTTACTGCCTTTTGTCACCTGTGTCCTTTTTTAACGATGCTTAAATAATTCAATGCAGACATCACCTGAATGGGAAATATCATTTTCACGATTAATTCTTAACAAGCGCAAACACAAAGACTTGTTTTATGCTTTCAAGTTAATTTTTCATCGTTATTTTTGTTTATACGCTTTAAAATTGCCATATGCACATTTATCATGTTAATGCTTCAGGTTTCTTATTTATTGCAAACATAGTCAACTATCTTAGACTCAGATGCTTCGTTGCCCATTGTCACAATAACGCTTCCTCCTCGGTAGAACTACTATTAATATTGTCTAGCTCCTCTGAAAGTCATGGCATGATTATTTGTTTTCAGCTACGCTAGTTTATTACACGTGCAAAGAAGGTGTAAAGACGGTAGGTGTATCAAACTTGATTTAATGGACAAAATTCTCTTCAGTGTTTTAGCTTTTCCATAAGCTTAAGTTTGATAGAAATCTAAGCAACACTACATATTATAGTAATGGCAATATTATTCAATAAATATTTGTGAGATCGATTCTCATGCATAATAAATTCCACATACTTATGATAAATAATAATTTTAACAACTCACGAAGTATAGTTTCGCAAAGTGCTATTTTGGCGGCCAACGCGCGATATTTGCAGTTATATAGCACTTCTTGCACAATGTTCTTTTGTGTTCGTTAGCGTGTTGGAACTTCCGATCTCTAATAAAATATCAAACTCTCGAAAGGGTTCATGTTGTAGAGACAATTTTGAGTACCAAAATTACTGAAATATACGAATAACCATCTGAACTTTTATATCTTATCAGACTCAATCTAGACTTCGCATTTCTGCCATTTCATAAATAGATACAAATTTTGGCTGTGTTAATGGCTGTTTTGAGGTTTTTCCTATATGATATTAATGAGGATTTAGCATTTTAGCAGTGTTAATTCTTACGAAATATCTATTTCCTATGAAGCTTGAGCATATTTTGTCCATTATATGTACTTAGATGAGTGAAAATTTTTAGAAACGGGCATTTAATGTTCCATTTACATTTTTTTACTTTCTTATAGCCGGCTTTCACTTGCAAGTTAATCTTACAAGTTTTTGCTGCTAGACCGTATTGAGAAATTAAACTTTAGCATAAACTCTTTAGCAACCGAATGCTGAGATAAATTGATTGCTGTTTACAATGGTAATACAGTGCTTCTACAAGCAAATTTGCCGAAACTTTTAAACTTTCTGAAGAAGACCTTGCAGAATCGTAAACGCGTGTAATTCACGAAACTTGAATAAACTTGCGCCAAGTAGCCAATAGTATTGGATATGATTTTTTCCCCCATAGGTTTAGAAGCCTGATATTTCAATTGATCTACATTCACCCATGCTGAGCCATTGTTTTTATTCTGTGCTTTGTTACTCTGCTTAAAAGGTCACTGAGAACTCCGGACCATATAATTTCTCGTTGAAATCTTTCACATTATTGTAACGAGCAAATAATAAATCTCTCTGTATCGAATATGATCAGAGAGAGTTAAAGGGGTAAAAAACTTCCCACACACAAAGGAAGCAATTTCCAATATTTACTGCCTTTTGTCACCTGTGTCCTTTTTTAACGATGCTTAAATAATTCAATGTACATTGCTTCATGGTAATACAGTGCTTCTACAAGCAAATTTGCCGAAACTTTTAAACTTTCTGAAGAAGACCTTGCAGAATCGTAAACGCGTGTAATTCACGAAACTTGAATAAACTTGCGCAACAATTACACCATTGGAAACCTTTTAATGGAAATACTAAAATGTGTAAGTATAAATCTTCTTTGGGAACTTTAGGTTATGGATCGAAATTTTAATTCAAATATTCGAGTGTCTTAGTGTTGAATTCGTGCAAGGATTTGGTTCCTTTATATCCCACAGTACACCACTGCCTTCTCTTTAAAAGAACCGATTACAAGTAAACGATGTTATTAGCCGAGGTAAAGGAGACCAATGACTGCTAGAGATAAATTTGAGATTGATTTTGACGTTGTGAGGCATCATATCATCTGAAAAATCACATTGACATTAACAATTACAGGACTTTTATTCATAATTCATATATCTACGTAACTCTGGTTAAAATTTTGTTGAAAATGTAGTAAGAAGAAGGAAGGGATTTTGAGAAGGGATTAAAAGTTTGAGAATCCTTATTAGCGTATGGATAAAGATATGGGCTAAATTGCCATCAATATTAGATGGTAGTAGTGATAAATAGTTTGGTTTATCACCTGGGTCCAATAGAAATTATAAATACAGCTTTAAAAAATTCAGTGAAAAAAACCGAAATACCACAGATGGCCCAACTACACGCCACTACACTTACATTTGAGAATATCTCAACTCTTTTATTTGCTACGGTCATGTGTGAAGATGTTAATAGCTGGGCCACTGAAAAAGGAAGCATCATTTTTATGGTTAAATTTGTAAATATTTTATTATTTAGCGAGACAGTTGCACAGGTGTGGGTGTGGAGAAGGATGGGAAAAGTAAGATGGGTAGATAAGATGAGAAATGAAGAGGTTTTGAGCAAAGTAAAAGAAGGAAGATCATTAAGGAAATAAGGAAAAGGAAAGGAAACTGGTTGGGCCATGTGATGAGAAAAGTATAATAACTGTGGCACTTGAGGGTTCAATTGATGGAAAGAAAAAGAGAGGAAGAAGAAGAATTAAATTGGTGGATCAGGTGAAGAACATCAGCTATGATGAAGCAAAGAAGGAAGCTCGGGACAGAAGCGGATGGAGACAGCAGTGGTGTACAGAACCTGCCAGCAGGCAGAACACCAGGTGATGAAGACAGTTACACCTTTTCACCTGGGGGATTACATTATGGGGAACTCTGGTCGTTAGTTATTTTTAAATTTCTCAAATGTCTTATTTATCATGAAGTGTCACCCTTCAGGAAGACTTTCCTTGGTACTCATGCAATATGTTTTACATAATTCGATACGTTGTCTCAATCCTCTTCAGACAGAAGCTCTTCCAACCATCTCATCAAGCCATCTCTGAGCATGGAAAAATGTTCAAGGGTGTTCAATTATGAAATGTCCTCTTTAGTCATAGTTTCGATATCTGCGCTAGCTACATCACCGGCGAGAAAGTAAGTTTTCATAGTAGGATAGAAAGTAAGTGTTCATACTGGATGAGAAAATTTCCATAGCACGTATTTCCATTATTTGAAAGCAGTTCAATATGCCACAGGTAAAAGTTATTGACAGTTATGCCACCTTCTAGTCATGTAAACTCGAACCATCCTCCTAATAACCGTAAACCATGTAATACTTTTTACTCACATATGTCACCCGTTACTCATTAGTTTAATTTAGCGCTATTTTTCTCTTTTAACCGGCTTCAATGGAGGACTTTTATAATCAATTAATGCCTAGAAAAACAGGACGCCGAAGGAGAACGAATTATAGTTATTGGTCTGTAACGGGAATCGGACCATGTTCCGACTTTGAGGAAGATTTTTTTGGAATAGATTTTGTAATCTTGGAATCAGTGGGTGTTTAAACGAACATTAAGAGAATGATTGTGCATGGTATTGGGTTCATAAAATATAGGTACTTGGGGAAAGTAAGCCTATATTTCATGGAGGTCGAAGACCTGATATTGAGGAATTTAACGAGCAAGTAAAGCCTGGGAGTCACTTTTATGACCACATTAATAAATACTACGAAGATTAAGATTACCTGTAATACCAGGACTTAAGCTAAAACATAAGGTTTTGTATGTCTTCATATCCTCAAACATTGTATACTTATTCCTTGCATCTGCGAATTTGCTTATTTCCCTCATTCTTTACCGCCTATGCTAGTGGGTTTATCAACCTTTTTTTACTCTTGTGAATGATTATAAACGGTTCTGCCGCTCCTGTGAATATGATGTTTTTGTATTCACGGGGAAAAGTATCATTTGGCATATTAATTATTCCACTATATACATTTAAGCCTGCATAAAATAAGTATCAGTAATAAATAAATATCCTAATCATGTAAAATAGTATGAAAGATACAGAAGAACAAGTTCACTATCTTCATTCAAATTATTACCCACTGGAGCAATTAATTTCTGGAGCAATCGCAAATGTTTGATATTATTAAGACTTAAGGTTGCAAGCGATGCAGTTTTAATACGTACAAAATATTGTATCCCCATAAATATAGTTCCTCCAATAATAGCTTCATTAAATCATTTATTGCAAATTGCCCGGTAAAGGATAGGGATAAAATTTGTTAACTTTAATGACTTCGTTATCAACAGATCATTTCATGTACTGATGTAAAAATCAGGGACAACGAGACTAGCTCTGTAAATTCCATATTTCTGATGCAATATCCAATATGTTTTGTGATTCTAGAAAAAGAACTTTAAAATAATATTTACTCCAATGTTCAATCGTGTCTGCAACTAATGAAAAGATAAAATTATTTTAATCATCGTAATTTGATTTACTCGATATGTTTTGCTCTCTAAAATTCAAGGGTGAATATTCAACATTTTACAATATTAATGGGTACTGCTATTCCCTGTAATGGGTGCAATTAAATTGCAGAAATCCTATCGAATATCAATTTCAAACTCGAAATGCTCCGTATACCACGTTTATCTAGCTATCCGTGCAGGAAAACATGAAGATGAATCAACCGTAAATGGAGAAACTACAGTTCTTTTTCTCATTCTGCATATATCACGAGTGATAGCGGTGGAGTTGGGTCCAGATAACCTGGTACAGGCACATTCGTGTGAAATTTTAATAGCCCATAAATGATCTGGGAAAAGCGTTCATTTTGTTTGTGTGCAATGAACCAGCAGGCATTAAAGGTGATGTTACTGGAAGAAAATATAATTTCCTAATAATTCGATGAGCTTATGATTCCGGGAAACTTTAGTATTGTGTATTGCCAGTTTTAGTGAATTTAAATGATCCATGTGACCTTCGTCAGGCATTTTAACTTACCGTTGAAGGTGAAAATAAAATAAAGAAGCATTTTATTTAAATTAATATATATATATTTCTATTTTACGTATAATTAATGCAGCAACACAAAGTTTGTGATAGCTTACGAGATAATATCTACGAAAATTAATAACATTGAGACTGCCTCATTTAGCATTTCAGATATATAGTTGGCGTGGTCAACGCTAAAATATTTATGCTTTACGACAATCGTTTACCATTTTATATTGAAATGTACGATTTGGTCCGCAACGAATAACATATTTTAACGAGCAATGTTGCTTTCAGTCATTGCTATACAATAATTGAACACTCTCACCAGGATTTGAACCTTTAGCTATTGTAGTATATATTTTAATGCCAGAAGTAAATTATCTGGCCTAAACTCTGGAATTAAGTAGGTCTTACAATATAATTACATTTCCATTAGAAATAAGTTTTGAAGCGTTTATTCTTTGGAGGCCCCTTCCAAATATTCATGGCTATTAAAATGATATAACTCCCTATCATATAAATTAATGCTTTTATTAAGCCCAAGAATAAGAGTTTTCCGTGATTACTATGGGCATATGAACCATTCAGTTTAACTCATAGAGGCTAAAATGGTCTCAATAGCTAAATCATATTGTTTCCAATTCAAAATAATAATTTTTTACATTTAATAAAAGTGAATAATTTTACATAATAACGACGATTCTCATACTTTTTATTTTTTTATTATTTTAAATAAGTAGTTGCAAAGTTTCGTTTTCCAGAACTGCCTCTGAACTTGGGTTGGTATAAATAGTGTACCTGATAAGCTCTCTACATTTGTAGATGTTATTGTATTACTGTCGATATAAATCAGTTATATGATAGTTATTTTGATAAAGTGAAAGTTTAACAAGAGTATTAAATTAATAGGAATCCCTATTAAGCTTGTTAGGTATAAACATTGGTTTTTGTTGTGGTGGTTTTCATCTCTTAATTTTACCTTTGAATTGTAAAATACGGTAGATATCTTAATTAACTGCTAAGCCGCCATATATTTAAATGCTTATGTATTCTTATTTTTCACACATGCAGTCTTTGAATTGACGATATTAATGCATTTTTACAGTATTGGATGACCATATTTCATGCCAGCGTTATAAAATATAATATAACTTGAATTTTAAAATATGGAATTTTCATTATAGCTGTATATTGTTTTAACCATAGCTGTTATTATCGAATATATCCTATGGTTTTTAGGAACGTTGTCTTGCCATTTTGCCCGTTTGTCATTGGAATCAGAATCTCATCAAATGGACTTTGTGTGTTCCATTCATCGTCGTATCTAAGCAATTTCTTTACCTTTTCTCTATTTAACAAAAATTAAGACTAATATTTTCTTAAATCATCTATAATTAGCATTTATTTAATCGTTCATGGTTTCCGAATTCCTTAAATTTATTAATAGTGGTGAACATTATCATAACAGCCATGATACATATCAGTCACTTATGTTATAGAATATTTTTTTATTAATTTATACTTTTAGCCAGAGATACTGACCATTTAAATTATGAAGTTTTTCCATTAATGGCTGTTGATTTAAGTATGCTTCGGTTAATATTCAGTTGATTTGGATTGGGTTTTTGGGATTTTGGTTAAATATTTTCTATTTTGTGGGTTTACATTATGATATATAGTATGGTATAATAATTGGCTTTATTTCCATCTGCATCTGGATTATGAAAGCATTCTGAGCCTTTACCCCAGATTTGTTCGAGCGCGCCTGAAGAAAGCAGACGGACTAGATGTACAGAAAAGAGTACAGACTAGACGCACTGCCTTTACCAAAGAGGTCTTCTTTAAAATAGATACCTAATGCTTTCCTGGCAAATGGTGCTACTAAAAGATTTTTTTGGGATTCCCACTGGGTCAGACTTTTCGGCTGAGAACTCTAAGAAATTAGGGCGTTCCATTGCGGACGCCCAGCATAACAAAAAATTAAGAAAATTATAATCACTACAATGGCATTGAATACGCGATTGCAGTACCTCTTAGAGCGTTGCACTCTGGCAGAAGCGCCGAGATATTTATGTTAAGTACATCTGTGATCTATACAATGGTAAAATCCAATATTTAAATAAAAAACCCTTACAGCATTTAGTGGCCATATGCATGCTAAATATGATATAATGTGATTTCACTCAGTTGTCTGCTACCAATGAAACTTGGTTGGAGGTGAGTCTCTTCTTAAAACCAAGTTCCTTGTATATTCATGTTAGCGGAGTGGATGACTTATACCTCAGAACTTTCTCGAGAAACTATTATTCCGCAGGAAGAGATCTACCGGGATTATGAACAATGGGAATTTGACATCACTTGAATAGCTAAGGCACCAGCTTTTTTCTAATAGAATTATTGGATTTCAACCAGAGTACAAACATTTAATGATTGGTGAGTTAATAAAGGAATTTGAACTATTTTTAGGTTCATTATTTCGTTTCACGCTTTTTAATATTCCCGTAGCATACACGAAACTCCTTTTCCTTCTTGTGGAGGCCAATATTAAAATAATTATTTAGCATTAGGGTTCACGGAGTCTGACCTCTCTATGTGTTACGGAAGCCTGAGTATTTTATCTGTATTTGTCCTGCTGAAATTAATGCTGTGAAAGCTGTGGGAAATAAAGGAAAAATATGGGTTCATTACTATTTAACATTTTTCAATGCACTTGAATAGGCAGTTTTTACTGGTATATCATATAATTACTAGGATATAGTAACTAATCACCTCACTCGTGCAAGTATGATAGACTTTCTTCTCCAATGTTTGTTCAACCCTTACATATTTTTACAAGGTGAATAACTAGTTGTGTTCAACTCAGCCCTACATGTATTTTTAACATCATGTGCACGTCTTCACTTCATTCTTTTCACTTTTGAAACTTTGGGTATGTATACTAATCATGGTAAAGCGGCAGTTATAGAATATCATTTCAATTTACAAAGAAGAGGAATTGATATCAGTGATATAACACACTCTAAAAATATGCTTAAAGACTCAGTAAAAGAAGGTATGGAATCGAAGGCTGCTGTCTCTTTTCAAAATCACCTGACTAATGATAACGCTCTTAGACCTATGTGGTAAGGGTGGTTTTAACTGGGGAATCAATCATTATATCCTCCCCTAGTCTTCAAAATGTGTGAGATCTTACGCTACGCCGGAGTTTTAGTTCATATAGAAAGGAACATGGTAGAATTATAGACTAAATGAGCACTTGTGAGTAAATCGTTCTAATGGGTTAATATCAATTTTGCGAGATCCTTTGCATTCTCGATGACTTTTCCATTTAAATCGGAGGGTGGGTGAATGTTAATACTGGAACTCTCGCCTCAGTATCATTGACCTCCTGACATACCAGTTGGTTATTTTCATAGTTATTAATTAGAATTTTCGTTTTAATTTTGATCTTTGCTATTCTAGGATCAATTTATATTTTTTCACAAATTAATAGAGAGTTTTTGTCTAGTGCGAGCAGCAGAGTGCAAGAAAACTGCGTGAGAATTATTTGACGGTATGAGGTTTCATTTTTTCATGCAATGAAAGCATTGCAATGAATTAATAAGGAAGAAAATATATAGGAAATACATAAGAATATATAGGAAATTATTCTCTCCCGGCGATAGATATTATAAAACGGTAGTTATAGAATATTATTTCAATTTTCAATGAAGAGGAATTAATATCAGTGATATAAGCTAAATAAATTAATTAGCAATGCAAATGCCAAGTTGGTGAAAATCAGATTGTAAATGGTTCACTCATGTTCTTTTTATTCCTTCCTGTCTTTCTAGTGGTAAACTTCCTTGGTTGGTACCCGTGGCTTATATGCAACCTCACTTACAAACTAGTGCAGGAAATGCATACCATTCAGGATGTAATCGTGATAGCCTCAGTTACGATTTATCCTAGGTTCGATCATATTATATTTCGATCTTAACGCGTAGAGGGATTGATTATGGCTTATGGTCCCTCGTTAATTGAAAATTTCGCAAAAATTTACTTCAAAACCGTTCTGTCTTGCAAAACCATCCACTCTTTTGTTGGAGAGTCGTTTTTCTCAGACAGATGTTTCTTCCTTTTACCAGCAATATACACATTTTAAGCTGGAAATTGAATGTATGAATTCATTTTGGCTAAATTTTTCACTAAAGTACACAATTAGTTGAATTTTTTTCCCCATTCTGTATCGTTTAGTCGTTCAAATTTCTTTACTTAGTTATATAAATAAGCCTTCAGGAAAAGGAAATACCCCTGGGCTTTTTGTGGATAAGAACTGCCATTGTAAGCAGCTGATTTTGAAAGAATGCAATTTATGAGCATTAATGAATATCATAGCTTTATGGCTTCTTGAAAATCTATAAATATAACTAGAAGATGATTGAGAAAAGAATGGAATCTTTCAGTATATGTCTAGTATGTAAATGCCTAGTGATAACATTTTACAATTATAATTATGACATTTAAAACTAACCTATTCATTTTAGTGAAGAGAGCCAACGAATTAACAGTAGCAGATTGGTACTATATAGACTCTTATAGCAAATAAATCGTATTTTTCTCTCAAATCAGTTTATAACTCTTTAGGTATTTAAAATTCTCTTAGGTCATGAGTATATAGTGACACTTCTTTGGTGAATTACCAGAATTTCACCTTTTTTTCGTGGATTTTTCTATTTTTCATTTAGGATGATGAGTTGAGAGATTATTTTCTTCTATTATAATGGAATGGGTCTTTTAGAATTAGGTGTTTGACAGTTTGTAGTAAAAACCGTAAAAATGTAAACTTAAATAGTGCAAAGTGAGGAATAATTCAATGAATTACAGTGGGTCAACATGACCCGCTTTGGGCGTTGAATGATGTCGAAAAGTCCGGGCGTCCTAGTGTTAAACCATCAAGAATATAAAATTGCTATATTTCAGCAACCTATTTATAGTGTCAGAATTACTATTTTATTTAGAATTGCCCCTGAAAATCAGGATAGTTGATAATCGATTATAAGACTTGCATGAATCGCTATTTGGGATAGTTGTATTGCTTTATACCGGTGATTTACTTTTCAATTAATTTTTAGTCACCAGTATCCTTCAGTATTTTTCAAACTTTTTCCTCAATCTATTTCAATCTATTCAGTTTTATTCCCAATAGCGTTCTATGAGCTACCGACAAGCTTTTAATAATGGGAATTTTAATTATAATCTCAGTAACAAAAAGTGAGTAAAACACGTTATGTATGGTACTAAAATTAGGCTCACATACACAATGAAAAATATAATGTTATTTATGATATTACTGTTAAAACTTCAAGTAAATGTATATGTATATTAATAAATTATCAGCTAAATATTCACTTAAAGCACACTAACACTTCTTTTTAACACTTCTTCAATCAAGAACTTAGTTTCCCTTTCATATTAAAAATTATTGGTACAATTCATAATTTAAATATTTGCTGGTAATTTGTCTTACTATGCAGACACTTTAACTGTTTTGGTGCGTTTAGATTGGTAGTCTAGTTGTCTTCTTATCGTTGTTAAGTAATCATAAAAATTGAAACTTTTGGAATATCCTGGTGCATATATCTGACGAACGACCATGTAAATAAAATGAAATTACATGGTACTAGAAATAGTTAAATATTTGTGAAAACTGGTTGGAAGATGAGTTTTTATATTTAGCAGAATAAATTCTCACATTTCTACTTCCCAAATTTAATATTTCTTTGTAGGTATTATTATATTTCTAATGGCAATTTGATTGCAAAAAAACTATATTAACTTTCCCTCAAATTTCAAAAACAGGAATAATTAAATTCTAAACTCCGTATTTATCTCCATTACTTTTGTTTACTGGAGAATTAAAATTTATCCCATGCCTTCCGATATTCAATACATTCGATGAGAGAAACAGTCATGACATCACATCAGCACTTTCACAATTCCATCACTGAAGGCTCAAATTTTTATCCTCATTAAAGGAACAGATATTTACTCCAGCACGTCCTTGGTTATTGGTTTAACCCGTTTTGGGTAACATCGGATGTCACTTCGAAGGTCTTGTAGTGAAATTTTTCCTACACGTATCTGCAAAAACGATACCACGACCAATAACTGTTATTGAAAGCCGGCCGACAATGTTCTCAATTTGCACACATTCCCCCATATTCGTGCAGTGGCAAAGAATCAATTCCACATTCAGAAAAATAAAAATTCTATCGGAGCCGCAGTCTCGATCGCTACTTACAGGGTATGCAGGACATATGCAACTAGGATAAGAGTTATAGTGGTGGTAAAACTTGCTGGCAGTCCTCCGAGGAGTGACATTTTATTAAAGAAGTTGCATAAAGAGCTAAGGGAGTGGACAGTAAAAGTTACTGGCAATGTTCCAAGCCTGACTTTATCAACCTTGAAATGGTGGTAAAATATTTTAAGCATGCAAAAACTTTTTGTCATCCAAAAAGTATTGGATCGATATTATGTGATATATTTAAAAGGAGAGAATCAAAAATTGATGAATTTTGGATATAATTGGAGTACTGACGATAACTCACCTTTCACTTGCAAACCTCAGTTTTTTTCCAGCACCAACAATAAAAACAGAGTCAAAACATAAGATCGCTGTTCCGAGGTAGCGGAGTTTGAAGCTTTGTCCAAAAGAAATCTTGTTTCTACCCAGTCATACAAGTCCTTTTCATCGAGGAGAACGAAAAGACCGACTATTGTAATTCGAGCAAAGGTATTAAAATATTTTCCGCATTGTCGATTTATCTTAATAAATTACGGTTTACTCTGAAACTAAGTTTGATTTGGGCCCTTAGTCTGATGAATTTAGGATATTGGTGGAGTAATGACGACAACTTTCTCTTTCTATTGCATATCTCAGTTCATTCCAGCGTCAACAACTCCACTCAATTTCTAATGTGCTTATCATACATTGATACAAAGGCATACTAAGTTTGAGATGACAGAACAACATTGTTTATTAAAAATTGCTATTTCAACAAAAATTAACAAGTGGTTTTAGATCCATATGTGGTAAAGAACTAATAAAAATAGTTAGCCAGTCTTTAAACTACCCTGTTTCCATGTTCTGAAGCGTAATTAACGACTTGATTGGTACCAACACGATGTTTTTCTCATTATTACTCCTTAGTTATTTAACTCATACTCTTTTTGGCCAAAAAACAACTTTTTTACCTTTTTCAATTCTTAATTGTGAAGTATTTACATACAGCTTAAGTTTTCGTGGGCTTAAGCGTGCACTGTCTTTTCCCGTTAAAATAAGAATCATGCTTAAACTTTCATATTTATCTGTTATATTTGTAATTGTAACCAATAATATTAGTTATTGAAAATAAATGGAGCAAATACGCGTACCACCACTGAGATATGTATTAAGAATATTCACAAGGTTTGCACTACAAGGACTTCACATGTATAAAATGTGTAGTCAAACCCTTATAAAATTCAGGAAACAATTCTGGGTGTAATTTAATACTGTTTTTCCCAAAGACTATCTTAGAAGCAGAAATTCATATTGTGACAACCAAATTAATATTCAATGTCTCTTGCGACTTTTCCTAAAATATACAAAATCGCTGTTTTTTTAAAGGTTAAAACCGCGCCCAGCATAACAAGATTTCAAATGTTTCATCTAAAATGGACCACATTCTCTTCGAAACTGTGACTAATCAATTGCACTACAAATAATCGTGTTTGGTAACCAACGCTGACAACTGGATACCCGATATTTTCAAGCGAATAATGATAACTACTACGGTTTTATTCTTATTTTCACTCAGTATATGCTCAAAAATATATTAAATAGATAAACACCTCCCACAGACTTTTTAAATTCTTTGATAGGTAATGCGTGTAGCCTGATTTTAATTTAATTGCGCAATAGTTGGCTACCTACCTACATTCTTTCCCTCATAAAATTTGTTAATGTAGTCAAAACTGAAAATCCGTTCAAGAAAGTAACTTAAATATCATCATCGGATACATCAGTTATACAGCTGGCTTTTGGGTTATACCATTACCGTAAATTAAGTATTTCATGGGACTCGATAATTAGATGGTGTGTTCCGTCCCTCCTATTCTAATATCAGTGACCTGTAGAATAAATTTACTGTAGTAAATAGGTTATCAAAATTTTTTTAACTGGTTCCCTTTATCTGGTGACTTTTTTTCAGTACACCAACAATTTTTAATGATAAATTGCATCATTGCCTAAGATGTGCGTAGCAAATTCGGAGCTCTTGAACACTTTTCTCTCTTTTTATGCAACTCCTTGAAAGTAAATATGATCTCTAAATAGAAAGGAACATACTACGCATTGATGGACGCAATATTACTAATTTGGGCTGTTTACCTGTAGACCTCGACTCTACTGCGAGAATTAAATATATTTGCAGAAGAGTGACATCCCCATAGGCCCAACGCATATAAAGTTAACAGCAACACCACATGTCAGATGAAATTAATGTGCATACATTTACGATTTATTTGAGAATTTTCCGGGAAGTGATGTAATGGAAATACTAAAATTCTACTGCTAATAATTGAATTAAAACAATATTATCATCAAAATTTTTGATTAAGGTTACCTTTTCTATGGATGATGCGAGTAAATTAATGGCAAGAGTTTTACCGGTGAATTGGCTTGCGTTTTATATGACGAAGTTATACATATATATTATACTCTCGGGCCATAAGACAACTGCTGACTTTAAAGGACATATGAGGTGAAAATATTTCAACAGAGAAAATTCCACCATATTTTGCTATCATTCTGGCTAAATGTGTGTTATAGATGTGTGGGGCTTAGAATATTTTTCTTATCATTGCATGCATGCGTGCGTGCAAAGGTGTAAAGAAATTTGAACCTGGGCCCAGCGTAATGGTAGGCTCACTAAGTTTTGTACAATTGCCAAAAAATCTCACATTTTATGAAGTGTTAAATGATATTAAATTTAATTTTTCATGTATTGCTGTTGATATTGTAAACAAAGATGCTTCCATGTTGGTGTTGTTCCTTTCTCCACCGCCTTCCGAAAATTTTCCCAAAATCTTAGACTAAATTATAACGTATTCATTGACGTAATGCAGAAAATCTCAAATGAAAGTTATCCTTATACTTGCTATTTACGATATATTTTACCATAATACTCATCATTAGTGCCAGCTATTATCAGTACCAAATTTTATGAAGCTTTTCTTCAGCTCTCGGCGTCCTAACACTGCATTACATGATGTTGTATTTCCCGGAAAAATATTCTGGTGGTAAATAGTCCCCAAATTTTATATCCGAGTGGGGACTACTGGAAAGAGCACATTATTCAGGATAAATAAGTGCAGAAGAGGAGAACTGAATCCTTTAACAGGAAGAGATTTACGAAAGAACTCAAAGTCAGAGAACATCTATTACGGATGCTATAAACTATTTTAGCAGACTGTTCTGATGGAATAAACTGAATCAAAATACGGAATTTAAATTAAATCTTTTAAAATTAATACAAGTCATTTTCTTACAATATACAGGCATAAAGCTAAAATTAATTCAATATGTTATGCTTTTGAGCAATTGCGTCAATGTTGCAGGTGGATGAGGATCGTTTAAATCATCATTTGCTTTGACGTCCTGATCAATCTAAGGCATAATTCACGAACTAAAACCATAGCCATTGTTTCACAAGGATTTAGTTTTTAAATTCAATACAATTCCAAGTTTAATTCTCATACATAAGCATATTTCGTAATACTTAATTAAAATAAAACTTTTTGTACCCCATTATTTTTCTTTAAAGTTATACACCGATTATGATTAACTCTCTGCATATCATTGCAATCGTAAATATTTATCTGTCATAACTCAATTATAAATCTGCTTATTTACCGTTTACACAGTAATTGCAGAGTTAGCTTCAGTTGTAAAATTACACGCTTAGATGACGCTTATTTTCGGAGTGGAGGCTTAATGGGATTTTCCTATGATGACGCAGGCTGCTTTGTTTGCATTTAGGAGACTAGTTAAGGGATGAATTTGCACGCCTCTTTCTAGTGTAAATTAGTGTGTAGAGTAATTACTTCGGGCGCATAGCTGTTCCTGTATGTGACTATTTCAAATAATGTCTCCTTGAACTTGACAAAGAGTTTGCAGAAGGAAAACGTGAAAGAGGTTCCCAGAGCATCTCATTTGAAGTTAATCTCGCTGTTATGTTTTCTGTTCTCTGTTGTTGTTTACTTATTAATTTTTTACGATTTTTATATTTTTTATTTCTCTTGGTTGAAGTTGGCTTCTGTCCAAAAAAGAAATAATAATGTGCTTAGTTTTCATATGTTTTCTTATAGTATCTCGGGCTTAATGTGATTATTCCCTCAATTCCAGAGCAAAGTAATAGAAATGTTTTCTCGTATTTTAATTAAAAGAATCTATGAACAGAATAATGAAACATCAGCATGAAAAAAATGCTGCTACTATATTAGTTTTTAAATGAATAGATATTGATATGAAGTAAGGTAATTAATGCTTTGAAGTATAGATTATTCGCCAGTATACCTATTATCCTTTGCTTGTTGTGTTTGTAAGGGAACCGTTGTGTGGAAAATAACATCATTGAGATGGTTTATTAAATAATTGAAGAACTGCAGGGTTTAAAAGGGCTTAAACAAGATGTTCTTATTCATACAGTGACTGAACGTCGCTAAGGTATGTTTACGTTTCGTGATACCAGTCATTTACAGACTTTACTTATGCTACATTCCATGGAACTTGTTAATTGGAAACTGTAGACATGTTTCCAGCGTTATTTGATGCGATAGCAAACTTCACCAGCAGCTACTGTGGCTGAATGTTATGCTATTTTACCCGTTCTAGAGAACTACTTGTTCATCATAGACGTAATTGCAAAGTCTATACCAAATGTTTCCTGTTGATAACTTACAGTGCTCTCCCTATGGAACATAAGAAGCAATTAGTTTCGACTTTAATACTTCCCCATTTTGACTATGCCGATGTTGCCTTTCAAGACATATCTCAGGTCCTGTCAACTAAACTTCAACGCTCCTTCAACGCCTGAATTAGGTTCATATTTAATTTACATATATCAGATCATACTACCAATTATATTAACAATCTCAACTGGTTAAAACCTACTTCACGACGCCGGCTGCATATCCTTGCTCTTCTCTATCAAATTTTACAAACAAATACACCAGCGTACCTAAGAGACGAATTTC
Organism: Ceriagrion tenellum; assembly: GCA_963169105.1. Taxonomy (NCBI): domain Eukaryota; kingdom Metazoa; phylum Arthropoda; class Insecta; order Odonata; family Coenagrionidae; genus Ceriagrion; species Ceriagrion tenellum. The sequence continues at coordinate 76,208,354 of OY720643.1, forward strand.
AAACACTTAGTAGAGTACACGACTCAAATACGAGGGGAAATGATAAACTCGTTATTCCTCACCACTGGACAGTCAGATTCAATAAATCATTCATTGTGACCGCATGTCGCGAGTGGAACAACATTGACTTACCGCTACGTAAATTATCATCACTAGCATCCTTCAAAAGGGCACTATACGAAAAACTTCTCCGAGAACAAAAACGAGACACGTAAAACATCACGGGATTAGTGGGAAAGATTCAACTCTAATCTCCTCCCGCTTCATCTATTATTCTTGTTCCTTCCAGGTACTGGGTGATATTTTCTTGTACTTGTATACATCCATGTTTACACTAGCTCTTTCTCAGTAGGTTTTCGCAGGTTTTTCACGCCCCCCTTCTTGTGTGGGCGTTTTCCTGCAGTGGGTTTTTTCCAATAAGGACGAAAGTCAATATCCTTAGGTTTTACCCACGTTTGCTCACATCTTTTTACACTTGGTAACTTTGCTAACTTATAATTATGTTTGTTGAATGAAAAACCGTACTGCTATGTCTCTCTTGCCATAATTGAGTGTATGTAATTCCAAGAGCAACATGACAATGTATTTAGCTGCAATAATTTTTATGTTTGACGAGGGGTTAGATGGAAGATGGGACTTTCTAGTCCCAATCTCGCCTAATAAAGACGTTTTATTATTATTATTATTATACTCTACCCAGAATTTAGCAAATCAAGGAATTCCTTTACTACACTGATAAAATAATTACGGAATATTTTTTTCAGTTAGTCAATCAATTTTTATCGATATTTAGGTGCAAATCCAGTTATTTTGAAAAAATTTATTAGATGTGACACTTAACCTAATTTGAGAAGAATTTTGAGTTTTTCAGTATAGAAGGAAAATTCATGAATTATACATAGTGTACTTTTTAACAGGAGGCTGCAGTGATGGTATTAGTTTTGTCGTTCATTATAAATGGTTTGCAATTCCGCCATCATATTGGCTTTATGTAGTAGATGTTTATGGTACCTCAAGTGAATTTTCGTCTTTGATTTAATTCTTTCCCAGGTAAATTGGCAAAATAGCTGAGTATATGCGTGTTACAAGTAATGGGGCTGGAAAACAGTAGTAAACAGATACATTTATTAATTTTGGCCATTTAAAAACTTTACTTCGTTCTTTGCAATAAATGTTTTGAAATGTAAAGACCTAATGCACCCATTTCTGCCTAGCGGTGTCTTTCGCGATGTCCAGATGTCGTTCTGTTTTACGAATAAGTTCCATTAAGAATCATTTACGAGACAACGTGGTGCTCTAGAGAGAGTAGCAAATGTTTAAGCCACCTCATAAAATATTCTTCAAAAACATTTTCCTAACAACTTGCATGTGTGTAAAATTTATCACGGTTGGGTAGCACTTATCCATGTGTGGTAATGGGACACGTTCTTAGAGGTCGAGAACTGTAGCTAGGGAAACAAAAGTAATGGTTTTTTAACGGACATTCATGGTAAATACTTCATAGTAATTTTATCGTTTACTCTTTTTGTTACTGAATATGAAACTCAGTGCTCAATTAGGGTTCATTTTTGGCCACATCTTCAAGTTAATGAAACGTAGTTCTCCATATAATTTTTATCCCCAAACTTTTTGGTTGATTACATGTAGAGGTGATTGTCCAATTATTTTTGTTGGTCATATTTTCATGAGAAAATGTGGACAGATATGTTAGTGATGTGGTACGGAGCAAATTAAGGGCTGATAAAAATCATACACTGGCACTAGCCTACTCTGAGAAAAATATAATTAAAGTATCATTGAATATTTGCCTCTGAAAATACTGCACCTTCAACATGACGCGTGGTAATGACACTGTATACTAATACTTGGTAATTCTGCAGAAGACATTTGACTTTTTTCCGAGTCCAACGTGGAACATCGTAATCTCTTGTAGTTTCCTGGTCATTGAAAGGCTAATATGCCGTGAAAGGTTAAGATATAACTTATAAATAGTTATACAAATACTGTTAAATTGTACAACCCATAACCATACTATTAGTTCAGGCATAACATTATGTGGGGCATTTCTAGCAGGGTTGAGGTATTAGTCATTACGATAAGTCATTATTTAGAGAGACCTGAGTATAGTCTACCGAGCGAAATTTAGTCTCTTATTTCTATCTTTAATCCCACGATAAAAATGAAAGCATAGTTACAAAGATATAGCTTAACTTAAAATTAAACAAAAATATTAAAGCTATGCACACGTAGATAGTGGAGTAGAAAGATTGTGAAAAAAAAGATGTTAACTCTCGTTGCTAACTTACATATAATTGGTGAGTATCGTCCCGCTCAACGGACGTAGCTATATTACTTAACAGCAAAACGATTAATTTGACTTCTGGAATCCAAATAGGCTAAGCGATTATTTGTTATCGGATAGTTTACTTAGGATTCCAAGCTGCTCTCTTGAGATGGTAAGAGATGCCTTGAAGCCTAACCGATCAACTATCCTTACCCTTTACAGAAATGCTGACATAATATTTAGTACCTCCACTTTGTGGTCTGGAGTCCCGATAAAATAAATAACACTAAAACCGTAAAAGGGTTGTCACTATCAGAAAATGTTCTCCTTGAATGGTGAAGTCAAAGCGGAAATTATCGGTTTTATATGTGATATAGGGGATTAGGAGGGCTGATCTCTAGGCAAGGCGTGGGGTTAAGGTTGAGATGAAGGTGGTGGGCTGAGGAGAATGGGAGTGGCGGGTGGGTTGCTGTAGCATGAAATAGAAACACGGGGGTGTCGCATGCAAAATTCATGGGCTTTAGATGAAGAGAGATATTGAGGTGAGGAGGGAGATGCGTAGTTTGAAGAGAGAGGGAGGAGTTAATGTGTACAGCGGTGGGAACGAAGAGGAAGTGAGGGATTAGGATGGTTATGGCTCAGAGTGATGAGAATTAAGGATAATAGAAAATACACATTCTCCATTACAATACAGTGGCCCATATCAAGCCTTGGGTTTTCCAGCCCCTTACGCTGTAGACCGCTTAGACCGTCTAAATAGTGATATTTGTCCTATTGAAAATGTATGTGTCATGTCAATAATATTTCAAGTCGTTGAGAAATAGAGACAAATATAGCCCAATTTTACACGGCACTGCATCTAGTCGACATGGAATCGGATAAATTGATTATGCTGCCCGCTAATCTGTTTGTATGATAATAAATTCCGATCCATCAGTCACAGCCTTTGTACTGAATTATTTCTCCACTTAGTATCCCTATTTATAGTGGGCTTAACTTTCCTCAATCTCTACCTTGCCTTATGTAACGCATCATACCTAAAAAAATCATTACGTAACCAGCGAAAAAAAACATAATCTGTCTATTATAGCTCCTGACAATCATATACAGGTCACTGCAAAAAATTACAGCTAAATAAAGAGAAATATCTTTAGGCTATAACATCTGGATATACAGTAGTTGATTATCTTCTTTGGACTCTCCATTCCCTCTCCCTGAAGTAAACTATGGAAACTTAATGCACTCTGATCTTCTTTTGTTCCATTCGTGTGCTCATTTAGACTTCAGGCCTAAAAAATAATAATAAGTATTTCACAATTTTAGACTAGCATAAAATCAACACAATCTCCGCAGAAGTAAAATATTATCCATTCATTCATGAATGGATCAATTGTTCATACTTCTGGCGGGCGTAAATTTGTCATTTTTAAGGTAACATATGTCGATAAAATAAACATTATGCAATTCTTACGTCAACTTAAAAGTAACTTTAAGATGACTATTTTTACCTAAACTAACGCAATAATACATTGGTTAATTGATTTCCTAGATGAAATTTAAGCACTTCAATGAAAAATGCGGTAAAATTTAGTTTATTCCCCGTGCATCCCATTAACGTGACATTATAACTGAACTTATTTTCCCTTATGTCATCAGAGTATACGTCTCATTGTTTAAAATAATTTGATATAATTCAAGATATAAACACGTTTCATTGTTTCATAGAGTATAGAGTATATCATTGCTGAATATAAGTAACTAGATAAAAATTAGTTCAAAACCTACGAAATACAATGCTTCATGAGCACGATAAGAGAAACAAATATTAAAACTTTTAAAATTAAAAATAGAGAAAAGAGCGAGCTTATAAGGTAGTCCATTATGTGATTCATGATGTTAATCGTATCATGATTATAATGGATAGACTGTCTTCCGCGCCGTAATTAATTTCTCCCTCAGGCTAAGGGCCAACGTTTCCTCTCTCAGAGCAATATGGATACAAAAGGTACGGGGAGAACCTTGCAATTTATTTAATCAGGCTAACAATCTACTGAGTGCGACGCTTGTCTCCGATGCAAAGAGACGTGAACGTTAAGTTAATTGTTTGTGCTCGCAAGTTTTTTTTTGGTGGAGTGTCTGTAGTGATTTATGAAGCGCCCGTTTGAAGGGTACAATAGGGTAAGTGTACAGGTCGGTGGGGGATCCTGTGATTAACGGAATGGGGTGAGAACGAGGCCAGTAAGGGTGAGGATTTGAGGGATGAGAGATTTTCCACCTGGACGAAGCTAGGAGGGGTTAGTGCAGCCACTCATCATTCCGGTTGAGAATGAAGAACGCATGTTTCATTATCAGGTTAGCTTAAATCGGGCCATGGAAAAAATCATAAAAAATATATTACAACGGAAATATTTTCACGATAAAATATGCTATATCAATGCTATATCATAACATACAACATAGACCATATATTTTTGCATAAATTATAGATTGTTTTCTACTTATGGGTACGACCGTACCCATAAGTAGAAAACACCTACAGTACTAATTCCAATATGCCCAATTCAAAATTGGCATATAAGAATCGTAATACTGAACTGAACCCCACTTATTGAATTGATCCATGGATGCATGGTTAATAAAGCAGTGAAATAAAGTGCGTACCACAGTCCCCTGTACTATCCAGAAATGTTAAATGTCAACGCAGTATTACTGATCGGAAGAATGTTTTGATACTCATTGCTAGGTAATCCTGTAGTTTTTTACACTTGACGCTGGTAGCGCCAGTTGATGATTGAATCAGTTTTCACAATCTATTAATGCAACTTTTACATAATTTGGGAACTCCAAATCACGTCTTAATAAATCAACTCCCATGAAAATTAACTGAGAAATTCTCAATACATGAAATACAGATTGATGGTTTGTTGTACTATTATCAGCGATGACATTTCCTAAATATGTACTCACCCTTGCTTATAATGGTAGATCATATAATATGGTGGAAGAACTAGTTTTCCAAAAAGAGCCAATATTATATTTACCACCACTTAATTCATACCAATTTTCTGATATTACCTTAAAGTTCAAGGGGAGGTTTGATAATAGTGAAGTACCATTCGAATAATAGCCTAGCATTCTTGAAGGCAGACGTTTTCATTATTGGGGCAAATGAATCAATATCTAAACTTCCTTCAAATTCTCTACTTATATGATGTAAAACTGTGACTTCATTTCCTGTACTTTTATTTCTTTGGGTCAGGTGTGTGGAATAAAATATACTGTTTTTATCAGATGCAAGGTATTCAAAGCCGTATCTATGTTAAGTTTGATCTTAAAAATAAGAATAAACTTTTAAAATGTTCAACATTTACAGTTAATATGTGATTGAGTTGTATGATGAGATTAGTTTATTTCCATATACGTTCAAGTAATATGAAATCCGAATTAAAGAGGCTTAAGGAAGATCTGTTTGGCGTTAAGGCTATAGCATGAACTTCCATTTCCAGGCTTCTGGCTTGAATCCAGGCATTGGGAGATGTTTTCAGTGGAGTTTTGATCACTATATTGGCTTCCTGTGGAGGGTAAGTGACATATAATGCCTGTTGAATGGAATGTTATATCGTTTGACTCACTGGTGCTTTAATGAGTAGGTTAATGTCCTCCGAGTTCTCAGCTCTCATCGTTTCTCAAGTAATAGCTTCTCAACTGACATCGTTTCTCAAGTAATAGCAACTCACCTATCCTCAGTGTGGGAAACTTCCCAATGTGTCTTTTTAAGGAATTTCTTTTACCTCGATTAAATCACTTCATGTATTTTTCTCATCGAGAGTCTTGGAATAGATTGATTGAAAGTAGCCGGGATTATTATGTAAAAGCAGTATTATTTGGACCTTAGTCAACATTTCTGTTTACATAGGAGAGTGGTAATTAACCGTTTACACCTACTATGTCCGGTGAATAACGATGAAGTGTATAAGGCGTTAATAGTTGTGAACGTATGGCTACTGCAGTCTTAGATACATGCATATGGCACATTTTTTATACCAATGCTTCGGGTCTTAATAAGACCCAATGTATTGGTATAAAAACTCCGCTCCGCTCATCCCTGGCAGCACGAGGAGTATCTCCAAGAGCCAGTCACTCTGACCGTGGAAGGGAGCTCTCTTGGGCCGCAAAAGTGAGGTACACGTATATTCCTAAATGATCAAATTTACAATAAGTATATTACACTCTATTTTCATTTACAATTCCAACTACGTTCAACACTCGAGCTTTATTTGCAATATGCTATCTCGCTAATGAAAGGGTGATTCTGAAAGCAATCAAGTCATTGAAAATGACTCAAGAGCGTTGAGATTCGTCAAAGTTACGAACGTTGAAAGCGTGAAATAAACTAGATTCATTCATTTTAGAATATCTAGAGAACTGAACATTTTAACCACTCAAACCATACAAGTTATGAGATTAGCAAATATGCATGGATACAAAAGTTTCTTTTTCCCCTCCACGAGATGTTCCCTCAATCTGGTCTCGAGAAACCACCTCCATAGTGAAGTGCCTATCTAATGTTTTTCATTCATAGACTTGAAGACTTTCATCCAAAGACTTGAAGGTGTTCTTACATCTACAGTCGGACATACATGAGGAAGATCACAGGGGATACTGTGAGCGTAGATTGTATAAACGTACCACCACAGAGAGCCAATTTCTGAGACGAAGGAAGGAGGTTTCGTCCATGAGAGTGATGGGTTTGGTTTAACCCCCCAGGAGAGTGGAAACGAAACGAAATATTGCGACACCATCGGTCACCAAACTTTTGTCCTCCTCAAACATTTTTCTCGGTGTCCTCCTGCCGGTGGCACAAGCGAACACCCAGGGACCCAGACCACTCTCATTCATTCAATGGCGGAGGGGTGAGGATTTTTGGAGGCCTCAGGGGTAAGGAAAATAAAAGGGAAGAATAAAATGAGATAAGAGCGAGGATGAGAGAGAGATAAGAGAAGCTTTAGAGCGTCCGCGGATGTGCGGTAACGTGTGTCCGAGTGCGGCTACTTTTCTGCTAAAGTATATGGAATCTGGAACGGGTCACGAAGTGATTTTAACTAGGAATGAGTCGATTCCACTTTTTTTCGATTCCGACTCCGATTCTTTCAAGTCGATTCCCGATTCTCGGTTCCGATTCCATAGATTCTTATTCCTTATAACAGGTGGGATATTAATATACCAATAGCGTACGACTATTATTTAAATTCAAGTATTGGCTGAAATAAAGTAACAAAGACAATAAAGTCGCCCAAAAAGTATATTTACTGACAAAAATTTAATATATCCTAAGCTAATTGCGGCAGATAAAAAGTACAAATTGATAGCCTGCACTCAAAATTACTGAGACAAATATGATGCGATAAATAAAATTTGATTTGAATATTTATCTATCTGGAATCGATGGAATTGGAATCGACTTTAGACGATTCTCGATACCGATTCTAATCGTGAGAATCGGTGGAATCGAGAATTGACATATGGATTCGACTCATCCTAAATTTAACCTAATCATCCGTTACTGATCCTAAAATTATATAAAAATCACAGTATAAAAAAAATATACCAGGACTTAGGTTCGAGCGAAAAACCCTAGTGACAGAATTTTATGGGGCAGGTGGTGAATCTGGCTTGACAAAGTGTGTCAATAAAAGTACCTACTAAGTTGTACATTTTTATTTGTTCAATTTCGAAAATTCTGCTTCCGCTGATGAAATTGGTTACCAACTGAACATCCAAATACAGGTAAAAGTACACAGATTTTTCCACGATTATATATTAACTACTTTCTTTTCTTTACACGGCACATCAGTCCAGAATAGGTCCTGCTAACCTGTTTGTATATAGCTAGTCAGCAGATTCCTATTTGAACACAAACATCCATGCCCTGAGTGGAGATAATACCACCCAGGCTGGACTCTAACCCCTGACCCTCAGTTTAGCAGGTGAGGACTTAACCCCGGCCGAGGGTTAACCGGAACCGACTACAATGCCTATGATGTCCAGATTTAATAGCCGACTGCAGCACAAATTGTATGGAACTAATACATTTAATTCTGTAATAATTCGCTTAAAACGTAAAAAAATAGGTAAAATGGAGGTTTATTTTTATTCAAATTCCCAGGACTAATCCCTCCTCATGAACAGTTTTAATTTTAAACTTGAGTGTGCTTTCTTGTTCAAACAGTCACTTTCCTGTCGTATACTGACCAATTTCTCTTAGAAACCATCTCAGAACCTCCTGTTTCAAGACTGAATTACAGTAAAACTAGCCAAAAAAACTGTTTTATTTTTATCTCAGCTTATTTAGCACACCACAGATGATGATTATTATGTATTGTATATTTATACATCACAGTTGATGTATTCAAGTTTTCATAAAATCTGAAGCAAGTGACCCTGATGCCAGATCCACCGTTAAAGATGCCAGATCCACATTTTTCACGAGACACGTGTATTCAATGCACAGTGATAACTGTATACAAATTCAGAGAATTAAATTACTGATCCGCTCCGTAAATTTTCCGCAGTCACCCATTTAGGATCAGATAAATTTATTAAGATGTAAAATTTTACAAGTTCCTGGCAAAATATGCATATGCTGTATGAAGTTATTGCATTACTTTTACACTCTTTATCGAAACTTTTCCTGTGCAGTGAGATAAGCGTAGCAGACCCCGGACTAGATTGGTTTAAATTCCACGCTATTATGGCTCATTTTCCCTGGATAGTATTGACGCATAGGAGATATGATGCCATGCGAGAAATACATCATCAAAGAGAGAGATTAGTAATATGTTTTCCGGCGATCCACTCGCGAACCCAAAAATAGCTATTCTTCGGTGAAATTTCAGCAAAAAAATCCTAACTAAATGTACACTTAGTTCTCAAAAACGATTCATCACCTTTGTTAGGGCTCATGATACCGGTTTGAAGTAGGCTTTTATGTGTAGTAGAGGTTTTAAATCCGATATCCAATAGAGGGTAAAAGTAATTTCAATAGTAAAAATTACATGTTAGGAAATACGATAAAAACTTCATTCTCTATGCCCTAGATCATCATTGCTGCTGAAGTTGGCATGCCATACAGAATTTTTTGTCTATTTTGCGTGCTTTTGGAATATCTTCTGGATGTCATTAAGTGCTAGGGTTCAAATATAATGCTTTTTCCCTAATACCAACTAAGACGTTTACAGGAGAGCTATTTGAGTTCAACACTCCATTGCATCTTGGAGGACGTTTAAGTGTGCATAATGGTGTCTTTGTTAAGGTATGCAGGTTAAGTTGCCAGGTATATCTCCCTTCTTCTTTATTTAGCTTAAACCTCCTTCTGTAGTCATTTTACTCTTAAATAAGTTTGTGTAGTAAACTCTGTTTAAGTAGAAATTAGTATCTCTTAAGGTATACTAGTTTTAGGGATACCATCAGCTTTAACGCGTGAAGACTGCGGAAATAGTAAAAGAAATTATCCACATTGAGACATAGTAAGCACTAGCATAAATATATGCTGATAGAAGGAAATGAAGCCTACTTTATGTAGTATAAAGAAATTTTACTTGACCTATGAAAATCACATTTAGTTGAAAATTAACACAATTTCATCAATAAAAATCATCAGTTCAATTATCAAATATTGATCAAACAATTATTTATAATAAAACCAAGAAATGAACAAGTAAAACTTTCAATTTTTGGGAAAGAAACTATATAAATTTAGTAAATAAAAAAACTATCCCCACATACTGCTTTCTGGTGCAAAAGTTTTGAAAAAACAAACTGAACCCATTACTAAACTATACTTTTCACTCACCGATCAAAATTCAGGCAGAGGAATGCCTCTCCCTCTTAAGCTGATTACGAATAAATAGCATGTTACCGATTAGGTTTCTCGGCAGTTTAATGACATTTTCACGCGTATCCTCATAGAACTTGGCATTTATTTTGAAACGGATCGGTGAAATATATACTGATCTTCTCCCAAACGAGAAAAAATGAATTTCAAATTTAAAAATGAATCCTAAAATCATCAAGGTATCATTCTGAATAAATATAACGTATTTACACACGATTTTGACTGAAATTGAAGACTGTGGCATACATCCAAGTCATAAAAAAATGCTTTAATTGAAACGGCACTCTAAGAACATAATTCATGTATCATTTATATTACAACATGTATTTACAACGTAGAAATCGATATAATTTAGCGAATTGTGGTCCAAAAATTCTTTTTCGACTTATTTAGAAATTTACAAATTGTGCACTCATTTACTTACGATTAGTGCTCCAACCACATTAAAATGAGGCGAAAAACTAGCACCGATTCAGTACTAAACATTTATATATGAATTCATTCGCAAATACACCTGTATGTTGTCGGAAATACAATATGTATATACAAAACATTGCATACGCATGCACATATGCGATACATCACGTAGAAAATTTACATTGAAATACATATGCATAGGAAAATTGTTCCCATTATGAAATAATGATGACTGCATGATGGTCACCAAATAAAATTCTTATGAAAATTAAGGGATGGACGGGTTCAGAGTGAGAATAAAGAGGAACCGGGGATGTTTTTGAGCTTCAGGAGAAAAGGGATTGGTGTCAGGTGGGCATGAGGCAGTGGCAGAATGTCGGAACACAGTAATCGGAGCTCCTAACAATAGCAGGTGCGTGCTTAGTTGATGAGTCCGCCGCCAGAGGCGGCCGTAACACAATCGGACGTAGCGACAAAGATATTCTCCTCGTGACAGTGCGAGGCAGGCCCGGTGGTGTATGATTAATGAAAACGGCAGAGAGTATTGCCCCGAATGAATTGCCTACTGTCCCATTTTTTTATTTCCTCCAGGCGTCCCCGTCAAATTTTGATATTTTCCGAGACCTATTGTCGGCGTTGTCTCTTACTGAGCATCGTGATGTATGCATATCCATATATATATTTTTATAATTTTGTTTCTCCCACTCGAGGATTTATGCCCCTATCGTGCCAAACTCGGAAACAAACAAACTCACTACCACCGAAAATATACTGGAAGGTGATTGCTCCAATTAAAAAAAGGAATGCCGCAGTTATATCTAGTTTCGATGTATCGAGGACGCGTGCATTCCGAATAAAGGTCGTTTTGAAATCATCTCGATCCTCTGATATATATCCCGGCCTGAGTATAATATGTATTCTTTCATATTTCCAATGCCATTTTTCATCCATGTCCAGTAAAATAAGCGGTTTGATGAAAGCCTAATTTAGGTCACCCTTGCTTCAGAATTTAAAATTGCGAGTTGCAACTCCAAGTTCTCTCATAAAAGTTTGCATATAATAGTTTTTGGGCATTGATTTGTCTAAATAATAACGTGGTAAATGACAGTAAGTAATTAATTTCTATTTAAAATATAATACTCCTTACTATTTACTGATCACGGACTGTTCTTAATTTATTAGTTATATGTAACTGTCAATAAATGGGATAGTCATTGCCAAAACACTTGCCTCTGCCTTTATATTCGATATGGATATAAATATTCAGTTTAATTAGAACAAACGTTCATTCCCACCTGCCAAAATGTCAAATAATATAAAATTTATGATTACTATTATAAAAACTTCGGGTATTAATTACGTGTGAAAATATTTCACAAATCTTTCATTTAATTTTGCATAGCATAGGAATCATCCTGCGTGAAACGAAAAGTGCTTAGGTTTCTTTAATAATTTATTGTTTTGATCTATATCTCCGATTGTTTTTGATTGGTTGATATTTTTTCAAAAACTGTTGATTTAATATGTTGTTTAATGTTTAATCACAAAGTAAATCAAGTACAGCAATAAAATATCTTTCGGCAACCTATTAATTGGAGTATGACTTTTATAATTATAATTACTACCATATATATTGCTATGAGCGTATAATAAATTAGAGGAAAGTGATCTACATTCAGTACATTTAGTTATTATGTTCAATAACCAATGGTTACTCAACGCCATATTCTTTATCCTCACACTGTGCAAAAGCTCGCAGAAATAGGAATTACTCTAAAGTACACACATTGATTCAAACGGATGAGCAAATAATAATAGTGAGGATTCCAAAAATTGGGCTGGGTTAAACTCGCGTGTTGAGAGATTATTGAGAAGCCTTGAGACATTTTGAGAGAATTGAGAAGGATTATCTGATAGGTCGGTAGAAAACAAAAATTTGCATAAAAGAATGGAGCAAAGGTGGTAATTCATAACAACTACCCATAGTGTACACGAAAAACATTGATGAGGTGTACTAATATATAAACTGGCGTAGTTATTCCAATTTAGTCTTAAGGAGGGGGATAAATTATACTCGATAAGTATGCGAACATATCCCAAGCGTATTTAAACCTATTTTGTCGCTAGGTTGATTTTAACTTGTCAGTATTTTATTTTACTTTGTGGAATACCAGGAAGTGTTTATAGTAAGAGGAATATGCGCACATTTTATTGCATGTAGCCGATTAAATCAGTAATATGAGGAGAAAATGCATGATACAGAGATAAATTAAACCACTGGTAGAGAATTCGGGAAAAACAGCTCTGGATAAAATTTTGTGGATAAACGTCAACTATTTCGCATAAAAATCTAAATGAATGTAATCAGCGGCGAGGATGCTAGCCACAGCATTATATGATGGTGAACCCTTAGAATGCACCAAGAAAAAATGTTTACTTTATTATTAATTATTAATTTCTGTACGGTTATTGTGTAAGGGAACAAGAATTGTTTTACTTCTGTTAGAGCAAAAAAAATTCTGAAAAAATGTTTCTTCTTCACGACAACAGTTTTGTGAACAATTGTACGGGCGTTGTCCTCAGAGTCAACCAAGAAAAATTGCGTTCTGTTTGAACGAGAAAACTTTTTCACAGTAACCTGTATGATTTAGTAAAGCATGCACCTAAAATTTATTGTGATATTGGCAATCAAAATATTTATGATGTGTTTTAACAGAAGATCAGATGATATTCTAAATAGATTAATCACACAGATATGGAAGACTGATGAATTTTATAATTTTCATAATCTAATATCTACTTTAAGCTTTTGATTCGCAAGGCAATTGATCAATACATTTTGCTAAAGCTTTCATCATACATCTTCAACGGGGCACTTTATTACGTATATATCTACATCAAAACAGAATCCTGCGAGCCGCCGCATGGGCGTTTGGCAATTGATGTTACGACACCAGCCGTGTAAAGATGTAAGGGACAAGGTAATGTAAGGGAAAGAGAAAATATAAGGCGATCATAGATGTAATTTTTGCCCAAAAATAGAGTATAAAATGTAATGTTTGCTTTATATGCCGGATATAAATGTGGATGTAATAACTAATACGTATATGTGAAAAAAATCAGTGATATGTATGACTCAAATTTATTTTCTACTAAATTATTTCGAATTCATGCGTAGTATTTTGACTACTTTACTCATACAATAGTTTCTGCTGTAGTGTTAGCGTAATATACTAATTTTACACGAAAAATTTGTATTGAATGAGCTGAAATATGTATTTATTAGTGAAACTTTGTGACTGTGCCTGCCCCGGAAGGGAATGGCGTGATTGGTATGTATGTAATTTATAAAAATGGTGCAATATGTGGCACTAACTCCATGATCACGCGCACACGTATTCCTTCTGAACCTGGGGACTTATAATCGAACGCATTTGTTTAATTATTCTATCACGTTGAATTGCTATGTCAGCCATCAGCTCGTAAAGTAAGGAATGTCTAAATTGTGAATTGTGTCATCCTTAGTAAATACACTTACGAATGAAAAAACGACTTCGTTTCCTTCCACTGATTTATTTTCTTGGTACGACATGTTTCAACACATAGAGGTCATTTTCAAGTACAAAAAATTACTTGAAAATGACCTCTATGTGTCGAAACATGTCGTACCAAGAAAATAAATCAGTGGAAGGAAACGAAGTCGTTTTTTCATTTGTGAATATCAACTTCCACATAGTTGAGCCTGATACCATTGAACACTTACGAAGTAATGATTTAATGAATTGGCTTTGTCAATACTGTTGGTGACCACTTTGCCAACCACTTGTCGTCAAATTGAGATTTTTCGCTCGATTTTTTAATATCATTAACGAAGGACTGGTCTAATTTTGAGAAATGGGTTACATGAAGAGCTTACAAAATATGGCGTGTTGATTCGTCACTTTTGCTTTTTGGCACTTGCATTTTCAGTTTCCCGGAAGGTAAGATCAATGCCACTAAAATGAGAAAGGATCCCAAGTGCGCTGATTGGATGACTCATGGCAGGCAATTCTGACGCATGTAACCGTTGCAAGCTTGCGCTTGACATAGTCACTGTGGTGGTAATCATTTGTTTCATCTCCACGTCTGTCACCCCTTGGGTATTTTTTCACTTCGGATCTTTGCCGGCCCTTCATGCAAAGAGCTGACTCACTAATTACGATGCATCGGTCGCGAACGAAAACTGTCATTAGCCAATCATTTTTAATCTGGCTGAGATATACATTGGGTCCAAATGAGAAAATGGAAGCACATGATCGGACGCGACAAAGCTTGTCCACGATTACGTTCCATATTCTTTTGCTTTGTAATATTTCCCCCGTAACGACAAGTGTGATATCCGAGTTTGACTCCGAGTACTGTCAAATGATTCATCATGTGTATATTTTTTTTACAAGTTTTGGAGACTGCGCACAGTAATTAACGTGTAAATTGATGCGCAAACATTGCCATATAAGTAACTTTATTAATCCTTTTCCTCTGTTCACATTATCATTCCCATGTTTTCTTTAATGAACTTTTCTGAGCCCTCAATGCTTTTTTATAAGCTGCTCTACCTTCAATCTAATAATTGTGAGGAAATTACAAACAGCATGCCAGTTTCATGAACCTGGGGGCTTCAATCGACTTTCTATGGCATTTTTCCATCCATTTTTAAGAATTAAAAAGTCTCCCAAATTCTTTCCACACATAAATTACCATAAAAATAAAAGCAAAACAATCAATTCATTATAGAAATTTACCGTCAAAATGGAGTCTCATCAGCTATTTTGCTGTAGAAATGATATCCAAGAAAAGTAAACTCGAATATCTAAAATAAAATTTTTAAAGGAACAATGAAAGTGATTCCCAAGATGTATACATTTTACGCATAGCTTTTGGCTTCAATGTATGAATTCATTACCTAAAGCTGTTCATTTAAGTATCTCTAGCTATTGCAATAACTATAGAGCTAGCTGTAGTTATAGAGCGAAAAGTCCCCAGACGAAGATGCAGAAATAAGTTCATGGACCAAAAAAAGAAAATAGTACATAGGAAGAACTACCCGGAGGTATGGAAACTGCCATTGGATAGGGATGGGTGGAGAACTGCAGTCAACTAAACTTGGGATTGAACGAGCAATGAGAGAGAACGATAGCAAAGGTAAATTTTCTGCAGTGACTGTATAAAAACGGTGAACATTAGGAGCAAGAACTTAATTGTAACAATACGGTTTAGCACCATTTACCTCACTGGGTAAGCTACTTAGGAATTATTTGTCATTTTTGTAGTTGAAATGATCGAACACTTTTCGAAAACACGCTTTCGCGATGACTTACAGCTCACTTATGGAAAGTTGAATTTCCTGGGATAAGTCGGTCTAGGATTTATTTAATCTCAGGAATTAAATTGATGCAGAATACTAGGATTTGTCCGTTTCCAATAGATACTGTTCACAATCTTTCATTACCTAAACATAGTCATAATAGATATACTTTAAACAAATTGTTCGTTGGTGGGTCTCTCAAATGGAGTACATATCACGTTTCAGAGTAGTCTTGGGAAATATCTTGCCCACTGTCGGTCTTTAACGTGCCAGTTTTTGTCTTAAAAACGTAGTTTTTACCTCCTGTGACGTATAGTTGGACGCGCAATGATTTTTAAGGTGTGCGAAATGCGAATCGTGGAGGTGGAAATTGAAGGAAAACTGCCGGAGGGGAGTTAGCGTCCGCGTCTCAAAGAAGTAGGTCGAATGCATTTATGTTTCGTGGTATTCAGCTCGCTGCAAGACAATGGAAGGTATCCTGGAGAGTTTTACTTTTTTATTTTTTGAGTGAAGCGGGCGATGAAAAAATTGTATTTATATTTTATACTTTATTTTAATGCATTTATGCCTTAGTCCTTCACATAGCTGCAGCGAATATCAACCGTTTTAAATGTGAAATATTTTTTGTGTCAGTCATACTGTAGTAATCGATGGAATTAAAGCCCTGCCGTACATACTTCTTCCAACTTTCCTTAAACACTTCAACTATTTTAGACAATCATCAGCTCAAATAAATAATATATTTCAGTTGTCATCAAATCATTTAATCGAGATTTACTAGCCTCCAGATAATTTTCAATGTGTTGAAGAAGTGATTGAGATTTTATTCTCGAGTGAGCAAAATATGAGTTTTATCCTTGAAACTACTTATTTGTAATCAAAAGGCATGGCAAAAATACAGTTTGCTACATTGTATGATTTTATAACGGAGTTGAAGTAAGTTTACTAGCTCTTGCTAGAATTATTTTCTCGTGAAATGAAACATTACTTATATTGACTAGAATGATAACCTTTCCTCCCAGAATTCCACCTGTCTACAGCTCACTCTTTTAACTAAATACACAATATATATTTTTACTAATTTTTTACCTTTGTCAGAAGAAAGGATCGAATCCTCATCTTTTGTCTCCTAGTAACTAGTATTAGGTATCCAAATATTTCTTTTTTAAATGTTTAAATTTCCCGGTATATACGATTGGCTGATGAAAACTGGTGCAACTACAATAGGGCCATCACATGTTCATATTATAGCTACATGTCCAAATAACAAATGCACTTTCACTACCTGGAAATTTATGTCATTATTGGTTACGCCTTTTGATCAATTATTATCAAATCAAAATGATTTAGCACAATTTTTTTTACTCAGCGTGGTTTCCTTATCATTTAATAATTAAGTTTTTCAACATGTTATCAAAATATTTATTTTTGCTTTAAGAATTGTCAATTGCTTACAATTAATAATGTCAATATCGTTAGAATCATGGTAAAATTAATAAAAGGTACAGCAAGGGTTGATATTTGCAAATAATAAATCACTTGACTTCACTGGGACTCGTACCTGGATCTCCCAATTGCCAGTCAGGTGTGTTAGTCAGTTACATGACCAGACCATCTACCTTCAAGGCAAATTTAGAGGATTTTTTAAAATTTTATTTAGAGGAGTTTCGCGGGTAAAATTCCCCTTGAAGGAAAACGACTTGATGATGTGACTAGCTTGACACCTGACCGCCAATTGGAAGATCAGGGGTCGACTCCCAGTCAAGTCAAGTGATTATTTTCAAGGCGAATTTCAACTCTTGGTGTATATGAACCCGTGGGAGTGACTTTTTACTGTATTGTTTGTACACGCAATGATTGTAAATTTATCCAAGCTTGATTAATAAGAAAAATAAAAAGAATTGATGATTAATGCGATTCAGTATATCCTTTTGGTCGAGCGCTATGGGTTATCTTGGATTTTATTATGTGCTTGCTAAATACGGAATCTATTAACCGCGTGAGCATTCACCGTGAGATTCCTCACAAGGTCACATAATCGTCCTTCCGAGGACGGTGGCTATCTTGAAGGATGTTCATATTGCTTGAGCTTCCACCCAAGGATCCTTGCGAGAGCGCGTCAGGTTCGTACATCCGAAGGTCCTCGGAAGTCCATCTCGGAAAGTTGCAATATGGGAATTGCACTTCAGGGGGGTTATACAGCACGATTTACATTTTTTCACTAAGCGACTTAATTTGAAAAGGAAAATTTAGAACAGCATGTTCGAGTTTGCGAAATGAATTAGTATATGCTCATCAAGTTTTGAAACTATCTAATAAACAAGTTCGTTTGATAACGAGTACAAAGAACAGATTGCATGTTTGTCATAACATATATTACATTCCCAATAAGTGTATAAACTCTCTAAATGTATTATCATGTCCTTGCATCCTCCTTTCAATGGCGCTTTCAAAATCAGGGGCTAAGGTAATTATGGTTAAATGTATTATCTTTAGAAATGAGAAAAAAAGCCCTGTGTATCATCAAATTTAATATAAAAACATATTATATTTCAGTAATAAAAATATATTAATATATAATATATATTAATATAAATATATTTCAGTTGGTTTTTGAACCATTTTCGGCTTTTTCTTTTGTTTACTTTCGCAATTTGATTTAGAATTCAGTTTCCATGCCTGAAATTTCATGTGGCGGTGTACAAATGTCTTAGCAGTGACAACCACAGGTCTAAGCAATATAGGATACAACCAATTTCATTAACTTAAATCTAAATTGTAAATTACTGTCAAAACTAAACCCCAAAATTAGATAAAAGTACACGAAAGCTTGGCAAATGTGAAATGTGATTTAAACATGCATAACTTGAGTTGCATAATATGTTGTTTTATATGTTTTCATTATCTGTGGCATTTATAAAGCTATCATTTAACTTTTACTCTGTTAAACTTTAGTGTCTGTGTGTTCTTTTTACTTTGGAAGTTTTATTTATTCGAATCGTTTATAAATATATATATAATACATAAAAGGTTATACCCTTTCACGAAACGTAAATACTAACTACTACCAAAGATGAGAAGATTGGTAAAATTAAGAGAAATGATAAAAATATAGACTGAAATAAAAGGGAAATATATATGAAAGTTTTCATAAATTTTTCAAGGTTAAAAAAATTAATCTACTTCAAATCCAAGGGTAATTATCATTTACAACCCAAAATATAAAGAATATGATTACGTTGTTAAAACTCTGAGAAACGTTAAAATATATGTGGCACTCATAAATGTTTGTAAAATAGTGTTATGAGTGATGAATATGTATAATCCATAAGTGATGGCAACGTTTGGCACATGTTACATCCAATATCTCAGAAATTTAATGGCCTAGTTGGATGTAGCGGGATTTGGCATGAATCCTGTTATAGTTGCTAGGTTGTCTTCAAACATTTCTCTTTGGTATATCGTCTCATGGTTGGTAGCACAATGAGCAAGGACATCCGAACTCATATAACCTTGAAGAGGCACCTTGACATTTTGCCTTGTTGCCAAGTCTCTGGTCCTTGAATACTTACAAATTCCGGACGCGGCCATTGTACATTTGATACTTGTGCGCCTTTGTTTGCCTATAAGGATCATTCGAGTCGTATTTACGCCCACCATATAGAATTGAGCAGTATATGAATACACAGTAATGCGAGAAAGCTTAGATGGGAAGAGAGTTTTGAGAGATAATCCCCTGATACTTCTACAAAAGTGAAATAGGTCATGGTTTGACGGAGAGAAGGCAGCGTGCGTGCTAAAAATGGTAACAATATTGACTTTTCGTAGTAAATAAAGTTTTGCTAGGGTTATTTCCGCGGTAATAAAGATCGATGTCCGCAATTACAAATTTTTGACTTAAAATACTTTTAAAATATTGTATTTTAACACTTACATTTTAATGGGTGCAAATATCAAATTGACTTTAATCTCTCGTTGACAAAATCGAAATTATTAGAACTCTTACGTCATTTTTTCTACGCGGAATTTCGTCATTTAGATGGTGTTATGCCGAGAACTTTTTTTACGGGAACGTCAAACCGTAGGTTATTAGTATCAATGTAAAGGCGTCGTATTATAGACGTATGTTGATATAATAAATAATTGTTGTACAACGATGTAATAAATCTTCTGTTGCTAAGTCCTAACCGAAATGAATTAGTGTGAGCGTATGATATATTAAGCACAGGATGATGTTAGTTTCATTCAGTGTCGCGTTTTTGCGCAATAATTAATCATGAGACACTGAATTATATCATTAGAAAATGCATGCCTGTAAATTTTAAAAAGACCAGCAAAGTACATTTTTTTATCGTGGTAATAGATTCGTCATCACACGGAAAGTTGCACGTAGACATTTTATTAAGGAGAACAGACGCTCTCAATGTCTCTCAGGAGCATTTTAGTAAATGACTTATTGAAATCAAAAGTTTCAACTCGCCATGCTCATCCTATAAATGCGACTTAGTTTAAGAAATGAAGCCGATGAGCCGTTGATTAAATAATTGCCTAATTAAGACGGGGATCATTCAAAATATGTCACATGGTATGGTAGTGCTCTCAAAGTCTACAATGATTTTTCAACAAATTTTAATCAAAATAACCTAATAATATTCATTTTTCTCCGTTTTTAATTGTTTTCTCTTTCTAAAAAATATTTTTTATACCTGTGAGTTGATTCTGTGTATGTCAAACAATACTTTTAATCCAAACCATAAATGAGGAGTT
Organism: Ceriagrion tenellum; assembly: GCA_963169105.1. Taxonomy (NCBI): domain Eukaryota; kingdom Metazoa; phylum Arthropoda; class Insecta; order Odonata; family Coenagrionidae; genus Ceriagrion; species Ceriagrion tenellum. Next base: position 76,229,060 of record OY720643.1, read on the forward strand.
TATTCTTAATAACACCGAAGACACAATTATTGGTCTTCATTTTACTTGAGTTTTCAAACATCTGCTGACTTCATTATGTTGTGTTGATAATGACTCATGACTCATGCTTGCAAATAGAAACCCTTGTTGTCCTATCTTTGAGAAAAAGAAGTATTTCCTACAGCGATAAGTATCCAACGACTCAACCAGGCTAGAGTCTTTGCGTCTCCTCTGCTGCTGCAATCAACCCTCTGGATATGGCTCCTGGGAATCCCATGAGTCTCATATGGCACGTGGAATATGCAAACGGAACGAGCAAGAGAGAGGAAGTGGAGGGAGAAAGAGGGAGAGACATTTAAAACACCACTTTCCCCTTAAGTGCATCTGCCTTCAAGACCTTGTTACGCCTGTAACACACATTAGAACCCATCGTAAGACGAAGGATTTTGCGGAGGACTGATGGTTTAAGTATTTAGGTCAGTGTCGAGACTCTTGGGAGGAGGGAGTTAGACAATACATTCCGAGACGTGAGAATCTGGGCTGAATCTTCTTTAGCTTTCCCTCCCCTATCTCCACAATTCTTAAAAAATGTCCTCCCCTTTCTCCACAATTCTTAAAAAATGTCCCTTTTTCCACTGGTTTGGAATGTCCCCTCGATATATGTATATAGTATATATATATATATATATATATATATATATATATATATATATATATATATATATATATATATATATATATATATATATATATATATATATATATATATATATATATATATATATATATGTATATATACACACACACACATATATATGTTTATGCAGAAAGGTAGAAAGAAAGTGGATAGGAACACAAAATTAACGAACCATTGTGTTCGTTAATTTTATGTGTTCCTATCCACTTTCTTTTTACCTTTCTGTATAAACATTTATATGTGTGTATTTGCCGCTGAGCGGTCTGAGTGAATGAACCAACGATTATATATACTTCTTGCAAAGATTCCACGATTGTGGCAAACACAATATAAAGCTTCGTCACGGGAGCAATTCTTCCTCCTCAATCCTCATTCTATCACTGATGAAGGTGCGGGTGATCCACCGAAATATTTAAAATCGTGAGTTTATTTTTTATGTGTTGTATATTTAGTGTCACCCTGTGACAAAGTTTTATATTCATGGATCATGCCTAAGGGAGTGTTTGTTCCTATAAACCCCCCCAATTCCTGTGGATTCTTAGTAGACTTGGTAGCTTGGTGGTGTGAGCATTGGACGCGAAATCGAAAGGTACGTGGTTCTATTCCCGGTCCAGTAGAATTTTTTCTGCTTGGAATCGGCCATCATTGCATCTTCACACCACCATTGTGTTCGTCAATTTTATGTGATCCTATCCACTTTCTTTCTACCTTTCTGTTTGAACTCTAATCTGTATGTATTGGCCGCTGTACGGTCTGAGTGAATGAACGAACGATATACGCATATATATACAATAATAGAGGAAACTTACAGGGGGTAAAAAACATATATATGTGTACATATATTTTCCACATTTCTAGCTCATCCCTCATTCCATCTGAGCTTTCAGAGGTTCCCCTTCTTGCAAACCGACCCCATTTCGAATCCAATAGCTTTCCCCGCCTCATTCATGGACTCCATTGTGTTTTTTTCAATATTTTCTCTCTCCGTCAAGAGAAAAACGAGATTCGAAAAAAGGGGGAATAAAACATTAAGCAACCTGATGGGGACGACGTAGGGTATCTATTTTTCTCCCATCTCGCATAAATTCCGGTCGCGGAGCGCTCTCGAGTATAATGGGCGTAATCAAACGAACGATTGCTATCGATTCCCCAGTATTGCTTCGTATTTTCTTGCTGGATGGCATTGCACTTGCATTCATCACTGCCTGTGCCATCCCCCCAAACCACCTCCTCTTGTAGTATTGGAGATATTCGTTCTCAATTAAAGAAAGAGCACTATTCGTTACCGTTAAATTGACATCGTGAATAAAAATAGCCACGAAATATTACTAATCAGCCAACACATTTGTAACGGATGATAAATTTGAGCTACATAAAATTTAGATAATCTTTTAATTATATTCACCCCCCTTTTAAGACGATAAATATACTGAAATGGATTTTCATAGTAATCCAGGCATTTTTAGTGGCCATACTTTTATTGTTGTTGAAGAATAGATAATAATTACTATGTCCAACGGACGTTATTCTCAGTATGTTATTGTGGTTATGGAACGACCGTCGTGTTCAAAGATGCAAATCAAAAAGTGGAAATTATTATTAAATCAAGTAAATCATTATAATCAATCATATGAATTGATATTATTATAAATTATAGTGATTATACTTTGATTTTTAACGGATATTACACATTTTAATTCCTATATATAAAGCATTTTAAATCCTTCATTACATAATTCATTCACCGATGTAACGTTTAATTGCGTGAACTTTAATCCTTTGCAATAAACTTTGCATGAACTTTGCATTAAATCCATATGACATACATGCCGGTCATATAAAAAATAAAGCTATATTTTTCGTTTACTAGTTTTTCATTTTTCATTCATCCTAAAAATCCTAATTTCATTCATCCTAAAAGCCGGTTTTAAAGAGGAGGAAAGTGGATAAAATCATATTGTTGTCATAATTAGAAATTATTTTATTGCTGTAATGAGAGATTCACTATGAAAAATTACGCTTAAATGAAACTTTTATGATCTTGTGGTATTAAATGTTGTTTTATATGTTTAGCTAAATACTTTTTTTATACTGATTGGCTGTTATTCACTCAGGATAATGTCTTCCTGTCTGGCGCTCCTGTTCTTGTAGGACCTAACGAGTGACCTTAAAAATCGGATTTTGACGTGAATACAGGTCGTGACCACAAACAAATCGTTAAAATTGAATCGGACTTGTTTTTATGCAAGACTGTTAACTTTTGCTCCCAAAAAAAATAGCGATACGATTGGGGCCATTTGTATGTATTTTTTTCAATTTTTTATACACTAGATATAAGGTTGAACTATTAGATAGAACAATAAACAGAGGTTCAACATTTAGCTATTGATTTTTGAACGTTATTTATGTCTAAAAGTTTTTTGTAGCCTAAAAATTGTATTTTTAAATTATTAGATATAGTTTTTATTTATTTGCCAAGCCACAACATTGACTCTAAGTGGATATGTTTACCTCTGTTGTTCGCGGTCGAATTTCAATGTTCAAAAGGGTCGAGAGTCGTATTGAGATATAACATGGGGTATTCTCGCCCCAACCTTTTCATGGCTTCTTTATGTTTCTCGTATGATAGTGGCATTTCGCGCATAAACTTGAAATAATTATTCTCATTGCATTCATCAATTTTAATTTTCCCTTTCTCTGCTGAGTTTTAGCCTCCTAGATGGATCAAATTTTTCAATCAATCATCATGGAAACAATTAACTAGTTATGATACATAAATCTGTATATGAATATTTGCTTGGATTCATCACTGCTGAAACTGCCGATGGTCAAACATGCGGAAACCTTCGAGCCAATTAATCATGTGTTCTCGGCAGGTAAATCAAAGTATGCATTTATAAATTGAGCTTTTGCGTTACATTGATTACAAAACCACGACCAGACTATTCCTTTTGTGTTACATTTACTCATAGCTCAATCTAGAAAATTTCATCAGTGAACTTTCAAATTTTCATAATAATAACGTTATTGAATATTTTTTTTCAATGATGTATTTAACTCATAGCCAACATTTCTATCTCCATTATTATCTTCATCATATTAGTCGAGGTAGTTATAATTGATTAGTATCTCCACCATTAATATGTATGAGTGGTGTAAAAATATGCATTTTATGCATACAAAATCATTTATTTATGATTTATTTGTTAATTCCAAGCAGTAACTGATTTGATTCAATTTATCGAGCATACTTTCATTTTCACTGCAACTTTTGACAAATCCACATGAGTCGGTATGCATCTGACATTTCAGTGCCAATGATGTGACTATTGTTTTATTACCTTCCGTGTAATGACATTGATATAGTTATTGTTTGATGCTTGTAATTATTATTAATTTATCCCAAGATTGATTTCCGTATAAATGTCAAAAGAGATAATGGTGCGTCAATTAACATGCTTCTGTCACTCACCTCAGTGACAATCGATTTTTTAGAATTATGCATCAATGTTGCCGGCAAATTACATCAATCACTTGATAGTGACATTTTAAGTTCTGATTGAAGTCAATTAGTAGATTTATCTGTTTGACATTTAAAATCTACTAGGATTATCTTCTTGAATATTAAGTAAAACGGAAATGATTAAGTGCCCGCTGAGATAGACTTTTACTTGAACTAGCCTATTCTTTGTTAAAAGCGAATTTGGCTTTACTTTTTATTTTATCATTAAATTTGCTTGCGCTTACGTGTAAATTAAAGACGATCATGAAAGGTGGTTTTCCGGATGTATTTTCATTTTTTATTTCAACCTTATAGGTTATATCCGTCAATAAAATTGGCGTGCTGTGGTCAGAAAGAATGATCTAGCTAGTCAAAATGTGTCGATGCGTCCTCATGTGCGAAGGAGCTTTAGATTTTATTAAAAATGTCTGCTTTGTGATTTATTTTTACTTTTTTTGTGATATGCGATATTTTTTACAATGGTTTTATGTCGGAGGAGAAAAAAAATTTCCATATTTTCAGAATACATACTATTCTCCAAAAATAGTTCCTGTGACGTGACATGATACCTTCAAGAGGCTGTAGACTAAAGTTTTAATTATCTTTGAGAGAATATGAGCCGTAATGGAGAAGGATAAAATGATGAAATATTTTGCGACTATGATTCATGATTATGGCTTGGCGTGCTTTGTCTGAAGACCAGGAGGAAGATCTTCAAGTGATAGTTTGACTTGGAAACAGTCATTAGTGATGCGGTATCGTGTTAACTCAGTGGAATTGTAAATAAATGTTTAATAGACTGAACTTAAGCACACTAGATTTAAAAATAAGAGCGAAAAGGATAAATTTTATACGCTTCCATATTTATGATGAATTTGAATTAAATGTCACTCAAAATCACAATCATTCTCAGATACTTATCCTCATCAATTATCATCATCATCATATATATTATTTCTCAAAGGTATTTTTTGTCACAACGCCATAACTCCCATAATTCTTCGTCAAAATTAATGATTCAAACATCGTTTTTAAGCTTATGTTCCCCGCTATTGATGAAAAATAGACTTATAGTTTAAAATTAAAGCTTTTGTAAAAAAATGATAAAGCCATCTGGTGAAAATATGATCAACTAATAAGTTGGCTATATTTACTAGCTTAAAAGACTGTAGGATGCGTCGCCTATTAACACATTGTTTAGTCAGCTTTTTTACATTCTACATGCGATCAGTGTTACCGTTTACCGTTTTTGCCGTCATCTATGAAGCGGAGCATGTTTATCTTACAAAAATCACATTTAAGGTAGTGTCAGCAAAAAATAATTTTCCTAGTTATCAATGAATTTGGTCTCATTTTAAAGGTAAATATGTCACTCTTCTAATACAATCACAAATTTAACCCCTTGCTTGATTAATTTTGGAGTTATTTGCCAGAATATATCAGCCATTTTACGTGGGAAGTGGTGCGTGTGTGCGCTTCTTCGATATTTACAAAATTAGGAATTTCTAACATTTAGATGTCGTAAAAACTAACAGCGTGTAATTTGTGTGTTTTCTCGGTTGTTTTTGAAAATAAATTATATTTTCACCACAGTAGGTTCTTGGGTATCTAATACGTTAACGTTATGTATCTTTAACACAAACATAAATAACATATAATTGTCGATGGGAAGAAACAGGTAGAAGAACAGGAAGAAAGAAGGAAGAAACAGGAAGAAGCTGCATACTGTGTGAAATATTCACACGGGTTGGCTAGTATATATTTTATTTCTATTGGATATGACTACGATAGTTAGTATCAAATTACCTGTTAGCATCACCAACATTAATCAAATCTATTCATTTCTTCGGAGTGTCCAAAATTAAGCTAAATGTGAGCCTAAATCCAACTTGAATGCATTTATTTTCTTTCAACTTCCCAGGTTTTAACTTTGGAAATTTTCTATGTGTATTTTCAAAGAAAAAATATGACACAGAGCATTAATCTAAAACGTTTAATCCACGAGTAGTAGTAAGTGGAGAGCCTGAACACGTGAATATCGGTATTAACGAGGCTAAGCTAAAGTTTTCGTTGTTATTCATTCAACGAGACACCCACTACGTAAATATCGGCTTTAACTTGAATAATTGAACGAACCTATTTATTATTAAAAGTATATATATATATGAAATATAAAATAGATGGCAAGATGGTTTGTTTCTAGAAATTCAGGACAGATCTATTTTAGAGCGGAACAGAAAATATTATTTTGATGCCTCTCTATATATCTCGGCCCGACAGAAGTGACAGAATAAGAAAAATACATTACCGAAAGATGGTTTCAAAAATTCCTCTTACAATGTATGATTATGAAAAAAATGAGCACAACTTAAAACACTTTCATAATACCCTTAACCAGTGCTCCTCCTAACAATTTTTCTTTTATACAGCTGTTGTATTAACACACTTTGCCATACGCGCATGAGGTTATTTACAGGGTAGTATACATATGGTTATGAGAACTCTTAAAAGCGCTGTGAGGTGCCAATTTTCTCACAAGATATTTTCATGGGCCATTTTCTACGATTGAGCAGTAGAATTGGACCTTTTGGAGAATTGCGAGCTTTTAGAGAGCACAATAAAACAATGATTGAAATTATGAGATTTTTTGTATGATCAGTATATCTGAATAACTCATCATCATATCCCATTATACACCGGACAGACTGATTTTTCCTGACTCCTACCTGTTCTGGCTCCCAAATTTCATTCTTCTACCCGACTCATTCGATGTGTTTTATACCCTCGCTGTCCAACCCCGCTTGGAGATTTTCAGGAGGTCAAGTGGCCGTGACAATACTAATGAAGATTTTTTGACCGTCTAAACTTATTCACCATAATGTTCTTATGACTCTTCAGCCCCATTTAGTGCATCAATTATGTTGTTGTAAATACTATTTCATTCAAATCTACCTCCCTTCACTTTTTCTGAACCGATGATCTTCCTAAAGATTTTCCTTATCTTCCCTTCTTGATATTTGTCTTTGAATAGTAGACATATGGATAAGCATAAAAATTTGTATGATATTGACATTTAATTAGGGAGTACATCAAGGCACGTCATATTTTTGTCCATCAAAGTATTCTATGGTACAGAGAAAAAGCTCTAGCCACAGTTTGTATCTCTTTAGTGCGAATGCCTGATTTTGGACTCCCTTTTCTCGTTTGCCTAAGCAAATTTACTCTTTTCAGGTGTATAAATGATTTAAGAAGTTAGGAGTTTTCCTTGCAAGTCCTATTTAACGGAGTGTTTATTTATATACAGTAGTATATAAGTCTGAACCAGGATTATTTTAAATTAAAGCAAACAAAGTATTTTTTGGCTATAAGTAGACTATATCCTTTATGATACGTTTCATTAAATAATGCCTTGCCGTTTAGTTATTTTCTTGCAACTCGCGGGAAAAGCAGAATATTTTCATTTTAATTTCATTTCATTTCATAATAAGAACAAAAATACTTACTAAACAATAGATGCCCGGTATTTCGAGCATCCTTTAAAGCTCTGTGAAAACGGATGTTTTCAGAAACAAGAACATTTACAAATATCGCGAGCTCCATAGAAAGGCTCGCGGAATATTTTGCTTGTTTTTATTCAAACTTCATGAAGATGTTTGGTAACTGACTTGAAGGATTCCCGTTATTTTCACATTTAAAGATCTTTTAGAAGGAGAAGCATAGCATTCTTCTTAGCTTCCATCATTGTTGGGAGAGTGCATGAGTGGAAACGCAGAAATAAAACCACGGAAATTTAACCGGAAATAAGTCCCAGACGTGAATGTACGATACAGCCAGCATTGGATAGCGGCATCAGTACAGTTTGGTACGGCGAAATTAATTAATTAATTTCGCTGCCTTAACATCGTAATACTAATTTTATCGCTAAATTTTTCAAATAGTTTTAATCAGTCATGATGAGCAGCCAATTTTTATCACTTAATATCTTTCCTGTTACACTAACTTTCCTGTTACATTTGCCTTACAAACCCACTGCTTTTCTCTTTCAACACATTGTAACACGTCTTCTTCCGCCTCTCTCAACTGAAAACTAACATGTTCTTGTCTCCTCATTATCATCTCGTGGATTAGGTGGCGAGTTGATTAAGCTTCTTACTCTGTAGGCCAGGATTCAAATCCAGGGGTTCGTGGAGATTATTCACTTGATCCCAGAATGGACTGGTGAATTCTGGGCCTTGTTACCAAATTTTTGTAGGAGTGTCATAAAAACTAATTACCAATACCGATGAAACACCAAAAAAGGAAAGTCGTGATGTAGTAAATATCCACTCAGCACAAATAATCGAGCTGAACACGTAGTCAAATATGGCTCCCTTTATGCAGCGCAAAGTTGTTTTGCTGCGGTTCAAATCCCTCGCTTAACTCTGTGAGTATATGTGAGCTTAAAATTAAGAATAAAAAGTATCTCGTATGTTGGCAGGACTGATTTTGAAGGGATATGAGAATTCACCTTGAAAAACCGCCATTAAATGACGAACGATAAAATTCTTATTATCTTTGAGACTAGCAACACTAATGTCGTCATTCTCTGCATCCACGTTGCGAGAGATGCCATAATATGCGAGAGATGCCATAATATTCTCTAGTTCGCAGATATTTGAGATTCTTTGGAGCAGAATTTTGTAGCCGAAGTCTGACGGGAAACTACGAAGTTATTATGACCGGTGACAGGCTGCGTTTGATTACTTTGAATACTCTTCTGATGCCATGGTTTTATCTCCAATGTATCAAATATATTTTTTCGGAATTCTGATCTTTGCTCTGCGAAATTATCTTTATCTTTTGACTGTATTGGTTTGAACAGAATGAGATATCCGTCCTTTCTTGGGATATGATCCTGAGCAATGATCATGATAAGGAAATTTAAGGTGAGCACTGAAATTATTTTTGTACCCCACAGGGTGATGTCAGACATATCGCGCAATCTTGCATGCAGATCATTTAATAGTAAAAGCACATTCCAAGCTAAACTGTTTCAAGTACGTTATTAATAATAAGATTTTTTTAAATATTTTTTCCCAATATGGTAGTTAAACATGAGCAGCTAAACAATACGGTGGTCTGTAAATATTTTGCAGCAATTTTTTTCTCTTGCCATTCATTCACCTATTTGGATAAAAACTACTGTTTTACTTTAATACCTTTTTTACTTTACTTTACTCTTACTTCAATAAAATGAAAGATTTTCATATCATTTTACTAGACTTTTAAAGGTTTTGAGTATAGGTAGTGAAATATAGTTTTCAATATCAAAGGTTCAATTGTAAATTTTATATTTAAAATTAAACATAATTGTTTGAGTATTTATAAAATACATGCATTAACATGTATTAGCATTCTCTCAGAACAAACGATAAAATTGTGATAAGCCGAATAGCATGTCAGAAATCTGCAGGAAATACAATACTATTTGTAATTGCATTAATTTAAATTGGCACTTTAGACAAAACTCGATAAACACATTTCTCTCACACTTCGTTTCGTTTCATTTTAAGTTTTCTCAACTGCTTCTTTCAGTAAAGTCTCTTTTGTTCTCCGCTAAAGCGTTCGTATTTTCCTCAATGAGACAATGCAATCTCCTACCTTCCGAGATTCGTGCCTGTCTGATGAATTGGAGTTCCTTTTTAATTGCGCCGTGATTAGGCCGAAGCAACTTACTTTGTCTCCTTATCCTTCCGTGACTTAAATTGTAAGGATTCCGGGAGGAAATCTTGGAAGCTTTAAAATGGATGCGAACTCGCTTTTCTCCACAGTGACGAAATTTCACCGGATGGTTATCTTACCTCTGAATACGTACTACACAGTCGGAGCATGTCGGTTCTGCATCTCCATTCAATTACATTTCATTATGGGTGAGTTATTTTCCATTTAACTTCGCGCTTGACGCAATATGTCACCATTACAGAGAATTAACGCGTTTTAATACACTGCGATTGTTTTGTCACCCGAAATACCCCTATTACTACCTTTTCTAGAACAAAGCCTGGATATAGATTCAACAAACTTTTTTACTCAATGAATAGAATTTTTACGCACATATTTTAAATCGTCATACATGAAACTACTAACTGTTATCGTGCAGGTCTTGGCTTCTTGGTCTTCAGAAAAATCAATTTTTTTTATCTTGGACCAATGGACAGATATGTGTCTGTAAGTCTTGCTCTTATCTAACATTTTCACATCAAATATGCATGTAGCTTGTGATTCTGAGCATCATTACTGAACAATGTAACTTTTTTCATTGGCTTCATTTGTAAATTTTTCCAGGTAAGAAGGATGAAAAAAAATTGCTAAAATAAAAGGAATGGATGCTATTATTTTCGTTTATGAACGAATGCTGTTATTGCGTTTAATTAATGTGAGATATCTTAATCATCATTATTTAGTCCTTAAATATTTCTATCAATGTAGATTAGGCCTCCGTTATTTATTCAAAGATTTAATATATTTTAATTTCAATGAGTGATTTTTTTAAAAATCACCATCAATATAATTCTTCGGGTCTTTGAGCTGATAATTTAATGTGTGCTTTGTATACAGTCTCTCTCTAATGTCAAATTAAGCTTCTAAAATAGCATTACCTAATTGGTGTTTATGCCTCAGTACGCAAAGGAGTCCGCTTTCAAAGCATTGATCTCGTTGAAATGCAATAGCTGTTCATCAGATTGCTTTTATTTCTTTGACGCTCCACCGTATGCGTGTTAACTCAGTTTCGATTCGTCTCTTTATAAGCTGTTAATCATGACGCATGCATCATTTTGGAAGCTCGTGGAAGGGCGCGTAGTTCCAGGCATCTCTTTAGCTTACCCGAACACACAAGTTTAAACAGTCCTGCGTATAATAACCTACGGCCCGTTTTGCTAATGATGATTGGGGAAGAAGTTCACATACGCCATATTTTTATTAATTGCAAATGGTGAGGGCAGCTCTAAGATATCTATTCCAAATGAGAATCGCAGGGTATCCTATTTACCGTGACAAATACACTCGTATGGCCCTGTCATCCTCAGTAGGTTTTCTATATAGTCCAATCACTTGTTACTAATTCATTTGACTACACATTAGCCTACTGTTGGGTATCTTCTGGGGTAAAGTATTCAATGTTTTTGTTCTAAGGTAAAATAAACTGAGTTTTCGATATATACAGGACATTTCCAAATTTCCAGGGGAAAAAACTGGTCGAGTTATTATTAGCGCAAACTAGCGGTTTAGCCAAGACATGTAAATTTGCCTAAAGTAATATATAGATATTTCTATGGGAATAGCATTCAGCTTATTATGCCAAGAAATGTCAGGATTTCTGGGTGGATTGTATTCATTAAGATTTCTCCTGTATAGCTCGGGTTAGGATTGCCATGGTCGACGCTTTAATGAGCAGGTGCTTCGTCAAAACTTTGACCATGGAAAGCCTAACCTGGTGCCATACCCAGAAAGTCTTCATTGGCTTGTTATGTTACTTATTGAAGACCATTAATTTATAAAACATTCGGCTAATTAATACCTAATTGGCGTGATTAGACTCCCATTATATCTATCACTATGACTAATTAAACGGCGTACACTCTGATCGTATACTAACGTCACCAAAGGGCCTAGTACAAATATTCTCATTGCCCAATCATACCTAATCCTACATGTCCAAATCTCGCAGCAAAAGATTCTTAGGTACCCAATTCCTGCATCCTAGTTATATGCTTATCCTGACATGCCTGCAATACACTACCTTATGACAACATTGGAGTAGAGCTTTAGTAGAGAACGTTTTTTTTATTCCCTTTTCAAACACTCGTTCTTTAATTTACTCTACATTTTCCATACAATTTTCCCTCCGGGGCTTTCAATCTTTACATCTATTCTTTCAATATTTTGCAAATATATTGTCATGGTGAGCCAAATTGCCCACCTCTTCAATTGTTTCATATAAAAACCTCAACGCATAACGATTAGTCTGATGCTTCTTTAAAAAAACGATTAGACATCTTTAGTGTTACCAATATACCCTCATAATTACCTATCACAGAACCTCTCCAGGAACCACGCTAATTCATATGCCCCTATGTCTCTTTGTAACTTTTCTTGATCTCATTCCTTAGGCTAAAAATGATTGGTTTACTATTTATGTGGATGCTAACAATGCTTCCAGAAAAAAGACTTATGAGAGGATCTTCTTTAAATTACTCGTGATCTTACGCTTTATAATATATTCCGCACACCTAGGTGCCTCTCGGCTGAGCATTCCTATAGCATTTAAGATAATCTCAGCTTGACTGCTCCTTTTCCACTCCACTCTGCATCATCTTCTCCCTGTTTCCAGATATATTTAAATTTTAAGATAAAACCCAAACTTCAAGATTTATTGAAAGATCATTTCATCTCATCTGGAGAGTCCGTGGAAATGAAGAACTTGCAAATACAAATGTAATGCAAAAGGTATGTGTATGTATAAACGCGTCAAACGTTTGGACTCGGAGCTTCAACGCCTTTGATTTGGAAGAGTAAGTACCTTCTATGCCTTTTGAAGGCTATTACTTCCGCTTCTTCTCATACTCACTTCGTTCATTTCTCCAGTACCATCACCTGCTTCCCCTCCAGTTCCTTTAAGTGGGCCATAAGAACTGCTCGATAACACAATACATCGAGAGAGGAATCCTGAAGATTTCGTCTTTTGATGTTAATCGTATGGAAGTTGGGTCGGTGCGATATATTATCACTCTTCTTCCTCTGTCACAACAACCCTCCTTATACTTCAGCCGCTTCTATAGTTAACAGTACAGCTCATAATTTACAATATAGGTCTTTCCACAATTTAATTTTTAATCTCAATAAATCTTCTGCCTCTCCATGTTTTTGAATATCGTTGTTTTCGATAGATCGTTTTCAAGATTGTTCAAGATTTAACCTGGACCTATTCCTCTCCGGTATTCGATATGAGATTTTCTTGTCCAATCTTGCTGCTATTAGGCGTTCTATTAAGTTTAACCCGAAGCTGTAAGTGTAATTACGAGGTGGGTTATGTTTTATTCCTTTATCAGGCCTTTTGATTTATATTTTCCTTTATTTTGTTTTTCTAAGTTTTCTCTGAAAACGTCCATATCTCTTGACTATGGTTGTAGTTGAGTTGGAGCTAGATGTATGGCTCCGGACTCCACCAGGAGCAGTTTTACTAAGACAAACAAAATCAATGTAATTAACAAAGTACCGTAAATACGTCAAAATGTGAATGAAAATTCTGTTTATCTTGTCATAACTTCCCAAAAATTTGCCCGAACGCATCAGTACGTCACCTACTTAAAAGATTCTGGACTTTCCGAAGTTGACCTCTGAGCACACCAATACCTGCAACCGTTGCACCACTGGTTACACCACTAGTGTATAGATTTTAAGTTTGAGTTCCTTATGTTGAATGTGAGAGTTTATAAAATGATAAAGGATTTAAGACATCTGGTACCAGCAAGTATTGCCTTACCATATTTCCTCTGAAAGTGTATAGGTGTTCACATTTGTTAATTAGAGCCTTTTCACCGTAGTATGATACGAAGCGTTATGCTATTCAATCCGATACCATGCCTCGTAGCTACATCATGCGATATAAGATGTTGTAATATCAATGATAGCAGTTCAATATAACGCTAAAATAATTTTTTCACTTCGGTAATCAGCTGCGATCACACCCTTTGCGTGGTAAAGATAAATCCTGCTGAGTTCAGATAGAATTTCAGAACTTAAAAAGCGTCATGTTAAGCGACTTTCATGCTCTAATACAATTTTTTTCTCCATACCTAGCATCAAATATCACCCAGAATTATGGAATACCTAATCAATATTCCCTGATTTTGAACATATACTTTGTAGTCACCTCGATTTTCTTCACTTGGAGCCAGCTACCTTGGCTGCTGCACAACAAACGAATTTAATTAAGAAGCGTTTTGTTGCTTCTCAGAAGACTATTTTTGCATCTTCAGGGCTGATAAAACAACAAAAAACTCAAAACTCAAACAAAAACAACAAACTAGTACTTTTCTGCTGAACGGAACCAGTTAATATTTCGTCTCGGAGTTCCTTAGGGGCGAAAGAACCTACGCTTTATGAGCGCGGAAACGCAGTGAGATGAGCTTTTTTTTACTCTCCCCAATACATTTTCCCGGTGGCTTTCTGTATTTACTCGTTGTGCGTGGGGTGATGTTTGGGAACGAGAAATTTCCGGGCTTGTTATAAAGGGTGAGAAAATAATGAGTGAACCCTCGGCTTCCTTTCCCAATTTTTATCTCCTAGGCTAGAGGGGGTACGTGTTTCCTTTTGCACGTGATTTCTCGTTTATTTTGCCTATTTGGATCGGCAATCCCCTTAGGGTTTGAAATAATGAAATTCAGGAATTGCATCGTCCGACCTTGGCAATTCGTCATATCCGTCGAATTCAAAAATACGGTCTGTATTCGAGCGTTACAGGTCACCACCTTTCTCCTCAAAACTGTTTTTGTGCGATTTATCTCGCCGTTTGCATATGTGTCATGCATTCCTTTGTTTTCCATTTTAGCGCTTGGTTTTAACGATTCCAGTTGAACGAGTTTACGTCGTTTGGAATGCATCCCACGTCGATTTTACGGTCTCGCGCTCTCTGACACGTAGTTTAGCTCTCAAAGCTCTCCAGATTTTTAGATGGCCCAAGCAATTAGAACAGTCACCGGTCGAATTCACTGCGCTACCCTCGAAAATCGGCATAAAGAGCCTCATTACATTGATGTATTAGATTTATTTTTAGTTAAGTCGTTAGGTAAATGAAACCACACCGTTGTCTTCACAAGAATTCTAAATCAATATACTTGCAAGTTTCTTCCTTTTGCATCCTACTACGCAATATTTGCTAAGCTAAATACTTTTCTCTCTGTTTCAATTTTCTCCTACTTCTGATTCTTCGCAAATACCTCTCCATTATTGCTTTGGCTTACCACGAACTCAAATGATTTTGAAAAATAAACTTTATCAATTGTGAATTCTATTCCCTCAAGTTAAATTGATTGAATATGAATTCTAATATCCTATTTGCTTATTTTCTATTTCTCAATTGAAAGGAATAGAAATGACCTCTTTAGGGAACAAAAATTTCGTACTAAAACTTCATTCCATCGGCTAAAACCTCTACACACATCGCCTGAATCTCTTTTTGGCTACTGTTTTCTTACCAGAGGCTTTGGTCGGTTGTTTTCCTTCTTCATTTTTAGAAGAAAGTTTCTTGATAGGCTGTATATGTAACTGCGAGGGTAAAATACATTGTATTCTTCCTTCGAACTTATAATTTCAATTATTTTCAAACCTTCAACCCAGTTTATATCAGATTGTGTTGACATGAACTCGCTATGCAAACCGTTAGCCATTTGTAGAAAATAAACTCTCCACTTGATACATTTGAACGTGCTAGCATGGATAAAATATTTATGGAATTCATGCTATACAATAGGTAATTTAAAAGGGAAGTGATAATTGGATGTTATAAAATTGGTGATGGTGAAGCATTCCAGGAAAATAATCCTATTCTCTGGCAAACGTCCCGTTAAGTGACTCAAGGAATTTGACAAACTTTTTTCATATTGATATGAATGAGAAATTAATTTCTTTGAAAGTAAATTCGAATATTTTATGTAACTTAGTATTCTTTTTTATACTTTAGGGACGAGTATTATGCGTGAGAGGATTCAGAGAGTTCTGATTCTAACTTGTTCATGAAAATTTCGGCCAGAATTGGTGATTTTGGTGACCCCATAGCGAGGGGTCGTTTACGTCGTGTGTTGGTAAAACCTACCATTGAAAAGGAAATAATTTCGGCTCAATCATAATTCTAAAAGCGTCTTGAGGTCTCTCATAATTTTTGGAACACTTGTAGTCGTACTGACAAGATCAAGGGCAACGTTAGATGCTTCAATAGCAGGGACTAACATAAAAAGATTGGTTACTACAAAAGACACCAATTTACCATTGGGCGGGGATTTTGTAACAAAGTCTCTTGGCCAATTTCACGGAGTTTCTAATAAAATACTTGATAATAAAGGCTCAATAGTTCCTTAACAATGTATTCAGCTTTACGGCGGCTTTATAACAAGGTGCCGTAGTATGTGATACAACTGGTAGGATGAGTATGTTAACCTTATGGGTTTTTAGGAGTCCATAAAACCTGTGGGGGTAAGGATTCATATTAACTAGACCACCTTTTTCTTTCATTAATCACAGTTTCACATTCAACCAAAGTATGTTTAAGTTGCTTTTGAAAATTCAACGTGGGGTCTCGTTTAACCCATTAAAGCCCACGAGCATCTTTAGTTGCATCGAGAATAAAAAATTCTCCTTCGCTCCAGAAAGCTCGTAAAAATTCAGAAAAATGCCTTTTTCGAGGGTTATCCCTCCTTCCAACCGAATTATTTTTTTAAAGCGTCCAGATAAAGAAATAACGGTGCTGTATCCCCCCGACCCCATAAGGGTAGTACGCCGACAGTTGTGCTTTCGACTCGTTGCTCGACTCGTTCGACTTCGGGAGTGTGTACCATCTACTCAGCTGAACGCATTATTGATTTGAATATTTTAAAATGGCAAGTAAATATGTATTTCCCTTTCAGGTAAAATATTTTATGATTTTTCTGGAAATTAAATTTTTTATTGATTGCTAAACTTCTGATGCAACTTAAGTTGCTCGTGGGCTCGTGCTGATTTTTGCATCTTCCTTAGAACTACATTCCTACACCTTGAAAGTTTGAGTGTTCGGGGTGAATTTGTTTCACGCATTTATCAGGTATTAGTTCTAAATAAATAAGCCCTGGTAGCCTCAGCTACCGGTCCAATGTTGGCCCAATGTCGACTTCGTGTCGGCAAAGTTGGCCGATCAATCCAACCCAACATCGACATTGAGCCAACATTAGCTATAGATACCGTTTCCTACATCACTGGCCAACATTGGTACGGGGCTGGCCCGTATGATTGTACAACGTGGGCCTCGGAAAATAATAATAAGAGGACTGGAGGAAGATGCTGATGCTATCACGAATGAAGATTCCGACGTATCAGATGCTCAGGTAACTGGGTATCCAACGCATCTCCCGCAGCGAGTTTTGGATTCTGAAGGATAGCTTCAATCTAGGGAAGAGCTGGATGAAGAATTGCAGTTAGAGCAACCATTGATATCCAAAGGAAGCATGAGAGTCACCAAAAAACGCAAGCTGAGAAATTGGATTAAAAAATGGTCGTCCGATTCATCGAAGCTAAATTTTAAACTACCCGAGTTCGTCCCCCGCTAACTCCGAGTAGATTCTCGATCAATCAGTCTCCCTTAGATTCTTTTAGGGTTTTTCCTGAAGATTTTGAATTGCACATTATGGAACAACCAAATCTTTATGCAAGCTTGAGAGGAAATCATGGACTCAGTGTTTTTAGTGACGAGATCTATACATTTCTTGGCATATCACTACTCTCTGGATACCATATTTTTCCCAGAAAAAGCCTCTTTTGGAACACAGACGATGATTGCAATGTCACTGTTGTCAGAGACTCAATGAGGAGGTACAGAGTTGACGATATGCACCGCTGCTCACAACACAAAGCTTGATGCTTCTGATAGGTTATATAAAATATATTTATTTTTTTGTCAGGTTAGATTGGAAAGCCTCAACCCTGCGCGATAATCTTCTACGTTCTTTCTAGTCATAGCAAATGATTAGGTTTGGCATCCCTCGGGAAACATTTTTCGAGAAAAGCCTTTTTTCGAATCACTCTAATATACATATTGCTAAAGTAAGAAATAAAATTTTTAAAAATGTATCTATCTCATTCTAATGCTAATGAAAAACCCGCATTTAGTTCATTTAAGTGCCCACGAGCAACTTAAGTTACATGTAAATATCTCCCATGTAAAAACTGGAAAATATTTAAAAGTAGGCTTTTAGTTTAAATGAGTTCCCATAAGGTAGTAAACTAACATAACTCAGGTAAAAATATTGAATAATTTGAAAAAAAAAAACATTCGGGCACTAATGGGTTAAGAAAAAGAAAATCTTGATTATTAAAAAAATTCTCAAACTTTTGAATGTAATTACTCTTATTTAATACCACTATGCTATTTCCTTTGTCGGCTTTCGTGTAAACTAGATTACCCTCCAACGCCGATTATTTTACGCTACGGAGTGCATGCTGGAGCGAGGTATTCCTTTGGCTGTGATATTGTTGAGCTGCGCTGGATATGATGTCTAAGGCCATTTGTTTCTTTCCGTAAGATTCCTCACGAAGAGAAACTTCTGCAATCTGCAGATAATGTAACGATTGAATTGCGAGAAACGGTAATAGGGGGGTAAACTTGTAACCCTTGTTGAGCAGCTTCATTTCTGCAATCGAAAAGGAATGATTGGACAAGTTAATCACTCTGGAGTTAAAGACACTGTCGATATTTTCTGCTGGAGGTTGAGTCAGGGGAGGTTTTTGAGAGGCACGGAGGGCCTGAAGTTTTTTCTGAATTGTGTTGCGCTTTTGAAACACGATCATACTCGTCTTCATCTTAACCTCTTCTAACAACTTCACTCAGTTGTTCTAGTTCAGCTCATGGGCCAGGTCTATATAAAGATAGTAAACGTAGTGGAAGATTGCGTCACGATTATTGAACCAGCCCCTTAGTTTCTTCTGGACCCAGATCTTCTTTACAATGGCCAGGGCATCCATAGCTGGTTTCGAAGTTGAGTTAGTTCATAAGTTGACGTATTTTGGAATAACTCCTAATTTGAGGCCCTGGTTGTTAAAGTATATATTCAGTCCAGCCACCTGATATTTAATTAAGAGTTTAAAAAATAATTTCGCCATATCTGCTGCACAGGCATTTGGAACAAACTGGACTGTTTCAGGCGTTACTTTCTGGAAGTTTTGGATATTCATGATGAAAGGATAAAATTTGCTTAAAACCTTTTGTTTTCGGCGCCATTGAGTGACTAAACTGATGGAAAAAATGTTTCCACATTCTTTCTTAAACATTTATTTTCGAGAAAGTTTTCCTTCAAAAGTTTCTTGGAAACAAAAATTCCAAAGCATTGAGGTGGATGAAGGTACTCCGCTTTGAAAACATCTGTGAAAATTCCCTCGGAGAGCATTTTGGGATCTTATTGAATACTGCTCGAAACAGATATCCGCGTGCATTGAAATAGGCTTTGCTCACGATTGCATTCTCCAAATAAGGCAGTGGATCTGATGTCGGTACCGGAAATTGAAATCCACACGTTATAAATTAAAGCAAGATAAGCAGCATAAAAAGCAGCTTGAATAAAAACAGAATAAAATCAGCGTTGTGTCCTCCTAGGAGAGTTTTTCCTCGTCCGTTGCGTAAGCGGATTGACGTTTGGGATTCTGGCGGTGGGAGTTAATTAATTTTTTCTTTCCTGCCTGCTTAAATCATTCCGTGCGGTGATGTAAATATTTTTCCGGATTGAAATATATAATACATAATTTTTATGTTCCAGGTTGAATTAACTCACTCATCTTAATTTGAGAAAGAATAGGTTACAAAAATATTTTCATAATAATGAGGTAGAGATTCTTAGGGAGAACTTGCAGCATTTTATATTTTATGCGGGAATAAACACTTTTTACGCATGCAAAGCTAGATATTCTCGTTTGCGGAATAAGAAACACTGCCGTAGCAAAGCTAAGCATACAAGATCTGGCTGTAAAATAACGAGACATGCTGTAAATCTTTTTATATTAAATTTATACATATTTATTTATAATTTATTTCAATATACACTCCTCTATTCCTGCACCAATCCACATAAATTTTCTATGCTTCAAAACAGTACTGGTTGTCATCTTCAGTGAGCTCTTTCATGACGCGTGCCACTTTTTTTTCATAGCTTCAACAGTTTGAAATTTTGTTCCTTCTAATGCAGATTTGAGCGTAGTTATCGTAGTGTTGGTTGTAGTGTATAACAATTCAATAAATTTATCATCGTTAGGGCAATGAAGTTGATATGTCGGCTCTTGTGTTAAATCAAATATACGCCAATAAGTTTGCTGTTTATGTGGAATGGTGGGATTTTTATTAAGTGAGGCCACAAAGATATTTGTCCTTTGGAGCGAATTTTTTGAATTCCTGTTTTGGAGGTAGTTTTACTAGGACATGAATTATTGGTATATAAACGCATATTACTGATATTAATCTAGTTTTACTGATTCAGGCGTAATGTTGAGAAAGTTCGTCAAAGCGAGACCAACGATCTCACTTTTCCACAATTGTTTTTGCCAGTTCTGCGCATTTTGACTCGCCGTGTCACTATCAGGCACAATAAAATGAGAAACAGTAGGCGTCTCATTTATATATACAGCTGAAAGGAGGGGTGGGAAAACAGGGAAATTTTTCTCATTAAAAACAATGACCTTCATGTCAATTATGCTATCATTCTAGCCCTGAAGATTAAATAAAGTACATTTGGTAAAGGAAACAAAGAGAGGACCAGGGAACATCGCTGACCGAAGAGACGGAAAAGTGTGATTGTTATTCTCATTAAAAAGAATAATCTTCATGTCCATTATGCTATCATTCTAGCCCTGAAGATAGAATGAAGTACATTTGATAAATTAAAAACTAAAGTTTTATATTTGCTCTTATTCCATGAAAAAAGCTGATAATATTAGTAAAAACTGAGGTCATTATAAGGGAGCATTGAAAATTCATAAATTTACGAATAGTACTCAATCCTTAGATTAACCTAATTAGCTCTTTTCATTAGTTTTACGCTCATTATATGTAAGTATTGTTTGTAGCTTTTAACACCTTGTTTTTACTTCAACTATAGAATTGCCGTCTTTAGACATCCGTTTCTTTTATTCCTCTAAGAAAATCCGAGATGCCTCTTGATCTTCCGTTCACATTGACACCACATTTTCCGTCTATTGCAATTATCAAGAATCTACTGTTCAACGGAATATTATGGATCCTACTTATTTAGTTAACGTGTGAACTGTTGCTATTAACTATCACCTATTTTCACGACTGTGATTGCTTATGAATTATATATTTCTTGGACCTATTTTTTCGACATTATCACATTATTTCTTAAAATTTGGAATAACATATACGTTCTTTACCGATAATGACCGAAAAAATAATACGAATGCACGAGTGGCTACGAGAGACATTGGAGAGATTTAGAAAGACACGTTAGTAATAGAAATGACATAGGCTATAATGCAGGATAATACCAGTTTTAAGGACCGATGAAAGTCATCTTGGTTATTTAATCGAGAACAAAAATGTGTACCACGTGGATGGAAAGGAGAAGCAGAAAGCACAGCGGAAATATCAACGTGAAATGAAAGAGTGGAAAATAAGAAACGAATTTTAATTCATTGGTTTTTTCCTCAGTCCTTATAGAGATCATAGAATAATGAGGACAAAACATTAATAGATAAATGTATGCATTTTTTATCTAAAAGCAATTCTACGCAATGTCGTTTGAAATGTCTGAAGAATAATATCGACATCTGAGTCACCCTCAGTTTTTTTCAATTCCCCGACAAATTCTGCATACATACACCAATACACTTTTCAAATATGGTAAAAAGTACTCAGAAATTGCTGTCGTAATTATTGCAAACACTAACTCATAAAATGAAAAACAATTGCACATAGCTTAGATAGTTGCTGCCTAAATTTTTGGAATTATTTATTTTGACATAAGCATTAGAGAATTTTGCGGGCCAGATACTTCCGTGTGTAGACGTTAGCATTTTATCAACTATTTTTGACCAGTGTTTTGCTAGCCAGAGTGCTTATATACACTGATACTCATTAATAAACTGAACTAATTGTGTATATTGTGTTTTTGGGTTAAAATTTTTTCACGGAAAGTTTCGGGAATATTAAGGATCGAGAGAAATATCGAGAGAATTCGCTTACAAAGTAGGAATTATTCCTTTTTATAATATTTCCTGTCTGGCAAGTCTTTATTTGAAAAACATACGTAAACAAATCTAAAAGGCGTTATTGACCAACCTACAATGTTCATTGGAATATAGATGACTATGCTTAGCACCATAAACTCGAGGTGCTTCAGTATAATATAGCTGTTCATCTTTGTAATTGGAGATTTCGAGCTATTATTCTTTTACTGAATGTATCAGCCTCACGGCAGTATTTTATACACTTCTTGACCATATGCCTTGATCACTATGATTCTGATAGCAGTTTTCATTTTCTGTCACGGTCAGTTTTTGATGATCAGCGAAAAGTAGTAAACATGCTTTTGCTAAACATTCACAACTATTGCCTGATTTGGCGGAAATTCTTCAATTTGAAGGAGAAACTTTTTTCTTCATTTCTTTTTGAGCTATGGTGACTCAATAATGATGCAAACTATTGAAACCTACGAAAAATGCTAATTATTTAAGTGAACCCTTTTATAACCTCGAAATATTTCAAAACCGTCAGTCATCAAGATATCGTGAGCCTCCACTGTGTCTAATATTAGAGTACTTTTGGTGGCTTACCTAAAAATAATTTATCTTTAATCTTCTCTGTTGAACCTTTATTCCTGGATCATAGGCGAGTTTAAGTGGTTTAGACGATATTGTTGCCAGCCCGTTCTCACTTAATGACCGAGTTAAGGTAGCCAGTGCGCTATTTTTTGCAGCTTCATTTCATGTTAAAAGGTTGCCTTTGACGCGCCCTTGCTTCTAATTCAGTAAAGATGGGAGATTTTATAATTAATGCTTCAAAACTGGAAGGGAAAGACAATAGAGGAATCTTTGGAAAGTTTTACCCAAGGGTGAAAGATTTGATGAGAAAGAAGTAGCAGGGAAGTAAATAGGAAATAAATTCAGGGATAGGATGAGTTTCTTCGACATTTTAGTCTTGTATGCATTAACGTATCAGTATAGACCATCTAGCGCCCAAGAAATACCTATCGAGAATTTTTGATTGAATAATTCAACAAAAAAAGAGCACATAGAACCAGATTAGATTATTTTACGTATATTTCGTTGAGTAAACAATCATTTCCATTCAGGGAGAGCGATGAAAGAATATAATTCACGTAAAAGGAAAATTCTTAATGCTTTTTTATTATTTGCATCTGCTATCTATAGACATTTCATACATATATCATTCCTTACTTTCCCTCGTTCAGTCCTCCTATGCTTGTATTCCATCAGTTCATGATTTACTCCTGTTTTCTTCACTTCTGAAGAAGTCCGTTCATTCTTGTTTTCTCTTTAGTTGGAATTTCTTTTAACCCTGCAATTATTATTCTGAATAAATCTCTCCATACACTTTTCATGCTAAAATTTAAATATATTTTTAATCTATTAGAACACGTCCATGCGGCGGCTCACGGGGATGTAGATGTAGACTAAAACCTTTCCTTGATCTAGTTTTCATCAGTCCATTGCTTCAAGAAAGCTCATACCAATCAATTATAATGATTACAACTCTTTAGGTACATAATTTGCCAATTCTTCTAATCTCTTATTATTGCAATAATTGCTTTGTCCTGCCCTTATACTTGGAGATTCAATATTTATAATCTATCCATTTTTCATTGATTTCACTCTTTGCGAAATGTAGCAATAGGTTCATAGTTCAACGGCTGAACTTAAGTGACCTCTTGAGCGCTATACATGAAGTTGCCTCTGCATTGCCTTCTAGTTATGAATAAATGTCTATATTTATACGCCAAAAATATTACAACTATGCATTTGAAATATTTTTATCTCCCTCTTTTCTTACTGTCCATGATGTGTGGAATTATATTCAAAATAATTGATTTTTTATGGTAAGACTAAAGATAAGCCCAAAAAAGGCTGGCCTTTGGAGCTCTCAAAGATCGTAAAACAATATAATGTTCTATATAATTATTGCATTCCAATTATATTCACTTGAAATGTTCTAGAGTAGGTTTGTCATTTCAAATATTCCTGTTGTGTAACTCATATTCCTTGTAATGCGATACCTGTACTAAAAAAGCGCTATTCTCATTGCAAAACCTGTTGAGGATTAAAGAGGATGCCGACTTAGGTCGACTTTTGGGGCTTTAAAATATATGAAACAGTCTCACGTCCTTTAATCATGTTTCATTTCATATCAAATGAGAGAGAATTCCCCGAAATATCCTTGCTATTGCCATTACTAGTGCTTACTTCCTGTGAAAGTGAAAAATGAGTTAGATTACCCCCTAATAAATTGAAATACTTCTTCTGAGTTTATCTCTTTGCTAGCTCCCTAGCATCTCAGAAAATCTCTGTGGGGCTCAATGGGATTCGAATCTGGGAGTTAAGAGTCGATATACCACTGTGTATCGTGAGAAGAGGGGAAAAAGTTAAACCTTCAGTCCTCAGACCAGCGCACCAGTCTCAAGCCTGTTCAGTTCTCCAAAAGATCCGCATCGAGAGAAAGAGCATTAATTGGCTAATGTAATTGAACTTCCTTCGTCTGCGCGCGTGGGTGAGTGAATAGAAAAGGCTCGAATGCTTGGATTGAACGGGTAGATGGGGGGAGGAAGAGAAGGTTATCGCGTGGGCGGTGCCGCAGTCGGAAGGAGTATACAAGTGAACGCACCCCAAACTCTTTCCCCCTTCTCCTTCCCCCTCCTCACAGTTTCTGCTCTCCTGAATGAAATTATGCGCCATTAAATCCGTAATGAGGTTAATATCCGACAGAGGGTGACTTTGCTTTCTCTGCACTTCGCTCGCCTCCTCCCCTCTACCTGCTACAATGCCGTCTCCTCGCCCCTTTCTGAATCGACGTGGCACACTCCAAACAGCCTCGAGGGTGTAGTTATTTTGAGCCTTTTACTATAAAACCAATTGGTCTTTATTGTCTTTATTGAGAGCGAATTTAGGAATGTACAGACCTATCTTACAATTAACTCATTTAACACAGGAAAATCCATGTCCTGAGCAGTGGATAATCTACCCAGGCGGAGTTCGAACCCGGGACCCTCGGGTTAGCAGGCAAGGACTTTACCCCGCCGCCACTGGGGCCGCCAGAGTGTACTGTTCGGGATAAATAAAAGCGATGAATAACTAACCAGAATCGCTGGATACTAATATATTCGATACACTCCGATAGCTAGCTTCCTTATATCGATAAGGCCGACCACACAGAGATGCTGCATAATTATATATCTTGCCTTAGCTATCACTCCGAATTTTCCGTTACTTATATATTTTAATGATGGAAATATCTAAAGGGTTTTTAAATGTGGCTATAGAGAAAAATGGAAAGATTAAAATCAAGTGATAAATTGAGAAACTAAGAAGTTTGGAAACTGGCAAGGATGATATATTTTAAGATCAATAAGAAAGAGGAAGGCAAACTGGATGGGATACGACCTCAAGAAATGTGTCAGCTGGAAAAGATTTGAAAAGGAAAGATTAAGGAAAAGTGAGGGAGATGGAAGACAAAGAAATTACATGTTGACGGATGTTAGGAATGGAAGGAGTTACGAAGAGCTGAGGGTGGAAGCACTGGATAGACGAGCATGAAGGGAGCAGTTCAATTGAGAACCTGACTGAGGACGGATTCACCTTAAAAGAAGGTGTTTAAACTAGATGATACATAAAATAAAATCACTTTGTTTGTATGCATGATGCATTGTTTGTAAGTATGATCTCATTGTATTATTCTTCTACTGGCCAATTCTCGGAGAATTCATCAATTTTGGAAATATGTACAGTAACTCTTAGACCTCATGATAACGTAGACCGTGTGATTCAAACACATTAATAATGTATCTTGAAATAATTTTTAGATATTGGCGTGATGTATCATATTTACCTTCGTCTTTCTAGTACCCTCTCTCTGGGTTTGTGCATTACAGTGTAAATCAGTGCAAGTGGTTGTGAAGCGAGTGTTAAATTATCTTCCGAAACGGAAATTAGTCGCCGATTGAAGTTTTGCATAGACTAGTTCGGATCAGTTATCCTCGTATGCATCCGATTGTCACCATTTCAGTATGCAGAATACACACGCTATATGTGCGAAATGACATTTATCATCGAAAAATGTCTATTTTGATAGTAGCTTAAACAAGAAACTGTGCAAGACACCTGGTGAAAATTTTCAAAAAAGTAAATGATCCAGGTATTGATTCAAAAATAGTAACCATAGTAAGTTGAAATTTTATTATGACTTTCTCGTCGGCCGCCATTAGTCGGCTTCATCGGGAAATTGTGGTTTTTAATGCGAGAATGGGTAAAAAACACGTACAAAATATTTTTTTTGTACTCTAAGGCTTCTGCGGAGTCGTCGAGATGGCAGTGATGGCTTTTCTGGCTTTCTCACGTATTAATGTTGTTGTAGTCGACAGTTTCGATAGCATTGCTGCTACCTTCTTCAGGTCAAATGCGAAAATGCAGACGATTTCAACTGTATCCAAAAGACCTTAAACCTCGGATGCAAGGGAAAGCACCTGCATACAATGCATGCAAGGCTTACCAGAAAACATTCTAGAAGGTATCTATAAAGTGAACGGCGGATGTGAGAAATCCTGCATCGGACAGACGTCGAGAGCTCGCAAATGCCGACTGAGGGACCAAAGGGACATCAAAAACAGCCAGATGCGCAAATCAGCTCTGGCCGAACATACCTGCGGTAGACCTTGCCACAGCATGAATTGTAAAGAGGCAAAATTGACCGCAAAAGAGAACCGCTACATTTAAGAACTCAGAGGCCATCAGAGAGGCTACTAAAAATGTAAAAACAATAGGAAATACCAATAAAAACGATGATTACACCATTCCCAAAACCTGGAAGAGGGTTTTCATGAAGAAGAATATAGTAACTAATGAGAGCGCGCTTAACTGTTTTGGCGGAGAAAAAGAGCTCATATATAAGACGGACAAAAACTGCTTTATCTTCACTTCTGACCTAAAGAAGGTAGCTGCAAAGCTGTAGAAACTGTCGTCTACGACAGTGTAAATCCGCGAAAGGAGCCCGAGAAGTCTTCATCACCTTAATATTTTTTTTCTAATATGCTATTTTCGTGAGATACTTTTTTTTAAGCAGCGTAAAGTTCGGAAAACTTGTTAAAATAATACACATGCATTTTACGATATCGATTTTTTATTTATTTGCTGATTATGTCGAAAACTAAATAATAAATGTGTTAATTACATAGAAAACACCCCGTAGTCGACGTCTTTGGCCGAAAAAAGTGTCCATTTAAAATATTATTTCGGAAGTATCGGGTTTTTTGCGCCTCAATTTTGGTTTCCAATAGCTAACAAATTCCATCAGCGAAAGCAGACTCTTTAAGCCTTTTGAAGAAATTTGAGCAGTCTATTATTTTTTTGACTACTGCAGTCAAGTTTAAACTTTCACTGTACTTTAGTGGTGAAACCTCTGTAACAATGGGTCTAGTGTAAGCTTTAAGCTGTTTTCGTCATAACAAATGTGGTTCCACGAATTGTTCCATAGTTCCACGAATTGTGGAATTTTATACGTAAAACTGTAATACTTTATCTCTCTTGTTTTGACGCTTCTTTCGATTCTAGAAGTACATCAGTATGCTCATTATTGCACCGAAACTCGCTTGATCTTAAGTTTTTAAATAATCCACGCCTAGTACATCGCCTCTAAAGGCACCACAAAACGTCATTACATAAACTATATTCTGCGTTGCGGCAATTTCCATGTTCATGTAGAGCACTTCCTATGCTGGCCAACACTAGAAGCTGAAGCCACTCTGACATCTTCGTTGACCCCCATTTTCCTATATCCCTTGCCTATCCCCATTTTCCTATATCCACTAAAATTGCAACCTTTATACGTTTTCCATAACTTACTAGATATCAGCATACGATTATTTTATTAATGTGAAATCTCTTTACACATTTTGTTTATATATTATAATTAATAATTATCTGCATTCCCGATGAAGACTACTGTGAATTGGGGTAGAACACATATCACTAAGTAGAGAATATATATTTCAAGAGATAATTGCCTTAAATTTCAAACAGATGGTTGATATTCTTGCATTACATCCGCTTACACATCCATCCTGTCATGATATCCATAGAAAAATAAGGAAAGAATAGAGCTAAAGAATATAGTTGTTATTTTGTTTATAAGGCTTCAGTTTCATGGCTTATTGACCTCTCCTTACACCTCAATGATAATTTCAGGAAAAATATAACGAGAAATCAAGACTTGCAGCTAATTTTTATCCTTTCCCATTTCGTTTTTACTATTTTTTCCTAATTCATGGTTTGTGCCTTTACTTTAACTGTTAAACACCTCCGAGGTGGCCAAGGGTCGAATATCAACGGATTAAAATAAATTGATAACCATTGTTGCATGCGTTTTGTTCTGTGTTTAGCTATGCCTCATAGAAATTTTAAATTCAATAAGCTTATAGAAAATGAGTATTATCAAATAAGGAGTGAAGGCTGTAGCCCTTGGGTCACCCTCTACCTTCGTGAAGCCACACGTGGGAAGGTTGGAAGCCGAATCTCACTGAAGTGAAACGACGAAAAAAATATTCCAGAATGTATGAAAAGTCGTACCGACCCGTGCACCAGTGCACGTTCATACAAAAACCTCTCACCAATCTTTCCGTTATGTCTTTACCCGCACCAGCCTTAAAATTTTCCCTCTCAAGTCTTTGACGCTTTTTGAAAAAAAAACTGCTCCAACTCAGCGTTTCCTTCAATGCCTGCTTTGGAGTGCGGAAAAGTACTGTGGTGGGGTACGGCTGAGGGGAGCAATGATTCCGAGACGGAAAGAGAAAGGAGTTTTAACGCTTTTTTCGTTTGAATTTTTTGTTTCCCATGTGTCTGATACGCAAAAATATTAATGACCAAGAGTGACCGAGAGGAATGCATTCAGGGTGGAGTCAAAAAGTTCAAATTAGCTCGTCAATATTTAAAAAGTGACCTCTCTTATTGCCAATCCATTGCATTCAGGATTGCAATTTTTTTCTCTCTAATTGATGACTAAGGCAAGAGTCCCTTCGGTTGTAGGTGGAGAGCGACACAGAGTGATTATCTTGGTATATTTTCTCTATTAAATCTACTAGGACTTTTTTTCTTTTCTTAGATCAATGTTATGGCTCAGACACGAGAATTCTATAAAAGGAAGTTAAGAACAGAGATTATTAATTCGTTTTGTGTTTCTGTTATGTCTTCTTCCTCATTCCTGATCTAACTATTTTATTCATGCCAACTGTGGCTCCTAAATTTTTCTCCTAAGGAAGAAATATATCACAAGAGCGACTTCATTTGCTTTCATTATTAAAAATTTTCCATTTGTTTTTTTTCCAATGGGAAGGCCCTCGGATGAAAAAGTAAAAAAGTAAGTAAGAAGAAAAAATAAAAAACTACCTCTCTCTATGAAGCCACACCTTGGATGCGCCGCGAATATTTAGAGCCCCAGACAAAAAGATTTAACCAAAAACATTAAGAAAACACAAATGAAAGCTGCACGCTTTGTTAAAAACTGCTACAAGCGAACGTATAGTGCTTCATAACTTTAAGAGGGATTGAAGTGGAAGCCCCTATAGACTCGGAGGCTACACGCTAGGCTTAGCTTGTTTGAGAAATTCAAAACTGATGCGTATCAGAGCGTCACAGAGAATAATATCTAGACGCCTCACTACATCTCTACGTCCGACATACGTGAGATGGTCTGAAAGAAGCGATGGAATTTATTTACCTCATCGCAGGCATAGCGTAATATGCGAACATTCATACAAAAACCTCTCAGCAATCTTTCCGCTATGTCTTTATCCGCGCCAGCCTTAAAATTTTCCCTCTCAAGTCTTTGACACTTTTTGAAAAACAAAAAACTGCTTCAACTCATCGTTTCCCTCAATGCCTTTGTTGCTCGGTGCGTTTTGTGTTGCCTACCATATAAACGTGATATCGGGGGTACCATAAAAGGTCATCTGCTCGATAATTAAGGGATATATTGCTAGCATATTTAGGCTAAAATATCAAATACATTCGTAAGTTATATCTCAATACAAAAAAGTGTGCTCGCTCAAACAAAATTTAAATAATTGACAATTTTTAGCGTTTTTCGTCGATAATTTCGAAACTTTAAGTCAAAAATGCAAACAGGAGATATTATCTAATTTAAGAAAATAAATCATATCTGTAATATCCATCCAGATACGCAACTTTCTCGGGTATTATGATGATTCGCTCCTAGAAAAAAGTGGAAAAACGAGGCACCCTAATCTGTACACGACTTGTGTCTTAACACCCCCTGCCACGCGACAATGCAGCCGCTCGCATGGCAGTATGTAGATGTAGATGTAGACTGGCTTGTCTTGTCCACATATCTCACATGACATATATATACACATGAGGTCGATAAAAATAGTGATGGCATTGGAAACTTCAGTGTTGGAAATGGCGAGAGGAAAACATGCGTAAATTGTTAAATATTGTAGAAGAAAATTAGCTGATACGGGTAATGAGTAGCATTAAAGTAAAATATACGTAGTGCCACTCAAATACCTTTAAAGCCGGTAGAAATTTTGGCTTGCGTAGAAAAATAATTATAATGTGTATATCGGGACTTTAAAGAAAGCAATATATTTGAAGAGTTTAAGTGGAATCTGTCGTTGAAAAATTAAACTTTATGTGAAGGAACCGTATGATAATGACATATTTTGATCGCAGGCTGAACATTTAATGCCGACCTAGGTATTTCTACTGGCTCGTTTCACTGTGAAATTCCCATGGGTTTTCATGTGCCAAGCGCCAAAGAAAAACAATGGAATAAGAGGTAATGTCCGTAGTAGCCCTATGGGCGGAAATCTTTCTCTGATACCATGAAATAAAACATTATCTTACACCACTTCATAGTATTACTCATTTAAATCAGAGGTTTTGACGCTTTGGCATCCCTATGCAAGAAGGAGTATTTATTTTACCCGTTTATCTGGCAGTCATTAGCATTAGCTGGTAATTTAATTTATAAAATGTCAAAAATATCCTGGAACATTAGGTATCGATGAATAATTCATGAAGTAACTTAAGACTTTCTCAGAAATTCATGACCCAGAATCATGCCTCCAAGCTATAAAGAAATTTACGGCTATGGTTCAGATAGCGCATTTCTGCATCTTACGTTGAAATACAGGCAGATGTAGGTATATTTTTTCTAGGGCACAGGAAGAAAATTGCTCTTCCTATTTTCCCACAAGTCTCTAAGAATGAAGAATATAGCGATTAGGAGAAATGAATACAGATTCTTATTTTTCATATTGATCCAAAATTTTGCTTTCCATTTTGCAGTGATGTACGAAACACATCTATCCAGATGCATATTTTTCAAATTAGTGAATATGTTGGCCATTTTCTAGCTATGTCTCTGATGAAACTTTTCTCGTGTACGATTTTTATAAAAAAAGCTAGGGGACTGAGTACATTATCGGTTTAATGTTGAACTAGCCTACATTATTACGGGCTCCTTATAGCAAATACATATTGAGGTGTTGGGAATGTGTATTAGGTAATATATGTATTAAAACAAAATTCCCAATTCTTTTGCCACTCATTCAATTGTTTTTGTTTCTTTGCAACTGAATTAGTTGTTAATGTACCTATCTGCAATCAACGATCCACTACATTGTTTATTTTTATTTGTAATTTAAATATTTAAATCATAAATTGTGGTTTCACTTGAGTCATATTTGTGCTATTTTTTCAGTTTATTTACATATTCAATGAAGACCTCCTCTCACCGAAGAATTTTGGTCCTTTAAATGTAGTAATTGACTTTCTAAGGTCCCCATATTTTGAGCGCCGTTGTTGGAATGTATATTTAAGCAATCGTGAAAATTTCTATGAATTTAAGTGCTTGTGACACTATTTAACATCATGTAAACTTCGGAATTCATTATTTTTTTCAACTAATGGAGATGTAATAAATCAATATTCGTAATTATGAGTCACAATGTTTCAATAATTTTTGTAGGAAAATTTATTGCAACGTTTACAATGAAGTTTGTCAGAGCGTCAAGAGAATAGCTGTCTAAAGTTTACATCAACAATTTGCTATGAATATCCTAATTAAACTCAGAAAAATCCTTACTGTCGTCTAAATAAATGATACCATCCTCTAATTGTAGCAGAAATGCATATTATATTTAACTGAGCTAAATTTTGAATGAACCAACTAATGAAATTTTGATTTCACAGTAGGATAATGGTTCCAATATGTTTAAATTTAACTTAATTGTTATTATTATCAATCAGAAACGAATGATTGGGAGAGTATAAACGGCAGTATTAAGTTTTTTAACTAATGTTTATCTTTTTTGTCGATTTTTGATAAATAAGTCGTTTATTTTGCTTGGTTAATTAGAGGAAACCATGCGTCAGAAATAATATATTTCATAGGTTTCTGAAGCCGTATTTCTTGTGTCTACGGCATTTTTATTCTTTCATAAAAAAGCCAGGTTTTTTTCTCTTCTCTATCTATTCGGTGAATCCTAAAGGGTTTTCCGCGGTAGTGCGTTGCTTGCAGACGGGCAAAGAGGCCGTGGAGTTGCTGCGGCGACGGCGGCTGGGGAGGCATCGCGGATAAAAATATTATGACACAAAACAGCTGTGTCCCACTGCTCCGCCCGGCAGGATCGATCTAAAGCTTAGGAGAGTGAGAGATAGAAAGAGGCAGAGAGAGAGAGAGAGAACTTTTTTATTCTCTCTATATTTTACGTGCTTCGCGAAATACGTGAAAAGCCTTCCCACTGCCGACGGTTTTGAAAGCGGAGATGGGGAAGTTAGGGGCCAGCGGCGCGAAGGAGCGGATAAAGGTAGGAGACCGTGGATGAAAAGGCTCCGTCCACGGATGAATTTCTGCCGAGATTTTCCAGTATGGACTGGTTTCGGCATAGTCCTCAATAGAGAGTGGTAGTAGGCCGATGTCCGTGTTGGTTAGGGAGAGCACAAGGAAGTCCAACGCGCTTTTACCCTATCGGTCCTTTTCAATCCCTGTTTCTTGAAAAGCATGTCCGTCATACGGAATGGTGTGTCCATGATATTCCGCTGAGAAATCGTCAAAGCCAGTCCCATAACCTTAAGAAAGCTGATAGCTGCCAAAGAAGGAAATGCATATCACGGCCAGTGAGAATGCTTCCGGTGTCACTTGATGGAAAGTCAGAAAAGAGAGACATAGTTATTTCCTCATTTTCATTTGGACACTATTATATCATGATAATGATATGTAAATAGAGTCAAAACCATGTTTGTAAGAGACTATCAATTAGTTAAGATAACTAAATCCAGTTTTTACAGCCCAAAACATTTAATATCACGGTCAGTAAACCTTTATTCAATGTAATATTGAAAAAAGTTCTCCATTCTCTGCCTCATATGTGAAATATTGCCAGGATACTAAGATTGTCTCCTTTATTAATAAATAACGAGGGTGAAGAATTCAATATCATTTGAATGAAGTGTTAGGCATGGGTATGAAAGTTCTTTACTCTCAGTATAAAACCTAGAACACTACCTCAGATGTAATAACTTGCCTATATACCCCTTATTCTAGCAAACTCCTCTACTTCTGCCGAATTCAAAGAAGTGATGAAACGTCAAAGAGCCAGTGTGCCCCTACATGGAAAAAAATTTATATATAATGGGGCTTTGGGCAAAAAGCTCAACATAAAACATG
Source organism: Ceriagrion tenellum (assembly GCA_963169105.1). Classification (NCBI taxonomy): domain Eukaryota; kingdom Metazoa; phylum Arthropoda; class Insecta; order Odonata; family Coenagrionidae; genus Ceriagrion; species Ceriagrion tenellum. The sequence continues at coordinate 76,262,939 of OY720643.1, forward strand.
TTGTGAAACATGGATGCATAATGTTACCCTAGTAGCTAAATATTTTTAATGGAATAATGTATGATAGATTCATGTCGTGATGATATCGATTTACTGTAGAGAGATGTTCTTGGGCGATTTCTGCTATACGCGTATAGCGCCATATTGCTTTCAGAATGATTACAGGGGTTATAGAAGCTAAACGTAAGTAATAGGATATGAGAAAATCTGCGCTGTCCCTTCATATTGCTCCATTCAACCTTAATGATTGTCGTTAAGCACGCTTCTCCTACAAAAAGGACCTTTGAACTCATTTGAGAAATTCTCTCGCCCTTTCTGTGCATTTCCTCACATTTTAACTATTTAAATTATACTCTTATTTATGCATTTTAAAGTATTTTATAAGATTATTGTATTTGCTTCAGATTATGATGGGGAAATGAAGTATTGAAGCATTTGAGGGACTAGGCTTTAAAATTAGGCATGAAAGGAACGCTTCATGAAGAAATATTTGTTGGGTATAGGTAAGAAAATAACGAACAAAAGTCTTTTGAAGAGCTTTTGTACGTAAGAGCGGTGATTAAAGAAGGAAAATTCAAGAAAAATATTAATTGAGATCATTAGAAACAAATCTAGAAATAAACGAACGAGTTTTTTGGGTTCCAATGTGAATATCATAATTTCTACCTTACTCTTCGTTTGCTCCATATTTTTTAGTAAGATCATTACTCGAAGTATTCAATGTTACAACTCAATATTTACTTGTTATTTAGTGAAATTATACTCGTAAATTCTCTATTGGTAGTAGAAAACTGAAAATAATTTCCTGTTCAACTTTTTGTTGAGTTGTTTCTTTGCTTGAACTTAAAAATTTGATCGGAAAACTTTCCACGTATTTCCTGTAATACTTATGTAATACAAATTTAAGAAAGCAATTAGTAGAGAGTAAATATCCATAGTTTTGATTCTGACACCAATAATTTCTAAGAAAATTTAGTCTCTCCTTTTATGTTATTTTAATATTTGTGGTACCATACGGCCATTGAAAAATGTGTAATGAGCGTACTACAATTCGCATCGCATCACAGGCAAAGTCTTCATAAGACCCCATTTCGTTAACTAGATTTGAAGCGATCAATATTTTAATAAGTAGAAAATTAGTGAGTAGGTAACCCATGAAATTGACCATCAGCGGAAGTAATTTTCTCCTGTAGAAACACTTGAATAGGCTGGTCTCAAAAATATTATTTGGGAGGGAAAGTGACGAAAAAACATCGTCAATGTATCCCTTACTTAGGCACCGCTCCAACCTGTCTTTATTCATCAACCATATGGTATTTTTTATAATTTACCCAACGATACATAGGTAGGTAGATCTGTTATTTGATACTCGTATTCTTTTAAGAAACTCAGTTTTCACCCATAAAAAACAGAAATATCTTAATATTATTGAAAGGTTTTGCTTTTGTTTGCAGTTTTTAAGGTCCTGGGTGTTATTTTAACTCTAATTAATGTTGACGCTGTATCCATAGCTTTCCATGAAGAGTCACGTGGGCTATCAGAAAATGAGATTTTAATGACTTTAAGTCACATGATGCTACAGAAGCTGCCTATAATGAGCATTGGGCTCCACTGTCCACGAGTCCAAAGTGAAACTTTGAACACGATGCGTTGTTCGCTCTTTGGAAAAACTTAGACGTTACCGGGACGATGATACGAAAGCCAAGTGCTTGGCATAGAAAAAATGACACGATAATGAGGGATCAAGATTCGACTCACGGTAAAAGGTGGATGATTTTCTCCTCAATTGACTTTACTACTAGTGTGTACTAGGGTATATATGGAGGAGGATTTGAGAGATATGAGAACAAACAGATAAAGAATGCATGCAAGTAACCTTGATGACAGGGCTAACATAATCGGAGATTCAAGGCCCCACAAGGGTTGATTTTGATTTTTATTTATTTTATCTGGGCTGGATGAGGCTTTATCTAACAGCCCCCTCTTCCTCCAACCCAGAGCTCTCTGGGGATACATGTTCAGGACCAGACATTTATATATATATATATATATATATATATATATATATATATATATATATATATATATATATATATATATATATATATATATATATATATATATATATATATGTCATCGTTAAATATGTACATTATCAGGTCATAAATGGGTTTCTTTTTTCTTTGATCATTTTTGCCATTTCTATAAACAGTGTTAATTTAATAGTTTGCTTTGAAAATATTTTTACCGAATATCATAGATAAGTAGCAGCAGTTGTGTTCTTGCGGGATACTCCTTTAATTTAATGTTTATCCCACTATCCTCAAGGTTTGAAATTTAAGAACTGGGAATCATTCTAAAAATCTCCACCGTCGCCGATTTGTGAACCCAGGGCTTTCGGTAAATGATTTCAGAGCAGCGTTTCTATAACTCTGTATCTACATCCCTATTCCTGTGTAATTTTTGCTAAATTACCATCACCAATTCTGAAAATAAATAGAATGCAAACTTATAATGAAGACAATGATTCTATATTACCATATAACTGCTTTTTTGCATTGCGTTTAAAATGTACAATAAACCGTCGTATTTATATTTATCTGTAGCGTAACTTTTTTCTTATAAAGTTGGGCAAACTTTTACTCTAAGATTCAGTGAAATAGCAGGTAACCAGTTTTGCTAAATTTAGAAACCATCTCGAGCCAATCTTACTCTATATCAAGTTTTTTTTCTTTTATTTCTCCTAATCATTTAATCAAATACTCAAAAATGAAAAAATAGGAAAAAATTATACATTTTCTCAAGGAAAGTGAGAAAATCATCATTATATGGTGTTGTGGTGAAAATAATGAGATAAAATATAGTTTATTTGAGATTTTTCACTTTGTTAATGAAATATATTCCATGTGTTATACCTGTCGGCGTTGATTTGTATCTAAAAAACAGTAGTGCGTGAATATCGGTTATGCTATATGCAATGATATTCTGGTTTACTTTTTGAGCTCATATTAATCCCTGAGGCAACCTAAACATTCAACTTTCTTGTAAAAATATCGATGATGTTTGGTGCTCTGTAGAAGCAATGAATATGAGATGTAAATGATATGTTTTCCTGCTCGTATAATCGTACGTGCTCTGAAGCTATACTCCGAAATGACCTAATTTTGCGCCGAAAAATTCCGAGAGCTTTGATCTGAATGGGAGAGGGAGATAAATACAACATAAGGATGACATCACGCGGAAACTGGCGGGTGCAGTTGTTTAGATGGTATTCTCTCTATGCATGAGTATTTAATTCAGTTTTTGCGGAGAGACTGGTGTTTTCCCTTACCAGGGTATTTAAAATGGAGCTCACATTTTGCGTGATCGCGTGCCCAGGATGCCTCACCGCTTGTATTGTTGGAACAGTGGAAGACAAAATAGAGGAATTCGAGTTAAACGTATGCAATACATTAGCCATTGACGACAAAGCTGTGATTCTTGCATATATATATATATACCAATCATGCCATTCCCTTTCAGAATAAGTGAAGTAATTAAACGTAGTTCTTGCAGACATGCCTTGAAAACAAGCACACTTATGATAATTTCCTCCACAGGTTTAGGTTTAAAGAGGTGAAATGGTGAAGTGCATTTAGTGGAGCTCAGTTTTGATTGTGGTCGCTTATTGTGTGCGGAAAGAATGAGTTTCTGTACCTATCTGTTCTGCAATGTATCTCTCTTATTTTATCGTGTCTGTCAGACATACTGATGTAGAGAGGCGTTCTGATAATTTTCTCTGTGCCGCTCTAAAACACACCATATCTGAATTTATCAAGCAAGTTAAGCCTAGCGTGTAGCCTCTGAGTCTCTAGGGGCTCCCAACTTAGTCCCTCAAAAAGTTTAGAAACAATTTTTGTTTGTTTGTAGCAGTTTTTAACGGAGAATGCTACTTTTCTTTGAAATTTATCAGTTGCAAATTTAGATAGAGAAGTGAAGCCATTGTTACAATTGGGTTTTCTATGTATTATAATAATTTTTGGTTAAATATTAATGTCCAAGTTCTCAAATGCTCGAGGCGTATTCGAGGTGTGGTCTAATCAGAGGAAAGTAGCATCTCTCTTTAACTTTTTCATCTGAGTACTTTCCTATTACACGCGTTACAAAACCTACTTACTTCATTGCTGTGCCGCATGTATTTTGTGTGTACATTCCCCACGACATATCAGATTTAAAGGTAATTCCAAAACATTCAACAGTCTAGATCTAAGATGCCCTGTGCGTGCATACCACTTTCGTTTTCAGTGCATCTTACATTTGCTAGTTTATTGTGAAAACCCCCCGCCCCAACTCTCAGCTTGCAGCGAAAATTGTAGATGTAAACAACTGCATAAATCATTTTGGAGACACCTTCGGCAAATCGCTTCCAGAATCATACTGTTGCCAGTGTAGATATAATTCAACCTTGTTCGTCAATTATTTGTCAAGAGATGTTTGTCTGAGAAAAATACCGCGTTTTTGCATAAGAATGTTGTAAAATTAACTTGCCTTGGCAAGTCAATTGTTGGATTCATGCAATGATGCGTGCATGCATCCCTATTCTTAAAATTCTGAATATTTCTTTAGCTTAGAGTTCCCACTTTCACCTACGTTTTTTGTCGTTTAATTCCAATGCCTAATATGGTTTCCCACAAATCTTTAGGTTACATATTTAAATGACAGTTTTTGGATGCTCACACAACCATATTTATTTTAAAAATAAATTAAATGTGATAAACGGGTAATATAATACAGTTAATAGGGTACCAGATACAAAGCCGGATACCAGATCTGTTTTCAGTTACGGTATATCGTTTTTTATTACTACAGATGTGAAGAAGATGAAAAGGAACTGGCGGCATGAGAACAAAGTTACTAAATATCGGCTGTCGTGGTCAATGTACCAACCGAAATATGAATAGAGCTTAGGAACCGCTACTGATAAGTTATGGTTTAATTTTTCACATTGCAGCGTATTGTGTGATTGGCACGACTGGTGCCTGTGCGATAGGCTCTAATAATACAAGATAGGAATTCGCCCTGAATGCCTTGTTACTGATTGACCCATTGACCACAATGGCAAGAAAACCCTTGAATTAGTGCATTGAGGTCTTCCCAAATTTTATCAGTTGTCACGCCACAGTTGCCTTCAACTCTTCTTCACGCTCGTCGCAGGAAAAGGGAATTTTTCGCCCGATATACTAATCAAGAAATCCAATCCCCGATGAGATGGAGCCAAACCAGTATGAATTCGTAATCTTTTTAGGGACCATAGTTACCGCTGATTAGAAGTGGGAAGATATATCATCATATTTTATTCGTACGAGGACTTATCTGCTCTTATATTCTACGGGCTTTCCTGTAATCATCATAATTGTTCGTTCAATCTCAAGATTGGCCTCAGCCCTCCACCCGTCACTATCAAATGTTAGCTCTCTTTTTTTCTGGTAGATTTTCTTATATACTTTCCTATTTTTTAACACATATATCATTTCTAAATCTTCCACTGGATTCTTCCTATTTTGCCTTCAATTATGTTTTTCACAAACCCATTGTGCCTCAGTATGTGTCAAATCCCTCTAGTTCTTCTTTTTTATATAGTATTTCATACGGTCCTTTCATCTTTTTTTCTTCTGTAAACATCACATTTCTTATTTTGTTCCATCAATTGTGTCCTCAGCATCCTCCTCCAGCACTAGGTTTTGGTGATATATAATATATTCTGATATAATTTTCAACTGGTCTATGCATCTGATCCATTCAGTGCCGCGGTCTTTATGAGTGTTTTCACATACTCTCCCCCTCGCATACAGTTTTATGTTCTTTGAATACAGCAGTTGCCTTTTCACTATTTACGTTTTCTTAGCTTAAACAATTCTTCGATCGATTTCCGTGTTAATTTTTCCATCCCAAGTGATGATACTTCTGAGATAGGTGAAGGAATTCACTTGCTCTAATTTCCCTCCCATCAGTGTGGCTTCAGCTTTCATCTTTTATCTTCCGTATACTATGATTTTGTACTTTTGTATGAAAGAAACTAAGTAAAGCTTCAATTTATCCGTTTAACACGAGGAATTATCGCTCGGTAAACCGATGTATTGGGCAATTGTCATGCAGTAGGAAAGGTAAACCTCAGAGCATAATTGGATGAGGTTTTCAAGCAAAACTGTTATCACGACGAGAATATCGTCAACGAAAGCCAATATTTAGATACTTGGCCAACATGCAAATCCAATACCCTACTTGTTGTGCACTATTTTTAGAATCCGCTTTATGAATCCGTTTCCCATAAGAGTAACAGTAATGCATATTTTAGGGAACCTAGAGACCTATTTTTCCCATTGTAACATATTAAATAATCCCAGTGATGAGGACAATCTAATAATTTTTCGTTACTCCAAATCCACCTGTGGCTTATGTTTATTAAACCCTCGGTGTGGATTTTAAAAAATGGGAGAGGCCCTGTTAAATATTGCCCATATTGCAGAGCAAGAAATCATGTCAGATTTAAAGTTGACTCTGAATGTTTATTCCCAATTAAAAGTTTTTCTAATAGTTAATGCATATTTTATGGTATGTAGTCAACTATTATCTAGCGTTTATATAACAAAAATTTTTGCGCCACTGGCGCTTGTGGTATTCTTTTGTGATTACGAGGAGAGAACTATCGAATTGGAGATGGTAAGACTGCCTCTGACAGCATATGGAGATTTTTGAGAAGAAGGGGATGAAGTCAAGATTAAGTATCCACATGAAAAGATGAAAAAACGATCCAAAAAGGTACGCGCTTGAAACTGACTTAGGTATTTCAAGAGTTTTAGGGAAAGACACAAAGAACTTGTTTTTTTTTTAATTAACAAATGGTGCAAACTCTGGTTAAACCCTTGAGAGGTAGATAAAGATAAATTCCTCTTCTAGACTCATAACGCATAATTACATTAAAAAGATAATAAATGAATAGTCATATAATATGCTTCAAACATCGCTATATTGAATTTTAAGAAAATCATTTTTACAAGATTTATCCGTCCAATGATTGCCCATAATCGGTGCAGGGATTTAAATTAACAAACTTTTAAAGTATTGGTCTATTTACAATCGTATTCATATCTGGAATGCTTAATTGCATCTTTACTATTTAGTTAGATTCATTGTTTCTAATTTTTGCATTAGTTTATTACTTTTATTCATTATCCGTCACTTATCTAATGCAGATAATAGGGAATCTAATACATGCCTCACTATGACCGGTTTTATTTCATCTTTTTCGTAATTCTGGTCCAGTCAGGGTTGAATTCAGACGGTTATAAAAGCCATGCCGAATCCTCTCACTCTGTAACAATGATTGCTATGATGATTAACTAGACAAATGATTTAGTATATAAAACTACAGGTATAACAATAAAGATTATAATAACAATAAATAATACATATATAGAGCTCTATGAAAATTCTTTCTGGAGTAAGGAAAGAATTCATTGAAGCTTCACTTGAGTGAATGCATGCATTTAAATATATACGTACTTTCGATTCCTTAAATTGGGGATATATTTACAGTCAATAGCGTATATACTTACTTTGATTTTATGCAGTTATTTAATTTGATCAATCTCATGGTATTTATGTATTTGTATCGAGCCATTTAGACTGCATATCACTTCAGGATGTGGGCAATGAAGCATTCAATGCATGTACTAATTACGAGGATTTTTTTATTTCATCCATTCAGACTTTTGGCACTATGGTTCAGTCAGGGTAGAATAAAAATTTGTATGCACGCTTCCTGTAGGCCTTGAAGATTAATTTGAAATCACTCGTGCATCCAACCCCCTGAAACCATTTTTCCTTTCACTAATGGGGCTCCGTGACGCTCCCTACATTTTTAGAGTCCCCTTGAACGTGCTTGCTTGCGTAAATAGTTCTCCCGGTTGTGCATCGAGCGCCTCTGGCCCTGGCAAGGTTTCCGGAGAGTGACAAAATAAATCTCAGCGAATTGGACGTCAAATAAAGCGACGATTTGTTTCGTCCGCCGTACAACTCTTCTTTTTTTGTTTTACTCTGACTCCGCGCCTAACAAATACTCTTCAATTTTTACTGCAATTTTTTCTCTCCATTCCCAGTACATTTTAGTTGGATGAGGGAAGAGAACTGAAAGGAATCCTCAGGGTACCACTTGACCCCAAAATTCATGGTTCCCGAACTCGTGGACTCCATGGTCGCTGGAGGCAACGGAATTGTCATCCCGATGAGTGTCGCCGTTGAGTAATTTAACTAGTGTCGCGTAGTGCACATAGGCGTCTCTCGCATCTTAACGACCCGTGGGCTGTTCATCCATAGGGGTTGCTCAATCTGAGCATTTCCACTCATTTTCCGAAAATGTTACCAATATTCTATGGTGAAAGCAATTTATTTGCAAAATTTTACTTTGTTTTAAATTTAAATTTAAATAGGTACCTTATGTTATAGCTCAATGTCTATTCAAGCAGTTAAAACAAAACTAAGTTTAGCATGCATCTGCGTCTAATCCGATGTGTTTTCTTTAAAAATCAGGTTAATAAATACGAATGGGCGTCTGGTGAACTAAGATTTTTATAACATTGCCTCATAATCAATGTTGACCGTTAGAAACATTGGCCAGATTGCGCTAGTATTCGTCCAAACGTTTTGCAGTCTTTTGCGTTCAGGCAAATAAAGTTGGAAATAAATATATTTATGTTCAGTGTCAATGCTGGTTGCTCGTATCAATGTGCTTTTTCTATTATTTTTGGGAGTAAAATGGTGTCCGACTCAGAATTCTATGACCTGTAGCTTCCTTCTTGGTCAAGTAAATCTTCTCTCATGATAGACTTTTCCATGAAGTTTTATTAACCGACAAAAATTTAGCTCATCATCATTGCTGACGTTTGGCATGTTTATGAAATCATTATATGTCGACTAAAGCAACTTTTAAGTAAGTTAACCCCTCCTGTAAACTAGTTTATGTACTCTGAGGGGATCGTTTTTATTCTCTCTTGGTGGACTTCTTAGAGAGATGATCGACTCGGGAATTTATACTCTTCTACCGGAGATTCTCAGTTAAGGCATTAAGAATGGTCAAGCGCCACTAATATGAATCTAAGGGAAATACGATATTGTTGACTCGCATCACTTACTTATGCACCCCACACCATTATGAGTATCGAAATATAGCTCACTCCTAATGAAAGCAATCAAGGAGTTCTGATGAAATTGAAGCCCTCAGGTAATATGTTTGAATTTTTACATATTTTAAATGAAAACTCCTGATATTTGTTGGAAAACTGATTGGAAATCAACATTGATGGGGATAAGGATCGATTCTACTTTTATCAAGCAGTTGCTAATGTTTTACAAGAAATAATTTATCAGAAGGTGGTCTTAGTCGTTTCTGGGAGTTATGCTTTGAATATATATTAGTATATTATTTTATGATTTGGCCACCAAGGCTCTAACAGGATATTCTCGGTTACTTAACACTTGGTTTCGTAATTTTTTATGACCTCGTTTTGCCTTAGTTTTACTTTGAATGATAAATTACATTGCATAACATACTTGGCACCACTCCTTGCTTTGTAAGGTTGAGCCTTTTTTTCTGTGATTGACAACGCCAGAGAAAATATACAGAAATAATATATGAACATAGATTTATGCGGCATTTAATTTCCTAGTTCACGTTGACGTATATTGCTTTAACTGATGGCAGCTATCTACTGTCGTTGTTTTCCCCTGCTGTCTTACTGGATCTCATTGTCCAAGGATGTGAAGAAATAATAGTAAAACCATCTTAGAGGACGCATGGATGAGTTGTGGCACTTGAAGATTAGGTCTATTTAATACAGCTTGTATTAGCTAAAAATAGCACGTTTTCCACTGATAGCCAGGTAATCAGTAGAAAATGTAAAAACACAAATAATTTTAAAAAGGGGGATGAATATTCCTTACACCGAACATGAAATAGAGCAATAATCAATCCGCGTGGTCAAGAAGCAGGAGCAAGATAGTTCGCAAAACCGGCCAGCCATAGTGAAACACCCGGCCAACACAGGCCTGTACAAGGCTGGCAAGGAAAAACCTAGTGAGGAACTTATTCTTAAATCAGGTTCTATCGTCATATACATGTATATTGATCAAAGAGCAGCATATCTATTTTTGAGAGAAAGCGATATATATATTTTGTGCTAAACAACAATAGAAAAAACACTTTTTATTTAAATGTATTTAATTGAAATGTCCCTACTTAATCTTGACCCTAGCATGCCAGTAAGATAGCTGCTGAAGTTGTTCGCAACAACATACTTGGACTTTTATCCGGGAATGCAGAAGTTTCAAAAGTTCTATTTGCTGAGGTTTGCGTGATGTAAAATGTACTCTCCCTCCTATTTTTTCACTCTGTGAACCAAGGCCACATCTGGCATGGGTGTATTTAATGAAAAAATCTAAAACTTAACTCACACGAAGGAGATGAAATTCGTCATGACATAAAAATCATTTGACCTGGATCCGAGCCCGGATCCGCTAGGTGATGTAAATGACTATCAGATTTTAGCGGAAGAGTTGGGAATCGGAGAAATTAGAATTTTTCAAACTTTAATTGCGAATTTGAAAGAAAGCGACGATTTTTCGATAAAAATTTCAGAAGTCGGGCTCTTATTTTCCGAACAACCTAGAGGAATTATTTAAGAATGATACTTCTATTGAGAGCTTTTGTATGTGTTAATTAACATTATAGTAATAAATGTGATTTATGATTTGACTAGTAGTGCCTCTGGAGCGCCTCAATCGATGTCGCTGCCATAGCACCTCTTCAGCCGTTAAATAAATGGAGTTTACTTAATAAACGCATGAGGATATTCCTTCCTATCGGCATTCATAATATTCTAAGCTACTCAGGAAGTTACACAATTTGTAGGTTTAGATAATTAGCCATTGCAGGAATTATAGAGTGCTTCCAACGCTTCAAGAGATAAAAGAAACATGCATTAAAAATTGCCTTTGCTCTTGGAATAGAAGTAAGGCAGCATCGATTTAGCGGATCAGCAGTGTGATTACGGTTTCTTATTTCACGTTCTGGTAATTGTCATCCAAAATGGCATAGATCAACTTTACCGCCCTAAGAAATCACACCATCACAAAACAATAGTGGATTCATGCATCTGAAAAAATTGATAGGCTGTTTCGCTTTCATGAGCGGAATTGAAAAAATCACGATAACATTAGCGAAAGCGTTATGGAGAACAGTGATTGCGGTTCTTTTATTTCACGTCAATTTTATTATCATTCACAATGCAAATCGCTCGAGAACGGCAAGAATTGAAGGGCTATTGTCCTATAAAAGCTTTCCACCAATTCAAACTTATGGTGGTTTAATTTACCAGAGAAAATTTTGAAGAGTTATATCTATCTATATCTACATACTACCCCGCGAGACGCTGCTTGGGCGTGTGGCAGGGGGAGGTAGGTCACCAGCCGTGTAAAGATGTAAAAGTGTTGGAGGTGAAATGGAGACATGTCCTATGAGAGTGTATTTGGAGGAGCTCAGTTTCTATTGGGGTCGCTTATTGTGCACGGTAAGAACGAGTTTTTGTACCTATATGTTTGGCAGAGTATCTCTCTTATTTTATCGCATCTGTCAGACCTAGAAATGTATTGAGGCGTCATGATAATATTCTCAATGACGCTCTGAAAAATATCAGTTCTGAATTTATCAAGCAGCCTAAGCCTAGCGTGCAGCCTCCGAGTTTCTAGGGGCTCCCATCTGTATCTCTCTAACATTTGTGTAACACTATGTGTTCATTTTTAGCAGTTTTTAACGAAGTGTGCTGCTTTTCTTTGAATTTGGTTAATTTTTTGGCTAAATCTTTACGACCAGTGTCCCAAAAGCTCGCGGCGTATTCGAGGTGTGGCCTAACCTGAGCGAAGTAGCATCTCTCTTTTACAATTTCATCCGAGAACCTTGAAACCATACGTTTAACAAAAGCTAGTTCCTTTAATGATGTGCCGCATATGTTTTGTATATGTCAGTTAAGTTATTGAACTCATTAGCGCTATAGAAAAATAATGAAATTGCAACCGTGCACGTAATAAAAAATTGTGCATGTACTCCATAAATCTGGCCATCATACCAAGGAGGTATTGTTATCTTCAGGTTACATGCCCGGTTTGTTACGAATTTGGCTACTGCTGTTAAGCTATTCATACATTGGCACATGTGTTTCCAGCAGTTTTTGCATTCGTGGACGTCGTTATCTGGGAGTGACTGAGTGGTAGGTGTTGAGGTTAGGAGACCAAGGAGGAGGGGAATATCTTCGAATCATCCTCTTGAGGTATTTCTGTTCTTACCTCCGTTATTTCTTCCCCACTCGGGGAAAAAGGAGGGAAAGATGGAGGACTCTCTCTTGCCTTATATATATCCATCCCCCACTCAATGCCTCTTGGTCCGTGGCGGTCCCGCTAGAAATGGGAGGGAAGGGAGAGAGGAATAGGTCGGGGGTGGAGGTGGCAGCTGACAAAGACCCTGAAATGGCCGCCTGGGAGGACGTGACGTTGAGCCCTCCTCTTCCTCCACCTCAAGATGGCAGGAAGGATCCTGCGGACTTGGGTCTCCACCTTTCCAAAGTGACCATCGTCCACGTTTCTTGGGAGATGTGAAGGAAACTCCCATCATTCTCCCTCCTCTCCTCTCTCTCTTACTTTCGGGATTCCTTTTTCCGGCAAGGAGGTCCTGCCTCCTCTACCTCTCGGCCCTTATTTTCGCCGGCCATCCTCCTTATCCTCAGGGCGAATGGGTTTTCCGTGAAAGGAGGGTCAAAGCACTGGACGCCCTCGGAATTTCGGTTCTCGATGCGCGGAGTGGGGGTCTCTGTCCAAAAAACTGCTGGTTTCCAGTGGGAGTTCAATTTCCTTCCCACTTCTTCACCCTCCCACCCTCCGCCTCAAGGAGAAGAGAGTTTAAATGAATCTCACGGACCTGTCCTCAAATTACCTACTTCTTATCAACTTCCCTGTTTAGAAATATTTCAGATGTTCTTACCTATAATAAGAAACTGGTAGGGTTGATTGTATGTACTACATTTCTATTTGCCGCCTGGAATTATCGTTACCATATTTCCACTGATAGAAATATATATATATATATATATATATATATATATATATAGGAGGTTTTATAGCTAGTTACCTGCGTCTTATCTAGTTCTCTGTTTAGAAATATTTCAGATGCTCCTACTTGTAATAAGAAACTGGTAAGGTTGATTGTATGTCCTACATTTTTATTCGCCACCTGAAACTATCGTTTACATATTACCGCTGATAGAAATATATGCATAGGAGGTTTAGTAGCTAGCTACCTACTTTTAATCTAGTTTCCTGTTTAGAAATATGTCAGATGCTCCCACTTGATATTAAAAAAATGGTAGGGTTGATTGTATGTCCTATATTTTTATTTGCCGCCTAAAACTATCGTTTACATATTTCAGCTGATAGAAATATTTACGCAGGAGGTTTTATACTCAATAATGTGGTGATATTTCGGCCACAAGTATCTGGGAAACCGTTTTGTGTATGCAGCGTTGAACGTCCGCTGTCATCACTGTTACTTTCAATCAGTTTCCCAACGAATATTGGGAGTTGTAAAATACCACTATTGATTAATTCTTTAGCTGAGTTGAAGCTATTTCCTTTAGAAATAATAAGGATGGTGATTCATATTATTGAAGTATCAAGAAAAAGGGCGTAGACTAGGCATAAGAGTCGGCATATATTTTCTACGTTTTGCTTTTCTTGAAATGATGACTTCATTTGGGGAATATTTTACTACTGAGGAAAATGCGAAAAATAGAATCAGATCGATAGTAAGCTATGTAAATGGTCGCCATTTTTTTAAACATAAATATTTATAGTCAATGGGCTATAGCATTTCCGGTTAAACTGCAACGGAAGAAAAATAGTGATATAATGTAGTTTTTCCTGAAAAAGGTTTCATTATGTTCGCTGATTCTGTACTTTTATCGGACTAAACTCTTTTTCTTGTTAAATTGAAGTATATAGTTGTGAAAGAACACTCTATGTATCTTACCGTAAAAATAGACCATTATATAAAATTCTCCAGAATAAGCTATTTACTTCACGGCCCTTTAATCCCTTGGACGGTGGCATGGGTCGTAATTTTTCTTTATTTGTAACTCATGGGACAACTCATGGAATGATGACCGAGTGCATAAACCTGAATGGTGTCAAGTAACCTTTAAATGCCTTGCATTCTGTACGTAAATAGTTTCTGATGTGCCAGTTTTAAAAGATTAGATTCTATCAGAGTTTTACATTTTGATGGTAGAAGTTCAGGAATTATCCTCGTTTATGTTTTAAAACTTAAATGACAACCACGAAATTTTAAATTATTCCGTAAAAAAGCACCGATCTGTGATTTTTAATAGCTTCATCGCGGGCAATACAAAAACAATTTTATTATTTAATTGAGTGATCAAAGATCGAGATTTTTTGTACGTTAAACGAATACGTTTACCAATATGGTCTAATTAAATTAAACTTCTTTACTTGGCGAACGTCCTGCTTAATATAAATTTTACTTTGTTGTAGACGTTTTCTGATGTATTATGCCTCATATTTCCTGTATTTATAATACTCAATAAGTTTTGGTCTTAAAAATAAGTTCTGTCCAGCTCAAAGAATTGAATAACGCTGGACTTCATAATATTGGATTTAATCATTTACCATGGGGGGTTGAATGTGCAGTTTTGCCGCACGGGGTGAAACTGTGGAGGCGAACTCGAATCAATATAGTGTATGACTTTTTTCATTTCATCCGATACTTGATTAACCCATGTTCTAGCTGCGGAGAATCCCCGTCCGTATGAGACGATACCTAGAAGTTGTGGTGCCCTGTAAAAGGAGTATTGAAGGGCTTTCGGTTCAAATTGGAAAACACGATCACGGAAAGAATTTTCTCCCCGGAGGGGAACGAAGACGCTCAAGAAGGCGGCTTGATGTGTCCTCGCGTTCTTCTTCCACCCTTCATAAGTTTGTGGACAAATGAAAGACGTCAATGGAATTGCTTTTCCATCCTCGTGTAATATCAAAGCTGGAGGCCACTGGCGCGAAATATTTTTAAGTCGAACCAGCGCCGCCGAACCGGAGGAGGACGAATGAAGAACTTTTCCGAGAGCTGTAGTGATGGGTTTTTTAGGATGGGTCCTTCACATGCGAAAAACTTTTGATAAAAGATGCCTTATTATGCCGGAAAGCTTCTTAACTTGGGAAGAAGTCCCGTTGACTTTATACAAAATCAAACATCTTCGTCCCGAAGATGAATGCTTGTTAGTGAACAGGTTTGGATGCCCGCTCCCTTTTTATAACGAGACAGTCTTAACGAAGTGATAACAAGCAGATGGGATAATTAAATGAAAAAACGCGTTCTTTGTTGAAGAAATTATTCAAAAAAAGGAAGCACGAGAAAATTGCGTCATACACTCACTTACTTCGTTTGGTGTCATTTCTTGCTAATTTTCAGAGAGTGGTACCAAATCCATTGAGATATACATATACATAGTGAGAAAACATTTCGCAAAAAAAATTCAATGCATTTTGAATCTCACAAATGTACAGAATCACTTTCAAATTGGTGGCAAAGTATCAGCTACTTGCAGTTCAAGATATTTGATTATAAACGTCGTACCAAAATAAATATCGTACCAAATCTATTGAGATAATATAATATTTTAGGGGAAAATCACTTCGCAATTTGTCGTATATTTACTCGACTTTTCTTTCGTCACTTATATATAATTTGCTGTGCACCCTTTTATCTCCTCATTGTATCATCAAAGGTATGATCTAAATGTATGCAGTTATCTACTTAATTACAACAATGATGAAAGTTTAAGAATAAGATCAGGATTAAAATTTGTTTTGGATTTCGCAAATATTCCTGGAATAGGAAATAGAAGATATCTTCCCATGAGTTTAACCTGGCTTCTCTTCCCTGGAGTGCAATTCTTTTTTCTTCCATAAAAAAATAAGTAACCAACCAACATTTTCGGCAAATGAACCAAGTAAAACGGCTCTTTAAAACACGACTGTTTACTCTTAGACTTAGGAATACATGCTGTTTTTGTGATCCAAATGTTTGTAGAGTGGAAAAAAGGTTCGAAATAAACTGAATTTTGGCAATCATTCCAAGCATTGAAATTAATCACACCATAATTCGCTATCAAAAATTCAGACTCATACTCTCAAACCTTCCAAACCTCAATGAAATATATTTCCGCAAATACCACGGGTGTCTTGGTAGTATGCATGTGTACTCACACGGGGCTGACATCCCGACTCAGAACACACGTACAAAGAAAAAACTAGCATCCTCTTGTGCTCAACGAAAGAGTCAAAAACAAACGAAACACAAATGGCGAGGCGGGAGTTTAAAAGGGAGGGAGGTTTAAGGGTAAATAAACAAAAAATTAAGATTAGGTCTGTCCCAGCCCGAACATACCGCTCACCTGAATTTCCGAGAAATTCAAAAAATATAAAAGAAGAACCCATTAAAAACGACAAACAGTCCTGTCCTCATCCCTTCCTCGAATAATAGTACGGAAATGAAATAAAGGTTCTAATTCTTCACTCTCAGAGGCCCATCAGAGAGACTTATCTACAGTACATGAGGGTGAATATGGATAGGTTGGTAGAAGTAATAGAAAATAATGCTACCTACGCCAAAAAGAAATACAGGGGACAGGAAACAAAATTAACCTAATATTAGTCTGAATTTGGAATGGGTACCAACTTTACTATTGGCTGAAATACCGTGCCTGAAGTTCGTAGTTCAACTACTCTAGTAACTCCTTCCGAATCAGGAAATACCCCTTGACTTCTTCCCATCCTCCATAAAGATGGAGGTAGGTTAGATTCGCGAATGAGGAAAAGATCTCCCATGTTGACTCTCGAAGAGTCATGAGTCCATTTCGCACGCTGCTGCAAAGTATGAAGGTATTCGGTTGACCACCGACGCCATAAATGTAAATGCATCTGTTCAAGCAATTTCCAACGAGTGGAAAGCGGTTTGCTGTCTTTATGGTTATCTATGGGCAACTCTAGGAGAGGACTACCTACAAGAAAATGACCAGGTGTTAGGCAGTCAACTTCGGCACGATCAGAAGATTTTGGAGTCAATGGCCGCGAATTTAGGACTGCCTCAATCTTACAAAAAAGTGTGGCAAATTCTTCAAAATTCAAAGCATGACCATGCAATATTCTACGCAATTGGTATTTGACGGATTTGATTCCAGCTTCCTACAGCCCTCCAAAATGTGGAGCAGAAGGGGGATTAAATTTTCAGACAATACCAAAATAGGGTAGAAATGAAGCTAAAGCTTTCTTGTGAAGTTTGGAACGAATCATTTGATATATTTCTGCTAAATATCTATCTGCTCCAACAAAATTAGTACCACAATCTGAATGGATCACCTTTGGTATTCCTCGACGTGCCATAAACCTATGAAAGGCAGCGAGGAATGCGGGAGTAGACAAAGATGTCACCAATTACAAATGAACTGCTTTGGTTGTGAAACAAATAAAAGGGACAAATAGCATTTATCGTGTGTAGCATTCCTCCTGTTACTTAACTTGAATCCAAAAGGACCCCCATAGTCTATCTCGACAGGGGAAAATGGTCGGTGAGGCACAACCCGTGTTGATGGCAAAGGCGCCATAACAGGCTGAAGGTTAGCTCCTCTTTACCGTGCACAGACAGTGCACCCAACTATCTCTGATCGAACAAGTGACCTAAGAGGCATAATTCAAAACCGCCGCATGATTAATGCTACCATTATTTGGGGCCCACCTTGGAGGGATACAGAAAGGTAATTTCGTACAATCAACATTGAAAGGTGACACATTTTTGGCAGCATCACTGGCTGCTTTTGTGATTATGATAACTGTGGTGACAAACGAGCTAATGCAGAATTAAGACGCTTATTCTGAGATATTTATTGGAGAACACCCTTAAAATTTCAAATCTGTACCAATTTTATAAGGTGCGTGAGAGTTTTATTCCACTCAGATTCCAAAATAAATAGATTAGGTGGTCGCTGCTCTCCTCTACAACAGCAATAATTCTCAACCATCAATAAAACCAGCAAATGTAGCCGCGCGAATTAATTTTACATAGCATGCATATGTTGCCATCCAATTGCACGAACAACCCTCATCTTGGACCGCCCCTACCCATTGTGGTTGAGCCTTCTACTAGGGGAGGCTCTCCTCCCATTTCTTTTCCAAAGACAAAGAAGGCCATTGAGATTCATCCTCCTTAAAAAATGTTGTACCTAACCTATACAAATTACACCCAATTAACTGGTGCGGAAACATCCCCCTCGAAACACAATGCGCAGGGTTATTGTGTGATTTGATGTGCTTCCATGAAGAACTGGGCAGGATGGCCGTAATGTTGGTGATTCTGTTGGAAACAAATGTTTTTAATATATGAGGTGACGAGTGCAACCATACCAACACGATCTGGGAATCAGTCCAAGCATAGTTTTTGAGGATCCCTTATCGGTGTCCCACAGAGGATGACAAACGGGATAGCAGTTTGGACAATAAATCTGCTCCCAGCAATTCAAGCTTCGGGATAGATAATGTTTTTAGGAGTACTACTTTTCCTGCAACAAGATGAATATGAATTTTCGATTCTGTAACCATCCATAGGTATACTACCGCACCATAACCGTGCTCTGAAGCATCACAAAATCCGATTAACTGCGAATTTATAGGCAGAAGTGAAAAAATATAGCGAGGAATATAGCTTTATCTGTTGCAGTGAATGACTTTGAGATACAAAATTTTTCCACTGAGTTCAAATATCCTCGGGAAGGGGCTCATTCCACGATAACTTTTCGTTCCATAATGACTGCATCAAGACCTTAGTCCATAATATGACGGAAGCCAGAGTCCCAATGGTATCAAATATTCTCACTAAGTTTGATAACAGCTGTCTTTTAGAATTTACCTTTAAATCAAAATTTATGTGGTAAGAAAAAGTATAAAATATGGGCGACTAGTACATTCCCAGCACCTTTAAAAAACTAACATCAACAGAATAAAAAAATAAAAATTCAAAATTGTTTCACATTGCTCGGCAGGAATATTTTTTAATAATTCTGGAGCATTGCTAGCCCATTTTCCAAGAGGAAAACGTCCAAATGCGAGCAAAGAGATGAGTTGATTTTGCAAATCTAGAGCATCCGGCACAGAGCTTGCTCCAGTGACTATATCGTCCACATAGGTGTCATGGAGTAGTACTTGCGCAGCTAATGGAAAATGTTTCCCTTTATCATGAACGAGCTGATGCAAGGTTCTAATCGCCAGGTAATGCGAGGAAACAACTCCTTAAGTCAGTCTTTAATTGATAATCTACCAACGAAGACGATGGATCCTCCCAAAAAAGGACATGTTGATAAGAGCAATGGTCTGGATGTACCAGAATTTGTCTGTATTTTAGAAATATCGGCAATAAATGCAATTTTATGAGTCCTAAATCCAATCAAATATCAAAAATGTCTTTTTTGAGTTTTGGGTCGGTCAGTAAGACGTCATTTAAAGATTTTCCGAGCAAAGTCCGCGCCAATGCTTCAAAAACTACGCGCATTTTATTGCTTGGATAAGACGCCTTATACACTGCGTGATGCGGCAAATAATATAGACCGGGTCCCACAGATTTGGACATATGCCCGAGAGACTCATATTCCTTCATAAAATTTTAATATTCCTTCTTTATATGAGAGTTCTTGGCTAAATTACGTTCGGTATTTACCCACCGTTTAATTGCATAGCCGCGAGGATCACCCAGTAGAAGGGGAAAATCCGCAAATGGCGATGTGGCTTGCACCGTCTTTCATACGACGATGCGTATCTTGAAACGACCTTTCGCATTGTAAGTCCTCAGGCCTTGGTCAAGTTTCAACCTTTGGTTCCTCCACCTCCCAAAACGCCTTTAACTGATTAAGTATAGACGTCTCGCGACTACAAACTGCCAACGATGTAGCGTGGGATGGTAGTTGGTGAGCGATGGTTGGAATATTTCCCGTAATGATCCAACCGAAAACTGAATTAATTGCCATCACGTTTGCATTAGAAAACGATTTCCGCCCACCAAGGAGGATCCTGGGAAATAAATCCATACCCAATAACATTTACACGGGTGCGGGCTTGTCAAATTTGGGGTCTGCGAGGCGCAAATGGGAGAACGTTTTGAAAACATAGTGCGGGAGAGGAGTCGATGGGAGTGTTTTTATCACTTCCGATACCGGTGGTGATCATTGGGGATGACGCATGTCTAGGCAGGAGAGAACATAAAACCTGGCCCTTTGGAGGTTGAAGTGTGGAATTTCTTAATCCGATTAGCTCGCCTTCATACGCAGAAACGTTCAAGGACAACGGTCCGAGAGCCGAGCATGAGATGATAGACACTTGGGAGCCAGGGTCTATGAGAATTCTAATGGATCTCCATTCCCCATTTTCCGCCTGAATTTTGGCAAGTGTCGTGCCTAGAATTGTGATATGCTGCCCTTGACTCCGAGTGCAGGACGTTACGATTACCGGGGAAGAAGACGAAGCATTAGACGTTTTACGCAAAAAAGTGCCCTCGTCGTCTAATGATCGAATGAGGTCCTTTCCCTTGTCGTTTGAGCTGACAAAATTCTCATTGCCGGCCGGAGTGTGTAGCGACGTATGATGATATCGCTTGCATATTTGACACTGCATGCCCCTTAATTGACATTTGGAGGCCCAATGCCCTGTCTTAGGCAATTGAGACATAAATTCTTTGAGCTCACAAAGCGTGAACACTGAGCAAAATCCATTTCAACAATATTTATTACATTTAAATAATGGATGCGAGGAGGAACACAATGGGCAGATGTCACGTTTCACCGTTATACCCTCAACCTTTGAAGGTGTTTCGTGGACAAAAACTGGCAGCAATAACTTAGAATTTACTCGAGAACTGAAGAAAACAGATTTAGAAATAGTTCCTTTCGCTGTCTGAAAAACTTGAATTCGTTTCTTCACGAAATTAATTAGATTCAACACGGAAAGAATCCACCCCACCTAACGTCTCTTCAAATTGATATTAAAGTCTCCACATTCAAAACCCGCGCTGCCAAGTGGGATAAAATAAAGTCCCCAAAATTAGGAATATCTAAAGTACCCAAATCAGCATGCATCTCCGCGAAAGTTGTCACGAATTCTTGTTACGATGCCACTTGATTAGCATAAATGGCCGGAAAAGACAATATTTTATCTGAGAAGGAAAAACCAAGAATACGAGGTTTGTTATAAAATTCATTTAGCTCTTGCCAGGCGGAGGAATAATGCGCCTCACCAAGAGCAACAGAGCTAATTATTGACAAGGCTTTACCTTGGAGAGAAGCCTTCAGATAACAAAACTTTTCAATGTCGGATATATCATTCCGGCCATGCGCAACCGATTTAAATACATCCCGAAACGCGGGCCACTCTGGCTTTGTCCGCAAAAACTTGGGGACATCTATCGAAGGAAGTATGTATTTTTGGTTTAACAACGGAGATCGAGCTTCGCCGTCCAATTAAAGTCTGGGACGAGGTCAATCGTGCAAAAATAGACAAAATTAAATAATACTTCTCCTCAAACTCTACGGCGAGTGCCGAGTCTAATTTATACACATCCGTGTGGTTGTTACTCAGACAATTTTCGAAGATAGCATGATTTTCATTCGTGAAATTAAGCTAGACTTCCTTTAGAAGAGAGGACCTAGCCAAAAATATCCCAGATTTCGGGCGATCCCTGAGGCGGCCCTGAAAATTGTTGATGTCGACTGCTAACTCGTGGGCGAATAAGAGAGTTGCCTTAGACTGATCCCGAGTAAAACGCAGTTGGGATAGGCGCGATTCAAACATTTGCCTCGTGGCCATTTATTTCTATTACAGGATTGTATCATACAATCTAAAATAAATCAAATAATAATAAACCCTAATGATTTCCGAATTTCCCGGGTTTCGGCACCAAAAAATGTACTCACACGGAGCTGACATCCCGACTCAGAACACACATACAAAGAAAAACTAGCGCCCTCTTGCGCTCAACAAAAGAGTCAAAAACAAATGAAACACAAAAGGTGAGGCGGGAGTTTAAAATGGAGGGATATTTAAGGGTAAATAAACAAAAAAATAATATCAGGTCTGTCTCAGCCCGAACAGCATGAATTTCACGACGATTTATTTTCTATGAAATGGCAAAACAAAATTTAACCTCAAAGGCACTTTTCATTTTACAGGATGAATTATAAAGTTAATTCAAAGCCTCACTACGTACATTAATGAACAAGTGAAAATTTAGTGTTTTAAAAACTTGTGTAAAGGTTAATATTATAATATATAAGTTGTGACCTTAAAAACTCTAATCGTTTTTTAGTTGAATTCGAATTTTGTCTCTCATGACTTGGCAAGCTATGTTTAAAATCATGTTCCATCCATTTGAAATTCTATCTAGTATTCTTCCCAGAAAACATTTTATTTCCTCTCTACCCTTGACTTAGATTCCGGTTTTTTTATAAACGTCCCCATTTGGAATGTTTGTAGGCATCTTTCCAAGTAGTTTTTTAAAACGCCTCGAAGGCGTGTTAAATACCTTTCTTTACGCCGGATTCTTTGAGTTTTGATATGGGCTGCATCCGAGCGTACTGTGGCTATGTTATTTCATCAATGTCTTACAATGATGGGTTATTCAACTGAGTCTTCGAAAATTTATTCAAGGAAAAATTCCATAAATGTATGCTTCCCATGTATAAAGTTGTCAAAATTTTTCCATGCTAAACTTTTATCGAAAAGTATAACTATATCTCCTAAAGAAGACCCTTGGCTGAAATAGATTCTCGGAAAAACAAGACGAGATAGCATCAGGCTTGAAATATTGAGAGAGCAGTCATTCATTCATTGGTTGTTCTATCCTAAGATTGGTTGGCTGCAGCCCTCCATCCTTCCTTGTATAATGCTCTAATGCCAGTTCCAAAGCCTCCTGTTATAACTTCCTATACACTTTCCTCTTTATTTGATCCATGAAGTTATCCATGAAGCTATTTTAAGTTTATCAAATGAAGTCTTCCTCTGGGGACTTTTCTCTCTATTTTTCCTCCAATTATGTTTTTCATAACCCCATTTTC
Source organism: Ceriagrion tenellum (assembly GCA_963169105.1). Lineage (NCBI taxonomy): Eukaryota > Metazoa > Arthropoda > Insecta > Odonata > Coenagrionidae > Ceriagrion > Ceriagrion tenellum. Next base: position 76,286,182 of record OY720643.1, read on the forward strand.
TCAAGTGTGTCCAATAAATTTTGTTCTTCTTTTCTATATGGTGATACATGTGGTTCTCTACTCTCCTACACTTCGGTACAATTCATAATTTCTTATTTTCTCCATCCATTTTGAAGGCTTCTAGTCTTTTCTGATCAGTATTTCCAATGGTCCATGCTTCTGATCCATAGTGTGCTACGCTCCACAAAAATATTGTCACATACTGTTTCTTGGTTTGTAGTCCAATCTTCTTTGAGTACAGCATTTGTCTTTTTCCCATGAACACCTTCTCAGCTTGGGCCATTCTCCGCTTGATTTCTATTGTACTTCTTCCGTCCCACGTGATGGTACTTTCAAGGTAGGTGAAGGAATCTACGTGTTCTAATTTCTCTCTTCTCAATATGACTTTAAAATTAGCTTCAAGAGAACCATACTAAGTAAAATATCTATGGAAGCTCGAGAAGTCCAGAATCAATATGCTATAACTTTACTTAGGTAATGTGACATTTATATGTACGTACGAGGCAAAAAGAGCCATAGAATACCTAATACAAGGTTGGAAGGACTGTTAATTGAGTACTTGCGAAGCAAATGGATTAAGAGCAATGGGTATGAGGAAAGAGACGATCTGAGGAAACTTGCCAAAAATACAGATCTCTTTTGACATCATGAAAGGATGAGGAAGAAGATAAAGCTTATACAGTATCAATATATTAAATGATTTATAGAGGTGCCTGTGACCTGTCTTAGACCCTTTCATGCAAATTGTGCCAACAGCCTCAAGGGCTCTTTCCTGAATTATTTTATTCATTGTGTGAAATTAAATGGCAAGTCTTCATGTTGTTTCAACGTATTTCACCTTCGTTTGCCCTTAAACTCCAACTAATTGGAACGTTGATGTGTATATATCTAGTTTCCCTTATGCCTATGAATAATGGTTGTGAGAATTCTCATCCCAATGAGAAATTTCTGGAGGACTAAACATTTCTCATTTCGGAATTTACAGAGGGGTGTTCCATTCATTCCTACTTGGATAACCTGTAACACATATTAAATAGTTATATATTATAATGTAAGGCCAGGTCCAATCTCTTCCAAATTGAAAGTTGTTGTAATTTCCCACCCATCGTTAAATATTGACAGAGTGAAAGGTTTTGATTTGTGACTTAATTAATTAATTTAATAGCTTTCCAGCCCTCAAGCTTATTCTAGTGAATGAATAAACGCATTCGTTGGTAACTTGAATATAATTGTTTTATGATGTTAGAAATTCATTATTGAATTACCTTCATGGTCTCATGTAGTAAATAGGACTGTTTGAATGTAAGTAGTAAAGCTGTCATTTAGACAGTCTATTAGCCTATTTCTTAATATAACAGTCTTTCCAAAATTTATATTATGCCTTTATTTCTGCTGCATGCGAGTGGATTATCAGTTGTAAATGAATCAACCTTTCATATAATCTGCAACCAATCGGGTTAAATATTCCTTATTTATAAATATTGAAGCAACCTTTTTCTCTCATCAACTAATGCAGCATAACTTTCAAATGTCAACTCCTAGCTTTAGTATATTTCCATCTTCTTGGTATTTTCTTTAGTTTCACATTGCTCTTTGCAATTTATTTTGAATCGTTACCTTTTTTGTCCATTCTGAAGTACGCAGTTGGAATATTTAATAGAAGTTTTTTTCTTCCGACATCCCAAATATTTTAGCTACTTAAGGCCAAATTGGGATTTCAACATTCATACCTGTGACTTTCAAACAAAGGCTTAGTAGAAGCAACGACAGCACTGTATTGGAAATAAATTTTATCGAGCTATTAGACAGCAATAATTGTGTGTGTTTAACGGAGCAGGAACGAGTTATGAAAATAGTTTACAAGATCGAATTCTACCGCTCTCAGTTTAAGTAGATAATCTTTTACTTTCCGTTTCATTGATATAAACTGTTAGAATGGATTTTTTTTCATTTTGGTCCATTATGATACTTATGAATGTGGGTAAAAGGAACACGGGTATTGAGTTTTAAAGTTACCTATGTCACAAGCGAGTTGATTAATACGTGTTGTAATAGTCTGGAGTGACTCTCTCAGATGGCTCATTTGACAACGCTACATAACCCTCTAACGGCGAATGGAATGGAAGAAAATACGAAAACAAAAGAGAGTGCATAGTTATAATAGCCTGCCCGCATACATTTATAGCTCATTAGATGGCTAATCGGATCCTGGACCTCTGTATAACAGCTGAGCTTGCCTTTCTGTCCGTCTCCGTCGCAACGGTCGCCATGGGATATTTCCCAGCGTGAACTCGTTGCTCCGCTCAAACGACTAATCCGATTTAATGGGTAGTTAGGTCATCCAAGGGGGGAGGGGCGGAGGTTGCCGGAAGAGTGGGGGTGAGAGGTGAAGGAGATTTGAAGGGAAAGTGCATTGGCGTCAATGGTGTTTATTCCTCGCTCGAATCGGCGCTCGATGGGTTTTTCCATCGGTGAAACTGCCTCCATTTCAACATCGGCCTGGGGGGGGTCCATAAATTGCGAAATAACAGCTCAGCAAGGCAATTGCCAAAGTCAGGGACCCGCGCGTTTTGCCATTTTGTCCGTATTTACGTTTTCCTAGGTAATCCAATCATTTAGGTGGTTTTGGAGTTTGAAAGTGGGAAAATTGAGAAGTAAAGTGGTATTTTCTGTGCTCAGTTTTGCTGTACCTAGTCATTAGCGGTGCACCGACGAGTTATATCACTAGCTCGTAGGCTTCCGCGGATGCAGTGTTGACTGTTACTTTTTATGCCACTCTCCCTTATGTGTCTGGAACGACGGAGAAAATCTCTAGAGTTCTGTCGAGGTATAACGTGGCTAGCAGATTCACGTGCACAACGAAGACAGGGGACGTACTTCGGAAAGCCAAAGACCCGCTTCCACGGAACCTCTACGGAGGAATATATGAAGTTTTGTGTAGCTGTGGACAATCATATGTAGGCCAGACATGCAGAGCCCTAAAAATACGCCTCCAAGAACATCAACGGGCAATTAAAAATAATAATTACCGCATTTCTGCAATAGCCGAACACCATCTCAGCGGCCCCACTCATAATTTCAACTTTGAGGAGACAAGATTAATATCTAGGGAAATACGCTATTACCCAAGATTAATAAGGGAGGCTGTAGAAATTGCGAAGAGACCGGAGAACGTCAACCGAGAAGACGGTTACAAGTTGAGTAACAGTCTAAAACGAATTTTTTCAAATTCATATTCCGGCAACAATGGGAGTCCAGACTTATATATAAAGACGAGCGAGACAAATAAAGCAGTTCAGTTAACCTGATGAAGCTGGCAGGAGGACCAGCGAAATATTGTTGTTTTAAAAAACATACATCGCGGAATGAATCCCGTAAAAAGTAACAGTCGAGTTATATCACTGTTATGCGTCCATCATCATACACATGTCGTAATGTATCATATCTATGGGTTTTGTTTGGATTCTGTAATACTATTTCTTTTCACTATTATATTCACTAATATTCAGTAATATATTCACTAATAAGATCGGGTTCATATACCCATTTTGGTTCTATTTGTACGAAAGAGAATCAGACCTTAGAGTCGAATTTATGCATTTGACTTCCTTGGTTTCATCTGTTGAAATATTTTTGTCTTCCATTGATTCCCACGGTTGTGAAACAACTTCCAAAAATGGGATGCATAACCCATTAAACGCGTACTGGCGTTTGGTCTGAAGTAAAATCCTAATTTCTGAGAAATATTAAAGAAAACTTATCTTGAAGATACGAATATCCAAGGGCAATTCAATAAGCCATAAATAGCAAGTTTCAGCTTGCAAGTTTGCAACATCAACAGTTTGCAAGCATCAGAGATTTCGTTCCATGCAAAAATCAGGTCTATTTTACAATCATCGTTGCATCCTTCTGCATGGAGCTGAAACAAGGATAACGAATAATTAGAGGATTAAGAATAATTGCTCAATAGCAGTCGGACAGTGTTGTGTACAATATCAATGAGCTTTAGACTACCTCAAAAGTAACTGACCTGTGAGTACACTGGCTTACATAAATAAAATCCATTGCTGGAATTAAAAAAATGTAAAAGCATATATAAATGTATAATAATTAACAAAATATTATTTATTTTTAGCCAAATTGTGAAAAATAAGAGAAAATGCAATAATAATAATAAATTTAGCTTATATTTGAGTACAACACAAATTACTACAAGCTATATTCATATTCATATTCATATTTTTATTAGACAATAAGCATTCAAAAAATACAATAGCCGTCATCAAATAAAGTAACATAAGAAAGAAACAATTAGAATACAATGTCTATATGTTTACCCCCTAAATACTCTTCAAGGGAATAAAATGCATTAGATACAAGCCATGTATATATTAAGCTCTTACACCTTGACATGGAAACTCGTCTGGCCCCATGTGGTAGAATATTAAAAAGTTTCAATTTGAGAATGCAAAATGAGTTTTTGGTTTTGTTCAGCCTGCAATATGGTAGTACAAGTTTCTCTTTACTTCTAGTGTTGTGATGATGGACACTTTCCACTGTGGCAAAAGGACTAAGATTCTCTTTCACACAGCAAAGACATTTATAAATGTAAAGACTATAGACAATGGGAATACCAAGCTCTTTGAAAATTGGTTCGCAGTGCTCCAGTGGGGGTGAATTGGAAATTATCCTTATAGCTTTTTTGTAAAATAAATAATTCAAAGGAAGTCGCAGCATGTCCCCACAACTCAATGCCGTAGCTAAGATGGCTGTGAAAAAAGGCATAGTAAATTGGTTTCAGATAGTGCATGGGAATAAGTTCTTTGAGTTTTCTTAGCATGAAGATTGCCTTTGATAATTTGTCATGGATACAAGATATAACGTTGGATACATGTACATATTTACAGATCTAGTTTATAATATATCTAAGTTATTATGCGCCAGTGTCCATTCCTTAGGAAATTAAAAAAAATTAATCCTTGATTATTAAAAATTTTAACGGATTGAGGTAAAGCGTTAAATATTTTCGTGCCCATATATACAAATTATTTCTTAAACAACGTAAGATTTGTTTATATTGCTCTTTTCAGGTATTTCCGTCGCGTGTTTGGTTTTTTTGACAACAGTTTCTCCCCTCTTCCTGGGGGCGTCTTCAGGTCCGTTGGACATTTTGTAATTTTTATTCAACAATAACAATTACAAAATATCCAACGGACCTGAAGACGCCCCCAGGAAGAGGGGAGAAACTGTTGTCAAAAAAATCAAACACGCGACGGAAATACCTGAAAAGAGCAATATAAACAATTATAAGAGTCGCGGAAGCCTTCAAATAAACGTAAGATTTGGTTGGATGAACCATGTATTTAGCTTCCTAATGGATAAAAATGTCAAAACAATGTTAATTAACTTGGAAACAAAATCTTCAGGTAATCATTCATTGCCTCATGTATACGATTTGAAGGTAGGTTTTGTTGAAATTCAGTGAATTTCCTCACGATTTTTCAAATTGAAGGCCACTGTCTGTCTCCAGTATTTTCTTTTTTGCCTCAAAATAAGATTTAGCCTTAATCATCCCGTCCAACAAACCTATTTCCTTTCTTCCTTTTTACCGCTCGTCCTACATTCATCCATCCTTCTACTTGAGCAACCCATCACTTATACCTTTTACTCACTCCTGCCACCTTCCCTGTCCATCACGGATTTTATTCAGAATTTTTCTTCCCTCGCCCACTGTAGTAAGCCCATCTTTGTTTGTCTTCCTTTCCATCCTGTACGCCTTCTCTACCCTTCAACATCTCAAAAGCCTATAGCCTACTCTGGTCCTTTCTCGGAGTCAACGTTTCATTGTTACAGAGTTGCAAAACTGCCGAAAGGGAAAAGAGATGACTAATATATACTCCGTGAATAACAGTGAAAATTTACTGCATAAAAATGAGATACGAGACTGATGGGATTTGTTTGTATTTAAAAAGTAAATTTTACATTTGGAAATATTACCTTAATTCGAGGGTGAATTCCTGTTTTACGTAGGAAATTAAGTGACTAATAATAAGATGAATAAAATATTTTCCTTTATGGATGACTCTGTCAAAACTCTTTCAAACTGCTAAAATATCATTGGAGTGATAAAAAATGAGAAAGTGGATTAAAGTAGCGACATCATCTTCTTTAATTCCAATAGAATTATTCACGAAAGAATAAAGCAGGGCTTAGATGACTTTGCTCAGGTTAAAAAAGCAAGTTATCTCTCGATTGAACTGAGCCTTTCACAGTTTTGACTCAGAGCATCTTTAACACATAGGTTATTATTAGGCAGGAAGACAAGCATAGTAGCTCGATGGAGATCTAACATGGCGGGATGTTTTCAGTCAGATTAACTCAACTTCATGTTTTAAACCGATGAACTTTAGTTCGTTGCTACTATTTTCAGTTACTGATTTGTCATCATAGAACACTACCATTTCTGCCAAACATGGTAGCTGTACCTTAAAAAAAGATGCAAAACGCTATGCTATTTTATTTGGATTGTTCCTATTAAGTAGTAAGTACTCGCCAGAAAATATCCTATGGGTTCTTGTTCATACGTACCAATGCCTAGCGTCACACTGCTTCTCAACCGCCACATTCTCTTGACTCCTTCCCCTTAGGAGACCTGGTCGATTCTAATACACTTTCTCAACCTTGTACAGATTTTTCTCACATTTTTCATTGATGGTAAATGTTTAATTTCTCTCTATTCACCCACAGAATGAAAGCGTGTGATTTTTCCGTAAGGAAGTAGATGCATTAAGAGTGTGTGAAGAGAAAATGAGGGCACGAATAGGAAGAGAGGTGGATCTGGAGGAAATGAAATGAATGGTATCTGTTTCTGCGGAGATGAAAGCATTTTGGAAGAACTTCTGTCTTCAAAAACGTTCGCATGTTTTAGATAGAGTGCTGATATTTATTTAAGAGCTCATTAAGGACTGTAACCAGTGAAGAAATTGAAGATAAAATAGCGTTGTAGAAGAAGATTATGTGTAGTAAGAAGACTATTCTGAACTGTAAATCATCGTAAAATTTCGGGTTTCTTATGTAAATGCCAAAAATGGTAATTCTTTCTTCTCTCCACTCCTTTTCTGAAAATTGAAAGGGAAAGGGCGTCTTCGATGCAATAATTCTTTCAAAAGAGAGGATTAAGGTGGGAGCCCATAGAGACTTGTAGACTGCACGCTAGGCTTTGTTGCTTGAGAAATTCAGAACATGTGTGTTTTAGAGAGACACAGAGAATATTATCATAACACCTCACTACATCTCTAAGTCTGCCAGAAGCGGAAAAATTAGAGAGACACATTGCCGATGAGATAGATACAAGAACTCGTTATTTCTGCGCACAATAGGTGACCACTAAAAACTGAGCTCCACTAAATACACTTCCATAATACGTATCACCATTTTACCTCCTAAAACCCTTTACATCTTTACACGGCTGTTGTCCTAACACCCCCTTCCACACGCCAAGCGGTGTGTTGTAGAGTGGTATTTAGTTGTAGATGGGCTAAGGATACGTGACTTTCTTGATCGTGGAGATGGGAAAAGAAGTGATTTTCGACAATTGTACCCTTAAATCCCTGTCCTGTATTTTAGACGAAAGGGTTTCGCTCAGTAACTGAAAATAGCTAAACGCTACGGATAATTATAATGACGATATTTTGACAGCATTAAATCCAGCGTTAAGTTGTCGAAATATGGATAACTTTGAGCATACTCATCGAATAAAGTTGACCTAAATGGCAAATTTTTGTTAGTATGGGCATGAATTATAGATTCTTGAGTTGTTTTGCAGTTAATATATTTTCAGTATTAATATTTGCAGTTTTAAATAATAAACTACTTTATTTGTACTTCACATTTTATCAAACTTAGCTGTTCTTTAGGTGCCTACTACGATTTCAATTAACAGTAATTTATTCAGGGATTTCATTTCACTCCTTGTAACATGATAACAACTGTTGAAAATTTTGAATCAAATTTAATATGATCTGATGAAAATAAATATTTATTTAAGGTAGAAGAAAACCACTCGTGGATGAGAAGCTCGTTATAGCAAGGTAGAATGCAAATTATTATGATCTCATATGACCCGTGTTGGCGGAAAATTTAGTCCATAAAAGCAGTCTCAGCATAATGCAGTAAGCCGCAGAGCTGAAATTCTTAATAGCTGTAGGGATAATATACTCAGATCTATGTTGACGGTTTCCAGTTTTGTGTGTATGGCTGAAACAACTGAGTTTTATGTAGCCCATAACGCCCCAAATCTCTCCTTTCTTTTCTGAAAATTTGATCGGACCAATAACAAGTCAAATCTTCTTTCACGTTGGAATAATGAGTTAACCTAGAATTCAGCTTTGGATAATCGTTCTAGCAGAAGATCACCTGGAAAAGATAGCTCTGGAAACGAAGATCAGATTCAACTTTATGGTAAGAACATACCTCAATATAATCTAGGATTCGTAAACAGAATGAACCTTTAAGGAAGGCATTTGCAAAACAGAAATTTGCGATAAAAATCATTTTCCTCTTTCACAGTTGCATGAAAATTACTATAATATCAAACATGTGATACAGCTTAATATTTTTCGTAAGCAAAGATCTCAAGATTTTAATCTTATACTCTCAGCTTATATCGTATGCTGGGACTAAAAGAGGTAGTTAAAAGGAAATAAATCTGGATATTTATATATAAAAAGAGTGTCCTTAGTTTCTAGATTGAATAGAAATGATTAGGATTAAACCAGGAAAGTTAACTACCAACTCGTTAGTAACAAGAAAATGGGATTAGGCAAGACTTAATGAGAGGGCAAAATTTAACTCCAAAAATCGTCGCAAATTTAAATTTATTTGTGGACTGAGCAATAAAATCTTAATATTTGCTTAAAATTGAATCAAGGTGTGTTTTATGAGTTCCTTTTTGCTACTTATGTTTCAGCAGTAGTACTTTTTTGTTAATGTCATTGTAATCTGGTTGGGAACGAGATATTTTCTATATATACCTCTCCTTTCGAAGATTTTCTTATTGGAAACATGTTATGTCTCTTGATAAAATAATTTTTTTGTGAAAGAAATAAACTATATTTTGAAAAAGTAATAAATTGCTTTGGAAAACAAAATTTTAGTGGGCTGCAACTTGCTATTGACTTGCATTATAAATTACAAAAATATCACATTTTTGACTCCTTTTCTTCATAGTATTAGAATTGATTATTCTATGCTTAAAATGTTAATTTCGAAGGTCGAAGAAGAACTACTAGAATGTCAAACTTGCCATTATAGGGAATAACAAATGATGCTGAGGTGTGAGAATTAAATAATCCTTTCAAAACTAACTAAAATATAATTCAGAAATTAATTATTCATGGAAAGGGTTGATAGAAAAATGCTTTCTTTATAACTCTGTAACTCTAATATTTTGGTGATTAAATCTGAGTCATAATTGGCTTCTAGCTCCCATTTCATTCCTATGCTGTGATTTATCAAGAGAAAAATAATATGTGTAGTTAAAATAGACAAAAATTGCGAAATATCAATCGAAGAAATAATTTAAGCTAGAAAAAATCGTAAATGTCGAGTGAAATGTATATTTTCCAGTCATCCGATATTATAAATCCTGTATGATGAGTATGAACACTTTAAAATAGCACATCTATGACCCTACGTAAATCCATTTGTTTAATCATCAAAGTAAAGATAGAAGGCCAACACAGGACCACTATAAGAGTCCCGGGGACTCTCTAATGTTGTCTTTTAATCCTCTGTGCCTCGTGGAACATGAGTGTTGATTTTTAGTTGAATCCGACGAGAGATACGGAAGTCCATAGAGTTAAAGAAATATAGTTTAAGTTTCATAGATGTACATCGTTGGTGATATAATGCTGAAAGTTCTCCCGTTTCCCATACATTTGTTTACACAAATATGTTTTACAGTTTTTTCTATGTTTACCTCGTATTGCTAGTCAATGATGGGAAATAGATGGAGTGAAGTTGGGAGATATTTTTAATAATTGAATTTAAACGGGAAAATAGCCGGGATACATAGTAACTGGATATATCCTTGCTGGGAGGAGAGATTGGGGATTGCAAATTGAGGACCAGGATGCGAAGACAGGTATAAACAGGGCTCATCGGCTAACCACCCTGGGGGCACGTGATTGGAGGAGAGCGTGCGGATCTATCAGAAGCGCCTCGGAGGGCTGCAGTCTGAGTTTCAGAGAAAAGGGATTCAATTCACAGTGGAATGAGACAAATCCACTTGTACCTAAGGATGTACACCTTCGTTCGCCCTAAAACTTCTCCTCTAAAGGGTATTTTCCTCCACATTCACCCATGACCTTTACAGTCCACACCTTCCTCTCGCACCATTCACTTTCCACATGCTTATCACGAGCTTGTTCTATAAGCTTTCAGCATTCTCCCACTCTGGTAGAAGGCCTTTTTTGCTTGATTACCAAAATGTGTAACCTACTGACTTGCCTTTTGGAGTAAAACACAGTCTAAATTGTAGTTATATTTTATAGGCCTGTAATGTGTCCCATTATGGCAGAAAACCTGTATACCTTCTCCTTCGTCGGAGTGGGTATTAGTTACCTGGGTCTCAAGTTAATCCTTTTTGGATGGGATTCTGCCTGGGGTAGAATTCTAATTAGAAATTCTCTCAGAAATACTGGCAAAAATGTGGCTAAATGTTCGGAAGTGCTTAGTCGTAAGTAAAAAAGGCTACGCATGGTGAGTGCAGTGAAAAGACGGATAATCTTGTACGTTCAAGCAAGCCGTAAAAAAATAGCCGTGAGTGCCCAAGGCTAAGATATAAACCACAATCTTGCTAAGTTCTCGTATTTTTTTCGTGCGTACCATGTATTTCCCCCACTTTAAATTCTAAAGGTCCATTTACATGTCATTCAAATGAGTGGCAATCATGGTATTGGTGTTACCACAATATAAGAGTGGGAATTATAAACGAGTTATTACTCCAACATTTTTTGTGACCTATGAAAATGTAGCATTACTTAAACTGAAACGCTTTCCAACACAATTTTAGTTTATCGATCCCATTTAATCGATAAATAATCTTTCTAATGGCTTTTTTATCGCTACTTTAGTCCGCATTAAGTAAAGTGGTAATACGTATTAACTGAAGTAAGTTTTATATAATTTCATACTATTGTCATCATCAAGTGGTCTGATAGGATTAGGAATGAAGAGATGTTGGAGAGAATAAAAGAAGGAAGAAAGCTCTTAAAGACCATTGAAGATAGGAAGAAGAGCTGGATGGGACATGTACTGAGAAGGAAATGGTTGTTACGAGATGTACTGTAAGGAATAGTGGATGGAAACCGAAAAAAAAGAAAGAAAAGAGAGAATTTTGATGACCTGAAGGATGGGGGAGTTACAGAAAGTTGAAGAGGAGAGCAGAGGACAGAGAAAGGTGAAGGCACCAAGGACCTGCGAAAGCAGACGACTAATGGTGATTTTTATGTTATCATTAATTTCAGATGTTGAAGAACGTCCACCATTTATCCATAAATTTACTCTCATTTCCTATCAATTTTCTTTTAGGTCCGCTTTTACTGGATTCGAGATGTAAAAAAATATTCTTTTTATTCGTGGATCAGTTCATGGGTCTTCCGATGAAAAACGCACACTTTAATTGTTCTTAGAAAATGTAAAATAAGGGAGAGGAAAGAATAGATAAGGGGTAAATGATGAAGTTAGGTTGGAAAAGAGGAGGAATAGAAGTTATGTACTGCAATATACATATACCATTCATGATATAATATGGAGCAGAGTACGCTACTTACTCCTGGTCCGCTTTAGGTCCGCTTTTACTGGATTCGAGATGTAAAAAAATATTCTTTTTATTCGTGGATCAGCTCATGGGTCTTCCGATGAAAAACGCACACTTTAATTGTTCTTAGAAAATGTAAAATAAGGGAGAGGAAAGAATAGATAAGGGATAAATGATGAAGTTAGGTTGGAAAAGAGGAGGAATAGAAGTTATGTACTGCAATATACATATACCATTCATGATATAATATGGAGCAGAGTACGCTACTTACTCCTGGTCCGCTTTAGGTCCGCTTTTACTGGATTCGAGATGTAAAAAAATATTCTTTTTATTCGTGGATCAGCTCATGGGTCTTCCGATGAAAAACGCACACTTTAATTGTTCTTAGAAAATGTAAAATAAGGGAGAGGAAAGAATAGATAAGGGATAAATGATGAAGTTAGGTTGGAAAAGAGGAGGAATAGAAGTTATGTACTGCAATATACATATACCATTCATGATATAATATGGAGCAGAGTACGCTACTTACTCCTGGACTCAACTCTCTCTCGTCAACAGTTTGAAAAACCTCTAGCTCTTAACAATATTATTTATAGATAACTCATTCTTTAATAAAGAGATGTAGGATCATCTGTATATTTAAAATTAATGAAAAAATGGGAAAATAGTTGAGTTCCCAAATATAAAAAAGGCTTATTGAACGAAATCCTTCAAAATGACCACAATTGAGAATTTATAACTTTTACCGCACTAAAGAGGACACTCGTGAACTCATATGAATGCAATGAAAGTACAAGGATTTGATTCTCTCTCGTAGAATGATCGATGTAAATTAATAGATCTTAGGAGAAAAGGAAACAGGTCTGCACCAATCAAAACCAGCCTGACAACATATAAACACGACCCTTTGATACCCGAAATCAAAGGCCCCGATGACGACGGAAATGTCTGTCATCAAAACATCGGCAGAGTGAAAGGCGAACCGTCTAACCCGGATGGAGGCCTGAGGAGAGTTTACTTCAGTGAAAGTGCGAGTTCCTGTCTTCATTCAACAAACGCTGTGTAACCAAGTGATGAAAATGGATCTAACCATCACTGAGTTTTGGCGAAAATCGTGACTTAATTTTGGCACGATTTTTTTTCCATTGAACATAAGGCTCTATGAACCCTTCGTTACGGTCATCTATTTAGCATACAAGACTCGGGATTCAGGATAATTGATTTTTTATATAATGAGTCCAACTCAAAGTTTAGCTGCGTTTTATTCTAATTAATTTTATGCAATATATTAAACGTAAGAAATATTTTTTGAATCTTTCACCACTTTTTTTACAAGTATATGATGCTCTTTTCATTCTTAAGTTATCTAATCAATTGCATCGAATGTGTTTCCTATAATTTCCTTTTCTCTTTCGTAACTTTTGAAAGGTATATTGTTGGTTTTTTTCCATTCCTATACCATATTTCAAACTAAAATAGACATTTTTACTAACCATCAATTGGATAATAATTAGATGACACTATTGAGGTCGTTGGTACCTAACACCCATATCTGCAACCAAATTTATTTTTGCTAAAAAAAATAATTAAATCGACCTCTTATCATATTCTGCCATTTCGAAACAACTTAAAAACGATCTACTAGAGATGTAATATTTTCTACTAGAGATGATATTTAGGGCATATAAAAAATAATTCATCTTTAAATTTTTCTGCCAGTTGATCACTCTGACGAGCGTACTCAAACGTTCAATTCTGATGGGTTATCAGCCTTTTTAGTTCCTATTTATTTGTTGACATTAGGAAAGACCAGTCATAAATATTGGCTTTGATGATAAAGATAAAGTAGTTATGAGCCTTAGACCAATAAAGCTATGTGTTATGGTGGAAGTGCTCATAAAATCCGTGGAAATTACGCTATAAAGACCCCTATAGTAATCCAGTTAGGGGAGTAAAGAGTGAAAGAAAGATAAGATGGCATATTTTGATGGAGTTTCTCGAAATATAAATATACCATATTACTTTTGGGACTCTTTTATTAAGCTGGGGTTTAAAAAAAGGAGGAGTTACAATGATGAATGTTTGTGGTAATTTCTTTATATATTTATTTACAATGTTTATTAGTTTCGCAGAAAACTCAGTGCATAAAAAATGCACAAAAACATAAATGTAATTGGAGTAGGAACAGCGCTTTATGTCGTATACCAACGCCTCTTTCAACGCGTATTTCAACACTGCGGAAACAAAAATAATTTGCCCTATTTATTTAAGCCTTATTAGCAGTTAAAATTTAAAACCTTCTGTGGAAATTTTTAGGGTATTTTTTGAAGTTATCCTACTCAATTTTTGTAATCCCAGAGTTCTGTTGACACTGAAAATGTTAGTGTAATTTTTTAAAAGTTATGTTACCCTTCATTTAATAGAAACCGAAGGAAATGTAATGCATCAAATCTAGACCAAAATACACAGTAAAGCATTAAAGTCTGGATATAACTTGAAATCCTTCGTCTGACTTCATAACTCCAACCCATGTCACTCGTAAAAACTGAAGTACAAAAAATTCTTCTTGAAAGTTAGCCTCTCCTAGTAAAGAAACATTTCACCTATACCTGTATTTTTGCCAGATATTGCGTTTTCTAACTGATGTGGGTAGACTATCTGAGCGTGTCAAAAGAAGAACCATAATACGTGTGGGTATTAAGTCAAAAAAATTGCTCAGTGGCCCATTCCGTCCAGAAAGAAATAACATACGGAATGTTCGTGCAGATGCCTCGTGATAATGACGGCATTGAGGGCCGTGAGAAATCGTGTATCTCCTCCATTCGCGAGCGTGTTGTTGATGCATGTGTTTTGTGAGCTCAATAAAAACATGATGTGCTCAAGTCTTCATTTCTGATTCAGGAAGTGACTGAATAGAGACGTTCTTACGTGTTCAAATCCCATATTACGTCGAGATAAGAATTGACGGTTGTGTGTGGGGGGAAAAAGCAGTCTCGCCGAGATAAAATTGACGGGAAAAAAAACCTTCGCAGGATGTGCAGTGTTTTTATTCCTTTCATGGAAGAATGCAACCAACGGTGATGGAAGTGACAAGATATTTTCCAGCGATGCATTGAAGCAGCATATCCAGTCGCGAACGAACACTCGACGTGAGAGAATGCGGGTTTCGTAATGTTTTTATTTATATTGGGGGATACACGTTAAACTTCCGCAACCGACGACCGCTGAGAATAAATTCGCGAACGTTATTTTTGGTTTCATTCAACCTTTATATAACTCCAAATCTGGCCTTTATTCAAGGGCATTGATCTCGCATCCAGGCCCTCTTCAAGCCACTAACACGTTATATAGACTGGTGTTATTGCATAGAAGGCATTTAGACTCTGTTGGTTGGCACAAAGCTGATGAACATAATCCACTTTTAAGCGATGTCTAATTTTCACTTCCATAATAGCATGTATGTGCTATTTTGAATCTACAATTAGGCGAGGAAGATGGAAGATTACCTCAGATTGCAATCAAGTTATTTTATCGATGGTGATTCTGATCATACTCTATGAAAATGATATTAATGTAAAATTGCTGATTCTTCGAATTAAATGCCATCATGTTCAAATAGGTGTAATGCGTCTACTGACCTGTTATAACTTTAACCCACGAATGGCTCATCATTGCACGGTTATCATGCAACCATACCCTTTTTCACCCTTGATTGGTGTTATCTATAGGTACTTTTTCTTGTGCCAGGTACCTTTTCATGGAATGTGTCGATATTTCTTTCAATAAATTAATTTGGCTTAATAGGGAGCATTTATTTTGGTGGAGTTGTTAATCATATACGACGCTGGAGTAAGCGGAGTTGCTGAGGCAATTACTATTTATGTGACATATCTACATCTACATACTACGCTGCGAGCCTCTGTATAGTTGTGTGGTAGGAGGTGTTAGGCCACCAGCCGGCTAAAGATGTAAAGGGTTTTAGAATGTGAAATCCTGACGTGTATTATGGGAGTGTAATAAGTGGAGCTCACTTTTCATTGTGGTCGCTTACTAAGCGCGGAAATAAGAAGTTTTTTTGCCTACCTGTTCGGCAATGTATATCACTTATTTTATCGCTTATGTCAAATCTAGAGATGAAACGAGGTGTCATGATTATATACTCTCTCTCCCTCTGAAGCACACCAGTTCTGAATTTCTCAAGCAACACAGGAATCACCATCACCATCGGTTATTGCGCTCAAATAAATGATACAACAAATGATGTTAAAATCAAATATACGTTTCAATAATTGTTAAATTAATAAGTAACAAGTATTATGTGAGCTAACACGCTATATTTTGTAACTGCTATAAAATTCTTAACCTGCAGCCACAGAGACGCGGTCTCACATACCACTCTGATTTTAAGGATAGCTTTTTTTATCTTTACCTTACTTTTAATTCTATCATTTAGTATCTTCGGATTATTTAGTAATTAAGGAGTCATTTGCCAAAACTTATATTTACTGTAACTGATATTTGAGTTCATTAGTGCACAAGTTTTTCCGCGGTCTGCCAGGCAGCACATCTTTGGTTGAGTAAATATATGTGATCCCTTTCCATAAGTATATAAAATATAATAATAAAATATTTTTTCCTAATTTTGATTTAATTTGACTGTCATATTTATTTAGATAGTTAGGTATTAAATGGATATTTTCTGTAATCATAGTGTTTCTTTTGAATTCATATTTATGTAAATCCACGTTCGGTAAACTGCAAAACATATTTTCAATAAGCCATTGCATCGTTATTTAACATCATATCTAATACATGTAGGGCGCTTCGGCGGGAAAGAGCTTATTTAAAACAATTAAATCGTGTAAATTGAGAAAATATATTTATTTAACAAAAAATAAGGATAAAAAGAGAAGCAGTCTTTGACACTCCTTGTCTGTATTAACGCTAGAGAAATAATTGTGTCTGATAACGGAGTTACACAGGATTCCTAGAGGTAGACCAAAATTTTATGAATGCTCAGATCATCATTTGTAATATTTGTTGTAATAGGGGAGCCTCCTGTCAGTAATAAGAGGTAATTAACTTTTACTTGATCCAAGGCCCTCTTTTGAGATATTATACTATTTAAACCTAATGAAATAGTTTTTTATAAGTAAATTGATGGCGGAATGAAATATTTTGCTTCTAAACTTTATTAGCCGTGCTGAAATTTACTCTTTTATAGAAATTTGTCAGGTAGGTAATTACTTCCTTTTCCAGAAAATATTCTTGCGAAAGAATTAGCGTTAGTAGTATAAAAAGGTGGTGAACGATAACTGTTTACGCTATCAATTACATTTTAATGTTAATAATTTACTTAATAGTTGATAAAATTCTCCTTTCAAACGATGCAAGATTACAAGCAATTAATTATGCTTCATGACAATGTTCTCAACCTCATTCTCCCAAGGATTTGATTTTTTTCTTTCCTCTTCTTCCATGTTAACTGCAGAAGTATATTGCCAGTTCCATTTTTCTCATTCCACTCTTAATACATCTCAACATCTATTAATACAGTCTTTCTCTTCTTATTAGTCCCAACGGTAAATATCTCGTGCTACATTTACTATTTCTTCCACGTGTTTGCGTTTTATGAGATCATTTCATTCTGGCTATCTTTTCGGTAATCTCTTTTGCATCTCATTTTTTCTCTTGTATTCGGATGTACTATTTGAATTTACTAGCATCCAAGACATATCGAAAAATTGCAGCAGTACTTCAAACTTTTCCGTGTACTCGGGTATTATTCCGTACTCAAATACACTGCTATTTATTTTTTCCCCGGCGTGGTTGAAAAGTACTTCATTACTCGTCTTCATTTTTACATGTTTTTAATTCTCGTCGCAATGGTAAGGAATCCAGTTTTTCTCCGTTCCGAATAGAGAAATTAGTATTCATACTCGTTGGGATTGCTCATATCGTATGCTTCGAAGTGGGACACATGAGTTCGCAACAATGCTTCATTTCGCTGCTGCTCAATCTGGGGCAATATTGGAGCTTCAACGGTGCTGGGAGTGAAAGGGGGAGGGCCGAGAAAATGCAAGAGGGGGAAGTGGAGTACAAGGAAAACGTGGATAGAGTACTCTGCTCACAGGGGTGAGAGGAAC
This sequence comes from Ceriagrion tenellum, assembly GCA_963169105.1. NCBI lineage: Eukaryota > Metazoa > Arthropoda > Insecta > Odonata > Coenagrionidae > Ceriagrion > Ceriagrion tenellum. The sequence continues at coordinate 76,304,149 of OY720643.1, forward strand.
GGTTCCGGGGTCGTAACGGAGGAAGGAGAAGTAACGTGTTGGCTTCTAATCTGGGAGAACATCTCAATTGCCGTCGTGAATCTTGGAAAGCAGGCCGAAGGATCAGAGCTGTAGACTGGGAAGGAGGGAGAGATAATACTCGCCTTGGCGTTTGCGACCAACTCAACTTTGAGACGCCAAGGTCAGTCTAGCATACGAAGGAGCAATGGTTTTACTCCTGATTCCGCAATGGCTGAAATTAAGTTGCTTCAAGAGCTAATTTAGCACTGTCTGACGTCGTAACTCACGGAGGCACTCATGCAACCTTGATTAGAGGTAAGGTTGATGTCTCACGGACCAATTGGGATTTATATCTTGCATAGGAACTGAACGCGGTGTTATTTTCCCATGGTCTTCCACAAAAGAACGCACGCTAGTGTGAAAGTAACAAAAAAAGGCATCCTACTGAAGGATAGAGAGTTTAAACTGTTCGGGAGAGAAAATAGCTGCCTAGACAAATGTAACCTACTCAAATTTGAGGAGCCAAAGTCAGTCTAGCGTACTGATGACAAACGGTTTTACTCCTTTTTCTGCAATGGCTGAGTTTAAGTTCCTTCAAGTGCTAATTTAGCTCTGTCTGACGTCATAACTCGGGGAGGCAGTCCTGAAACCTTGACTAGCGTTTAGGCTGATGTTTCATGGACGAAGATTTGCCTAGACCTACCAAATTGGGATATATATCTTGCATAGGAACTGGACGCGGTGTTATTTTCTCATGGTCTTCCACAAAAGACCGCACGCTAGTGTGAAAGTAACAATAAAAGGCATTCTACTGAAGGATAGAGATTAAACTGTTCGGAAGAGAAAATAGCTGCCTAGACAAATGCAGCCTACTCAAATTTGAGGCGCCTAGGTCAGTCTAGCGTACTGAAGACAAACGGTTTTACTCCTTTTTCCGCAATGGCTTGGTTTAAGCTTCTTCGAGTGGTAATATAGCTCTGTCTAGCGTCATAACTCACGGAAACACTCTTGCAACCTTGACTAAAGGTTTGGTTGATATTTCACGGACGAACTGATGTACATTTTTTGTATTGACGCTGGCCACCGCGTTATTTTCCTTGAGTCATCCGCAAAAGACCGCACGAATGTGTAAAATTAGCAGTAAAAAAGTCATTCTCCTGAAGGACAGATAGCTTGAGCTGTGTGAAATACTTCTAATTATAAAACTTAGGGGTCGCCAGTTACTATAACAAGTAGTGGGACATTTTGGGTCTGTTGAACGGCTGTCGTGGGTAAGTTAAGTGAACTGTATACCAAACCAGAAAGCGCTTCCACAGACGTCTACACGCTAACATTTTATGCTTTAATTCTCTTTAAAAAGAAAATCTTTTTGCGTAGACCTTTGAAATAAGGTATCCATAAGGAATAATATTGTACTTTTCCACAGACAGATACCTGATGATGCCGCAAGTCGGTGAAACGCGTTGTACCATTTAAATAAAAATCTGTGGAAAAGTACAATAACATTCCTTATGGATACTATTAGTAGATGGAACTTCATGGAAATGCTGCCCGAATTAGTGTAGTGTATATTTGAAATAAGAATTGGATAAACAGTACTCCTAGGTATTTGCTTTCGACATGACTATTGAGCCCGCAGAAAAACGTGCATTTTTCGAGAATCAGGTCATTGCCACGACACGTGCAATGTATATTTCTTAAAACCTTTGCACTTATTGTAAACCCTTTATCTTTACGTAAGCTTATAATAGTGAAGGAATTTGAATACAATAATGTCGCTATAATCATTCTTCAGAACCCTTGAGACGCATTTTCCATTTTACCAGCAGTGGCACAGTTTTCCGGGATGGGGAGTAGAAGGGAAGGCTAAGTTCTTTCCTTGGCTGCGGCAAAAGCCAGAACTAAAAGGACGTTTTTGTTATAGGTATAAATTAGTATTGATAGTAGGTATAACGCCACCTTTTATACCAGTTATGTAGTTTATTGCATCATTAGTCAGAATGCCCAACTCCATAAATAGCATTCCGGTGAATAAACCAGATCCGAAATAATGTGTGCAATTACTTAGAGGTGTTCTCACAGATACCAAATAATTGATGTCGTAATTTACCCTCACCCGTTCACAGAGAGCTACTGTCCACGTTGTGTACGCCAAATTAGACACAGTTGTTAGGTTAATAATATCTACAGTAAGTTAGAGTAGGCTAGAGCACTAGCAATGATGTTAATCTTGAATTGTGGTGGTGACTAGTTATTCATACTGATATTCATATAAATATGGCACAGCGGTGTTGTTTCAAAATAGCTGTTGATCCAAAGTACTTTTTACCAATTTGTTTAGAGAAAAGATTGGAAAAAGCTTAAAATTTTTATCTTAATATTTGAAACCGAAGCCTCCAAAATTTATCGCTATCTGCTATTAATGTTTAACTATCAAGAAAGTAAAGATAATTTACCAATGGCAAAATTTGTGAATAGACGTAGACATCTTTGGAAGATTTTTATCTGTTCTTCTTGGAAAAAATATGTAGCCTGCCAGCATTGTGCAAAATTACCCACTTTAACAACGTGTTTTCTTACTGAGTGTATTTTGGTTTGTATTAAGCAATAGGTTGAAGTATCTCGGAAGCACCATAATGTGGGACAAAAGAAGTACAATGGACATCAAGTGGAGAAAAGTCCAAGCTAAGAAAGTGTTCATGGGAAAAACAAAACTGCTGCGCTCATAGAAGATAGGACTACAAACCAGGAAACCATATGTGAAAACCCTCGTGTGGAGCGTAGCAATTTAAGGATTGGAAGCATGGGCGATTGAAAAATCTGGCTATAAAAGACTAAAAGCTTTCGAAACCGGGTGTTGGAGGAAGATGCTGAAGATAAAATGGGTGGACAAATTAAGGGCTGAAAGGGTTACAGAGTAGAAGAGGAATGGACCCTATGAAACACCATACAGAAAAGAAGAACGAGATGGATTGGGCATATATTGAGACACAATGGTATTGTGAATTACGTAACTGAAGACAAAATAGAGAGAAAAGTCCCCAGAGGAAGTAAAGGAATAAGCTTATTGACCAAATTAAGAGAGAAATATATAGGAAGATACACCAGGAGGTAAGGGAACTAGCACTAGAGAATGGTGAAGGGCTGCAGTCAATCAATATTAGAATTGAACAACCAATGAATAAATAGGTTGAAGAAAGCAATAGTCAAGGCGTCATCCAAAGTCAAGGCAGCAAGTTGTATCTGGCATAATGAAGACCCAGGGTGAAATCCTTGCAGCCATATTTTCTGTTGAGTTCATATTTAGCAGCTCTAGCAGTGATTGGCCTAGACCATCACTCTTTTTCGATTGCATCTGCCTTTTCATTTTCATTTTCACGCAGAAATTAGGAAAAAGGAGATGCGATAATAGCCGGAATTAGTAACAGTTCGATGATCATTGGGTGTAATAATCATCGAACTGTTACTAATTACGGCTATTATCGCATCTCCTTTTTCCTAATTTCTGCGTGAAAATGAAATTTTTTATAGAAAAAGTCCTGGAGATGGACAGAATAGGCTTGAATAAATTAGCTAATTGAAGGCTAGAACACGAGTTAATACATCAAGATCAAAAATTTTGGATAATTAACTCTGAAGAAAATGAGCTGAAAGTTCCACGAAATTCCTTACTATTACAAATAGCCATCGAATGCATTGTATAAAAGGACCCCGCACGTTCCTTATGGAAAATTGACCACGGCTAAATTTGCTGAAATTTTGCAGAAAACTAGTTCTCAGCATGCCGATCGAAAGTCTCAATGGGCAATAGGCTCGAAAAGTTAGCTTTGAGATACATTATATTGCACGTTGTTCGAATTTTTCTACTAAAAACTGTAGAAAATAATCGCTAAGAGGTGGGGTGGAGCACTGAGAGGGGAGGGCTGTCCTTAACTTCCTTATTAATATTTTCGTCGTCTTAGAATAATTTTCATTACCCAAAAATACTATTTATTATTCCTTCGCATTGAACCGTGGCCCATCCCAAGTATAACCCAATTCCCGGCCCACTGCGAGTCTGGGAAGTGGAGCCCGTGTGATTATAAGTTGCTAGGCCCACTTCCGAGTGGGAAGGATTTTTCGGAATGCTGTGCATCCTGGAGGGTCACGCTCGACACCTCTCTGCCAGCCTGGTCCCGTTTGTGCAGAACCGCCGGAGCCGTTTCTAGTGCCGTAGATCGTGTAAGAAGATCATTGGCAAATAGATTAGTTTTAAAAAATATTGGTTCTGTGTCTATTACAAGACAATATTATATAGATATACATGTTACAGAAGTTTTCTAATATTTTGTACAGCTCTGACCCGAATGTAAGAAAAGCTATTGCTGTAACAGACAGGTTGTATGCATATACAGACAAAAGTTCCAGCTTTCGACTGTTGCGGAAACCTTCATCTCGCCATAAAAAGACAGTTTCCTTAACCAACACTCATTGTAGCACCTGACAGTTTTGTTTTAGCAATATTTGGTCCCTACTATTCAGATTCTCATAAAAATGACGCAAAAATTCTTATAGACAAGTTTGACTAGGACAAAAATTCTTTAAGAAACTTGTTTCAGGACGGAAACATTGTTTTCATGGATAGAGGATACCGAGATACTGTACTATTTCTACAAGAGCTAGGAATTGAAGATAGAATGCCTGCGTTACATGAAGGAGGACGCAGCAAATTGACTACTGAAGATGCTAATCAATCACGTATAGTTACAAAAAGTTGGCGGATAGTGGAATGTAGGAATGGCCATATCCGATCGATGCTCAAGTTTTTCAAAGTAACATTTAGTATAAAATATGCTAGAAATCTTGGTGATTTTCACCGGATTGCTGGTGCTATTTTGAATATATACCATTAATTTATAAACATGCAAGGGTCATTATTTCTCTCTTTTCCTATCGTTTTTATTCGCTGCACATAGCGAAACTTCCCATTCTTTCTCGTGAACATCCTTAAACTCTTCCATGACACTCTCCTTTGCCCATGATCCTTCACCTACACTTCTGCGAGGCGAGATCCCTTCTCAATAACGCAATATCCATTTCCTCCAAGGCCCTCCCCTCCCTGTGTCCCACCTAACCTCTTTGCGATTCTTTTCTACAGTTTTTAGTATAAAACTTCGAACCCGTGCAAATATTCTGCTGTATCTAAAAATATATAATTTTTTGAGCCTAGTGCCCATTGAGACTTTTGATCAGTATGCTGAGAATTACCTTTCTGCAAATTGTTAGCAAATTTAGCCGTGGGCCATTTTCCTTAAGGAACGTGCGGGGTCCTTTCTTAGGTATAAAAGCGTCCTAAATGCAGTTATCGAAGCCAAAAAGTAAATGGGGGTAATTTTTCTCAGAAAACTGATTGTAAAACACATTTTCTAGGAAGTCATAAGAGGAGTTAAAATCATAACTCTTCGGAGAAACAAATTATATATACCAAAAGATATCGGATTACTGCAACCACTGACTTTATAAGGGATGACAGCTGGCGATGATTGCGGAGCATGCCTCAATCTCAATTAAGTGATAAGGAGCTAATAAAAAGCATTGTAAAGAGTCACAGAAAACAGAGAAATCACGAGTATCAGGAGAATATCTTTAATTGCCAATCACCGTATTGTTTACCTGACTAGGACATCTATCAGGTTTCTGCAGGATAATTTGCATGGACTCTCAACTTGAAAAACCTAGGAGCATCCGTTTTTTGAGTTACGAATAGTCTTAAACAGCATCAGAATATTCACCAATGAGAGTACTTATCGCCATTTAAAATTATTTGAGTTGACCGAAGTGGTCTACTAACCTTTTCACGGGCTGTTACACGGTGAGCTCTTTCACAATTTGGTGTAAATCTTTTCCTTAGTGCGCTGGACGGCCAGCACATCATTTGCAATGGTTAGAAACATCAGGATATATATTTCAACCATTTGGTAACATTCTAATTAGTTTTAATTTCAACTTTTTCCATTTAAATTTCACTATAATTGCTTATATTTAATGATAATTTGACGCATTTTATAGCAATCTTCCTGGTATTGATTAAAAACTGAATAGGATGGGGACTTTTACACGACTCAATCGTATAAAAGTAGTATGATACGCTTCTAAGACAAAACGATGGAGTAAAATTCAAATAAGCTATTGTTCTCCCTCCATTTCTCAAGCACATAATAGCTTTGTCTTCCAACTTTTCACACGATCTCTTCTTAAAAGCCTCCAATCGATTTCATCAGTCCGGAATTATTTTTATTTTACCGTTGCCTCGGTTGGAAATTAAAAATTCCTCCCAGGAAGATATTTTCTGCGGGACTTGAATTTTGATCAGAAGCATCATGGCCAGCAAAGATGTTTTCTTTTTTTTGGTCTCAATTTTATTTAATTTTCTCGAACAGAATTTTTGATGAGGCCTCTTTTTCTATCCTCAAACGATGGTTTAGATCCTTAACTGAATTTTTACTTAGCACTTTTAACCACGTTGGTTACAATGCAGTTTGTTTTCAAAGGCAAGATACAAAGCACATTTATACAAAATCTAATTTCTAAGTTGAAAAATCGTAAATATATGGAGATGTATCAATCTTTCTTGTATCAGGTAACTAAGAAATAGCCGTCATATTTGATCAAAATTAGTTATATGTCATTTCGACATGCTACCTGAACAATTTTCGGCGATAATGTGTTCGGCCAGTGACGCAAACAGCGCAGACTTTCCTCACAGACCTTTGGTCAGCGCCGGCTGTATCTACATGCTGCAGATAGGTATTGTTAAAAAATGAAGTTTACCGTGGCCTTAAGCGAGAGTTATCCTCTAGTGAGCGGCTCTTGACGTCATATAGCCTCCATCAGGGGTTAATGTCACCAACTGATGGATTTTCTAAATAACTATTCCTTACTGAAGGTTAAGATGATCCCTAAAACAATAATCTGGTTGTAAGTTATAGTTTATCGTGCTGCACTAGTTTATCGTGCTGTGGAAAACATTTGGGATGCATTTCAAATCCCGTCATCTCTTCTGTGATGATTACCGAACCTGCATTCCCTCATAAGCCGAGTGCACTGATTGCAATAACAGCATGGCGTAGTGACCGAAAAATATCACCCTTCTCTGCTCGTAATTGTTTGACATGGTAACCATGAGGTCATAAAATATTTCATAATTCAACTGCAAAGTAGCATTTATTTTACCCTTCCAGCTGTACCTTTTCATCCAAAGTTTGAAAATTTAGGCAAAATGTTATTTGTCCACTGTTAATGGAAATTATGGGTACTGTTTATGAATTAATCTCACTATCATTTATTTTATCGTAAAGTAGTAGGAGGGATACACTCATTAAAAAGCACATTAATCGATAACTTTGAAATTGGAATCTATAATTATGGCTATACACTTGGAAAAACTCATAACACTACAACACAAATCAACACAAATTACACTCAATATTATCTCGTTGGAAACGAAAAAAATTGATAATTGAGAAAAAACTTTGAGAATTTTGTAAAAACTCCAAAGATAATATTCATTTTTCTATATTACATATATTAAAGAGATACTCTAGAATTATATACCCATTTTACCGGCCGAATTGTGGAAAATGCTTAGTAAAACTTAGTGTATAAAGTGATGGTTGTAGTATACCAGAGGCTATTTCTGGATCCCATGAGTTTCTCAGAATAGTATTTCGTGCTTTTGGCATACTCATGCTGCCTAAATGCAATCACTGCCTATGCTAACTTCCCCGTAGATTGCGGAACATCTGTGTTTTGGGGAGATAATTCCTGGAAAAATGCGGTCGATCCTGGAATTAAATGCCGAAATGAGATCTTTGAATTAAGTTAAAATCTTAGTGAGGCTGGCAAATTTGTGGGAGAAAATTAATGTGAAATATAACATCAACTACCTGATTTGAAATTAGGTGGCTTTATTGGTGCTGAGAAATTCCTTGGAGGATGTAATCCGCTTAATCAGATTTCATAGAAAATAATTGTCTTATGCTCATGCGCACTAACGAAAAACTTGCCCTTAACAAAATGAGGAATGGAAAAATTCTGAATCAACCATATAATATTAACTTTTAACAAAATATTTTTAGTATTTTGTCTAACATGTGGTGGGCAGAAAAAAGTTTCACTCTCTTCCGTTACGTGTCTTGCTCTATTGCATGGGAATGTTATGTTATTTATTCGAACTAAATTTTCATTCCAGCCTCATAATAAAGATAGTAGGAACATGGTATATGGATGAAGACTTGGGCTCTAGAGGTCAAAATAGTATTTCCAACGATAAATGTACAAAAAAATTATGTTAAATTTTAAATTTAAAAGAAAAAATAAATTCATGTGAAAAATTCTCTTTCTATTTAACGATTTTATTGATAGTTTTGCACTCATCAAATGTCTCAAATCGTGTCTATCCTAATTTTCCACGGTTTGATAGGCGATATACGGGAATTGGCCCAAAACGGTGCCTGATGTGCGAGAACATATCTCGTATAAAAATGGATAAATAAAAATTTAAAACCATTTCATTTTTTTAACACATAACAATTTTGGACGAGTATGGAAAACAAATTCAAAATAGTTTGCTTTTTTCCCATCCCACGGGTAATTTTGTACAATCCATTTCATAACATATACCAAGTCGATTACTAAAATGATTTTCTGCTCAGTTGATGCTCAATTTCTAAAGAGCATGCACCAATCCGTTCCAATGTAAATACTTTCATTCTCTTATCTCCATTTCCTCTCTGAAAGGATCAATGTTATAACCTGTATAGTGGACACTCATTCCCGAAAATAATATTAGCTTAGAAGTATTCATTATTCAGCAGCAATTCTCCGTTTTATTCACGTAAAAAAGTACGTATACACGTGAAAGAAGGGCATCTGAAATGATATGGACGCAACCATTCATTAATATATATAAGATAATTGTGAAAGAAAGAGCTATGATTGGAAAGGATAGAAAATAAAAAAAATTTAAAATTGAGAGTAAGGGAATATTAGACATAACCTATTGCGAGAGTAGTCGGATATGGTTTTGAATAGTATTTTAATTATGCATGAGAGACTATTGAAAGTTTTTTCCCCTCGACATTCAGAGAGTAAATTCAGAGAAGGATATTAATGGGGAAATTTAAATCAGGTATGGTGAGACTGAGCGGAAAAGGAAGGAAAAATTAATATCAAAATCTGGCCTTGCCTGAAGAGAAATTGAAATTATGAAGGAATCCTGCAGCTTAACAAATGAAGAAGAAAAATACAAACAAATGAAAAAGAAAAGGAGTAACCGCCAGACACTTAAATTTCGGTTGATGAACTTAGTAGCCACTCTTGAGCTATATTTATTAAATTACTCAAGGCTCAAGATGTTGGGTTGAAAGTTTCAATGCTGATGGGCATCGAACGTGGCTGCGATAACTGTCAAACCTCTGTCGAGTCCTCGGCCATTATGACGGCAATGAAACCTGATGCTTGCCGAGGACTCAAAGGGGAACGTTAACAAAGTAACGAGCAATTATAATAATTTTATTCCTTAAGATGCAAGTAAAAAGAACAATCCGTCGCAGCTTTCAAACCAATTCCATGCAAATGAAGAATTGCAATAGAAAAGGAAGTGGGCTGAAAAATCTTATAAGTTTGACTTAATATTAATAGCATAAAGTATCAGTGTTATGTATATATTGGGGTGAAGAGAACTTTTATTTTTGTGATTTCAACACCTATTCATCATAACCGAGTTAAAAAATGACAAGTACATTAAAACGCTCTCACAAAAATTCATATCGGAGAAGGTTGCGCAAAGCTGTTAAAGATGCTGTATTTTTTACAGCTGTATCCGCTACCTGCCACTTTAAAAATCCGTTGCCTAGAAAAAGGAGGAAGGAAAATTGAGCCATTCGTTAATTTGTGTTTGATTGGCCTTTGAGATCTCTGGACATAAAGTACACTAGTTACAAAAAACAAAAGTACTCGTTTGAAAGTGGAAGTAACGGCGCATAATATAATAACGTCAGTAATTAAAAATTTGTGTTCGTAATGCGTGAATTTTTATTTTGTAAGTTTCAAACGCATTTTTCTCAAAATATGTTCCGCTTTGATCTCACTTATATTTTTATAACTTTCTTCTTCGAGCTGTATTTTCCTGCATCTTATGACAGAAACAGTCAATTATTTATTAGCAATGGTGCGTTGCGTGGCTTAATTTCACACGCCATTGAAGCACTTCCATCTCAACTAGGCTGAGCCATCCATGACGTGCCCATCCGTTTCGCCTCGGTGTTGGCCACAGGCTTTTAGAGCGTGGCTGCGATATCGAGAAACTCCAGGCCCTTGTCTCCATTAGTACGAAACGATGAACGGAGTGCAGCGGAATAAAATTTGAAGGGCGAATACTCCGAAAATGGGTCTCACGGTGAAGCATGGTCTGCTCTCTGACGCTCTCGACAGAGGCTCCCTTGGAACACACACAGCCTTGCAATGCAAAATCACTCCGCACAGCTCATAGCGCATCGGCGCTTTCGGCTAGTCCGGGACACGCTCCGGTACCATTTCCGGGCCCCGGAGCGACGCTTCCACGAACTGCGAAGTGCCGGAGAGGGAGAGAGCATTGCCCAGTTCGGAATGCCTTGTCCAGCCAAGCTGATGGAGAGTGTGTTAAAGGGGGAGGGTGGCAGGGGATGTGAAGGGATAATAAAGGGGTGAGGCATGCAGAGAGGTTGCCATAGAGTATCTTCATGGATTAAGCAAGAGGGTAGATGCTGTCTCCGGGCAAAATACCTAACGCTCTAACTTCTCCACAATATAGCCGTACCAAAACTGGGTTCCTCCCGTTAGCCGTTCGGTGCATCATTCTGACGATGAGTAAATTCCATTAAGAGCATCAAAATTTTGATCATGAATATCTTACAAATAGCATAGCATGCAGAATCAGGCCAAAATGTTGGTGAATCAGCCAAAAAGTAATGAATAAATTTAAAAATTAGATAATAAATTGTGAAAAAAGTGTGATTTTCAAAGTTAATGGAAACAATTTACGTACTTATAATAAAACGTATACAGTATCTGTGTGAAAATAATACTTTAGATACAACATTTTTGGTGCATCCGGTACAGTCGTGGCTAATCAGTTTCCTCTGTGATACATTTATTGTTTTAAATGAATACGCTGCGCGATAATTCAGTGAGTGGGGAATATACATGGGAGTTTGATTTTTATCTAATAGAGCTCAATATAACCACTGCGCCTAGCAACTTTGTAGCAATTTATGAATCATACCTACTCACTTCCTATCGGTATCCTTCAATAAAGTGGAAAATAAATAGGTGTCTTTTTGTTTATATATCCTAATAGATTATCTGCTCCGGGTCAAAGGCATATTTTTATGGCCATACATGAAGAAAATAATCCGTAGTAGTACGGAGCTTTGCAGAGCTTTTTATTCAGGGCGTGAATGTTAGCGCGGATCGGAATACAGTGACGCTCGTGAGCGCACAAGAGCGACGTAGAATAAAACGGTATGCGTAAGCAAAATATCGCGGTAATCCGGGAATAGGTACTCAAAGGTCACGGTCAAAATTTTTGTTGGTGAATTCGTTCCAATTACATTTGGCGGATAAATATCCTTTTAGGACAAATTAATTCGAAACTTCACATCATCCATGCTGGGCTTTTTTACCCAAAGTCACCAAACATTCACATTCGTGGATGCAATTATTGAGGTATTATTTACTTGTTTGGTGCATATCAACTCTGTCATCAATTAGTTTTGCAATGCGCTGAATTGTACGCAGGTTCTAAAACAAATGGAAAATAAGAGCGTTCTTCTGTTGCGAAGTGAGCAGCGCTTCATATTAAATATAAATTATGGTTTCAGCGAAAGTAAAGTGTTGCCATTATTCTAAAGTTCTTATAGCAGGTAGAGACCCTGGTTAACAACATAGGATATCCCTTTCAAACCTCCCACATTTCAAAGGCCAAGGGAAAAAAATACAGTAGATATATTAACGAAACTGCTCTATATGCTAGAGCATCTCAAAGAATTTATATTCCCGCGTCAGGCGTGCCAACTATTGTCGCCGCGGCGCGCGCTGCTGTGGAGTCGTCATTTTCACTTCATGCGATCATGCTACACTCTGGCGACAACAGTTGGCACTTCTGACGCGGGAATATAAATTCTTTGAGATGCTCTAGCATATGGTGCAATTTTATTATCATACCTACTGTATTGTTTTTCCCTAGGCCTTTGAAATGTGCGAGGTTTGAAAGGGACACCCTGTACTATTGCATTGCATAAGTTAAAAAAAATTATTTAGTGGCTTTTTCTTCTACTACCATCACTTCCTCTTCTGCTTTATACTACCCATGCTTATCGATGAAAACCTCTCCAATTATCAGAGAAAGTTATTAAATTGAAATAAAAACTTGATTCCACTTTGTAAGGTTTCATGTTAATTAGTAAAAATAACTAAGTAAAGTAACTAACACTACTGATCAGTTTACAGGTCAATTATTTATTGGACCATCCGGATATCGATTCCTAGCATCATATTTAGGAGCACACTGATATCTCCAGGTAGGTGAGCCCTTGAATATAATGCCAGGAATTGAAATCAGGATTGTACAAGTACAATCGTACAAATGTTTATTGACCGGAGAAATGACCAGTGGAGTGTAAAAGTTATTTTTGCTAATCAGTGATTAAAATGTCTTCAAATTCTAATTTCAATGCATGAAAAACTGAAAACACGGAATCATTATATTTTTACAACTCTATAATACATAAAACACAAAGCCAACATAATTTGCCTGCATGAACTTATCTTCATGTCTCTTCAATAGATGTTGCCCAAAATGAAGACATGAAACATGACCTTTTGGACAGTCAAGTGTTGAGGTATTTTTCCATATAACTGCGAACTCAATTCCTAATGTGCATTTAAGTATTTTGTTGAAATTTATTAGGCATTTGATGGACTGATATGATACAAGAGGTTCTGTTTAGAGGATTTAATGTAACTTTAAGTGGATTTGATTCATTATAATGAAGAACTTTTAGTCATACTCAACCATCATCCTTTATACTACTTTAGGAAATATTTTTTGAAAAAATACCATTTTCCTGGGGATATCGTGAGTTAGCACACTCCATAGAGGCGTTATTTTGAAACATGAAGTAGTCTGACTGATTAGATAGCAACAAAAAGGTAATGGTGCCTACTTTACCTACTTTCCATTTTCTAAAATTTACTTCATTGTATCTGTAAAACAGAAAAACTATAAAGACTCCTCCGGCTAGTAAGGACGTTTTTATCGTACAGCAACAAACAAATGACCAAAGTTAACGGCTCATGAATTCGTTCAGTAAAGTAAATTTTTGAGTCCTACAATACAAATATTTTGTCACCAATTTACAATAACTACTCCATACATCTCATTACTTCCCTGAGGCTGCCACAAGGGCGTTTGCATTGGGGTGACTTATCATAAACATGAACTACAGTGGAGAACTTTACTTTCACCAACAAGTACCACACAATGAGTATGCTACAAATACTACAGAAACTACTAAATTGATCTATAATGTAACTAGACAGATTGAGAAACATGCATTAGGGTGCATATGAATTAATCGTCGACAGACAACAGGGATTACAGAAGCTCCTAGATAAGTTTTGTGAATCAACGGAGAGAATGGAATTGAAGGTAAATGCGTGCAAGACTACAGTAGTAAGTTTTGACAAGGAGAATTGGGAGAATAACTGTAGGATGAGGGCGAATGGTGAAGTAATTAAACAGGAGGATGATATTGTGTACTTAGGTAAGATGAATAAGAAAGATGGAAGAATAGATGAGGAAATAAAGAGACGTGCGAATGCTGGAAGGTAAGTGGTAGGTAGCATGTGGAGCATATCAAGGAATGAGTGCTTGTGTAAGGAAGCAAAAATTTCCGTGTACAAAAGTGTACTTCTTCCCACTTTGCTATATGGTAGTGAAACATGGGTATGTCGGGATAGGCATAAGAGTAGACTAAACGCCGTGGGTGTGAGTTATCTGAGGAGTATTTGCGGCAAAAGTAGGATGGATAGGGTCAGGAATGAGTGGGTCATGAATTAATGTGGGTTAAATGCTCCAGTAATGGACGTGTATGAAAGGAATGTGCTTCGTTGGTTTGACCATGTGGAGAGAATGGATGAGAGTCGAATAACGAAACAAATATATGAGAGTAGCATGAATGGTGTGAGAGGTAGAGGTAGGTCGAAAAAGTTGTGGTTGAGGAAATTCTTAGGAGGAGGAATATAAGTAGTCTTAAAAACAAGAGGGCGTGTATGAAGCAGTGAATGGGGATAAATGAAGCAAAAGAAGTTTGCAAGGATAGATCAGTTGTAGGAAATTATTGAAGCATAGTTAGGTGTACAAGTTAGGCTAAGAAGGATTCTTTCAGATACCTGGGTGCTGTAATAGAAGAGAATGGAGGCCTTGGCCTAGAAATTAAGGACAGGGTATCTGCAGCCTGGTACAAATGGAGGTTAGGTACAGGTGTGACCTGTGACAGAAGGATGCCACCTAGGTTGAAGGGCCAGATATACAAGACCATCATTAGATCGCTGTTACTCTATGGAGCTGAGTGTTGGACTACTAAGAGTACCCATGAGAGAGTATTACATGCAAGTGAAATGAGCATGCTGAGATGGATGAGTGGGGTTACCAGAGCTGACAGGATTAGGAATGACAACATTAGAGGGAGTTTGCGAATTGCAGCTATAACAGAAAAGGTGAAAGAGTGCAGATTGAGGTGGTATGGTTATGTTGTTAGACGAGACGGTGAATATCTGGGGAAAAGAGTAATGAACATGAAGGTGGAGGGAAGGAAGAGCAGAGGAAGGCCAAGGAAAACATGGATGGAGTGTGTGAAGAAGGATATGTTGGAGATTGGTGCCAAAGAGGACATGGCTTTGAATAGAGCATGCTGGAAGCTGAAAGTCTACAAAGCTGACCCCAAATAATCGGTATTAAAACTAAGAGGAAGAAGAAGTTAGGTGTACAATTATGTATTAATGAGTGAAACATTTTGACTGTGCCTACCCTGGAAGGGAACGGCGTGATGGGTATGTATGAATTAATCAGCTGCTCACATTTCGTAACTGCTCAAATTTAAAAATACAACTCTCTGTTCCCTTGATTTCCTCTGCTATGGCCAAATTAAAAAAATCTTTTTAGACATCATTGACATATGGATTCGTATACAGCTCATTTTCTCGAAAATACTCTGTTTTCTGCCACCTATTATTTACATTTCCAATGCACCAGATTGAGCAATATTCAGCAAGCCCCTCTTTCTTTTGCTTCTAGTGCGCTCCACTACGCTCACAAACTTTACAATTAATCTATCCCTTCTTAATTTCAAATGTCCACCATTCTCCGTAAACTCCTAATCAACTCTAATTTCATCTAGAAAACCATTAATCGATTCATTCAACAGTTTCCTTGTGGCCCAGCTTGCGCCTTTGTAATTCTACTTTTCCATCCTCTTCCTTTTCAAGTTCGAGATGTTTTTCAATGGACCTGGGCGCTCGCATCGTAAATCCCTTTAATCCCTTGGTACGTTTTTGTTGGCGGTTTTTGGGAGTTTATATCTCCTGCGTCGGATTGGCCCAATTATTATTCCTTCGCCTTTTAGTGAGATGGAGACGGTCAAACGGGGTCTTTATACAGAGGGCGTTTCGGTGGTGGTGTTTACGAAACTTCAAAAGCTCTCAGAGTGGGAGGGTGTGGGGGTGATATTTCTGATGTGTTGCGAAGGCTTGGGTAAGGGTGAGGGAGGGTCGATGAAACAGCTTCATGTCTTTGGTGTGGGAGAATTGACTTAATGCATCACGGTGGTCTATAAAAGCCTTTTGCCTCAAACGTATCGTATATGTTGGAAGGGAGTTTCAAGGTGACCCAGACAAAACCGTAAATGAATTGAAATCCCTAAAAAATCTTATCAGTTACAGGTTCATTTTATTCATAATGACAGAAGTGGTACAAAATTTATCCAATGTATCTGGTTCTCTAAGATCAGAATAAATTGAGTAGAATTATGCATAATTTGATGAAAATTTGAGTAAATTATTCTCGGGTTTTCCACCGGATTAAATTTTTAAAAGTATTGACGTTTCAACGAGTGACTCGTTTATCTTCATTATATCCTATTTATACCGTCATATATGATATTATAGAATATTAATTATCGTGAAAAATTTAAGCTGTTATGTAATATAAAGGGCATTTTACGCGGGGCACGTAATTGCACAAGCTAATGTATGTGCAATCGTGAATATCAAAATGCACCGTGTAAAGCGGCGAAAATCAAGAACGCATGCACGAATGCATGAATGCGAGACGTCACAATAGCCCCTGTTCTAATTCGGTGGTCGCATTATTGCAATTTGTACGAATAGCACTCCATCTAGCGGACGCAGAATTAACGACATCTAAGTTCACGGGAAGTTGACTGACGAAAAGGTTCGATAACCTGAGCGATGGGTTTAGGCTGAGGACAGCACAGTAGTTTACAATTATTCGTTGTGTGGGAGGATATTTACAGTTACTTATATTGTTATTTATTTAGATAGATATTTAATAGCTCGTTAAATTGTTCCTCTGTCATCCGCATAACATTGCAGTAGGCATTCCTGTCTTCTACAGCCAGCTCCTGTTGGACCATATTAAGAATGCCTGTTCCCTCCTCTCGCCTACGGATCCACTCCCGCATCCAGAACCTGTTCTGGCTCTTCTCCTACGGTTACGCCTTTCTATGAGCACTGCGGCCCCGATCATATTTCCCACTACTGCTAGCTCTGCAGCAATCAGTGCAGCCTCCTCCTGATCCATTATTTCTCTCACAGAGATAGAGACTCAATGTCAATATCACAGAATCCCACAATCACCACAACCTTATTTTACACTGAATGTCAACAACGTCA
The DNA here is from genome assembly GCA_963169105.1 of Ceriagrion tenellum. Taxonomy (NCBI): domain Eukaryota; kingdom Metazoa; phylum Arthropoda; class Insecta; order Odonata; family Coenagrionidae; genus Ceriagrion; species Ceriagrion tenellum. The sequence goes on from OY720643.1 coordinate 76,321,141, forward strand.
TGTACAGAATATCGTATCTCTCCTGTTTGAACAAAACACTCGCTATTAGCGTACTTATCATACAACTGGAATTCACGAATGAATGCATGCTTACGACCACCGTGTAAAACAGTCACGAATTCGTTATCGCAATAATTATTGCACGCCAGATTGCGGAATTAATGCAGTGTTAAGTTGTGCAATTTCGTGCCCCGTATAAAACGGCCTTAAGAATACTTAAATAAATAATTAAATTAAATTAATAAATAAAAAATAAATAAAACAATATTTAAAAATCCCAACAGAAGAAGCCAAATAGTAGATTTAATAATAAAAATGAAATAAATTATTTATTTTATGATCAACCATCTCATCAAATGGGCAGCAACCGAATCGGTTCGTACTGTATTAAGTGCATAAATGTTTCTCGGGTGTTCGACCGGGTAAGCAGGTCCATAAATCCCGACGTTTAGGAGAACGACTTGCTCTCCATCTTCAGAGGTTCTGAAGAATTTCAGAACTACATATACTACATCAAATTTCACTACTGCCATTAGAGTCGTCTGCTAACGCTGATCAAATCAAATTCCGGAGTAGATTTCATCTGTACTACTCAAATGATATCACGGTGACATTTGGAAAGCACCAGTAATGTAACAGGCAAAAAGAGATCAGCAAAAATGTACAATTGGAAAGCACCCATAGAAGTTGAACCGCATTAAACTGAAATGCTTCTGAATGTTGGTAAAATTTCCACTTTTCCATTGAATACCAGCCGAGGTTTTGGCGTGCAAAGCCAACATCAGGGTGAGAACAGAAAATTGGCGTGGGAACAGTGGTCGAAAGTCACAGGCGGTCTGTGGTAGTTGTGACTTTTCTGCAGCTTTTAAATTAATTTTACACCTTCAGGTTTCACTTCATGGAAGTATTTTATATTCGAATCCAAATTATAAATAATCCTTGTACTTTTCACAGTTATTTATTACCAGTTAAACGTACTACGTGTTTTGCAGTTTGCTCCTTCTTCAAAGGCAATTGTTTATATTTTATTTATTGATTTTTATGGAAGTAACCACCACTTTGAAGCGGAGGGTTTTGGAGAATACACTAACTTTTGGGTGAAAAGGCAGATTAGCATAGGTTTGAGGCCTTTGAGAAGGGAAATATTTTTGGAAAGGAGTGTTGAGGGGTGCGGAAAAAGTTTCTCGTTGCAATAGTTGCTTGACTCTGATAATTTCTATTTGGTCCAATGCATCCATCTATAACCCATTTGGTATGACATGAAAAATTTTGGAAAATATCCAGCAGATGCTTGGCAAGTTGTGAGTTGGTATCCGTATTAAAGTAGCTTCGTGAGTGTTCTTTGATGCAAGATTGTCATCAGGGTCGGGACCATGATTGTGCGGAAATTTTGGGCAATTTACAGGTGTCCAGACATAAGTCGATTGAAAGCCATAGAAAGATTGAAAGAAAGTCGAAAGAAAGATTGAGATGCTGTGATTGAAAGCTTTTAATCACAGCATCTCAATTTTGCAAATTTCTTATCGATGTTCTGGCATTGAAAAACAGTCCTTAAGAGGCATTACATGTACTTATCACATTTTTTTGCTGGCGAACCTCGAAAGTGTCAAGTACATGCTTCGCCATGGCAACGTAGTGATGGACCTGAGCGCTTACCTCAGGTTATATTCAGCTAATTACAGATATTCACTACATTTATCTGACCTTTCCCTCCCGCACACGAAAAATTAAGCCTTGGAAAATGTTTTTCTTTCCTTTTCTTTGAGGTCTTACAATTTTCATCCTCCGGTCATATTTTTCCTCCGGCTATGGGTGATAACTTTATATTAGGGCAATTTCAGTTTTCTCATCTCCTGTAATACGAATTATGCAAGATATTGATTAAGGACCTATAATATTTACGGAGATGTTTTCTATCATTTCAATGCGAACAGGAGTTTAATAAACTATTCTCATCTGCCTGGAAAGGCAGTTGGGTTTCTCACGCTTAAATTTTGTCTGACAAATTACCTGAAAGAACGCTCTCCTTCATTTAAATGGAAAATAACAAGAAGCTTTTCTCGTAACTGTTGGACAGTCGATCCTTCCTTAGATAGCACTGAGTAAATATTTTAATATCACTTGACATTTCAGCAGCTTTAATCATAACATCCTAAATGGAAAGCCATCGCTTCGTTTTTCCGTCGCAAAAATGATGTTATATATGGGGTCTTCCAATCTCCCTTTTCAAGGTCATATGAATGCCTTCCTAGATTTATTAGTTTCTTTGATTGTTAAGCGCTTTTATAGCAACTACAGAGTGAAAGTTTAAATATTTTTGAAGTTGATGGCACGACCACTGTCCTATGAGGTACCTATAATTTGGACGTGACATGTGAACACCTTGTTTGCTTAAACCTCCTTCAAGCTTTGCCAAAAAAAATAATGGCTTGGTGGTGTAACGCACTTGGTATATTCCAGCGTTGATGTGAGATGGCAAAGCCAGCGACTTCGGTGGTAAGCTCTCACTCTTGGGACCATATCTCGGAAACAATCGGATAAAAATGTATAATATTCGAGATGTACAATGCCAAATGTATGATGAGTTGTTAGTAATAGCATAAAAGCAACGGAAAACGCCGAGGGCTCCGTAATCGTCAGGAATGGCCGTAAAACAGGAAAAAATATCGAAAATATCGAACTCTAGGAACAATGGAGCATGTCTTCCCCTTCTAAAATAGCAGTGATATTATGCATACTTTATTTTCTAACCCATTGGAACAAATTTAGGGGGTATCCCAGAGGAAATTCGAATTTTTTGGAAAATAAGGATCACCGTAGTGTAATGCACCTGACCGGCAATTGGGAGATCCGGGTTCGAATCCCAGTCAAGTTTAATGGCACGTTTAATGTCATCCCTTTGTGTATAGAACCCCAGCAAGTGACTTTGTACCATATAATATCTATGTTTTTCTGGGTATTTTGGAGCCTTCATTGCGGTACTGCCTGGCGCTTGGCTGCGCGTGACATGCAACGCACAGTGCCGAGCGAGATGCGTCTAGGAGTAATTGTGCCTCCCTCATCCCTTGACTACGCGCACTGCTTAGCAGTCGTTTTTGCAGGGTTTAGCAACATTTTAGAATGATCTAAATCCCTGTATTTGTAAGGGTTATTTAAACTTTTATGAATCTTTTTCATGTCCATACAACTTCCTCATCCACTATGTACCGTGTCACGAAAATTTTAAGCGGTTTAATGTGAACTTTCCTGTATTTTCAAAAGTAATTTAACGAGCTCTTTTTACTTTTATCTCATCCTAGAATTCACGTCTGACCTTGTCCCCTTGAAACATATGTAGATGCCTAAAAGGATAAGTTAGTATACGATTTGATTAATATTCTATTCCTTTTTTGTCGCTTTAGCAGCAATATAGACTATCAACCATACTTTTCAACAAAAAGAACCTCACAAATAGTAGGTCACCGCAGATAAGTAACCACAACATATGAGGATCCCATAAGTCAAGAGATCTAAGTAACAAAACCATTGTTTAGAGAAAACTTATGTCAAAGTTGAAAATGTTTGATACAACCCACTAAGTAGTTAAGTGGCACTACCCTACATAGCAATACCTGTCAAGAAAATCACTTGGATCCCTTTACCACCAAAAAGGTTAATATTTTCACATCCCATTCCTGTACCTAACTTATTTTTTTCAAAAATGTCACTCAGACCCCTTGACTTCTGGGGTCCACATATATCCCTAGAGGTAAAATTACTTCGTGGAATTCGAAGATTGGAGAGAGCATAGAGCCTAACATTGTGCTCCTGTGGGGAAGAAAATAATGATATAAATAGAATTGTAGTGAAACCCCGGGTTATGCCATGTATTAAAGAGAGGCTTCAGGTATCAATAGAGGTAAAAAAAAAGTTATTTGCTACGGGCTGCCTAATAAAATGTTGCCCTCTATAGCAATGTTCCTATATCTGGCATGGTTCATCTTAATTGAATACAATTGCTGATGAAGGCCTGACAAGTAAAAAAACTTGGTGTTTCATTAATATTGGATTTTTAACCAGTGTCTCTCTTGGAGATATGAATTTCAAATCACCTTGAAACCATTTATATCCAAATTTTTTCAAGTGATGTTATTATATAATCATCATCATTGTAAACACTTCTCCATTTCTTATTTCATCCCTGCGGTTTACCTTTATCGTCAAGCCTCAGAAGCTTCTAGTTTTTTCTTTTCTATTTTTCTAATGGTCCATGCTTTCGATTTGTAGAGGGCCACGCACTGTTAGAGTATTGTACTTACTGTTTCCGCGTTTGTAGTCCTATCATCTTTGAACACATCAGTTGACGTTTCAACATGAATGCTTTCTTATTTTTGGCGATTTTTTGCTTGATATCCGTTGTACTTCTTCCGGCACACTTGATGGCACATGCGTCCTAGATAGGTGAAGGAATCCATTTACTATAATTTCTCTTCTTTTAGAGTGGCTTCTACATTGTGCTACTTATGCATTTAGTGTATTATTTGTCTTCTTTTAGCGTGGCTCCTACATTGAGCTACTTATGCATTAAGTGTGCTTTATATTCTAATTTTTGGATTCTAGTCTGTTCTGGTCCGCTTTTCCCATAGCACATGCTTCCAATCCACACAGTGCATCGCTCCACCGGAATGTTTTCTCGCACTGGTTCCTATTTTGTTTTCCCACCTTCTTTTAACCCAGTTATTTTTTTTTTAATGAGCAACTTCTTAGCTTGGGTTATTCATCGTTTGAGTCTGTTGCGCTTCTCCCATTTCTCGTAATGGAACTTCCAATAGAGGTAAAGGAATCTATTTGTTCTAATTTTTCTCCTGTCAGCGTGATTTATGCATTTAGTTTCTCTCCACAAAGTATTGTTTTTGTCTATGTCTTATTTGTTTGCTTGTTTCATTCTTGGCGAACTTGGTCCATCTCGTCTTTACATTCATATCGACTCTTAGTTTAATTAGCCATATATTCTGTTGAAAAAGTAGTTTTGGCATTCATGGCGAAAACAAAGTATAAAAATTTCTGAAATATGGGTCCCCGTCAAGCTATAAAGTTGGTGAATCCATGGCTATGGGGGGTGGTTTATTTCCCACGGTGTGAGGGAGAATTGACTTTGTGTACCACGGGGGTGCATAAAAGCCTTTGCCTTCCATGTTTCGTATCCCTCCCCCTCTACCCACTCGCCCTTGTATACCTCTCCTACCCTCACTTTTTTTTACTCCCCTGGCCCATCCCTCTGATGTTACCGTCGCTGATTCCATTTGCGATAATGGTGTTTTGCAGAAATCACGAAGCGAGGATAATGGCCCCACGATCGATAAGCCATGGCGGAGCGTCGCAACGCTTATGCTCGGCGCCTCTTTCGAAAATACGAAGCGTCCACGTAATCCTTTCCTTTTTTGCAGTCCCTTTGTGGATAATCTTCAAAGGGCGGGCGGGTGGAACAATCCATTCTTTTTACTGCCTTTTGCCTCGGAATGCGTGCGTAGGAAATTGACGAATTGGAAAAGAGTTGATAACTTCACTACCTTCCCAATTCTTCTCTATAGATGAGATTCTCTGGACTTAGTATGGAGAAATCCCTATAAAATAGTAGCTCAACTTGGTACTTCTAAGAGATCTCTAAAACTAAACCCGCGAATAAAACACTTGCAAGCCGAAACCAAGGTGCTTGACAAAGGATGATTTCCAAACAGGCACGCAATACTCGTCCCAGTTCGACGTTGGATCTCACGCGCTTTCCATGCCGCTGGGCAAGAACGGAAATGACCAGGTAGGCAATGCACAGCCAATGCAGTAATAGGACATTGCTACGATGGCGATCAAGTAGCAGACGTAGTACCAGTGCCAAGAAAATCATATATGCGTTACCTATTCATACATTCCGCAGTGCACTAAATTATGTAAAAAACTTTCATCACATTTACTATCTCCAACCGAAGAAAGATGAAGAGTCTGGCGAGAAAATTTTTCAATGGTTTCCAACCGGATCAGGAGCTAAGGTATCGATATTTCAATGGCTTACTTCGCCATCAATTTCAACGAGATGGATGCCTGGACTTTGAATTTTCTTTTTAAAGATTCGCATTACACATCTAAGCTTCGCTCAGGATGTTTTTCAACGGCAGTTGAGATGAGACTCTTTGACAACAACACTACCATTTTTCGTGAAATCTCAATGTAATTTTTTGTTATTTTAAAGGAAATATGTGCTAATACAAAAAATAGCGATAAGTTAATAAAACCGTGGAAAAAGTTAAACGATGGTTGCGAGAGCATCAGCATCCCGATGTGATGGATTGGGTTCGTTTACCAGGTTGGGCGAAATTGTGAAATATCACCTTTGAAGTCAGGTGGAATAGCACTTCAAGTAATTGACTTATCAAAATAAGACGTTGTTCGACTCATTATAATATGCATTAAACTGTATTAGAGGTGTCGAGAGACTGGAATGCAGCTTATGCCAACCGCAGGTTTCTCTCCTTCCTTTCCATTTTACCGTGTTAGCATAACTTAACCAACCTGCTCGCACTTGCAAAATGGCGAAAATAATCCAAGGCTTTGGTCACCACTAAATCTCTTTCACACAATTAAATTAATAGGTCGTATTTAGAGAGAAATCAATTTAAAAATGTGCATATATTGGGATTAAAAGCCATTGAATGCTTATTATCCTAAATATCTGGCATATGTTGTCCGTCGCTAGTACCAAGATACCTTAAACCTAATCCAAGATTGTATTCGCTGTGGAAGAGATTCACTAAACGAAAATATATATGCAAGAGGTTCATTCCAACATGTGTATTGGGTCTTCTTTCCTGACTGGAAACTCTTGTCTCCATTAAAACCTAATCAAAGTTAGTCAACTTCCTCATGAAACATTGGCATAAATTCATTCTGATAAGTATTCAAAGAACTTAATAATGATTGACGAATCCTATTAAATAAACTATTGGAAACGAAATAAGCTCATAATTTTTAGTCATCAATCCCAGAATTAATATAAGACTGAAAGAATTGAAGAAATCATTAGAAATTACTTCTTGGGACTGTCTTTCCTTGTTATGCCTTCATTTTGTCGTTCTTATCGATACTTCAGAGGAGTTTCAAACTTAGACTTTCCTTTTTATCCTTCTAATTTTTTTTCTTCCTCTATTTTAATATTTTTGAATCTGTTGAGACAAAATTTATTTCTTATGGATCGTATTCCTATTATCTTTACTGTTTTTAATAGGTAGCCGAAGAGACATATCCTCGCACAGATATGGGCTAAACTTTGCATACAGGCAATTTAGTGCTATTATTACTGGAAAAAAACTTGCATTTCACCAAACTACATTTTTCTGCAAGTATATCCTTGATCTAACGCTGGTGCTTTTCTTTTAGGGTAATTTTTATGCTGACATTCGTACTTGTGTTGTTAAACAATTTCTATTTCAGATGGTCTCCGTTGGGTAATAAAATTTTATTTTCACCCGTTCCCTGACAAATTGGTTGTCAGGTTTGCAGATATTTAGAATATTTTTGTGATATCGAAACCTTTTTGAGGATCTTTTTATGTCTTGACTTCCATCTCCCTGATTATCACTTCCACAGACTGGACGAAACAATACAATATTCGTGGCTCTTTTGTATTTTACGTTTCCCGTCTAACCTCCCTCGCAACATTCCTCGCCTTATATTTTTTGTTCTATTATTCTTCGGGTCTGTCGACCACTAATGGCTTCTCTGACGCCTCTGCGTTGTGTTAGGTGCCATTTTTCAATCACGCCCGTTGTCTTCCAAAGTGCAGTCGTCCAGAGGAGGGAAAATGGGGAAGAGGCGACAACAGGCTGAGCGCTTAAGTGCATGCATGCGGTGCTCGAAAGGTTTGCCTTTCTTTTTTTACTCATTCTTTTTATATTTTTTTGTTTTTTTCGTACGCTCATCTCACTGGAGCCAGTCGTTTCCTTCTCAATGTTTTTTATTATCCGAGCGTGATGCGTGTAAGTGCGTCGAAAATTGACGAAAGGTGACGGGCCACGCCTCTATTTCTTACCCCATCCTATGGTCAATTTGATTCATATACTATTTTATTGCTATGATGAAATTTTGATGTAATGCTCAAACCAAAGAATTATCCTTAGATTTTCCCGTGGGGAATATCACATGAAGGGATGCCAGGTTTCACACGAGATAGAAACAACGACGCGTCGAAGGTCCAGTCTGACTTGGTCTTAATAACACTTCTCCGGCAATACATCATCAATAGTCACAAATCAATCATAAATTCATGGTATTCACCCTCAAAATGATGACTTTGAAGAAATTGGGTGTTAGGTACTCTGGTGGGAAACTTGATGGGTCGGATCACCGGTGTTATTAAAAGTACAAATCCGAGAGAGGGAATGAAAGATGAAATACGAGATAAATTCAGAAAGTAAGTTCCGTTTGGCATGTCAGAGGAAACAAAAAAATATTCAGAAAAATAAATTTGTTTTGAAAAATCTTCAGACCTGAACCTGTCTTTCTACTTAACTTCTACTAATATTTTATAGGCGAATGTCATAGCGCGGCACCAGCTTTTGTATTCCCTATTCATAAAAATGTGCCGCCTTAAATGCAACCTAGTAACAACGTGTTCTTTGATACCGTCATTATTGTTAAATCATTCGTCACCAATGCTGAATTTCAGGTGCAGAAAAAGACGTAGGTCACTAGGAGCGAGGTTCAGGCTGTATGCGGGGTGGCTAAATTGTACCCAACCAAGTTCTGTAAATGTTGTTTTGTCACATGCGCGGTATGAGGACGGGCATTGTCATCTACGTCTACATAATACTCTGCGAGCCGTCGAATGAGCATGTGGCAGGGGGTGGTAGATCAACCGCCGTGTAAAGGTGTAAGTTTTTTGGAGACGAAATGGTGACATGTATTATAGGAGTGTATTTGGTGGGGCTCAATTTTTATCGTGGACGCTTATTGTTTGCGGAAGGAACGAGTTTTTGTACCTATCTGTTTGGCAGTGTATCTCTCTTATTTTATCGCATCTGTCAGGCCTAGAGATTTAGTGAGGAGTAATGATAATATTCTCAATGTCGCTCTGAAAATAGTCATGAATGAAAACAATACCGCTGTTGATTATCAGCGGGATTTTCTATTTTATTCACCATTTCAGACAAGCACCACGAGGCCTACACAACAATTAGCAAACTGAAAATGGCGTCAGCTCCTTCTTATTAGGTCATGGTAAGTAACACGCATGCGCGAAACAGCGATCGCAATGTTACGGTGGTCAGTTATACAAACAGAACTTACTTTCTGGATGTATCTCGTACATTGCCAGAACTAACTACTTATACTCTAAATTTTGCCAAAATATAAATCTGAAGAGTACTTTTGTTTCTTAATTCTGGCACGTGTAGCTAAAAATTTTCAGAGCTGTAACTCGGAGCATTAGGCAAGCGCACTAACTGAGCCACAGTCCTTTTTCATTTTTGGGTCATTCTAGAGGCCATGTTTATACGTTAAATCTTTGCCTATTTAAAGATTGCAAACACCAACGGTGATGTGAGAAGCAGAGACGTAGTAAGCCAAGATTTGTTCTTGGCGGAGCAGGACATTCCTCACTAACAATAGATTTATGTTGCGTGATAGGGGCATGACATCATCCTGCATGGTTCCGCTCAGCAGATGTGAGATGAAATGCCTCGTTCAGGAGGGAAAGCTACTCCAATGGTTACAAGAACTAACGTTATTTCGTGTGAAGATATCTTTAATCATGGTGGACGATGATTGGCATATAATGCAAAATTTGTTTAACTTTTGTCTCTAGTAATAATATTTTATTCGAATACATAGTTATGAATGATATATTAGTTTTCAATGACTTTTTGATCTAAAGAAACCTCATGATAAGCCTCGTGGAAAGTGAAAATAAAAAGCCTTGTGGCAATTATTTTCACGCCACCGAAGGTCACATGAGATGTGTAAGGTTTGCGTATCTTGAGTACCTTGTTCTCCATACACGTTATAATTATCTCCTCAAAGACTGTTCAAACGTGTTGTATTTCTGCTTTGCTGAAATTTTCACCGTACGTGTCGTAGAGACATGCTTTTTAATAATATTTTTTTGCCGTTGTCTTTGCTCTTTGATGTTATATTATTGTAAAATAAATTACTTCTATGTAACAATTTCCTTTACAATCTGATTTAAATTTAATTTTTCGCTTTCGTTTGCTTTTAAAACTCTAATGTAGCAAACATGAGCTTATCAGTGTATAGTTTTTATCAATATCCCGTTTAATATATTACAACGGTGTATCTGTTGACAAGATGTTTTTTCCGAAAATGAAATTACCTTTTTAACTCTTATCTTGGTCCTGTTAAGCCATGACTAAAATTTGGCGTATTATGTAAATTTAATAACGCTTCTCTGTTCCTAAGTGCATTTTACATGCATTAAAACTTGAGTTTTTTATGTTTTAAATTTAATGCCAGCAATTTTGTTGCGGTTGGATTGCGGAGGACTTCATAGTCTGAATATCGTATCAAAATAGCAGCCGATTAATATTTTTTTCTACTGCTGGTATTTGAGAGATGTGTAAAAAGTACTGCACTTTAACTCATGATGGGATATGATACATTATTAGAATTTAGAAACAAGTTTTATTTATCATTTATGCATAAGTCAGCTCTGTGTGGCTGTATAACTTACCTCTTCCCCGTTTAACCTCATCAGTTACATACTTATGGTCTTTTTCACTCTAGCTTTTCACACTAACTTAGTGACATAACTTTGCGACTCTAATACGAACTAAAGGTTTTCTCTCCGTAAATTTACATAAATCTCATCTAGTTTACTTCCTGCCTATTACCTCCATAAAAATTTTGACATGCCATTCTTTTCTATGCCACAAATTAAACAGTAAATCTCTTGGTAATGAATGCAAAAATGGGAGAAATATGAGGCAAAATAAGCACAAAGATAAGAAATTGCTTCAAAGGATTCGGCGTCGAGTATTTACTCTACCATTCAATTTGAAATTCAGTTACATTTTTGGGTAAAATAAGGGAAATATTTCTGGCTTTTTTGGTGCCTTATAAACGATTGACAATGCTTCAAGTTATTTTTCTTCGTCAGCGTTATCCTGAAAGTAACGAAATAGCCGTTAAAATTAATCGGTGCAAAAACAAACCAAAGTAAAACCCTAAAAAGTGATTAATTTTATGCTTTCACGTTCAATGACTTTGGGTAACTAAATCAGAGTATCCCATTTTAACATCAATTATTTAATAAGAAACCGTATTTTTATATTAATTTTTTTTCTATCAAACACTTCTAAGCCTTAAAAAATGAAAGATAAACCTCGCTGTAAAATGAATGTAATATTATTTATTAATTTCATTTCGAGTCATGCATAGACTATAGTATGCATTGGTAATGGGAGTTTAAACGCATTAGATCAGCAGAAAATTCACACCAGTTAGATCCTATATACAGCAAAATAATGAATTAAGATTTTATAAATCGTACTACTGCCATATCTTATGCAATAAGCTTTAAAAATACTTAAAGCATTTCATATGCGAGAGAAGTTATTTACACAATGTAAACAAAAGGTTTAAACTTATTATTTTTCGAAAATGAAAACCATTCTAATGGTATTGTCCACTATATTTAATTAAAATGACGTGAATTTTAATGGATAACATGACTATTCTCGGGCACAATCAGCACAAGTCAGCACAAGTTTGTATTTATAAAGTGAACATTAAAATATACATAGATTTTATTTTATAAAACTGCTGTTCCACCACATTTCATCGGAAACAGTGGGCCTCAGTATTTTATCTTTTATTCAAGTCACCGATGCAAGTGCATTGGCTTTTGAAGTCATGGATCGAATTATCTTATAGTTTATTTGGATAGCTCGGTCCTAATCTTCTCATACCTGTTGTTGCTACTGAAACACGTACATTTCCCTTCATCAACGTCAGTCATCGTTCATGGGTTATTTCTCAAACACGCTATAATTATCGCATGCAATAATATTTTATCACTTGCCTTCATCAACAAAATAATTTCAAGGTGATACATCCACTCCTTAGGTGACAACTATCAAATAGTTATTTCATATCAAGTTGGAGTTTTGAATTCAGTGCTTTGACTTAGCCATACAAGAACCTGTTGTTTCCGCATGCGATAATGATTCCGGCTTTGCATGAGTTGACCCAAATATCGTCCCGTGAACAGCAATTATCGACGTTTTCGCTCACACATCAGTGTGCCCTTAATATCGTCGAGATTGTCATATCAGCATCAATTATCTGCCACATCGTTCACGCCCTCTGATCAGAAATCGACACTACGGTCAATTTGGTCACTTTGATATCATCATTACATCGTTCCTATCTTCATTTCGATGGTATTGCCGCGTAAATCATCTCTCTAAGGGTATCACGTCATTTATGCCATTTTTTACTGGAGGTGAAAGCTCGATTGAGTGCTCAGAATTGAGTTTGAAGTGTTGTCTTCATGAAAATCCCTGATGCCAATCTTACGCTCAGTGTGTTCGCTTGTTTGTCACGTAGGAAACAATTTTGGTATCGCATTAAATTAAACCAATACAAAATGGTGAACTAAATTTGCACCACGAAGATTACCAGATTCTCAGTAAGCTTACTGAGATGCACAATTTTAATTTCCCAACTCTTTTGGCAACAATGACCTTATAGCCTGTGATTAAATGTATATTTAACATGGCAATGTGACAATTAGATCAGAGAACATCAGAGAGCCCAAGATGAGAGAATATACAGCCTGATTAATGTGATGAACGATACCGTTTTCCCACGACCTATTTAAATATTCTCTCTATTTATTTTTTCTCAATCAGAAGTGATGCCTATATGAAGCGATTCACGGGGAGAAAAAATAAGGGATACATAATCATCGACAAAAACAAACCATCGCAGTATATCCTAACATGGAAAGAGGTGCAACAGTTCAAGTTATTTTTTGAAGAGGGTAGAATAAAGATTTGTTGGCGAAGTCGATGAGTGATGGAGAATAAAAGGGCTGATGTAGTTTGGAAGGGAGTTTGGTAGAGATGATGGGCGGAACAAAAGTGAGCGCTTCATGAGTTCTAATCCAAGAGTACACTGATACGAGTGGGTATTCTGAGGTGGAAGAGAAAAAAGCTTTTCATGACATTTAGAGATCGAGTAAGTACTGTTATAAATGAATCTCATCTCTCAGCCTTCGGATAAACTCAAGAGATGAAGGAATGCTGCACGGATACTATCATATGTATTCTTTCGTCCTACTTTTTGATGTGAACGAATATTACATGACTCGATATGGGCAAAAAGTTTCACTTTGAATGTCAATACCTTTTTTGGAAATTTGGAGACAAAATGGATGTAGATTTTGACTCAGTTGTCTTTGAATACATCAAAATTATCTTTTTAGCAAAAAACTGATACTATCGTTGAACTTAAATGATGATGTTCGTTTGTCCATTTAATACTGCGGCATAGTGAAGAGACCACTTGAATAATATTTTTCAATTAATATTTTGCGATAAATGGTTTTAACTTTACCAATTTACTATTGTCGATTTCAGGTGGAAATAGGACTGCTTAAAGTATTTTTGGTAATTCAGATAGAAACGACATTCATCGGATGAGGCGTTGGAGGGTCACCACCTGCTGATTACGAGCCAAATCACGACCATTTTTTAAACTTATACTTAACTATAGCACTGCTGGCTCAATAGTGCGTAATTGATATCAAATGACATTAATCAACTTCATTTCTAATATATTTGTTGGCTTATGTTTCAGAGATATATTTTGATTTGTTGGAAAGATATATAGTCAACCTCAGCCTAATACCGTCATAGCAATCCCGTCCTTGAATATATTTTCCACCATTTAATATCCCTCAGTTAATTCGTCCCCAGTAATAATTATCGATGTAAATTATTTTGCGGCGGTAAAGGTTTCATAGTAAACCATTAGTGGCATCATCAAAGTTCCTTAATGTTTCATTATGAAATTCCACTGTTTATTCCCTCTAGCCATACCTTTTTATTGAGACCAAAGAATCATGGACCCTGTGGCAAAAGTCTGGAATGCCAAACGTTATTCATCCGTGCTGAAAACATGCCTTTACTAACGTCCATTTATGATAATTTATCTTTAGGAAGGATGATGGCTAAAAAAATCTCAGCTAACTCACCTACAGGGACCAAACTTGTCATTCTGTCCAAAACAGTTCTCCGCATTTTATCTCTAATTCTTATTTTCTGGATAATTACATTGAGTCTTCAGTCACGTTTTATTTTACCTCTGAGTCTCCTTTTTCTTGCAGACGTACGGTGGAGCGCCTGAGGTGAATTCCATTGACCGTACAAGAGAGGAAACTAGATCTCCGCTTGCGAGGAATGTGTTGCTAATTTTGGATCGTTTGAGTGCCATTTCATCGGAAAATTCCTCACTGGGTGATGGTCTACTGATTTCTGCTCAAGGTAAATCATTTATTAACTATGAATCATTATCTAGGAGGCCTAGAATTTGGGTTTCGGGATCAATCAGCGTAGGATGTAGCCAAGAGAATTCCTCAAACGCCATAGCGTTGGTACCCACCTTATGATACTCAAAGGAAAATTCCGCTACTTTCAGGTGTTCTTAGTTGCCCAAAATTATCCAGTTAATGCAAAATATTTTGCCTCGTTGGAATGAGTTTTGGCCTCCATAAACTCTTTACGAAATGATCGGGGCATAATTTATTTCGAGGCAAGCATAATTTTCAGGAAATGAAAAGCTTTTATAATGTAGGATTAACAGCATCTGATGGAAAAATATGAGTTCCGATGTTGAAAAAAGGCTGGACCTAAAAGTAATTTAGTACTCTTTTGAATATCAATTAAATATTCAAAATCTTTTCTAAAGTGTATTTACTCTAATATAATGGAAAAATTAAGATATTTCGATTTTATAGAATAGACAGGTTTTTTTGTCGATCGCAATTCTGGCAATAAATGCTCTTGCTGAGGAAAAATAAAATAGTTCACTATAGAAGTGTAGACGTATTAAAAAGACATACAATTGTGTGAAATTCACTGTGAAAAAATCATTTAACTGGACTGAGAATCGATCCCAGATACCTCAAACCTAGGCCTGGGTAGCTTAATGGGTTAGAGCACTCGACGCAAAATTACACACTATTTTGTTAACACTAACGGGTGACTACTCAAAAATTACTGCGTGGCTGGTTCCGTAGTTCTTTGAAAATATTAAGTGAAGCAAATGAAACATGTACTTAATGTATCAATCAAGATATGTGGAGTTACGTAATTTATTAATCAGTTATATGCGACTCGCGGAAAGAAAACGTAACAAGGGGGATAGATACAGTTGAAATAAACATGCTCGGTTTGTAATAGAACCTTTCTAATCAAACTAATTGAAATGTACTACGTGCCTTTCCTAGAAATTTTATCGGAACTACTCGTCACACCGTGAAACGACTTCTTTAGATACAAAACACTTTTGTGCCACTAGACAGTATGTTATCAAGATGGAACTCATTTCATCGATAAGACTTCATTGAAATGGTACGGATTACGTATAAAATGAAATGAAAGTACTACTTCCACGAAGTGAAGGCTAGAGATATTGAGAGCCGATCCAGCAATATAAAATAAAAAACCCCAAAGTAATTGGATGAGTTTTGATGGTGAGCTGGAATGAGACATCTGGGAATGTACAGAAAACCTGAGTTTAATGCTTTCGAGGACGGTATGATAATTCACTCTTGTCATAACAAAAGATTGGCTACATTTTGATTCACGATCGTTGTTCCACATTGCTGTCAACTCATAGTTTGTGAAGTCGGGCAAAGCAAAAATATGAGTGAAATCGATCCGAAGTGCATTTTTTAAAGGTATATAGATTGAAATCTAATGATTATTGTATCAAAGAGGTATAATTGGCCCCACCAATCATGCTCAGTTTTAACGTGTGACGCATCGAAGTCCAGATCTATGCCACTTTGACGGTGACAGTAATCTCTTCTTACTACCCTGATAGAGATGACTACACGTAAAAGAAGGGAGAGTGGTACACGGAATGATATAATGAATCACTACGTTATCACATCACACGACTAGCAACCAATACAGAAATATAATATAACACGCCACAGTTACAATATGATATCATAACTTAGTTATTTAACGCATAAGTTGAAATGATAATAGACAGATTCTGGAGTTCGAACAATGTCGTTAACACTGTTATGATGGCCGTTTCCGGGGTATAATCTAGATGTTAATGGAAGAATCATAGGTAGCTGTAAAAGAAGAATATATATGGCATGTCACACTTGCACATGCTTGGAAACAGTATAAAAATTGGATGGATGATTTCCAAAACATGATCAATTTATAATTAACAGACTAAACTTAAAAGACAAGAGGTATGGTGAGAACTCTGTTAATAAGGAGGCAATAGGTGCATTTGACATCGTTTGTGATACAGTAGTCAATTTACCAATAATAAAGAAAATAAAGATAAACAAGGAGACGGAGGAATGAGCAAGAATGGAATACATTAGGCTAGTTTTCATAGCGTAAATAATTTTGTTGGAATGAAGCACTTAATTGAAAGTTGAGTAAGAGAGGAAAGATGGTTTTCGTCGCAAATTTAATAGCAGGAAAAAATAAAATGTTTAAACTTTCCCGCTCTGTTTAAGAAATTAATCTACCTTTCTCTGGCTAGTTTTGTCCATAAGGATGTGAATCGGGTGTTAAAAGAGACGTTAATAGTCGAAATTTGAGACGTATAAATCACTGTATCCAAGGATTCTATGTTATCAACCTTGGTAGAGAGCGTATAATTTAGAAGCCTTTTAATTTGAAATTTCCCAAGTTTTGGATGTCTTTTCTGGAAGATTCCTGCATTTAGGGTGAACTTGTTATGTTTTGAGGGTCTTGTCCCTGTCAAATCATATCGACTAATGATATTAAGTTTTTCTGATTTGTAAAGACAACGTTTTGTCAGTTAGTAACTTTCAGTTGACTATTTCAAAAAATTTGTGGCGGGACAAGTGTGAATTTAACGTTTTGAATTCCGCTGTTTGGAGACCCTCAATTCAGAGACTGGAAACCGGCCATGTTGGCTGGCCCACTGTGGCCGCTTATGTTAATAAATTGTTGGATTAAATGCTTGCTTAGATTTTTATTACTAAATTATTCACCCACTTTAGACGTTATTTTTAATTTTTAAATGTTTAATTTGTTTAAATATGTAATTATAAATCACACTCATATATAAGTAAAGATTATGTTGTTACCGTTTCTCCTAAGCAATGCTTACAATTATTATTGGCGCACTTCATTGAAGGTACCCGGTTCTCATTGGTTCCGCCATATTTCTTGACCTACCAATCACAAGTGGAACCAAATTTTCCAGTCTCTGACTTAAGAGTCTCTACGCTATTGTCAAGGTCGTTCAATATCGATTGTCTTCTTCCTTCGATATGGGTCTTCAGAGCACATATACCCAAACCCGCCATTGATGTGCTTATTTTCTTTGTATTCTCCATAGGCAGGATTGTATAGGTTGTTCGAATGTTTGTTTGTTAGTTCATTTTGTATTTGAAATGACAACTTGTGCCACATATTTGCAGATTTCCTTGGGTGTTTTATGCCAGTAAATGCTCAAATAGCACATTAATGGCGGGCATGTGGTGGAAATGGTTGCGAGGACCTGTATCGAAGGAATAATACAATCGCTTCTGAACGACCTTGCGCTGTCGCATCCAGCAGCGCCGCTCTCAGCAGCCTCGGCGAGGCCAGAAACTGAAAACTTCCCCTGCGCTGATATTCCTTGTCCTCAGCTGTTTGCAAAATCTCAAATACCAATCCCCAGTATTTACGAAAGAGAGCGCCAATCGAGCCGCTTAGCGATCTCTTTTGAAGTTCCCTTAATTTGATTGCCTTCTTTCACAACTTTACCTCCACAAATAGGGCGGCAATATTAGTCTCGGAGAGCTTTTAAGGAAATTATCCTCCTTTCAAAGAATTTGGGAGCGTCTGGATCACTAAGTTGAAATCCTATTTCATGTTTAACTAAGTAATTGAGTGAGTCACTCTATTCTGAATCTGGGAATATTATCTTCCCAATGTTTCCACGACTGCCATTGCTTTCTGTTCCCCGTGACAGTCATCATTACGTTTGCTTAACCAACCAAAGATGGGAAATAGATAAAAATTGACATCTTAGTGTTGCAGGTTAAATTCAACAGCTACCATACATAGCTAATTTCAACCATGAGTATACATTAAATCAAATTTTATCTATTTTTCCCTTCAGCTCGCTGAAGAGGGCCACCTTGTGGCCGAAATACGCGTATCCGACGCTCACCCTCGTTTGTTTCTGTGTGTTTTTCTTTTGACCACGCTCTTTTTGAGCGATTTCTCCCAGAAGTTGGGCCCATCTGTGTGTTGTGAGTGAGTGATTTGAGTGCGTGTGTGTGTGAATGTGGTAATAACCAGGCATCCTTAGTAGGGTCCCATTAGCCCTATGAAGGATATCAGGTTATAACCCAGGCATCCTTATCAGGGTCCCATTAGCCCTCGAAAAGGATCCCAAACTGGGTTGAGTGGTTGTGTTTGTGTTGGTCACTGGTGAGGAAGTAACATTCCCGTAAACCATCACAGGAGGGTATTCTGGTGGAGAGGCTGTGGTTGGTCCCTGCTGTAAATCCCCTTTCCCGCAAACCAACACAGTAAGTGTATTTTTGTGGTACATGTTTGACGAGTGGTGCCATTTTTACGGCTATTGGAGAATTTTATTTTTATCTAACCATGAGTATACATGATGATTTTTAGCACTTGGGATTTGATTCAACAAATTGTTGCAAAATCCATGAGGTCGTGTTGAATTTATTATTTGAAGCGTAATTTTTTACTATTCAATCCATCGAAGTGAGATTCCTAAATATTTACTGCTTTATTTTCGTTTTATGCCCATCATGAAGTCCTTCAAGCTTCTGGCACTCCACGAGAGAATAAATGCATAAAATTGTGTACTACCTGAACGTGATCACGTCTCACGTAAGATTTCAGATAGAGGAATGAGATACTTCTGAGTACCTAAAGTTAAGCAATTGAAGTAATGTGAGAAGATTTTAATATTGTCATCACAGTATGAAAATGCATACTTATTTCTGTTACATCCCTCTGCATGGCTTAGGTTTTTTTGGTGACCTCACTGCAGGCTTTTCTGAGGATACCTGATGATAACGGCTTTCTTTGCCTTTCTCTTTATTCCCTCTTTTATTATATTGAGGGAATAACTTAATTATTATTTCATGAATAATAAGAATAACGTAGATAGAGTTATGCACAAGGAGCTAAACATATATTCGCAGTAGTTGAGAAACTTTATTAAATGATACACCAAAAAGTGCCATATTTTTAAAATATTTATTTATTTTTAACATTCATTTCTGTACTTAGTATTTAAACTTGAAATACACGCCTTCTTCATTATATGTGAATGCTATTAAATGATAAAGTTAAAGTTAAAAGTGAAACAATGACGTTATACGTGCTAGAATAACTAAAACTATTATAAATTGAGTTATATTCATACGATAGTGGATCGAAAAAACAGTTTCGAATATTGAAATCAAGTGACGAGGAATAACTGCGTGTTTAAATGCTAAAAAACGAAAAAAGTTTTTAAAATCTTCTGCTACCTCTTTGATTGGCGTATTTATTTGAAACACCGGACCTCTTGGTCGTTCCAATGATGGACATGTACAAACTGGATCTTACGATTAGTCATTAGCTGAAAGGAACCTTTAGACGAACTGAAGATATTTGTCAGCTGCACTGTGAACACCAAAATGCACTAGTCTGGTTTTACATTAAGAGGTTGCACTGAGAAAAATACGATTCTTAGCCGTACCTTTTGAAATCTCTAAGATTGACCAAGCAACGAGGCATTTAGAGGTCTTCATCATAAAAATCATGAATCCTGTGAGTCAGAGAAATGCGTTCCTCTTCCGCCCCAGGAAGCATTGATGCCTATATCTTTGCATGTGGAACAACACGAAGGAAAGAGAGTCATATTTTTTCCTGCACCTACGTCTTTTGAGTGGTTGCAAATTATTTAAATGCCATTTTTAGCGCTTCTGAGATCTTCATTTTCTTTTTTTTGTTTTTGCCGTTATATTTATACAGCACTGAGCACATGCCACGGTTCATAAGCCGAAATCATGCGTGAATTTTGAAGTGTCATAGCAGCTACAAGTTTGTACTCTACTTATTATCAGTGCCAACGGATAATCCCGTTGGTTGGCCTATCTCGAGTGCATTATCCAAATAGGTATATTTTTGACGGAAAATTGTATGAGATATGCTACTTTGATCTTCTTAGGCCATATCTCGAATATTTTGAACCCTACAATGAAAGATTTAATAGACTAAGTAAATAAAATACGAATGAAAGCCGCATCTTTTTCTAAAGGTTGCATCAAGAAAAGCACCACGAAGCTGATTGAAGCCGTTGGGAGCCGTTAGAGAGGAGAAAGCTATAATCTTAGCTTAGAACACTACCAAACTGATATTAGAAGAGTTTCAGTGAGAAAAAGGAGATACTATTTTGACCCTACGCTGCATTTCAAGAACTGACAGAAGCAACTGTGATTGGGAGAGGCTCTGTGATCTGGTTGGATCTTATAGTATTCCTTTAAAAGCACCATGAGTGTTAGAAAACCCAACGGCGGTCACCTGAGGTGGCATGCAAGGTAGCAGCTAAGGGTAGTCGAACTGTCGGGATGTTCTCAAGTGTTTGCAATAACTATTATCTCTTATAATTTGTGCTACATATTCTTTCCAGCGCTTCCTCTCAATTTGTTCTCCGTTCCATCTATGTACTCCTTCTGCTTTTTCCTTCTTTACATACAAATCGAACCCATTTACAGCTATCCTCATTGCGTTATGATTACTTAACAATGAGTTTGGTGATTCTCAGTCACACTAAACCCTAACAGTAGAAGCATACCCATATAATATCTTCCAGTTATTTTTTTAAATTTCGGATGAATGAATGGGCGCTTCTAAAATCATGACAAGGCTGTCTTTCACAAACGGTAGTACAATGCAAGCTCATATTTACCATTGCGAAATGCTGAGAAAAGATTTTGTTTTCTATTTATTCATTTTTGATACTTGGTCCTTGAAAAAAATTAAAGCTACCTATAAGTAAATGGTTATTAATCTATTCCCTGTATTTATTCCTGGATATATATTGAAAATGTTTGTTATTAATTCTCATTTTATTTGCGAATTGTGCCTGACATTTCTTTTTGTTAGATTTTTTATTTTGGCTATTTTGAAGAACCTAAATCAGCAAATAATTTAGGTTTATATCCTGATATGATTACGAAATTTTCGAAGAGGTTTGCTTATTTTCATAATATTTACGATGAAATTGAGCGTAAGACCCTTGGTACAAATTTAATGTTTGTATAAGTTTTCAAAGCTGTCAAAGTGCCTCACAACAGTAAGAGAATTATTTCCTGGATATTGAAGAAACCATTGCAAGAGGAAACAATATGGAGGGCT
The DNA here is from genome assembly GCA_963169105.1 of Ceriagrion tenellum. NCBI lineage: Eukaryota > Metazoa > Arthropoda > Insecta > Odonata > Coenagrionidae > Ceriagrion > Ceriagrion tenellum. The sequence continues at coordinate 76,342,785 of OY720643.1, forward strand.
ATAATATAGGAAGGGAAATGGCACTTGCGTCTATTGCAGAGGTCGAGATTATCATAATATTGTGAGGCTTTATCGACGGCGTAAACCACGTGCAAATTATGGCCACGACTTCGTAGCGTCCCATAGAGCACTTCGAAACATACATATCGTAACCAGCTTTCGATAAAACTGGACGGTTCTCGCCACCAAATATCAAGGGAAAATATTTTATGTCGCCATACTCTTTTAAAAATTCGGCGTGCTCCTGTATAGGCAGTTGAATATACATGCTTTATTATATTTAGTCCATAACTATGATGTTGGCATTTATGGAACTACAGAGCTATTTGTAAGGCATGAGTGTCCTGTTTTGAACTGCCTTGACAGCAAAATGTCACTGCCCAACATATATTTCTTCCATGACGAGGGTAAGACATCGCGATGTCTGACAAATATGAGGGACTTGTTGGGAGTGGCTGTGATTTTAGTTGTAAAAAGATTTATAAAGATGAGAACTGATGATAAATTTAAATCCACCGATTTTCCTTTGTTTATCTCCTCATTGATGCGATATAGAACTCCTGCAACAGCAAAAATGAAATTCCTTATCTACATGAGGAAAATATAAAAGATCCATAATCCTTTGTTTTATTCACTAATTATCAATAAAAGTGATGAAATTAGTAATATGCACGAAATGAATCATGCGAGAAACAAGTTAATTAAGTCGGATGCATGTCCAAACAATGTGTCGCTAATTAGACTCTGTTATATCTGGTTTCAATTTCAAGAGCACGCATTTCCAAAACCAAACGAGGGGTTCCAGACCATAGCATATCAACATCTACATACTGCCCTGCGAGCTGCCGCGTGGGTGTGTGGTAGGGGGTGTTGGGACACCAGCCGTGTAAAGATGTAAGGAATAAGGTTTTGGGAGGTTTAATGGCAACGTGTATTATGGGAGTGTATTTAGTGGAGCTCATTTTTTATTGTAGTCGCCTATTTTGAGCGGTAAGAACGAGTTTCTGTACCTACCTGTTTCTGTTTTTCGGCAATGAATCTCTTTTATTTCTCTAATCGCTTCTTTCAGACCTAGAGATGTAGTGAGGTGTCATGATAATATTCTCTGTGTCACTTTGACATGCACCAGTTCTAAATTTCTCAACTGAGAGGAAGACAGAAATATTAATTTACACCTATAACTCTGAAAACAGAAATTTACAAGTCTTTTATATCAACAAGAGATGAACACGGACAATTATATCCTAAATGTTCAAAAATTCATCCAGATGGGACTCAAACCCGCGACTTTTGGATTAACAGGCGTGAATGTTACCCCGTTGCGTCACCCTGGCGGCCAACATGTGTAGTTCCGGAAAAGTAGATGATTTGAATTTGATATTGAGAGTCTGTAAGAATAAAGGACTTGGTAGAACATTTTCACTACTTGGGAAGTATTTTTGGAAAAAAATCCGCAGGAAATATTATGAAGTTTTGCATTATTTAGAATAGGTTAGTGCAGAACATGAGAACTGTAGACAGCAGCTTACAGTAAATAGAAGTAGAATGACGAGTGGAGTTTTATCATTGATTAAAGTTGTGTGTGGTATAAAACTTCCATTCTGAGGAAGTGGCCTTTGGTTAGTAAATAATTTCTTCAAAAAATACCTTCAGATTAATAATAGCGTTTAAAAATGTACATGAATATAAAGATAAAGACAAAGATTTATCATTAAGTAGAAGTAGAATTCAGCTTTAGGTTTAATAGACACCTCTTGCCACCAAATATCATGAGAAAATATGATAAAGGTGGTGAAAAATCCAGGTTTATCATATTTTCCAACGTCTAGAATGTAGTTTTATTCGTATAATAATAGCTACCGTGTCTTTTACTTCCTTTTGTTACAGTTGGTAATTAGTTTGCTTCATCGATGATGTCAGCCAGCCTTCGAGCAGTGCTTTAAATACAAAAACATAACAGAAACGTACGGATAATAGCTAAGAAAGAGTTGCTGGGTGTATTTGTAATTCACGGCAGATAAGTAGATCAAAATAAGAGATTAAGGTAGTCCGACCGAGATAGTTCCCAAGTCATAATAGAGACCATATTCGAATTATACGTTCAAATTTCAACAGCTGTAGGACACATGAATTAAAAATTGATTTATTAATGAAGCGATTTTTTAGTTTTATACGTTAGAAACGGTAAGTTTATTAAATTCAGTTAATTAATGAAAATATCTGAATATATCTTTAAATTGACTCATTTTTTACGTACGGTGAATTTAAAACTCCTTCAAAACGTAAGGATTTTTATGATATCCAAGAATCTGTTGCGGTAACAATATGATCGATTTTCAATAACTAAGATTAGTGTAAAAAACGTACAAACTAGTCGCTGTTAGTTTTTTACGACATCTAAATGTTAGATATTCCTCATTTAGTAAATAATGTCTTTCTGAAGTGCATACAGGTGCCATTTTCAAGGTAAAAGGGCTGGTATTTTTGGCAAATAACTCCGAAAGTAATGTGGTAAGGTATTGAAATTTTTGGTACATTAGGAAGGTGAGATATTTTTCTTTCAAATGAGACCAATTTTTTTTATTTCTAGGTAAAATGATATTTCGCTCTAACTATCTTAATAGGTTAATTAGGGGTTGTTTGGCATTTCCTTTTTGCATGTTACAGCTTCTTTGAAAGTCGAGAATCATACAACCCTAAGGACACGAATACTTCAAAGAGCACGTTCAAGTCTCAATACCAAACTTAGAGACATAACAGGTTGATTTAAGTAATATTTCCAAAATTCCAAAATATAGGACTTTGGCCGCTATTTTAACGATAATTTCCCTTTCTTAACACCGATGATACGCCAACCAATCACCTTTTTAATCATTCTCCCGGTATGAAGAACTTGTCACCATTGTAAGGATACAGCTGTATATAGCAGATTGATTATCACCCTGTATTTAATATTCATAATTGGACACTTAGCGTTTAACTTGCCTTTGCATTGCTCTCAAGTGGTTTTTCTGTTGTCTTCAAAAGCATACTTTAACATCTTTTTGGCTTTACTTGAATGTTTATGACAGGGGTTGATCATTTTTATAATAACCCTACTATCGTGTCTAATTAATTATTTATTAATGTAACGAAAATTAAAAAGACCCTTACATATTCATTAGTTTTTAGGGAAAATTTTAGGAAGTTTTTCTTTGGCGCACGTTGATGAAAGTTCTTTGCTTCAAGTTTATATTAAATTTAATACTTTTTATGGCATTAAGGAATCAGGAAGTTCTGATGATATTCGCTAAAATTAGAATCACTTCCTTCCTAAATGTGACCTTTTACTCAGGCATCAATAACATCAAGACCTAAATGATGAATAATGTGAATGAAAATTTTGTTGTAAGGCAAAATGCTATTCAAGCATTGACAAACATATTTCTCGTTGAACTCGTTACTTCTTAGAAATACATTTTCATTTATGTGACATACACTAGTTGTTGTGGGATGGAGAGAGAAGATGAGGAATGGTCTGTTTCCTTCATTATACTCTCCAAACCTCCCATTTCCCTGTCCCAATTCATTGTACAATATTTTAAATGTACACAATGTACATGAAAATGACACCTATGTGTTGAAATAAGTCCTACTAAAGAAAAATTCTGAGGTAAATTACCCAGTATTTTGTCTATCACGACACATTTTCCTGATTGTGTGTAGCTAAAGGCTAACTGTAGTACCAATCACCTCTTAATTGTTTCATAATAAATATTCCTTTCGACAGCAATTCTTGCTTATAAACCATATCATAGGATGTAAAAAAGGTATTTCATTTCCCATTTCCAATTCAAAATCTCTAGGTATATCCCATTTTGTTTCTAGTGTTGGTGTTCAATTGAGAATGATAGATGGCCTAGTTATTCCACATACATTTGCTTCAAGATTGTTTCAACGAGGCATGTCATCATCAGGTACGTGCCACGTCGATACCTGGGTCGTCCAGAAATAAATTTGAGTGGAATAATTAAGCAATCTCATCATTTATGAAACATTTTATTCACACCTGAGACAACAAAATATATTGGTGTGCAATATTAGGAAGCATAGAGAGCTAAATAAATGAGCAGTTTAGTACTCTACGTTAATCTACGAATAATTAGAGTATTTAAACCACTATGTAATTGAAATTTTCTGTCGCGTCATTTGGAGCATCTTCATGGAGACATTTGTCCTAATCATGCCTTTGTTATAGATGTATTTATTATTGCGGCATTTTATTATTTTTATAGTTAAGAGTTCTGGTATTCTGCTATTTACCCAAAAACCCCAAATGCCACAATCAGATGTTTCTCCGTCGTGTTTTAATTTTTAGAGTGTTTCTTTTCAATGAGATCTATTTTTCAATTTCAGTTGATTGAGGGTCAATTATTTTTTGTAAATATTTCTTTACTGCTGATAATTTTAAGTACCCAGTCAACTGTAATATACTTTCATTACATTTTCCAAGAAAGCGGATTTTTTTAGGCTGTAACTCAGGCACTTATATTTTCTAGCATGTTACGTTTATTTATTATTCTCTCTCATCTTTGAGTATTCTTTTGGGAGTCTTCCTTTTGCTCTTTATAATTTTATTCTTTTTCGTCTTGCGTTACTCTTGGGTCATCTCCTTTGTTCTTCTTAATCCTCATTATTTTCCAATCTTTTCATTTTTTACGCACCCACAGCCAGGTGTTCTCTCGCAAAGCAAGCTACAGCGTCTGTTACCTCCTTTATTTACAGTTGGCAACCAATATACTTGATTTATGCTGTCTGCCTACCTTTGATCAGTGCTTCAAATTCAGTCTATTTCCTTTATCTCATGCCTGTGGTCGTTTCAGCCGCAATGGTTTAGCTATAACAAAATATTTTGAACGTACGGCAAAAATCAGTCTGTTTTAAATTTTAGTAAGAGATTTAAGCTATAATTTTGCTATCGATGAGATATGTTCCAACCTTAACTCATATTATAGCTCTGTAACACTGCTAAGTATGTCATAACAACTTAATATAGCTCTGTAACACTGCTAAGCATGTCATAACAACTTTGACAAATCTCTATGCTCTCTACTGTATCTGATCTATTTTTGATACTAATCCTACTTCGTAAGTGTCCCATGTGCTAGCGATACACTCCAATTGAGGTCACATGAGTGAAAAAAATCATCGCTCTTTTACTTTGAAGTTAAATTTTCTGATTCTTCACTAGCTTGATCTAATAACATCCCAATTTACAGTTGGTCTCTCCGCATTTCCTCTTTGTGCTTCTCCCGAACAAGTCTCGAGTCCTGAGGATAATACCTACGTATTTAACAGGCTTTACATTTGATAATTCGGTTTGATTAACTGTTTAGGTTTCGATTAGCGAGTATTTTCTAAATACTGATAAGTAAGGTTTTTTATCTAATTTTATTCTAATTGAAATGATATAACAATTCGTCTTCAGCATCTAGGTTTTTATATCAAGAGCAATCGCCCAGGCTTTAGTCCACATTGCTCCTGAAATTATCTACCCTGTTTAATGTGGTCCTTCCACCTTCCTCTACTTTCCTTAGTTTGCTTTTTAGGGTCATTTTAGGGTGACATCGCTAGGCCATTTGTTTCACGTGAAAAAACCACCTCAACTACGAGTCGCCAAACTAATTGATTACCGATGTTACTATAAGGTCCATGGTGATTTTTTTTATTTCTTCTCGTTAAATTCTGTTTTCAATGCATAAGAAAAACATTTCTTTATCCTGTAATATGCATTTGATTTATTTGGCAAGAGTCTATCACTCTTATCGATATGTGTTAGTTAGAGCATGAACAAACTTATGTATTGCCAGTTTAGTCCTCTTCTTACTTACTTTTTAATTTTCCATTGAGGAAAATACGGTAAGTTTTTTGTTTTAAAAGTATAAATAAGTGATACAAACATACCAATCACGCAGTTCTCTTCCGGGGTGGGCACACTCACAAAGTTTCACTCATAAATACATATTTGTACTCCTAACTCTGCTTCAATAATTTCCTCCATACTGACCTATCCTTGCAAACCTCTTTTGCTTTATTTACCCCCATAAACTGCTTCAAACACGCCCTCCCGTTTTTAATACTCCTAATATTCCTCCTCCTAAGAATTACCTCGTCAACATTCAACCACAACTTTCTCAGCCTACCTCTACCTCTCGCGCCATTAATTTCACTCTTATATATCTGTTTCGATGTGATTCTAATCGATACTCTCGACATGACCAAACCAACGAAGCACACTCCTTTCATATATGTACATTACTGGAGCATCTAACCCACATTCATTTATTACCCACTCATTCCTGACCTTATCCATCCCACTCTTGCCGCAAACACTCCTCAGAAAACTCATACCCACGGCGTTTAGTCTACTCTTATGTCTCTCCTGTCATACCCATGTTTCACTACTTTACAACAAAGTGGGGAGAAGTACTCTTTTATACGGCAATTTTCACTTCCCTAGACCGGCACTCATTCCTTGATATGCTCCACATGCTACCTACCACTTTTCTTCCATCATTTGCACGTCTCTTTATCTCCTTATCTATCTGTCCCCTTTCGCAAATATCTCACCTAAGTAAACAAAATCATCTACTTGTTCAATAACTTCACCATATGCCCTTATCCTACAGTTATTCTCCCCATTCTCCTTATCAAAAACTACTGCTTTAGTGTTTCACGCATTTACTTAACGCAACAGAGAGAATTGAACTGGGTGTAATTTTAGTCTCTCTGTTGTTCACAAAACTTATTTAGGAGCGTTTGTAATCCCTCTAGGCTCTCTGAGATCAAGACAACATCATCCGCTTATAGTAACACGCAAGTTTACATTTCCAATCAAAACAACGTCCTTTTTAATACATGCATCTCTAACACATTTATCCATAATTACATTAAACAGCCATGGTGAAATTACGCATCCTACTTTACACCCAGATTTATTACAAACCAATCGCTCAGAATCCCATTAAATCTCACACCTGCCTTACTATTATCATACATCGCCATCATAACGTTCAATAAATCCCCATTCACTCCATTATCCTTCAAAATCTTACACAACTTATTTCTATTTACCCAGTCATATGTCTTCTCTAAATCAACAAACCCACAATACACTTTCCCTCGGACGCCCATACATTTTTCTATCACTCGCTGAAGTGCGAAAAGTTGGTTACTGCATCCTCTTCCAGGCATAAACCCACACTGCACACCCATATTCTGTCAGGAGTAATATTCTTCTTTAGATGGCCTAATACTCTCGCATCTCTCAACGTAGGACGGCATATGAATGGCCCATTCGTCTTCCAACAAAAACCTCTTACCTAATACTCTAATAATACTCAACCCCTTGGGTGATGAGCAAATAAAGAACAGATGTGTATATACTATTAGGTTGCATGCATACTAAAGCAGACATCCCTACAGAAAACTGTCGTGGTCGGGAAAATAGCGGAAACGATGGGTAAAAACTGATGAGTTGCGTAATTTTTGTTGTTTATTCTTGTCCCAATGGTTTAAAATTGGCACGTTCTAGCGTCTCTCCATAAATAGAGTGTAAAACGTGAGTTTTCGTCTGGATCGTTTTTTCATTGCAAAGCAGAATTCATTTTGGGTGTCGTAACTTCTCCGTACGCAGGTGTGACTCAGTAAGGTGAAAACAAGGAAATTGGGATAAGTCTGTTGGACAATGATTGGGACGCATCTGGGAGTTGTGAAATGTTCGCGAATATGCGGTTCATTGAGTTTTCAGTGTGTGTGAGCGGAGAAAGCACGATAACATTCACAATCAATAAAAGAACGTAATTATAGGTCTTCATCTTGTATTTTTTACTGCCGTGTTGTTTTAATATTTTATTCTGAAGGCTACCACACGTTTTTCATTGAAATGTGTACTCTATATTCTCAAATATAGAACCTTTGTGATTAAAGTATTGAAGTAGAATATCAATCTTTGAAGGTGTTACAGTCATGAAATAAATCTAGCAAAAATATCTTTGCGCTAAAATTAAACCATTTTTTGGGTTTTCTGGATGTACTATTTAATATATGAAGCTTCTTCCATGTATATAAACCTTAAGAAAATTCAAACGGCTGTAACTTATGTAAATACATAAAAACGTTCGGAAGATATTTTCGGAAATAATTTTCTATTTTCAAATCCTATCTGCATCTCGGTTGCCTCTTTAAATTTAAGGGTTTTGGAGTAAATGAATCTCTTTTCAGTTACAAAGAAACGGGAAATCTGTTAAAGAGCATAAATGATGTGGATTTGTTCATTTTGGCAACCTAGTGAAATAATAAACGACGTGTTATTCGGCGATCATTAAACAGGCAAGGATAAGTTTCAATGACCAATGTAGATTCTTATGAATTGAATACTTTAAATTTAGGCCCTGGAATATAGGCATGGAAGAGGAAACAAGAATGAACAAAAGATGCCTGCTTACACAAGCCATAGTTGGTCTTTGAACAATCCGAAATGTTTTTAGCAACTGTAAAAGAGGAATGACAAGAGTATCTCATTGAGAGTGAGTATTTAAACTATTACATGAAAGATATCGCAAGTTAGCAAAGGCTTTTTATCAAGCTTATTTTAAAATGGAAGTCCAAATAGAAAACACGAAAAATGGAATATATATACATAAATTTTCTCTGAGATGAAATTTATAATGTGTTCAAAATGCCTGGAGAAAATTGAAGACGCCATTCCTTAGTGATAATTCTGTTTAACAAAATGGTTATAGGATATAAAAAGAGACTAGTTGAAATGGAATGTTTTTCAACATTTGATTTCATTGCTAAAATATGACCTTTTTCTGTGATGAAATATTAAAATAATTCAAAAGCTTCAGCAAAGGAACATGTCTTATCTAAATAAGTCACCAATATTTGATGAGGAAAAGGTTGGTAGGTTTATTGGAATATTTGAAAGATTGGTAGATAACGTAACAATTTGAGAAAAAAGTACTGCGAAGAATATACAGGAAAACAGAAGGAGCAAAGCAACGAAATACATAGCCAATATAAAGAAGCCAGCATTTCTACCAAATGCAAACAGATGAGACACCAATGGGCAGGGCGTATACTGCAAATACCACAGGAGAGGGCAGCTAAGAGACTGTCAATGGAAAAATGGGAGGGAAGAGACCGGTAGAAAAACCCAGATCTCGGGGGGATGATAATGTCAGCAAGGATGCACATGAATTGCTTGGGGCGAGGAATTGAAGAAGAGTGGCAGAGGATAGAGAGAAATGATGGAAGAAAATTTAGGAGGTTAATGCTTGATTTGGATGTTGTCCATCGATGAAGAAAAAGGTAACGTATCAATCATACTTTAGACCTGAGTAGGTAAAATTTGTGGAAAATGACAATTTCTTATCGATTTTTTACTGCATACCACAGATGCTCAATTTTCCATTTTTCATACCAGACAACGGCATTAGATCTACGTATGACCCATTTAGTGTTTGAAATACGATTAAAAATGATAAGTTAAATCGTTTGTCGTTAAATTTGCTTTTTGTTGCTTATAAATTCAGCTAGATTGTTAAAGCATAGTTCCTGAATGCTTCTTTCGCAAAATTGTGTTCTTTGCCTCACGAGGATATGATGCATACTAAAACGCTCACTAATAATGATCAAAAAGTGTTTTCAGAAGTAGTATTAGTTAAATATATATGCTATAAGTAGAGACAATGCTAAAGATAAGCTTATTAGATACAAATTGATAGCAATGCTATGGAAAATTAAGTTTGTGGTAGTTAATTAGTCACTAAATTGATACTACATCATTTGAGTTGTTTAATATATGAAGCACCGTTTTTAATTCATAAACTATAATCAGAGAAAACTTATATACGTGTTATTCTACATTAGAATATAGTATGTTAAAAATAAGGGATAGAATTTTGATTCATCCAAAACTTTTAACTCAAAAAGAGTCATATATGGCATGATAAGTGTGTTAAAGGAGATAGATGTTTCAAAAATTTTCATTTTATTTTAAATAAAAACGTACGATTATTCAAACAAAATACCAACCAAATAAAGGCTTAGTGATAATTAAAGGCGATGAAATGTGAGCGACGTGCAAATAATACGCCAATGATCGAAAACTATACCCAAGATGGCACTCGATTATAGACTCTTGAATGAATATAATAGAATGAAGGAACAAAAGGGAACATGATTCCGAGCTTGCATGGCCAGCAGAGCAGAATTAAAACATGTAGCACTCTAGTTAAAATAGCGTTATTCACGTGCTCCATAGCGCATACTATCGAGACAACATCTATCTTTATATTATCTAAATCTAATTTTTAAACTTTTAGTGGATTTAAATGGAATGTCACAACATTATTCAATGGAGAAATTTCATCCACGACTGCTAGATGGTGCTCCAATCGCTCCGATATAATTAAAGGAAAGGAAAATAGCGAGGCTCATTGCCGCTTGTTTGATTGCCTTGGTCCGTGACACTTTACAGTAATCAAATCTAAATTCATAAGTGCAGTTGGCGCGATATACACGACGGGATGTGCGGGATAGGTTGTACGGGAAGTACATTAGGAAATAGAGTAATATGTTGGTTGTTCAATATATAAACAATATATCTGAGAGAAATAGTAAAAACAATGTCAAAGAGTAAAAGACGAGGGGGTAATGTCGGTAAAACAGGAAGAGAGTTTTCCGGAACTAATTCACTTGACAGTTGGTGGCTACAGTTTTCAATACAGGAAACTTTCAAATTTTTGCCATATTCGAGCCAGTTTTGCTGGAATAGCTGACCACGTTAAAACTGAGTATTAAATTCATCATTCGTTAAGAGTTGACATGCACTTTTTGGAATTGGTGTATTGGAAATGAAATTTTTTGAAGTGATCTCTTTATGATTGGAATTAGAATTATAAAAGTTCAACCGTGTTTCAACAAGAATTGAAACGAAATGGCATTCCTTTCATTTAATATTTTCATTCATTGATTAAATTTTTGTTAGCAATTTTGACGTAAATACGAGGAAAATTCACCCACAATCTCCTTCAAGCGTTCCAGGAAAATAATTCCCGATATACACAATAGGTTATCAATACCCGAGGCATCTGTGAGGGCTGAACAATAGAGAAAGCCACCGAACAATGATTGAGGTGCGTTTGACGGTGATAAAAAAAGTATTCCTTTTTCACCCTTTCAATTCAAACAACATTTTGCTGCCTTTTACTCGACCATTACAGTACTCGACAAACGACTGCAATTCATCTGCCTTTGTAAAAATACAAATAATTTTCGGATATTTCAAGTTAAATTTGCTAAAATGTAGAGTGCTATCAACACTAAAAAAAATATGCCATAGAAGATGTATCACAGATCAAAATGGCAAGAGTAGAAAAAATGTAAAACACATCTCACTGAACCACGCAACATATAATTTTATAACATTAGGATCTCGACATGAACCAAACCACTCTGAACTACACAGCCTAACTACTGAACTACAAAGCACCATATATAAGTCGTCAATATAATGTCAATTGAATAAAAATATCCGTCACCCTCAATTTTTTCAAAGTCATCCAACGCATTTCACCGCCAGGACTCAACAGAATAATGTTGTTTGGTCCACTTATATTACTTCCAGCAGAGACGGATGCCCTAAAAATGTCGAGTCCAGCTACAGTTACGGTGATGAAGGCTGCTGAGCTATGTTATTGGAAGGGGTGATGGCGGTGTAATAGTTTGACTTTGCCTAATGACATAGCCTGACTTTGGTCTGATGATTGAAGAGACTCTGTCGACGCTGTTTCAATTCTATGGAAACAAACTGCTGTTTCAATACTATGGAATCTGAACAATCGCGTATACTATTTTCCAACACAGCATGGTTGACACTTAAGAACAGGAATAGGAGCAGGAACTCTTAAATTATATGCCGTTTTTTTAACTTCAACTCTCGAGAGCTCCAGAAACCATCTCCCGACAAATGGAGTAAGCGATGCTTGATCCTTTCTCTCCATAGGCTATCATTCTCGGTCTCACCTCCACTAACCCATAGGAAATTATACCGTGCAGACTAGTAATTCTAAAAAATTGAAAACAAGAGAACAAACAAGTTGGATAATCAGGAGAGTAGAAGTTTGGCTGAGAGCAGAAAGCTACAACAGTCAAAATGGTATTTACATGGATACATACGCAACGCAATGTGCAACATAGTAATTCTCTGAGCAGGAAAATTCCTTGGGATAATATATGTATGAAAATTACCCATAAAGAAATACCCATATTTTTTTGAAAATTACCTATTAACAGAAATCAGTACGTTGAAACGGTCATTGAGAGACGCATCATCATTGGTCTCAAATCAGTACCAGTTTCTTACAACGCTACCGTATTTTACATCTGAGAGCTCTGATATATTTTGTGAATTCTGCAGAGGACAGACATCAATATTAAGGTCGCAAATACCAATCTGTCACAAATTGTAGACTTCAACTAATGCAAACTACTCCATAATTTCTCTTCTTCTATAGTCTATTTTGTATAATGACACAAATTTATTTTTTACTCAATTACTTCGGATGACTAAGAGGCTATTGGCACAGTAGCAACCTGGCTCAATAACCAGGGAGAGGACTGGTACCGATAGGTAAAACACCTCCTAGTACATCTCTAGAGGAAGGCAATTGAATTTCAATGGGATAATGTTGAAAATAGAGTGAGTAGATAAGATATCATCCTCTCATATGTGTAAATTAAATTTTTGTTGATTAAATTTTTTTTTGGAAAAATTGAAGGAACTACTATGTACAGCAACCATTACAGATGACGAATACTGCGTACGTGCGTGGAAGAAGAAGTGAGATAGAGTGGAGAAAAGGGAGATCAGTCTCTACCTGTCATAAAAATATCTACGTAGTCGAAGCATGAAATACTTCTCACAAAAGAGCGGTTTTTTTTCCAAAAGTTTTCAAGCAAGGGCAAAACACGAAGCCTAAACCAGCTCGCTCGCAGAGAGAAAGGAACTCGCTGCTCGTTGACGATAGGTGCAAGGTCATGGTCAATGACGGAACGGAATACGACACTTTTACGAGTTAGCTGGTAATTTCATGACTCATGAATCCATGGGGAAGAAAATTTCGGAACATGTGGTTGGCCTCTCGATTTACGCCTTGCATTCATATTTTAAAACCTTGCCCACTCACTCTTTATGGCAGCGAGGACATACATTGATGTAATTTTACAAAGGCTTTCGCGGCGTTTCATAATGATATCTGGGAAGGCTTCCGGTGATCCACCGTGTTATGAGTCTGTAATTGACCACAGTTTTGTCCTCGTTTCAGAGGACACCTTCAGGTCAAAGTGATGCTGTCGAGCCTTGTCCGGTCTTATCTACGCAGCTTTAGTGGGTCATCCTCTGATTGATGGAACGTATTATACCGGAACCATGGATCTGAGAAGGACCAATCAGAAGACAGATACCTTAAGAACCCGATATATACCACTCATGTAGAACCGGTTAAATCTGGTGACCATCACTTCGGCCTCATGAAGTCCTATATAACGAGAACGAAACTGCTGTCAATCAAAGACTGAACGCGGTTGATCACCGGTACCTTTCCAGATATCAAACGTTAGCGTTGCCAAATGCCTCGTAATCAAGAAGTCGAGCGTCAAAGTGGTACAGTTCTAAAAGCGAATTCACTACTTCGAGCTGCCTGAGATCTAAGAAGAATAAGCCTGATGAGGAGACTGTACTAGCAGTGGTTTCATCTGCTGTAGCCCAAAAATATGGCTTTAGCGGGAGCTGTACCTGCAGAAGGTGAGCATGGACGGGGGAAAACTGCAAGACCGAAAAAGGCACCAATTAGAGTACAACGCTAGCCTACCAAAGAAGAGACGAAACTTTTGCTACTCCATTGAAATAGGCATATACTTCAACATGAGCCACAAATACGATAACGAAATAAATATTTCGTCATGATTATAACGTGCAACGGCTCGGTGGAAAATGATGAAGGGGATGCTGGGGTAGATTTAGAAGAGGTGATTCGAGAGGATTCGGGTATAGAAATATTCGGTTAAGGAGGAAAGGAGCGGAAGAAGATGGAGTTTAGCAGAAAAAGTTTGAGGACATTCTTAGAGCCTTCAATACATGTAAGACTAACGATTTGATGACTTACTGAGGGTAAGAAGATTTTCAATGAAGTGGTGGCGAAGAAAAACTAATGTTTTGGTGTTTTATTTAGGAATTTTTTCGCTCATGAACAAAATGAAACTAAAAAATCTTGGAATTAATCGCAATGTGAGCCTTCTACATGCTTATTATTGTACTCTAGCGAGGTTTAGATAAGTAAAACAACGGGTTTACATTGAAGTTTAGGAACTGTGCATTTTGATAGATTTACTGAATGAGAGTTTCTATGAAGATTTATTTAAAACAAGGTTGGAAGATTTGAATAGTATCTAGTGCATTTTGTTAGGGTGAGCTATAAAAAGGTTATATTGTCATTAATATTTCCTTTTCTGTATGCTTCTTTTCATAACAAGTGGACAACATGAGTAACCTTTTTGTTGAACTGTCCGTAATTACTAGAAAACTGCGTTGAGTTGAGTATTGAACTGACTGCAACTCGTGAGTTGCAGAGTCAGATTTCATATGTTGTCTTAATTTGATTGAAGTAATACCAATCAAAGCTCCCGATAATCAAACTAGGAAAACGGACCTCTTTCCTGGGGTTGTAAACATAAGTAAATACATGTGAAGGATCCATTTGGCCAGGATTTTAGGAGAAATCAATCGTATACATTTTGAGATTGCCTTTTTAATTTGAAAATTGTATCAATAAAATATCTATTGCATCGTTTTCCATAGTATCACCTTGGGACATTCTAAATTAGTTCATGCTACAATGTCCATAATGAGGATAAAATAATTGTTCTCTTAGGTACTCTGTGATCTCGTGACTTATTTCTGAGTGATTAATTGCCAACTTCATGCCGTACTTTTTCCGAGTCTAAGATTCCTGCTTTTATTCTTATATATATAAAATTTGTAATAGAACCTCTCGGCATAAATTTTTAGTAATTGGATTTCCTCCCCTTGTTTTTACCTAATGCGTCTGGTATTTAGGCAAGAAACTCAAGAATGAATTAATACGTTACAAACGCTGCTGGTAAATTTGTGTCATAATAATGAGATCCCATAATTAAATATGTTTGTAAAAAAGCAAAAACTACTGGGGTATCGAGTGCTATACATTTCTTACGGGTTTACCTCAAAGCATTTATATTTGTTGAGTGTTTGTGCAGATTTTCTCCTGATTAAAATCAAAACTCAGATTTTAATAATAGGCGTATTTTCAGAGAGTTGGTTATTAACTTTTATGTAAGTTTTTTTTGGCATTATCCTCTATCTATTAATAATTATTAAAGTGTAATAATCCTACAAGATGTCACGTCAGGAAATATTTGTGAAAATGCCGAACGTTTACAATGAAAGTCTCATCGTATTAGCTCAATATCAAGTTAAATTTGAGCTAACTTTGAGCAGTTATTGTCTACAAAAGTGAAAAATGCTAAAATACATTTACAAAACGTTGGCAAGAGGTATGTGAGAATATGAGGTGTGCTAATGTTATTTTTGTTATGTTTTTGTCTGGTCGTTGAAGAAAGGAGTGCCAAGATAATGCACATGTAATGACTGTTCATCGTAAACTCAATTGCATTGCTTGAAGTATTATGCTGGATACAACTTTGTTTATACATTAGCTAGTTCAATTAATTAAGTTTGGCCCATTTTTGGACGGAGATGCAATCGATAATCGGGTGAATACATTCTTAGGCGGCATTTGGTCTGTATTCCCTGCAAGCCGCGCAATAGACACACGGACGGGAAACCACTCTCTCCAAGCCGGAGATCATGGCGTGTCAGGAACGTCTAGCCTCCCTCGTTGATATTTAAGGACTGCCCCCGAATTTGATCTCCACCGACGCAACCACGCCTCCGAAACACTCCCTTGCCGAGTCACGTGCTTGGATGACGGGGGTAGGGGAGAGACAGACACTTCATGCCACCCAGAAACGCAATAATTCGTCGGGTCCCCAGGTAAGACCCCTTCACTCCCGAGGTTGAGCCCCAAACCGAAATCCAATATCGGTCGAGCACTCGAGCTTCGTCCGCGGCAAATCGCTTTCGCTGATGCGATGGTTCGTTGTAGTCTCCACCTGCATGCCACAACGAATCGGATTCGGTGGCGGGAACACCCCTGGGAAAGATGCGTGATTAGTTGAGCAATGGAAGCGGGGATAACGCTATGGCTTCAAGATCACGTAGACATTTCTATTTCGTATTAGATTTCGTTTCTTATATTTCGTAATCGCTCATTTTTCTCCAATTCCGATCTAAGTTTTTTTTAATGCCGCCCTCAGTTATCCTTTTTCTCATGACAGCTCCTTTATTTCCATCATGTCTTCAACTCTCCAAAAACTGATTGGAGTTTAGTTTTTAGGAAATGAGGAGCCCTGTGGCTTCAATATTGAAAAATATAATTTTTCGTAGTTAGAAACTGCTCGTAATCCACTATATTACTGCTATCATTCATTGATTGTTCAGTCCTACGATTGGTTGACTGCAGCCCTCCACCCTTTCCAATCTAATGCTAGTTTTCTTACCTCCTGGTATCTCTTTCTATGTACTTTTCTCTTTATTTTGTCCATGAACTTATTCTTTTGTTTTCCTCTGAGGGTTTTTTTCCATTATTTTACCTTCCATTACGTTCTTCACGAACCCATTGTGTCTCACTGCGTGTCCAATCCATCTTATTCTTATTTTCTGTGTGGGGTTTCATGTGGTACTTTCCTCTTCTACTCTTCTGTACACTTCATCATTTCTTATTTTGTCCGTACATTTTATCTCCAGCATTCTTTCACCACCAGGTTTAGAAGGCTTCTATTCTTTTCTGGACAGCTTTTCTAATGGTCCATGCTTCCGATCCGTAGGGTGTTATACTCCACACGAATGTTTTCACATACTGTTTCCTGATTTGTAGTTTTATCTTTTTAGAGCCCAACAGTTGCCTTTCTCCGATGAACGCCTTCTAGGAGTGGGCTATTCTCCGCTTGATATCGTACTTCCTACGTGATGGTACTTCCGAGATAGGTGAAGGTTTGTCGGTCTACGACTTTTAAATACAAACCTCCTTATTAAAACCTTTTCTATTCTATTTTTTTCCAAATGTTTTAAGGATGACTGTAGCGTAATTATCTATTGGCATTGCCTGCTGAACAAAGGATGAAACTAATTTACTTTCGTATGAAACTGAGCCAATTTCGAATACCTATACGCTGGCGCTTGCGGCGAGTACACAGTGATGTGGTAAAAAATACAGTAGCAGGGTATAGTGATACAAAAACAATGAGAAAGCTATTCACTAAGTATGCTTTTATTTACACCATGAAGGACATAGGCTCGTACATCTTAGTTTCGTGAGGTTAAGGACTAGAACTGGCAATACGCTGAATATTTGGGTTTTGTTGCAGAAGAATGGAAAATGCGGTTCAGCGTTTAAAGATGTACTGAGTATAGCAAAAATGGTTGTAAATTTATTTATTCATATACTTTTTGTACTTTCGCGTAATTTCTCGTTTTTGGTGTTGCGGGCTGCAACTAAATGGAACATTAAGCACGATAGCAAGAAAACCTTAGGACGGAAAAATTAGGTAGGCTTCCTTCCCCCTTTTCGTTACGCGACTCGATATCACCATTGTCTTTTTCTCCCCTTGGTATCCGTTGCCGCGCGTGACAAGATATGGCCCGATAACCTTTACCCACTATAACTGGTGCAATCAGGTACTAAAACGTAATCCACCCGTTAAATCCTTGAGTACAAGTATTTTCTTTCCTTGTGTGGATACTTATTGCTGACGACTACCTTAGAAAGTTCAAGGTCCTAATAAATCTTTTCTTTCAAGGGAAAGGTGAATAATTTTCCCCTTCTATTCTCAAGTATTCCTCCCTGTTGTTTTATGTATTCAAAGACCTTCGTTATTCATCTCTAGTGTTAGAATGTTTAAAAATAGTTAATTTCTTTTACAACCGAAAGCACAATATGCACAATTTTCCAGAAACCATGACGAAACTACAAATTTTTGAAGTACCAAAAGGTTTGAAATGACTCTTTGTGTTCCTGATATCATCATTTCAAAAATGAAAGAGTTGTTAAAATTGGTATACTTAACCAGAGAGTGTAAAGTTTTCTTGTCATCATCATCTGCGGTGTTAATTAAAAGGTGTTCTGAAGCTCTCTAATCCATCTAGATTCATCTTATCTCGTTCTGCTCTCATAATTCTATTTTTTGATGCCTCTCCTATACAAGAGAAACAAAAAGTACATACTCCCTGTTCATAGTGTGGACAAAAGAAGATTTCATCTCATCGGAGAGATTTGGGTAATCTCAAAAGATAAAATTGAATGGAGGTTACCAGCCAATGAATTTATCAATGCATTGATCCTTAATAAAACAAAATATACTGGCAATTTCATCTGATACTCGCTTAAAAATTAGACCATCTAAATCCGTAGAGGTGAAAAGTCTATTTTTTGCACATTTTTTTAAGAAAGAACCAGAGTTAAATGCGTTTTGCAGACAGCAATTGGACTCCATTTGCAATTTAATTGTTATTCGTTATAATCTGTAATTGAATTTAGTTTGAACGATCTTTCTCCCCCACTTAACTTAGGAATTTGATTGTAATTATCTCCGTTTACTCAGTCTAAATCATTCGTCGATTACTCTTTCATTGCTCACACCCATTGATTGCATTCGTATGCATCGTGCGCATGCATATAAAAGCGAGCTCCATTGTACTGTTACAAATTTTCGAACACTTTTTGTCTTGCATATAAATGTTAAACCTCTAAGACGTACGATAAATAAGAGATAATTTTTAATTCTGGATAAAACCCTTTAGCATGTGAATCGGCACACAATAATAACATTATAAAATGATGATGTACATAATTACGTTGATTAGAGGGTACTGGCTGGGTAAAATGCGTTTTATTATTAACAGTTGATTATGCTTTTCCAACGGAAATTTATCTTATATAATGACTATGGCGCCCAATACCGTTTGATGATTAAAAAATGCCGATACGTTAACATTACGCGCATTTGCGATAAAAATTTGGCCGCGCCTCATATCTGTAAGACCTCGTATGCATACAAATGATGTAGGATTGCCAAATTAAGAAAAACAAAAATTGTTTGGAAGGATATTAATGGTGTAATAAATCCCAGTCGTATGAAAGTTGCCAGGTTAACGCATATTCAATTTTTGACAATTTGCACTCAAGTTGACTTTCGCAAAGAAGTCATCAAATGTCACCCATAATACTCCTCAATAGTTGTTCTTTACATTGGCGCTTTATTAAAATGGTGTTACGGCGGAACATTTCCCCTTGTCCCTTCCACTAGTCACCTTTTTTTCATTTATGTTCTCAGTGTGAGAGTCCAGCATAAGCGTTTTTAGAGACATGCGGCATCCTAGTTTGACAAAAATGTTCACTAGCTCCTTAACCTTAGCGTGATAGTGTTTCATCTTTTGGTTTCAAAGTAAGACTTCGGTTATAACGGTAAAACTTCTCCAGGCGAAGAATAGGTGAGGAACGAGTTGAAAGCCAGCAAGTAGAACTTCTACTCAAAACGTATGCAATTGTATAATACTCGGCTGTAATTTAAATTTCTCTTTTGTATCTCGAGTCCAATTTTGTTTCCGTGCATCCCTGGGTCACGGCGAACGCATGGTTTGGTTCCGTGACGCGGCACGATATTTATCGCGCCCGTTCGGGAAAGCCTGCCGTTGCACCGCTACCGCCACGCCCCCAAGCTATGGGTTTCAGTCCCTCCCCTGTTGATCCATCCACCCTCCTCGCGAGTTAAGGGCTCAACTGAACCCACACCATCTGCATCCCTACCTGACTGCGCTGCAACGCGCCCCGCTCCCAACGACAATGCCCATCACTTATTGATTCCGATCGTCGGGTACCTTGCCCCATCCTGGAGGATCCTCTACGCGGATTTCAATCTCGGAAAGGCATTGAGGTGATCGCACTGCTCACACCTTAGGGAAAACGGGTTAATTTGACGTGCCGTCATTCTGGCCTCCGCTCAATATACTGAGACACATATGTCATCCGCTTAGATGTGGGCAAAGTACCGTGCCATTCTCCGAGATGTTGCGAGGTACCTGTTGAGGTGTTGAAATTTTCTGAGTTTTCAATAAAATTAACTTGTTTTTTATTATTAATTTCCTGGATGACTATACTTACTTAAATACTATTCCTTATCAGAGGAGTTTTTTGGCATGTTAAGCTATCATCATAAAATAAACATATAGCTTATAGAGAAGAGAAATGGGTTATTGATCGTTTTAATTTAGCCAAAAGGAAATCGGTAGAGAAAATTCATAGATTAGGGAAAGTGGATGAAGGATTTAATACAGCGTAATTGGGTACTCGTTGGTGCAAATAGGATGAGCAAAAAGACTGAAGCATGCATTTAGCTTTTATAAAATATACATATTTTTAACATATTCGTGAATTTATATACAGAGGCATGATATTTCGTAGCAGAAAAAAGTAATAAATAACGTGCTGATGTATTGTCTTCCTTTAACTTTGTGATTAAATTTTTAAACTGTTCGTAATTCATAAATAAAGTCATTAGGAACATTGCAACCATACAGTTAAAGTGGAACTAACACATGACTAAAGATGAATCGTGAAAATATGGAAAAACCATAATTCGTTGAGTTGTTAAAATACATCATTTTAAATTTAATGTAGCTCTTGTTAGATTCCATACAACTCTATAAGCTTCTAATTTGGTAAAATTTCAACTCAACTCTAAGACCCTACAATTTATCATTTATTCTGATCCTTAACCACTCTGGTATCCGAAGCTGGAAATGAGTTCATCTATGAAACTAAATCTTGGCACAAATCAGTAGAAGACGAAAGAAAGGGTTTTTATTGAAAATTGTAATAATGATAGTGTCTGAAGGGCATTGATTCAATGTGGCTTCAAATTTTGTAAACTTTTAGTTTATATAAGAAAAAGGTTTAAAGAAAGGATGAGGAATGGTGAAGCATTCATATAGCGGATGAATTTGGAATCGTTAATTGGGAATGAGTCACATAATGAGGAAGAAAGACGGGATCAGCATTTATATTAGATATCAGAATCATATTAGAACATCTTGGTGCTGCATGGCAGTGAAATTTTATTATTAGGAGAATTTAATTCTGATGGTATGAGCCTGTAAAATTGAGAGTACGGGAAAGTTGGAGAAATATAGCTTATAGAGAAGAGACATGGGTTATTGATAGTTTTCATTTAGCCAAAAGGAAATCGGTAGAGAATATTCACAGATTAGGGAAAGTGTATGCAGGATTTAATACATCGTAATTGGGTACTCGTTGGTGCAAATAGGATGAGCAGAAAGACTGAAGCATGCATTTAGCGAAATATTTCTGGCGTCATGCAGGGGAATATCATTTATGAAGGTATTGTAAGGAAACATCTTGAATAAGCTAGTGAATCGTTTGAATGGGAAGTATCATGGCCAGAAAAGGATTCAGAGTCAGGGTAGGAAAGAATTTTTTAAAGGTCGTCTCCTGAAGAAGATTGGGAGAAAGAAAGTGAAAAGGAGAAAATGGATGTCTCAGTCCTTTTATTTAGAATTGAATCATTCCTACAATAGGAAAGTCAGGGATTTGAGATCATGTGGAGAAAGTAAAGAACAAGAGAAAATTAGACAAAGTCACTTGGCACCTTTCCTAACAGGTATGACAAGATATGATTTTTTTCTTAGACAGATGCGATTACAAAAATTACTTAAATAAAAATAAAATCGGATATAATACTCATTCATTCTCGATTCCATCTTTATCAATTACATGGGACGTAGTAACCCTAGATATGCGTCGCCCTAAAGAAGGCCAATATACTAGTGAGGTCCATGGACTCTGCCTATGCGCGTTATCGTTTTGTATTCTTTATTTTCTCCCTATCGTTTTTTTGCAGCATTAGACCAGTCATGATTCCTGTAAGTCCATATTTTCTTATCTTTCTTACCCCCTTTTTCCGACTTTATTGACCTGTTTCTTCCTCTGTATAAAGGCAATAACTGAAGTTTATAAAATCTAAAGTTGACTGGAAAGGCTTTCGTTTACGCACGAATTAAAATGGATTTTTCATTCATGTCTTTATTAGTGAATGGATGCTAGTGAAGTAATACATAAAGCCAATAAGGGATTTTGGCAATTAAATACTTGTTTGATACCTATCCCTACGGCACAACAGATATATCTCGTAATCAAGCATATAAATTCTACCAGTTGTTCTTTCTCAACGAAAAATTATGTGGTTTATGTTATTATACCAGTTACTTACTAGTATTAAGGTGTCATGCAATGAAAAATATATATAAAATATATTTAAGCATAGCTTTCAGCTTAATGTTGAAGACCGTGCAAGAAAAACCTAATTAAAAATAGAATTCTTAAATCACAAAATCTTAAATTAGAGCCAATATATAAAATGTACTTTCTTGTACCATATCTGTTGCTGCATGTGCGGTGGGATTTACTGCATAAATACATGTACAGAAGTATTTGGAAAGAAAGGGAGGATGAGATAAAAATGGAGTGTGGGCCAACGATATCTCTTGTGCTTGTTTCACACTGTTTTTTGGTAATCTCGATAATGATGTGTGGAAAGGAAAAGTTCATATTTATCAATTCCACATTTTATTTATTTCGTCAATTATATCACCTCTAGTTATATTCCGCGGGGTCAAAAAAGTATTCCCCGTGTCATACTGAGAATAATTTCATGTGAGTTTTTTAACTCATCTAATATGAATATACGTCTCGTAGCCTTTGGGTCCTTAACGGCTCTCAGCCTTGTCTTCTCATCAGCTGTAAGAAGGTGTTTGCTCTTAGATCGCAGTCCTTAACGATGATGGATATACGCCTTGATTAAATTCTATGACATGAGCACGAGGAATGAGTATTGCGCAGAATAGGCTAAGTACATTGTGTGAGATACATAGACTACACCAGTTACGCCTGTTTTCTTCTCCCTATCGCTCTTCACACTAACAGTTCCTCGCCCCGTGATGTCACTCCCGCCCCTTATTCAGGTGGTCACTCTTTCTCCACCTTTCCCATCCCAAAGGTGCCGTAGTCTTCTGTCTTTCCCCTGGCTGCCCCCTTAGCTCCAGTAATGTGTTCGTATGTTACTTGCCGGGTCGGGAGGGAGCGAAGCAATTCCCGTCACTTTGACGTGTAACACGGCTCCGTCATCCGGGAACGGACGAGAGGCGTCGGAGCGCGGCAATCTCCGTCTCTCAACGTGCCCGCGCACACAGGTGCGTTTTCATCAAGTGCACGGTCTGCTAGGCGGCGAGACCCTGCCGGCGATTCATTCGGGGCAGGATGCCTGCCCTTCGACTCCCAGGAAGGAAATTCCCACCCTGTCGCTTCAGAGGGCCACGATGACATTTCATTTTCTCTCTGTAACTTACTTAACATTTTCTCTATCACTCTCCGCTGTCCAACTCCCCCTTTTCTTTTCTCTGCCTCTCCTCCCACGTTTCTTACAACCGCTCCCTGTCCATTTCCTGTTCTCCCTCATGGCTAATGTATTGGCCAAATAACCCTGAAATTTTCGACAAAAGAAGTCCTGATTTTCTCAACTGTATTCCATTCTGTACTTGACACTTCATCCACTGAGTTGTTGGATTTTAAAGTAATTTTTGCAGCAGTTCCAAGATATGAAATATCATGGACAAGATTGCATTTCCTACAGTCCTTCCATGAAGATAGTAGAAACGTCTTGTCCTGTCCAATTCTGGTGTCTTTGAAGGCCGCAGTTTTTGACTGACATTTTTTTGGATCAAATACGGATTGTTTTCGACTTAACTCCATAGAGAACTTGCCGAATGTTTACCTAATAAATACTATATTTGAATCATTTTCCAGTTTACTGGACGCCATCGATGAAATACTGTGTATTCTATTTCTTTCCCATAAAAATCTCTGTGAAAGAATTCTGGTTTTCTCGACTTTATTACATGCTATGCTTGCATTTTCATTCTCTAAGCAGCTGGAATGAGGCGTACTGTTTAGAGGCTGTTTCAAAGTTTAGAGTGTCAAGGACAAAATTGAATTTCTTGAAACCCTTCCTTCAAGAAGGTAGAAACAATCTGTCCTGTCCAATTCTGGTTTCTTTCAAGGACGCAGTTTTTGGCGGACGTTTTTGTGAATCAAATACGGATTTTTTACGATTTTGTTCCAAATAGAACTTGCCTTCTCTTTCTCTGACGTGATGAGGTAAGAAATACTATTGTTTAAGCAGCCTTCAGCTTTGTGGACGTTATGGATAAGAAGGTGTGCCTTCTATATCTTCGCGGGAAAAAGGCACATTTTTTTCTTAATTGTTTTTGGTTAATTAATTTTTGTAGTATAACTCAATTGCGTTTATAAATTCATAAAAGTGCAATATTTAATGATTTTATCAATGAATTTGACCAAAAAAGAGGTAATATTTAAAATGTTCATACACGTCAAAATGACGGGTAATAATGGTTCTTCTAGGTAGGTGTCAACCCCGGTCTTTCTAGTGTTAAAACTAGAATACCTGTCTGACTTCTCACCACCCTAATATTCCTGCAGTAGTCATTTTGATTACTTTCATATTTACCCCAAATAATGCAGTCTTGTGAGGATATCTTTGTTTAAAACTACAAGCCATGTTATTTATAAATGTTTGGATTCTTCCCGCGTTGTAGCATATTAGTGGACGACCGTTTCGCCGTCATTCGTGTCGGCATCGACTCAACTGTCTCTATTAGATTTCTTTTAATTCAGTATTCTCAAGGGACATATCGCCTCTCCTTTCTTTTTTCCTTTTCTTTCCTTCTTTCTTGCTTTCAAACATAGTAAAATCATCGCAAAGAAAAATAGTACTTATAGTACATAAACGTGGGCTACTTGAGCCCTGGAGGTTAACTTGAGCCCAAAACAGAAAAATTGTGTTTGGCTCTCTGCGTACTCTCAACATTGGTGTAATGATGTAGTTCAGTGCTTCACTGGTAGGTGGCAGTAAACCACGTCGTTATACCGATGTTGAGAGTACGCAGAGAACCAAACACCATTTTTCTGTTTTGGGCTCAAGTTAACCTCCAGGGCTCAAGTAGCCCGCGTTTACGGTACTTCCCTCGGTCGATACGGGAGGCGATCCAAATTGCTATGAATTCGGATACCTCTCACAAGGAAGATCGTAATCCACACTCCCCTGCATTCAACTCGATTTTCAACAATCCAAGACCGTCCGACTCCTTAGCCCATGAATATATATTATGGATTCGGATGTTTGGCATTGTTGCCTAGACTACATGCTGCCTAAATTTCCACTTTTAGTTCACCCAGTCCCTGGCTCTCCTTCAATTAGTCTTTTCTGCTGTTATTGTAAATAGACGTAGTGATTGTTGCTAACGTGAGATTATGATAAATGTTCAATAACAATCGAGGAGATATGAATTAAACGATGCATAGAATATATTTTGCTAACTGAAATTTACTTTTTAAATGCTAGAGAGGAAATATCTATTACAGAAAATCAGTAAGAGGTTAATGAAACGTCCATCGTGTGCCGACTACGCTGTTTGCCAGAATCCGATTATAATTGGAATGCATTAAGCCTGTTTTGCCTAAATGAAGAATTCAGAGTGCCTTGTTTGAACAGAATTTGCTTCGTACCAGGCTGCAAAACAGGGTATGCGTCTACGAGGATCAAAATAGGACACTTGGATTGAAAAATAAGAATCTATTCATGGCGGTGGTAAGTGCATTCCTTTTACCTACACTGGAATGATGGCCATTGGGAATACTCATAAAGTCACCTCGCATTATTATTAAATTTCCGTGTAGTGATATTTACGAAGTGCTAAGAAGTTGTGCATTTGAGTAATTTAATTTGGAGAGGATAAATATATCTGTAGACCGGACGGTATTAAATAAGTTTATAAATACGTTCCGCGTGTAGTACTCCATTTTTTATCCACTACATTATGATTACTTGTAAGTAAAAACCAATTCATCCAAATCATAATTTTGGAAATTTAAAATTCATGGTAAAACCCGTAAGACGCGTTTATTTACAATCTGTCGACTGTATTTACATTTAAACTTCTGTCTTTCATCACTGGGCGCCACTTTCCAAAAAGTTATTTGTTTACGCAATTCTAGACAACAGTTTTTGGCAACGAGATCCCAATCCATAATATATATTCATGCCTTAGCCAATCGGAGCGCTTCGGAATTTACTCATACATATGTTTAACGGAACATAGCCTTATATTTAGCAGCTGACGAATCCTCTGAGTATTTGGACCTGATGATGCCGACTAGAATGCTGGCAAAATCTTCCTCCACTAATTGCTATCGCCCGAAAAATTCTCAATTATAAGAAAATGCGGAAGCTTTTGGAGTAATAAGTCATGCTGTTATACAATGATCGACGATGCAATAAGATACTGTTTTTTTTCTGTTTAGACACGTTTAGCCGGTTTAGTTCAAATTCACAAGCAAGGGCTAGTAAATATATTTTTTTCAAAATTTCTTTTCAGAATAATAATTTTTATTAGCAATTGATAGATATGTAAAAACCATTTAAAATCTCCAAACATTTGTTGCCTTGACAGTGAAAATGACACGATACAGTTTTTATGAATAAAAGTTGTAAGAAAGATGCTACTCTTCTCTGTTTATGCCACATATCGAATGCGCTGCGAGTTTTTTGGACCCTGCGCCAAAAACTGAACTACACGAGTTCAAAAAATTCTAATGAAAGCTTCGCAATTCGTTAAAAACTGATGTGAGCAAATAGAGTGTCACATACAAAATAGGTACATGGCAATAAAAGAAGAGTAGCTGTGTGTAGGGGAGAAGGAGATTGCTATGCAAAAGTATACATAACTCTTGAAGATCATGAAAAGAATTGAGAATAAAAGAAACAATATTGAATGTACTGGGTTATATGGTGCGATCCTCGAGCCCTGTTCACGAAAACCAAACTCCGAGTAACGTCACTTGACTCGGCGAAACGCCAGAAATGAGTTCTAGAGATTAGTGTAAACGAAATTTCTCTAAATTATCATATACTGCTGTTTGTTTCAAATCAATATTAAGAGCCAAGATGCGTTGATAGCGTGTTAATACATTTTGCACCTATGAATTTCCAATCGTGATCACCGACATACATTTCGCGGTCGGTACGTCAGATATGGGGATTCTTTTCAATCAAAATATTTTGAGAAGTATAAAACCCTTTCTTACACCAACTTAAACATTGAAATGCTCGTAAGTGATGATGACTAGTGATGTCATGAAGAAATAAGCACCAGGAACCACAAAAATAAAGGAAAACACGCAACCCGTCATTTTGACGGGTAGTGGTCCTTAAAGGTAAAAATAATTATAATATTTCTGTTTGAGGCTTTCGCAGCGCTGGATTGCAGTTCTCTCCATTGTTTTCGGTTTAGCTGCGTCAAGTTTTATTCAGATGACGTTTCCTGGCCTATGCTGGCCACATCTTCAGATCAGGTCTGAGTGCCGACAGATGGAAAGGGCCCAGTACATATACCATCCTCAGGTTGGCCTACCAGTGGCGCGACCAATCAGCGTCGAGGACCCCGATTTTGGCGCGCTTTTGCATATGAGTCTTTTCCAAGCGGTGTTTAGTTTATGCCCATCATCGCTATTGAAATTATCTGCGACTTTTTCATTTTCAATAGCATCCCGGATGATGCGAGGGAAATAATGCTTTTCTTTGGCTAGGACTTTTGTTTATCAATCATAATCTGATGCCCGGGATTAGTGAACGCATGTTCTGCCACTGCTGATTGTTCGCAATGCTTATTTTTGAAAGCCCTGCGGTGTTCGTTCAGTCGGATGGAGATGGCTCTCTTAGTTTGCCCGATGTATATCTGGCCGCAGCTGCAGGGAATCTCGAACAATCCTTCATATTGCAAGTCAGGGATTCTGTCTTTACAGTTAGGAAGACGTTGGCTAATCTTCTCCATAGCACTATATCTCAGTGTTATGTCGTGTCTTTTTAGAATTCTCCCGATCTTTTCCGTGGTGCCGGCGATGAAAGGGAGAGTTGCGATGTGGTCAGCATAGGCCACGAAACGTCATCTGAATAAAACTTGACGCAGCTAACCCGAAAACAATGGAGAGAACCAGAATTATAATATCATTTCGATAGGAAAAAAATATTTATTTTCCAGCAGGATATCTATCATAAAATATCATTGAAATTCAGAAAAACTTGAAGTGATACAAAAATAAATATAGGAAATATGATCTAGTAAGTAGAGGTCAACCGTCAAAATGACGGGTTCGGTCCTTCTAGTGTTAACCCTCACATGGTTCCATTGTGTGCTCAGGTATTGATCCCATATAGTTATATTCATCTCCCTGATTTTCCCGAATTCATTCCATCCCTGTTCCATTTCGCCCCTTTACCTACACTGCTCACTCCGCACACCAATTTTCGCCTACGTCGCAGTTTTCCTTCTCATTCCCGCACTCAGGCTCTCTGTGGCACCCTCTCACCTTTCACCAAAATCTAATTCCGCGTCTCATCCACTCTACCATTTTCCGTTTCTCTCAATTCGGATACGGAACAACAAGCTGCCCGAAGGCCTTGCACAGTATTCCCTAGGCGGCGATAGGCGAAAGAGGATTTTTCTTCTTTTTCTACAATTTCTTTGGCTCAGTATAACCTGCGGATACCGTGGGTGTGGTCGCTATAGAGTACTGGAT
Source organism: Ceriagrion tenellum (assembly GCA_963169105.1). Lineage (NCBI taxonomy): Eukaryota > Metazoa > Arthropoda > Insecta > Odonata > Coenagrionidae > Ceriagrion > Ceriagrion tenellum. The sequence goes on from OY720643.1 coordinate 76,371,713, forward strand.
TAAAATCCCGTGGGCCAAGGATCAAATTATATTTCAATATTTCAATTCTGAGATGGTACTTAAAACATTGTATTACTCTTATGTTAGAAGTAAGTTGGAATATGGATCGGTTATTTGGAATCTCTATATAAAGAAACATATTGTAATGCTTGAGCACGTTCAAAAGAGATTTTTAAGATTTTGGATTATATCATGTGTATCCGCTTTTTGACAGTTATGTTTGTTATAATGAATTGTTAAAAGAGTTTGATTTCCAGACCCTACAAAATAGAAGAAGCATAAACGATCTGCTATTTCTTCATGATGTCATCAATATGGGACTATCTAATGAGTTAGTGAAGGAAATAAGAATCATAGTTCCTAATGTTAATAGTAGGTTAAAAAAAACCTTTTACATTCCAAGGGTGAATACCAATTATTGTGCAAATTCGCCAAAACAAAGGATTTGTATAATATATAACAAGCATTTCACGAACTGGACTTATACATAAGGAAAGACTACTTTTTAAAAGAAGCTAAGAATCTGTTTGTGAAGTGATTTAGATTGATTTTTGTGTTTTTTGCGACTGTGACCAATTTAGTTAGTATTTTCAGTATTTGTAATCTTGATTGTTATTATTTTGTGGCTGTGACTTTTTTTTTTAATTTTTGCACTTATACTTTTGGATTGTTTACCCTATAATTATGTTTATATTGGGCGAACATGAAGCACAATAAATAAATAAATAAATCCAGGCAGTATCGGAAATCTTTGAACAGTATAAAGTCAATAAACAAAATACAATTGTGGGAGTAAACAAAACTCAAAGAAAACCACCGATCTCATCCCTTAAAAGGGGTTGTGTGCAAAACGGAAAATGTTACGAAGGCAATGTAATCACAAGATTAGGATAGAGGAATGCAGCGTGCAAGGCCAACATTACTCGAAAATGCGGATAAGGCGAGTTTCACCACGACATAGAGAGTATTTTTTTTATTCCCACGAATCAAATATGATGGTCCAGAACGTATACAAGAGATAAATAAAGAGGCGTGCTCTTACGCACTGGTAGATACAAAATTTCCTTGTTCTCGCGTATAGTCAGTGATTATAAATTAAACGTATCACAACACTAAAATGAAGCATATGTTTAACATGCAATGTACCTCTGTACTCTCCCCATTTCATTTCTTATTTCCTCCCCATCCATGGCTGGTGTTTTAACACCTTCAGCCACCCATCTATGCGACGAGCCGGATGTAGTATACTGGTGTACTTTCTAGCTAAGGATACATTTATTACTAAACCCTTGATGCGAGTATCATGTTGAAGTGGTAGATGGAGTGCTAGGTACGCCTATCTAGATGCTGATGGCTAAGGTGTTTAAGATTTTTCACTAGGATGCAGTGTCCTAATTGGGTGCCATTGGGGGAGTATTTTGCATACGATCACCTGGATGAGAAGTTGAACTATCTCTCAGCGCCTCTCTTCAGGTACAGGTTGTAGCCGACACCAAGATTACCTCCCCATTTCCTCCATTCTAAAAAACTTTGGCCCTTAACAATTTTACACTATGAAATGAGTAACAATTATATGCATATACAAAAATTTATATGTACCTCGAAGCCACCTCAAACGATTTATTGAGGCATATGAGATAAAATAATATTGTTAGCTGATAATAGTCGGGCCAGATTTGATCTTCAGGAAAATTCGTTATGTACCCATAATGTTAAATGGACCAAAATATTAAAAGCATGGATATTAATGCGGAGATCAACGTAGAGTAGGTAATTTATTTTAACACGTTTAATTTTGATCAACTATAATTAAGACAGTGAAACTTGAATGAAAAATGAACAAATTTTGCGAGAAAAGTTAAATTTAAATTTTTTAGCGATCGATTTGGATTCATACCACCATTAATGGACATATTGTATACGACCAAAAATATTTGGGTGATTTTATCACCCTTTTCAAGATTGCCTTTATGAAATTAGTTATGTAATTGTGGCTTATTATCTACAGTGTTCTAATTGGCGCAAATAACCTTTATTATCTGTTACCTCTATAAATAGCAAAACAACGGGAAAAATACTGCAGTCAAAGTTTCTTTTTCAAACAAATTTGTTTCCTTCAAATGAAAATATTGTGGAAACAAAGTATGCTTTTATTTGTGTTGTTATCAATCTCAGAGTACCGAATGAAATATTTCACTTTATTTTGCGGAAAAGAGATTTTGAAGTTCAATTTTCAGTTATTTTAATATTGTTAATTGATCCTTCGCATGCTTTGGCGGTGGCAGGTTAAGCCATTGCCTGTCTATCAGGGTTCAAGTCTCAACTGTGGCCAAATTAATCATTTATGGCCCGTATGTGTACGTTCGAAGTTAGAATATGGGATAGGAAACAATAGTATTTGCTATAAGTGTTCTAAGTTCGAGCTTTACCTCTCGGGCTTTGGTGCTTGGCACAAGACTTGGACTGTAAGTTGTGCAACAGTTCTTATTTCATACTCAATGAAGTCGAACAATTATTTTCATCAAGAATATGTAAAATATATACTTTGGCTCTCAGTTTAGGCGATATCATGACAAGGTGGATATATGAAAATATAAAAATTTATTCTTCTATAGATTGGTATAGAAATTAAGTGCTCTATCCTTATAAATCTGAAAGCTTTCCATTAAAATGCCATAATATTTAAGAATAAACAAATATTTGTATTTAAAGGGAAAGTTTAATTAAATTTTCTAAGTTACCATTAATAATTTAGTTACATTTTCTGCCTACTGTTCGCCAAATAACAATGAAACTTGAATAATTGTCTAGATGCAAGGATAAGTGGATAGCACGACGCGACGAAGGTAACCTTGCATTATGGCTGGAAGTAGGATAAACAGTAACTCAACGTTGACTTTACCCACGAAGAAAACTGAGTTTTTGCGTTTTTATTCGATGAGCACTTGCATTGATTGCTTCAGAGATTGAAAGCATGAAGAATATTAAGGAGTTATTTTACGTAAATCGAAACTAAACCTGTGCTCCTCTGTCATTTGTGAACGAAATTATAACTTAATAATTACTGAGAAATGCGGGAAGGTGGGCTGAACTAAAGTGAACAAGTGTGTTGAGTGGAAAATGTTCAGAACCATCGTTTTAAGCCTCACCATGGAAATTATTTCGTTTCGTCGTTCAATTTTTTCACGCTCCCGGATGCGAAGTAAATGACGTGGCGAAACTGAAGAACAGAGCCGGCAATCGTCGGGTTTCAGTAGTTGTAGTCGGCGGAAATGTTATGCCCGCCTGCCCGGAGGCTATTATTGCTCACACTTGCGTCCCACATTCACCAGCCAAGCCCAAGGTAAAGAGGTAACAAATTGGTTTTGGGCATGAAGCATGGCCTAGGATGTGTCTCATCGCCCTCACGACCAAGGCTACGTTTGACAAGAGGCCCGCTTTTACTCCTGCCATTTGAAGGATTATTTCCCAAGCTCACGCGCAGTGAAATGTCAGCCGGGGTTGAAATTCTGTTTCCGACTCTATACGTGGGTGGGTATCCCACGTACAATGCTTCCGCGCTGATGAAAGCTTCACCGTACTGTAGCCAAAGGCGGAAGAACGATGGAGGTCTGCGGAAAAATCGGAAACCTGCCTTGAATGTATTCAGCTCCACCGCTATAATAGAGATTATTTGCTAAATACGTTTGAAAATGCGGTGAATCGGGTTTCTTTCAGGGGAATATTATTTAATATCTGTTTATTTTTAGCCTTTTTAAAACCCATGTAGCTCCTCATTGATAATATTGTCTCCGGAGAGATGTGGTGGACTTAATGAATGAAAGAAGAAGAACCTTTCGCAGCTTTTACTTTGACGAATACTTCTTTGGTTTTCTTCGTTTGTTATACTTTCCGTCCATTTGATATTCACCATTGCTCAGTAACACCACATCTCGATTTCCTCTAATCTCTTTCTCTCTCATGTATTACCTTCCGTCAAATACTTTACTCCAAATAAATGTTTTAGTGTCATTGACTCTCATTAATTTCGAAATATGTGCGCTGATTTAACCAATTCTTTCCCAAAACTTTTAATTTCCGATTTAAAGGCTGTTTATTTTAATGTCGCTCTAACTGATCCATTAGTCACTGCAAAAACAATTTTTACTCAATCAGCGTTTTAAACTTCGCGTAGCTGCCCGTGTTTTTAAATACACAATGGATTAATGTGCATCTCAAAATTAACGAAAATTAGTGCAAAGGATCTTAAAAAATGCCTTACACAATTCAAAGTAATTTTATTCAACTTTAATGGAATTGGACATTGAATCGCTTGCATGATTGCTGATGACTTTTGCCCTTCAGTCTTACTCATTGAAAATTTCAAATTGTTTCTGGCAATAAAATAAAAAAGCAGCCACGTTTTTTACATCCTTTAAATTTCTGTACATTGATTTGATTCATTTAGCTTGTTAGGTTTAAAAAATTTATAATATTTTTAAAAGCATGCAACATAATGAAAGCTTACATTGCTCTTTTCCAAAATAAACTTTGAGCATTTACCGCAGTAACTGCACCGCTGACGGGCTTTTATTCTACAAAGCCGTAGATTATATCAAATGCATCTCACATCAATGATTTCCTATCTCATTTTTTTGTATGAATGGTATTCTCTTCCGTAATTCAATCTTCGTTGAGCAGAGGTCAGCATCAGAGGCAACATCAGCGCTTAATTAAATTGGTCTTCTCTCAGTTCAATGTCCGTCGTACTTCTTCTGTCCCAGGTGATGGAAATTTGGCTCAGTATCGATATCCAAGGATAATCTATCTTTAAAAATCACTTTTATTTCTTATGAGGTTATTAATTCGGAAAAACTATTACTTGTGAGACCTTATAATTGCACGATACTCTGCATACTTAGTATATCTTACACCTCCATTACCATGGTTACATGTTTTATAGCCTTATATTTGGCATAATTTTACGTGTATACTAACGGGAGTAAATGTTAAGGCTGAAAATCTGGAATTTCTGATGCCATATTAATTGAGATGACAGCTTGTGAATTGTCTTTTCACCGTATAAATGAAATTGTGCCGTTCTTATAAGTAAAAGCCGTGAATGCTCCCGTTAATTTTTGACTTTCATATTAGGTCCTTCAACACAATTTTTTATAATGTCTTCTATACAGTACATATAATCTATACAATACATGAAATGGGCTTCTCTAGAAAGGTGAGTGACTATAAAAATAGTTACCCACAAACAAGTTTGAGCCAAATAGGGAAAAATTTAAGCTCATTTACAAGGCCACGAAGGCAATGAGAAAGACGCATTTATATATGTCAACTTTTTCTGTGTAAACCCACAACTGAAGAAGGTAACTTGTTTGTGGCAACATTCCGTATATGGTAACTAAAACAGATAGGCTTTTTTCAAATATTTTTGTCGTCCATGCAAGGTAATAGATACCCAAAGAACAATATTTTAGACGTTACAGTACACTGATCTGACAGACACTGTTGATGCAAATCACTGATGCTTGATTTACGGAATTATAGATAGGTCTTGGCTGTATCCTTTTTGTGGAGTGTCCATCCATTAGGATAGTTAATTACATTAAACCCAGGCCACCAAAGGTAATAAATAAAGTTTTAGCCTCATAACCGCATCTAAGCCCCAGAAAGCAGGCTAAAAGCCCTAAAAAGAGGCTAAAACTCATCGTGCTCATAGAATGCCACCTAGACGACATTTGGAAGTAGGTCACTGATACAAAGATGATGCAATACCCAGAATGGAGAAGAGACGTGGTTTATCCTACCATGTGTTCAAACAGATACAAAGTTTACTCTTTGCTAATGTATTCTGAGACGCTCTTTGTGAAATATTTAAGGATTTTTATATTTCTTCGACATAAAAATGCATGAGCTAGAGTAAAAATTTAGCTTTTGATGAACTCTTCACATAAAATTAAGAAAAAAGCTAAGAAAATAAATGCATAAGTGCAGTTATTTACAGTCCCAGTAATGTCAAGTGTAGATTAAGGGTTAAGTCAATTAGGTGGTAATACAACAGATAAATGCCTTTGAAATTTGGCAACAGTGTCCTCGGGTTCAGTCCACTAACTAAATGTCTATCATGCCATTCGTCTATATATTTTCATTTTTTCGATCTTTGGTCATGTCTGCATTTTTTATTGAATACATTTCCACCCGGGAGGGTACTAAGAAAGGATAATACCACGTAGTTATTGTATGGCAATCTAGAGGACCCTGGAAAAAGAAAGTACAGCCGTTTTGTCTTGCGAGAATTGAAGTGTTATTAATTTTGTTGGTAGTCCCTAAATATCTGTCTGGTTAAAGAAGTTGTTTAGAGTTGATTTTTGCGTGTACCTACTTTCTCTCTTTCCCAGTTTTTCTTCCGTCGTCTGCACGATATTACCCCGCTCTATTCGGCACCTAGCCATTATGTCATTCAACGTCAACTTTTCTTCGCTATTCAAGACCCGGTTTTAACTTCTTGCGGGTAATGAGAAAAGGAGAGGAAATTTTTGTTCACCTAACTGGGTGAGTGTTTGCTGTTAAAACGCGGTCAATGCGCACGTATGCAGGGCTTTATTATATTCCGCCGCGAGTAATTAAGGCAGCCCTTGACAAGAAGGGGTTTATGTCTCGCTGTTCACTTATGCGCCTTTAAGGATCTTTCGTTTTCCCGCAAGCGGCAAAGGGTATTGGCTCGCCTGCCGTCTAAAGCGGAGAAAAAGGTGGGACAACAAGCTTATCAACCTTCTCTGGAATACTGCACCACTCGTTTCTACTGAATATTATTTTTAATTCGATTGTATGGGGAAGGGAACGTTTTCAGGAATTTGCTAGCCCACTGCATTTGATGCTGCATTCGTCAAGAAAACATAGAGTAGGATGAGTGGGTTGCAAATGCAACTCTAAACCGAAGGCTTGAAATAAACGCATTGGTGTATGTTAGAATATCTTACGCAACACTTTTGCTCTTGCAAAAAATGTTCTGATTTTTTTAAATTTGCTAAATGCGTAAATTTCTTTATTGTCTTCATGCAAAACTATTTAAAAAATTACTCAGCATCTTATGTGAAGTTTTTATATCTTTATGGCATAAACGATATATTATTTACTCATATTGATGTTGTTTTGCTGTCTTTATTAGAACTTAAGAGGCCTAGTATTAAGTAGGAAAGTTAGTGGGCTGCTGTTAGCCAATTTAGGTTCGATTGAACAATGATGATGATTGTTACCTTTAGAATTGATAGAAGTGACAAAATATGAGAAAATAAATTCCATTATGATAAGCATAAACATTTATTCATTCTGCGCACATTTATTCATTTTAATAAATACAGTGGAAGGCAAATTGTCTGTGTAAAATGAAAATTTGTCCTTTCCTTATTCATTTCTCTATTCTTGCCCCTATAGTGGCTAGTATCGCAAAATCACATGCGGTGCCAACGTAATATTAAAATTGGGTAATTATTGGATAAAATTGGTGTGCGTAGACACATTACTAAAGCGCGGAAAAAATCCTTAAATTTAATTAAAAAGTATCCTTTAAATTACCTAAAAATGGTCAAATATTTTTTGCATAAGTCTCAAAAAGTATTTTCGTCAATATGATCAAAAATTGACTTAAAAACAATATAATAGATCTCAAAAATGACATCATTGGTTGTTTGTAAATGTTAAAGAGGATAATTTCTATCAATATCTATAAATTTATTTAAATTTCAAAATGTAGAAAAATTTTGAAAAAATATTTAAATTGGGACGAACACTATAGGTCTTTCTTAATTCTTGATTAGTCCACCTTAATGTCACGTAACAATGGAAAATTCCTAGTGGGGGACAATATTAGCCCTGAGATCGATCATAAGCGTAGCTCGCGCGAACCTCGTATAAAGTTGAGCATAAACAAAAAATCTAGAGTAGTTAATGATTTTCCCATAAAAATTGTCAGGTATACCTATACATACATAATTTTGATGAGAATCTTAGTCTAATCGTTTGATTACTAGAATTTTGTGGAGTTGGTACGGGTTGAGAGATACTTTAAGTTGTCAGCACCCTGTTGAGTCAAAGTGTTATGACTGTCATTTTATCATTTCTGCAAAAAAACATTCATAACCATGCCGCATGGTTATTTAAAGCTTAAGAACGTAATGTGAATTAAAATTCCGTTTTTTTTGCATACCGTGAATTTGTGAATTTAGAGAGATAATATTTTAGGATAAACAGAAATAAGCTGCGGAATGCTTTGAAGTATTATGAAATAAAAGTGCAATTTATTTAATGTAGTGATGGCAATGTATGATAATGGTAATTCAAGTATAGGATTAAATCGGGTCTTCTACATCTATATTACTCCCTGCAAGCCGCTTTATGAACGTGTGGTAGGGGGTGTTAGGATGCCAGCCTTGTGAAGATGTAAGAGATGTTTTGAGAGGGAAAATAGTGACATGTATTATGGAAGTGTATTTAGTAGAGCTTAGATCTTATTGTGGTCACTTATTGTGCCCGGAAATAACAAGTTTTTGCATATATCTGTTCGGCAATATATCTCTCTCATTTTATCGCTTCTGTTAGATGCAGAGATATAGTGAGGTTTCATGATATTATTCTCTGTATCGCTTTGAAACACACTAATTCTGAATTTCTCAAGCAAGTTAAGCCTAGCGTGTAACCTCCGAATCTCCAGGAGCTCCCACCTTAACTCCTCTAAAAGTTGTAAAACAATATATGTGTGACAGTTTATTATGAAGCTTGCTGCTTTTCATAGTATTTTATTATTTTTGGTTAAATATTTATGACCAGGGTACCAAATTCTAGCGGCATATTCGAGGTGTTGCCTAACCAGAGCGAAGTAGCATCTCTCTTTGACTTTTTCATCCGAGGACCTTCCTATTTTACGCTTAACAAAACCTAGTTTCTTTATAACTGTGCCGCATATGTTTTTTATGTGTCTTGAGTAACGAGGAAGAATATTGGAGTCTTAAAGCAGGAGAGCATTTATGAAGTACTGTATGAGTGAAAAGAAAGCAAAAGCTTCCGAGGGTAGTTAATTATTAACTAAATATTGAATCGGAGCCAATTTACTTAGGTTAACGGCAATTACTGTTTTGTTTTTGATTTGCCTACTTGAATGAGAATGGATTAATTGGTGTTTGTGTCTGTACAAACGCAACTTTCTATTTCAGCAAGATTCTAGCTTCTCACTAATGATTTTGTGATGATATATCTAGAGCTAAAAGTGTTTGGAAATTATGCCAAACTAGTCTATTTTTGGTTTCAGTTTTCACACATTTATAGTGTCTGGTAAGAGGTTAGACCCCTATTCACCAAGAGTGAGGGTAAATACAATACCATGAGGAGCTATGAATGACGCATTCATTCAAGAAAAAATATACATGACATCTTTTGTCACAAAAGGTCATTGTGAAGTATTGTGGCCAATACTTCATTCGCTTCCCGGAAGGAGCGGAAGATGAGAAAAGATCATTAGGGCATAAGGGTAAGGATGTAAAAAAGGTTAAGGATCGTACTTTTATTTTCCGTCTCCCTCCGTGTACCACCAGGGTTCGCCACTTGCCGAATCGTTTGCTCTCGAGCGTGCTTCAAGGGTATAGTCCCCTCAGGAGTGAGAAAACCCTGAGGAATTTCTTCCCCTTGTGAATGGAACGACCAAAAAGTCACCGCTCACCTTAGCTTACACCCATGAAAGAGGATAAAGATGGAATTCCCGTTTCGTAGGGAATGCGAATATCTCCTCTTCTTCCTCTCGTTTGGAGTGTTAGCGGGGAGGAATCTCGTTCAGAGCACTTGTCCAAGCACTTCTTCAAGCACTTCTTCCGCAGCGTATTGTGACCCTGGCATCTAAGAGTTTCCTTAATATGCCGTGCACCCCACACCACTCACCTGCCTTGATTCGTTTACGCGGAAGGCAGTAGAATTTTCTCGCCCTCAGATTTCTTCTTAGGTCTAAGTTGGCCGCTATTTATAATAATTAAGTTTACTTAGACATACTTATGTAAAATTCACAGCAAAAAAACTGTTCATCTGAACAGGGATTTAAACCCAGATTATTCTTCCGCAGTCCTTCTAATTTGTCTTAGTTAACAACTCTGTGTTTGGAGTTAAGCTTTACCTCTTAGACAGTAGCGCTTAGCGCTTGAATTTGGACAAACGTTGCTCGATTAAATGAAATCTTTGAACTTATAGAAAGTTTCTTCATTGACAAGGTTGAGTTTCTGAGGGCCAAAGCACAGTATTTCGGGCGGGCGATAGACTGCCACCAAACTCCTTGGACCTGGTATTTGTATGTACTCTACTTGATTCCATAACCTTCTCCGGTGGTCAAGTAGACCTTGAAGTATTGGCTTTGATCGGACCGTGTCGTGTTTGACCCGCGAGGGGCAGCCCACTACATGGGCACTCCTCGCATTGAATTAAATGTACCTTTGAAGACAATTCGCTTCCTAAATCCTCTATGAGATTCAAGGTGGGAGAGTGCGCTTGGGTAGCTTGAGTATTGGGCACGGAATCAATGGATCTCGGTTCAAATCCCAGTCTAGGAGAGGTGGTTTTGAAACGTTTGAGATATTTTCGATCACATAACTTAGGAATCACGTGGTATAATGTGGAAGGGTTCGGGATTTCAGTTTTTTTAACCACTCATAAACATCCCACGCTTTCCGATGGAATTTTTATCGAGGGTATATTCTTAATGGATGCCGTGATCTCACAATAAAAGATATTTTTACTTCCCACAGATATTTTTTCCAAACTGACCAAGGATTCGATATGAGTTATGCCATTTTCAAGATTTTTGAGATCATGGCATCAAGAATTTGATGAGATCATTGCATCTGTACTCCATTCCCACATAATATCGCCTGATAGGCTATACATAAATCTTGATGGAGTCGTATATTTTGTTTACATACGTAATTAAAAATCCATCCCGCAGTTTATACATGCACCTGAGTTGTTAAAAATCATTAAAATCTAGAACCGATCATTGTTATTCTACGAGACTTCTAAGTTATGTAATGGGGATTTCATCGAATGGCTCAAACACAAACTCATTGATGAATAGTTTTTTCATTGTAAACTGCACACAAACGTGTTAAAACTAGTGGATAACTCCGCCGAAGGTACTTTTCAGCCAGTTCTGTATTTATTTTACTCTACAATTGTATTGTGCCCTCTGAGCTGCCTCCATACAGAGGTGAATGGCAGGGAGTTTAGGAAACCAGCCATGAAAAGGAAATATAGTTGGGAATTATAACTCTCACTCACATATGGCGTTTAATATAATGGTGTAACGGTATAATTTACTTCACATTGAAGTACGGCAAGGATTTTAGGACGATTTTGCTCGAGGCTATACTCAAGACACCATGATAACGTGGTTCCTCCCATAGAGAATCCCCGTCACATAGCGAAAAAGTCCAGTGCCAGAGCCTCTAAAGTGATCATTGGTAGTAATTTCACAGCAAACGACCACAACGTTTGCAAAATATTTAATTTTGCTTATAAATATTAGCTAAACATCTCTGGCATAAATGAGTGATAACATGAGCTCGATTGCACCAACATTTTAATCAGCGTCTATATTAATTTTGATTCCAATAATTAAGAAATTTAGTAAAATTTTATAGGAGGTAATTGACTTGAGACTGTAAACTTAGTAAGGTACGTATTACTTATAAATAGCTGTTGGTTCAGTGATAAGGAACTAAAGGAGTAGGAATGTATAATAGTTCCCTGGATTGGTAATATTGAATACTCTATGTGCGAATTTCCACAAGGAAAAAATCATCCGCTTTGACCGGGATTCGAACCCGGATCCGGTCAATGCGGATGATTTTTTTCTCTGTGAAAATTCGCACATGTGTGCATTGCGGGTGACTCCGTAAAAGTGGAACTCCGTGGCTAGTCCAGGATAGCTTGAAAATTGTTGAATACTCTACTTTCCAATACTTGTATTAGTTCTATCTTTTGTGTGTATCACCAATATGATTCTTAATTCTCTGTTATGCCATTTTTATAATTCCAATACTAGAAAAGGTGATCCGTTTCAGGATAAAGCCGAGTTCATGTGATAAATTATGGTCTACAAAATGGAATACGAATTCATGAATTCGGGTAGTTATATGAGATTGATTTCCGGAGAGGAGATGGCGCTGTAGAAACTTCATTAGTAAAACATCAGTATTTGCCATGGTAAAGTCAAATAAATTTACTATGATTAGAAACCGAATCTCTTACGTGCCGGTCAAATGTATCAGCTAGTCAAACTAGGCCAGCAGTTGCAAGTGCTGGGTCAAATCTCTGTTAAGTGACATTTTATGTGGTAAAATGGTCGATTAATTTTTAGTGACAAATTTTAAATTTACTTTTCTGTGTACCCGAGCGCATGCCTCTATATTCTATCATTTGCATATTTTGCAGAAATTGGAATAAAATTAATGAATAAATTTGGTAAAATGATGATAGAAGAAAAATACATACAAAAAAAACTTTTTTTCACCTATAACTATGCTTTTAGAAACCTCCATGCTTAAGGTGCGGCAAAATTTTTCAAGAATAAGTAGTCCGGTTTTTTCGTTATCAATTTCAACTCGACTGGTTTAGGCGATCTGCGAGTTTGCAGAAGAAATCAATTTTCCGCACCGGTGCGCCGCGGTGATTGGAAAACGAGGGAATAATTTTTATAGCCAAACTAAAAAAATAAGTTCGCCTGCACCTCAACCTTAAAGTTCCTCCTGCGCCTTTCACGATTCAATTGTTTATCGGAATAGAGTCGGAGCGTGATGCGCTATTTTTTTTTATTCTTTCCTTGACGCAAACTGCACCTCCTGTCAATTAAGTCTCGTAGTGCGGCGCTGGCGGGCCGCGTTAAGAGAAGAGAGGGGCTTCGAGGGTGTAAGCTTTGTGAGTGTGTGTGTCATGGAAAGCCGGGATTTATGTCCTAGAAGGGAGAAATCTAGCTTCGACGACGGCAACGGCGCTACTGTCGCCCTCGGGGCTATATGACGGCCTCGGCGATGACTGGGGGGGGGGGAGGAACGGGGGGAAGGATGTGGGGTAATAACACATCGACACCCGCCGGCCGCGACGCCGTATCCTCCTCCCCGTTGGGGACCAGTCCAACGCTCGCGGAATGCGGGTTTCGTGTCCCATCCCCTAGGCGTCGCAGCGATCGTTAATTACGTCGCTTTACTCCCTACCATCGCACCCTTCGACGGGTAACCAGGGTTCCCTCTCCGGTTACCCTTTCCCACTCGCGAGTAATTGACAAAGGGCCCGTCGATAGCCCCAGCGAGACCCTTCAGGTGGAGAGGGACGAGCTCATATTGTTGGGGTATCGCGTTTCGCATTTCTAAATGTCGGAGATGGAGGTTTGAGAATTGTTTGGTGTGGGCGATTTAGTAGTATCTGTGAAAGAAAAAAGCGTTTCTCTAGGATTGAATTCATTTCTTGTATTTATCCATCCTAATACTGAACTTTACCATACCTCGATTCTATAGTTATCACTTTGCCCTGATGGTAGTTTAAGCGGTATATTGCTTCACCTTGAAATCAATGAATTTTCATTATTAAAGAAAAATATCTCACCAAAATATTTTCCAAATATACCAAAATATCAGCCCCCTTAACCGAACTAATTTACGAGATATTTACCAAAAAATAACAGTCATTTTGCATGGGAAATGGTACGTATACGCACTACAGAGATACATTTTTTTAAAAGAGGAATTTAACACTTAGATCACGTGAAAAACTAAGCGAGTAGTCTGTATATTTTCTCAAATATTTTGAAAGATAAACCTTATAGTCACGACGGTAATGTTTCCTCCAAATGCACTGCAGTTTGTATTTTTTCTCAGACATTTTGAAACGTTGCTACCAAGGTTTCCGCGGTTTTCTATTTTATCGGTAACTGTCGGGTTCTACCCGCGTTCAACCACTTTTATGGACGACCAATTCTCCGGCATTCCATTTGGCTTCATCAGGTTCTAATGAACCGGAGAATTGTACGTATATAAGATGGAAAGTGTAAGGTAAAACGTTAAATGTAATGTAACACGTAAAATGGTTCAACACGGGCTGAGACCGAAAATTACCAATAAATTTTTACAAGTTAATCATATGATCGCTGCAGTAATGTAACCAGAATCACAATAAAACCTGAAGTTGAAGCCGTTTTGAAGAAGTTTAAAACTTCCGGCACGAAGAAAATTGCTAAGTTCTAGAGGTACATAGATATTTTTGTTTGATTGCAAAGGATTTTAATCATGTAAAAGTATATTACTGCACTGTATAATAACATTGCACCCTTAGTACTAGAATATGTACTTAATGTTTGATAAAATGTCAAGGAACTAAAACATAAAATTTGAATTTGGTCTTCATTCTAACTAGAAAACTGTCTTGCACAAAATACCTTAAACGAGGTTATAGGTTTTTTCACACGCTCGTCATCGTCACACAAGCAGCAAACCGTCCAAGTAGGGCGATTTACACAATTATTTGTACATTTACTGTCACAGCTATTGCTAATTGCCACATTGCTAATAACCTTAATTCATCAATCACACTTTTGATTTCAACTCCTCCTCCAAATTTGCAGAATGACAGTCACGTTTTTGCTTACGTAAACGCAGCTGAAAATTAACAATGACGCGAACGCAGTTATTGCGGATGCATGAGACCACGCCCCATGCGCGCTTTGTAGGATTAATTAGTGCAGATAATTGATAAAAATCTTTAAAGGATAAGATTCCCTCTCACAATTTGGAGAATAACAGTTTGATGAAAAGAGTCAGCTTACCAACTTATTTTATAGTATTTTTACGTCCAAACCAGAGGTCTATTAAAGGACGCTATCGACCAAATAAATATCAGGCATTTTCTGTGATACGTATTCAATGAGAAAATCATTTCCATTTCACCATCTCTCCTTTTCAACAAAATAAGTCTGAATGAGAAATTTTCCCTCAGCCCCCATCTCTTGATACTCAGTTCTACTTCTCCCTAACTTCCATACCTTCCCTCAAATCTCTCTGAAAATTCTTTCAATTATCAACTCCAGTTATATAGAATAATAAATACATTCTTTGATTATTTTTTCGCATGATGACGTCGTAGTTTGCGTTACCTTTTGTATTAATAACATGAATTTATGGACAACTGTAAGTTTTCTTTTGTGAATTGTGTACAGTAGTTGTGAATTTGTGTAAATTCCTAGAGAGACGACCGAAAGTAATATAGCAAGGGCAAATGCTGGTAACTTTGGCAAAAGTAAAATATTTTAGGAAAGTATAGGATGGGTTGAGATGAGTCCTGGCGTAGATTATGGCAATCTTTCTTGCTTCAAATGACTTATATCTTTCTCCTAGAGCATGGAAGCTAGGCATTTACATTAGTGCATTTTTGTTTAAGTTATTGGTCTCCTTTCTAGTTTTTCAGAAAAACTCCGTTTTTCAGAACTCCTGCAAAAACAATATTGGGTTATCGTTTACACCAGAGAGCAGGGCTAACATATTATCATCGAGAGATTTCCTATACGTTCATTGGTATCAGGCTCAACTATGCGGAAGTTGATATTCACAAATGAAAAAACGACTTCGTTTTCTTCCACTGATTTATATATTTATCAATCAGTGGAAGAAAACGAAGTCTTTTTTTCATTTGTGAGAGATTTCCTCATGCTGGATGAACTCAAGACACCGTTTCTGGCTGTTCCAAGAAGGTATGCCCTTCCCACACGGCGGACCCCGTTAATCTCGCTTGGGCACGATGGAGTGACTGAAGAATGAATGTCGAGGAAGGAGCATGAGAAAAATAACCCATGTAACCGTTCCACGTTATCCGCTGGGAGGTTCTACTACTTCTGAGCGAGTGACGTTGCCGGAAGTAAAGGACGGAGAATATAGCATTCCAGCAGACGAGCGGAAATTAAAGTATCCTTTTCTCGAGAGCTCGATAGTGGATAAATGCGCTCCTGAAATCAGAACTCGCCAAATTCAAAAAATTGAGTATTCCAGGGAGGAAGCCTATTCCATAGGTTTAATATTTTAAAAAATCCAAGCAATAGAATTTGAGTACACCTGAATCTAGTGAACAAGCACAATTTTACAGTCAGTGCAATATGCTTCACTGGAATGGCAAGAATGCTGAAATAGTTATTTGCTAATGAAACCATGAGAAAGAGTGCAGCATGCAAGTATGACACTCAACGTTCAGAATACGCCGAAACCATAAAATTGAGGTATTCTCGTAGAAGCGGCCAAGTTCTTTTTTTCTATTATCATAAAAAAAAAAATATGTCCTGACAGATAGGCACTCCTTTCTATGGTGCTCGGGATATCATTTAATACAAATACACCGACAAATAAGATCAAAAATATCAATTTGGTCTTTTCTATGGAAAAAATATTTCTGCGGAACCAATATTAGGATATTTAATATCTCATCCCGCCATGAAGAAAGAATATCATATTTAATACTTACTTTTGACCAAAAAAGAGGTAATACAATTTTCATTAATTAATCAATTAATGCAAATTGATTAATTTTGATAGCAATCTTAGTATTATGTAAGTAAAGAACTTATGAGCGATTATTTTTATTGCATGCTCAGTGCATTTAATAGCAATGAAAAATCTATCCTTAGTTATGTCTATCATGCAATAGTATAGTGCCCGACGCTTATTTTTTCTGTAAAATCACTCTGAAGCTTAAAACACATAAGCTTGATCTTAGAGATTCCAAATTAATAACAGAACCTGATGACAATACCTTGCCAAAATTCTTTTATTTCCCTGGCCATTGCGAGCCCAAATAGGAGTGTCAGTCAGATGTTCAACGTAACTGCCATTTACTTATTGCATACGTTATTTAACCCATTGACATTCCATGAAGATTTAAACCGGATTTTTTCTGCTGCCGATTACGTAAGCATACTATGGGGCAGGCTTTTAATAAATGTGCAATTATCATCGGCATCGTTTCAATGTTTCGTCATGACACTTCTGAAGGAAAATCAATTAAACCTTACCGGACACTTAATATTCACCCATCCTTATTTCAGTAAACTGCAGAGTGAAAGCCCAGTATTATAATTTTTTCCTAAACCTCCTAATAATCAAGATAAAGTTTCTTTAAGTGACTCTATATGTCAATACATCGTCAACTGAAGATAGTTTGACAACCGAAGGCGGTCGGTAACTTTTAAATAAATTGTGGAAGTTTCAAACTTTATCTTCATAATTATGACGTCCTTCCGCCAAGTTGAAGCCTCACTTTTTCATATTAAGATTCTTATCCTTGAATTTTATCATTTACATTCATACCTCACGCAACAGATTTATAACTATCTTTGTCAGTTGCTTGATGTAGGCAATCCAAATTGAGATAAGTTTATCGGTTTGATCTTAGAACTTAGCCCATTATATGTTACACACCGATCCTTTTCTACATCTTATAGCGCTGATACTCTACATAGTTGCCTTTATCGTACCTCAGTATATTCGGTTGCTCGGTGAAGGTTTATGTTAACACTTCAGTGAGGATTATTGTCTCTATGAGCATTATTAGTAGTCTACAATCCAATGATTGGTTATTTACAGCTCTCCAATTACACTGTTCACCGCTTGCCACGTGGTTCCTAAAATTACGCATTATTCTTTAATTTGTCGTTCCCAACAATTGACTTCATTATACTCTTGGTTTTATTATGTTCTTGGTTTTTTTCATTGATTTCTCTCATGGGAAAGGTTAATCTTCAATTTCTGGGAATTGTGGTGAAGTGTATGTTGTTACTCAGCATTGCAAAGATCGTCTAGAAAGTTACTCGCTATATGCTTATTAATTTTACTTTTTAAACCTCCTTAACTTAAAATTTATCATTTCCATCGTACCTCACGTAACAGAATTATAATTAGCTCTGTCAGTTGCTTGTTGTCGCAATTCAAAACTGAGCTAAGTTTCCTGGTTTAAATTTAGTGCGTAACCTGTTATACTAAAGGCCGCTATGACCACTAAAGGGTCATATTGACCCCTATTCATGTTTAATTATTCGTAATGGCTAAAATTCTGTAAGTAAAAATGGTGGTTAGTGTTAAAAAATGCGTTTGTAGTGTAATGAAATGATAATCCTGATATAGTAATAAATTTGCTTTTTTTTAGATGATGCTTTATGCAACTATAAAACCAATAAATATGCTCAAATTTTGAACAATTCTTTTGTAATTGTTTCCTCTGCTTTCATATCCCCCGACCTTTGAAGTCATTTTTACTCACTTTCGGTAAATTGTGTCTGGAAGATAGAGGCGTCAATGCCTCCCTCCGCGTGAAATACGCCCTTCGAATCCATGGATGATCCGCGAAATATCTCCTCGGAGTCCCCCGACCGCGTCAATACATTACCACTTCTGAAAGTATTTGCGGGATGGAATTGACTCCGCTCCGCCGAATGGTCGCCCCGGGAATTGGTGACAGCAGATGTATGATGCCCATGAGGTCTCCTTTCTTAACTCTCTATGTGCGGCTTAAGGAATATCTCCTTCTTTAAAACTCAAGGGTGCTGTATGGAAGGGTACTTTTTTGGAGGAATGGCTTCTGAATGCAGAAAATTGTGAGGGAATGCCTTAAATATACTCTTTTTCGTTCATCTGGCGTCACTTGGGGAAAAATCAGAGTTTGGAAGAAATGTGATTACACTTGAGATTAAAACTATCAGTCCAACGTTCAAGATACGGAAAGAAGAAAATTTAATGCGTCACTAAAAGAAGTCGTTGATTTAATTTGGAATTCGAAAGACCCTGAGGGAGCAATTGAGTTTTTCAGATGACTTTAGATAACAATTTTTCTAAAACCTATATTTTATTGGTTAATATAGTTCGCTACACGATTGCATTATCAGGAAACAAGGCGTTTTTTATGTCAATTTTGCTATTGAGTTCCACGATCTTGGTATTAAACACCAATCATATCAAGCTAAGTTTTCCTTGAGTGATTCAGAAGGCGTGAAGTATTTTCTCAATAAACGTTAAATAAACATGAAAGAAACACTAGTTTAAGTTCTACAAATTTTTCGGTAATTTAAAAAATTCACTTTTACGCTAGAACCGACGAAATTTTCTCTGCCCCCTCTGACCACCATGGGGTTATATTGACCCCTATTCACATTTATTTATACTTTATGGCCAAAATTTTGAATACTAAATTGGTGGTTTTGGTTTTTAAATAAATGATAAACCTGATTATGTAATAATTTCCTTTTTACTTTTATTTCCTTTTTAAAATGATTTATCCAATTATAAAAACAAATTCTTCCGGTTCTAACAAGCCCACTATAATTTCCAAGGCATTGATGCAGACGCAAGACTTTGCAGTTATAATTTTGGTATTTACTTATAAACTAATTATTGTTATAGTTTGCCTATATGGCTTAGTGGACGCTATAGTATAACAAGTTTCAATGTGGAAGATATCAGATAAACCCTAGAGTTCTACATACACTGAAGGGACACCAATTTTTCCATTGGCAAAGAAACACGTTGAAGAGCTCGCTGCATAACTGTTTGAGGCTATCCAGAAAAAATATCTTAAGAAAAAAAAAGAATATTGGATTATTAATGTGATTATTAGAGTTATTTTTATTTCATGGTGAAACCAACTTTCCTATTCCAGCATTAAAGAATACTCAGCTGTCTCAGATATTTTATCTGTATCGTGGAGGTATTCTATCTTTCATCTCATTTTGGCCTCTTTTCATAACAATAATTATAATAATAATAAATAATAATAAATTTTATTCCACCATTGGATGCTAAATCAAACAATATGTAACCATCAATTATGCCAGCAACCTTCCAAAGAGGAATTAGATACCCCAATTAGATTAAATCTGTTTCTGGGGTCACCATCTCAGCATCAAAATAGGCGGTCATTTAATACCAATTACCATAATCACAATTCCCAGCAAATACATGTGTCAATGAAATCATGATAGAATTTCAATGACTTAACTAGAATCTGGAGTTTCAGAGAATGAGAGTTTGTCGGCCCTGGTGGCGGCGGGGTAAGGCCACTCTGCCTGGCTACCCTGAGGGTCTACTCTCTGTCTTCTACTCTCTGGCTACCCTGAGGGTCGAGGGTTCCAGTTCCGCCTGGGTAGAATATTATCTGCCCAGGACATGGGTGTTTGTGTCTTGTTCGTTGTTACTGTTATCCGCCCGGCGTAAATTGGCACCTTGTGCTGTATTCGGTATAGTGAAGATAAATAAAACAAAATAAATAAAATATATAAATAGAACAATACTTTGCAAAACAAACCTATGCAATAATACTTTAAGACATCTGTATATGCAAAAGTCACATATTACATACACTTTCCTATGCTTTATAAATAGTATATCCATAAATTTCCTATTTCAATATCAATAAATAGGAAGCAATACTACAGTGTATGGGATAATGTGTTTGGTTAATTGATCCTTTCTTACGTGTTGACGATGAAAGCACTGACATTTAATTTTTATTGCCATCCTTGCTTATAGAGACTGCGAATGCACTTTTTATTCACAAGTTAACATCCTAAAGGTTTTGTGACAGTCAAAAAACGAAAGGAAAAGGTCGCCATTAGCGTAAAATTGAAAGCAGGGACGTGAATACGCAGTGTCAAACGACCTTCTGGTTTCTGAGTATGTCATTACATCTAGCCGAGAGGCCTAATTGGGCGCCGAGGGTCTAATTATTTTTTTCAATCCCAAGTGCACCATTTCTTATGGCGCAACGCTCTTCTCCTAGCCTTCGTTTAATGAAATATGTAGAATTCACGAGTTTGTAATCCGGGAACGTGTTCCCCCGCGGGAAGGTAAGGAGGCGTGGAAGTAATGAGTGCAAGTAATGACCCAGCGACTGCAACCCCATTGAGCACGCTCAAGGTCAGAATTCAGTGCAACCATCTTGCAATGGGCTAAAATTTTAACTGTGCATGCATACTTTAGAGTTAAAAATGTTCCTTAAATTCTCTAACAATCTTTTTCTCAGTTCAAACAGAATCCAAACGAGTGTTTTGAGACGGGTATTTTAATGATGAGATGTCCTTCTACTTCTTAATGTATTTACATTTGCCACGTTTCAGCACTCCACCTAAATTTCGGGTGATTGAAAGATAAAGTTAAGGTACTATACGTCTAGTAAATGACGCGAATATCAAATTATTGGAAAATTCAATGTTTTTTGTTATAATACCTTATATTAATTCATCGCTTATAATGATGTCTTATATTCATCAAAAAAGTATTCATCAGTAGGAAATATGAATTTAGTCAGGATATATTAGAAAGTAACAGTAAATTTATACGAAATTGTATGTTAATGAACGTAAAATTTCCTCATACCTTTGATATTTACGGCTTAACCCGGGAGAGGACGCGCGGTGAAATGTAACGTTAGAAGGCGCGCGGGGTGTAATCGAAACCCCAAAACAAGTATTTTTTAATATTTTCCTTGAAAAAATATGGTTATTTTGTCTTCTTTTTTAAATAGATATATCTTATTACCTTCGTATTTATGTTTACATTATTACAAATAAACTGATGTGATAAGAAAAATATTCAACAGAAGTCTTTTCTGCAGCTTATTTGGCACTCGTAAAAATAATTGATGTTATATTTTCAACTCATATTTTCTAAGACAAGGAGCTTCTTCTTAAACCTTCTGAATATGATGTTTTACATGCTAAATAAGAAAAAGCACGATCAGAACTTACAATTTTTATATTATGACGTCAACCATAGGGCCGAATTTCTCAATTGAAATTATGCAGTAAAATTTGATTAATTACAAATATTACTGGAAAAGTGTAATAGAGTCGAAGTATATTGAAACAAAAACAGTAGGAAGTGACATTTCTTACCATTATGGCCGCAGTATTGATGCAGGAAAACAGCTCGGGAACAGTCTGACGATTCCCAAGAGGAACGTGGAAGGGCGTGAGGGGTGTAGGTAACACCTCAGAACACTTTGACTCGTTCCGATCTCGAAGCGAAATGAAATATTGATGGAATGCTTACATAAAGTCGTCAGAATGTAAGAGATTTGAAGGTATGAAAACTTGCTACATTGAAGATACAACGATGGACATACAATGCATGAAATAAGAACCTTGTGGTATCAATTACACCCCGCGCGCCCTTTCCCGGGTCAAGTAGTGTTTGGAATGTTGGCCTTAGAATGTAATGGCACTAATCATGTGAAGAGAACAAGGGAAATAAGTGGACCCGGATAAAAATTTTGCTGTATTTTAGCGTTGCATCTAATTCATTTCAACGCTCTCTTTCGGCTGAGGAAATGCTTCTTAGGATTCCATCCAGGTTGGAAGGTCCGTGACTAAAGTTTTTGGCCGCTTACACTGCAGCCGTCCTTAGGGTGATAAGATACTGAGGACGGCTGCAGTGCAAGCGGCCGAAACGTTGGTGATGGACCTTCCAACCCAAATGAAATTCCAAGAAGCCTTTCTTCATTCAATTCTCCGAGAAAACCTGAAATCTTTTATCTCTCTTTAGGCTTTTGCCACAAATACATCACGAAAAAGAAGAATTTTTATAAGTATCATTTCGCCATTGAATACCTTTTGTTATTTAATTTATCTTGCTGCTAGTGATATAGCGTGTGGCCAATATCCTCCTTAAAACACTGAAACTCGCCTGATTTGAGGTTTTTAAGCAATCTAAGCCAATCGTGTAGTTCTCTCGCCTGCAACGACCCTTACCAAATTCTTTCAGTTTTGTAACACTCTTGTCCATCGCAGTATTTTATAGCAAGACTTTCTTCATTCCTTTGTGTTATATTTACCATGTGAAATATCTATTTCTATACTGTATCTAAAATGACCGCGCATTAATCGAGATTTAAGCATGACATACCCGATTAGCACCTTTCATTCACTTTTTCATTAGATAATCCTCCTCCTAATCGCTTCATAAATTCATGCTACTCTAATGCATGGCTGCAAATGTTTTCTATTCCCAAGGTTAGATATGATAATTTCTTAGAACTAACAGCAGTTTATGTGAAGTTATTGTTTTTTAATTTCTTTATATTTTGAGACTTAATGGATCTGTGTCGAAAAATTCCTTGTGGGTAGTGTATTAATGGAATACACCCTATTTCTAAGGTTGGGTGGAGCAATTTCTGTTTACGCACACTTTTGCGTGAAGCATTGAATACATGTACTTATGAGTAGTATGTGTAAATAAAAGCAGATAAAAACGGAATATCAACAATCTGGTTTATTGGCAATTTAATGCTGTTATAGCATGAGGTCTAATGGCACTTAACAGATATTTTCAAATAATTTGATGAAGAATATACAGATATTTTCATAAACATGAAAAAATGTAGAGTTAATTGTTATATTGACCTATAAAATATATTTAGGTATCATTTAGAAAAAAACACGTATTTGCGAGATTTATTCATAAGATTATGCTTATGTTTCGAATACTGCGCCGTAAAGTCAGTTCAAAACAATGCTTTCATTGAGGCCATGTTTAAAAAATATGATTCTTGTATCATTTACATTACAACATGTATGGTCATTTCATACGTGTAAATAGGTGTTTTTTATTGAAAGTCCAAGAAATTTTTTTTCCAAATACTTCAAAATATATAAAAATGTGCACTCAAAGACTTACAACTCGCGCTCCAACCACCTTAAAGACTCTTGACGTCTGTAAGCAGAAAACATTCGTGGGCAGGGATACGCTACATGACTTAGCGAAAAGGGTCATCGGAAAGCCAGAACAAAAGAGAATAGAGGGTTTAAACACATGAGCCTACGGCAGGTATGGAATCAGCGGATAGTATTAGAAACGGTGCAGTATACAGAAGGATAGAGAAGGGCAAAAGCTTATAGAGCACTCCCATTAAAAAAAAGGTTCTGACTGATACCCTATTAAACCTAACGAGTTTCTTGGAACTGATAGAAAGAGAATCAAAAGGGTAGTCCTACAAGGAAAGCAGAACAGAAAAGCTACCCGGACGTATTTTAGTTAACTAATAAATATGCAGGGTAGAATGGAACCATGTATTTTTATCATTTATAATCATAAGTGACTAATAAAAATACTCCACGGTGGAAGACTGTAATTACTCATGGTTTTTGCGCTGCACTTATTTGTAACTTCATGAAATACCCCTCAACACCGTATTATATAAAATTAGAGAAGCATTCTTTTTATCTGTATTCCTTTGAAAGCATATTTGGACATTTCTCGTGTAGCACGTGTGTTTTTGTCCAGCTTGCACTATACAGTGGGCAGTGACCAGCATCTTGTAACAACACGTGCATATTACAGCTAAGTAAGCATCCATTTGAATCATGGTCTAATATGTGTAGTTTCTCTTATTGAGGGATTCTGATTTATCATTGATTTCTTATAAGAATTCTCATTGATTTCTTTTAAGAAATCAAAGAGAATTCTTAGGATAACTTGCCAGCTTAGTTTTCTTTTCATAATTATCTACTACGCAATACTCATTTTTCATTACGAACAGTAGAGAGAGCTCCATATTTATAGGGTGAGAATAGTGGTAAATTACATTAATGTAAATTCACTTGCGACCGCACATGACAAATATTATTGTTTACAATCGTTGAAGCAGTTGATACATAGCAAATGAGTGTTGAATATCTTCTTTAAAGTGTTCATAATAGTTTTCCCATCTTCTTTACTTCTGTATGATTCTTCGTTTCTTATTTATCCCTGCATTTGATCTACTCAGCATCCGCTTTTTTCTCCAGATTTCGAATTCTCCTTATTTTTCTGGTCCACGTTTCCAATGGTCCAAGTTTCTAATCCGTGAAGGAACATGTTCCACACAAATCTTGAAGGGTGACTTTCTATGGATCGCAAACTCGAATACTTGTACACACATTTTTCCTGTATTTTATTTCAATTAAGTTTTTGTTTGCTTTTGACATAAATTTAAATGAAAACAAGATTGGTAATGTTTCCTTACTTCTTCAGCAGATTCTCACATCTCTCAAATGTAACATGGACGCGACAAATTTATATCATTGAATATTCCTGATATTTCACCTTATAAGTATCGATTTGGATAATAAAACATCATATGCCCTCGTAGAAATAGAAAGTTCATGACCAGAATTCCTGGGTTAATTATCCTTTTTTAACTGTTAGTCAAGCTCATATTCCTTCCAAATAAAATTTAAAGACCAGATTACTGGGTCAGCATTCATGAAAATGTGGGCACATGATTGGCACTGCCTTTGTTGTTATCAGCCTCCACTTTCCAATTATCCTTCTGTAAGGGATCATCAATTTGGTAATTAATCAATCTTCATTAACAGAAAAACAAAAATTATCACGGAGTTGAACCGTTATTTGACCTCTCTGCAAATGCGGTTAAACTAGTTTTAACGGTAAAAAAAATGAAGAGAGCATTCACCCAATGCTTAGTTAACCAAAGTTACAACCACCTTGATTGCTCTTTATTTCGAAAATGATTTCCGACCTCAGAATTGATTCAATGCAAACCTGCATGGTTTTGATGACCTTCTGGGTTAGCAATTGACCTTTCTGCTTGCACGTTTCAGGCATGGAAATAGTTTTAGAGGCTGACATATTAAATCTATTATGGAAACAACTGTTTGGGACTGTCGTTATTTATAGGCTAGCTACCACTCATTCATTGGTTGTTCAATCCTAAGATTGGTTGACTGCACCACTCCACCCTTCTCTATATAATGCTAGTTCTCATACCTCCTGATATCTTTTCCTATCTACTTTCCTATTTATATGGTCCATGGTATGGTCCTGAATGATGCAAGAAATTTATTTTTTCCTCAAAATTATTCGTATTGTGACTTTTATTTTCACGGTACTGAAATTTCGACAAAACTATATTGATATACCTTGTTTATTGAGTTGTTACGAAAAGCTGTCCATCTGCAAAGAACGCTCGCCTGCCTCACGAATAAATTACATTGCTTTTAACTGAGGCTGCTAATGGGTCATTAGTTCAATATCTAGTTCGCAGGACGAATTAAAATATGCGTAACTCCCAGATTTACTTTGAGCTTTGAGTAGTTGAGAATTTGTGATTATAATCTGTAGTCATTTGTACAATACATGATTTACTACAGTTCATGGCTCCATTATTCCATCAGAAACGGCATAATTACGACACAACAAACTACTGTATTGTCCTTCATAATATGCATCATGCACATTATTCCTGGGGTATTCCTGATAATTATACTCTTTCTTTTCTCCGGTCGTTTATCCTTTCTAAAGGCTGTGATATCGCAAATTGTTTGTATTAGTTTTTCTACGTCCTACAGGATTATGAGATGATGTTAATACCACAGATTAAATGCATGCAGGAGAGCCTTATTATTCAAAGTTCATCCATAAAGTTTGGAACGATGGAAATCTTCTCTTAGGCTACCCCCAAGATGTGAGATGAAAACGGAAATTCAATATTTTCAGCATTATCCCCAACACAGGCCGCAGGAAAAGAGAATAGAAACGCTTTGACTACGAATAGGCAACAATAATAATGATGCCTGGGTTGAACCGCTACATCCGAGAGAATAAACGCGTTTACGACCCACGCTGATGAAACGCAAACATAGTGTAAAGGTGTTCTTCGCTTGGCGGCCGCGTTAAGCCGTTCGCCTTCGGCGTAGCACGATTTGTTTCCATACCTCACTCCATGGGAATGCAATTTAGAGAGACTTTCCCCCAAAACCGATTCGCTCCTCTCCGGCAGCTCGCAAAACTGGATAACCGCCCTTTACACCATTAGTTTGAATCTATAAGGTAACAAGGAACACATGCAAGTTCCATTGCGAGATAACGAATCTGCACGAATTTCCCGAATGACAAAGTGCCTGCCCCATTAACTGAGACGTGCCTCGCTTCGAAACGAAGTGTAACGAGGATCTTCCGGGCCGTAAAACGAATCTAGAGCCGCGGGGCATCCATCGATGGCTTCTTCCCCTTCCTCCGCTTGCAGTGTGGACCAAGAAACGCCTTCAAGTGCCGTTTAAAATTTTCACTACGCCACAGTTCCCCTTTCATATAATCATGATCGCACATGGTGCCACCAATATAAGTACGACGCGATACAAAGTAGCATAAATACGCCGTACAACATGAAAGATACACCATGAATACAGGTGGGGATTTTAGTATTTGCGATAAACGCGATATAAAACCGCAATGTTGATTTTTACGAAAGTAATGCTCAGTTAGTAGGGAATCTACATTAATCCATTGAGGATGCAACTTAAACTTGGACTCAAGTCCGTCAGCTCTGGCAGGTAACTAAATTTTATTCTGAATTTAATTGCTACGTTTGCCTTACCACTACGTTTGTATTTTTACTAACGGAAAGGTTTTCATGAACTTAATTTATCCAGAATTTCACGGGCTGCGACCCAAGAAATGGTGTTTATTAAGCCTACGAATAAACTCATATGATAAAAGCATCTATTTCAAATGGATTCTAGTTCACCTCCCTTAATATTCCAGCATTTGGACTAGTATACATATAATTCGTACAAAACTAAAATCTCAATGAATAGTATCCCAATTTTGGATGTAGGCTTTTGAAACACGGAAAGTCATCAATTTTTATAGCCCTGGTGGGGAAGTTAGATTATTTACAATTTTTACAAAAATGAGATGTCATCATGAATACGTCTGCTAGACAAAGATGTTGAGTTCAAAGCTTTATATATTTCATCATAGGAGGTCACAGTCATGTAAATTCCACTTTCCTTTCCACTCATTCTTTACAAATAGACAAGTATTTTAGTCTCTTCTTAAATCTAGTTTAGCATTCATAACACGGGCTCCAAATTGCCCATTTGTATTCAATAATTGGCAGTATCGGAATAAAAATTTCATCTGTTAATGCATAGATATTTTAAAAATTCTTGGTATCTCTACAAATAAAGCCCAACAATTTAAGAACAAATTTCTATATTTATTTCAGGTTGACTGAGATGAAACGGTGAATATGATAAGCCTGTAGACGCAATCAAAGCTGTGTTCTATAGCAAAGTGAATTGGATATACATATTGGAGCAGACAGATGCTGAAAACCAATTTTCGGATTGTAGACAAATGATGGTATTGACGATGGTATGCTGACACTTGCACATTATCCATATGGGTAAGTCAAAAAAATATACCTAATGTTATATCTTCATTTCAAATAATTACTATTTTAAAGTCATACGATTGAAGTGGAACTTTATCTGCACCTGGAGTTATGTTCTCCCGTTTTTTATTCTAATTTTGAATGAAATTAGTAAATCTTTTACCGTCCATATTCGTGAAATATAGTTTCTTCTTTTGGGATATCCTGCTTCTGGATTTTTAAATTCAAGATTTATCAGACAACAATGCCATCTCCTGCAAATGATTACAGGAAACTATGATTTATTTACAATTCAGACACTAGCAGTCTTACGCCTGACTCCCTTTATCCGCCCTTTCCCTTCATGAGCATCTTCAATTAATTCAGTAAAGATACTTTTTTCCTCCATTTGGATCGAATTCGTTCAAATCCACGCTTAATATTAGTTCATTAAAGCTAGTTTTTATTTTAAGTTGAGGTCAATAATAATGCGACCGTTGTAGACATTATGAGCCTCGTTTTATATCACCAATGCTATCTCTAATTCAAAATTTATATAGTCCTTGTATTTTTTCGGAGTGTTTTTTTTATTACGTTTCTGTAAGCTCCAAAATTAAAGTGATTTTCACCTTATTTTTACATTAGATAATGCAAAATGAATTTGAACAAATAGTAAAAGGATTACCCAATAGAAGGAAAGATACGTCTCTAAAAGGTAAATGAGGCTCAAACAAGTATTAAAACCACATCCTCTTCTTGAAGACAAGAGTTATACTGTCCTAGGTGACACCTTTTACAAAACAATAATTATAGTTCAAGAATTTTTATGTGATAGATATTGCCAAAATTTCGGACCAAGGCCGATTTTACTCCGAGTGCTCTTGGCGGACTCATCTTTTGTTCAAATTTAATTCACTGCAAGAGGAGTTTTTTCAGCCGTAGAATGAAACCTTAAGTGAGGCTTTGATGCTTCAAAAAAATGTAAGGCAGAAAAGTCATCGGAACACGCGATAATTCAGCCTAATGGGAGTTTTCGAAGTCTTCCGGTTGTTGGATCGAAAAGAAGAAATTTTTGCTGCTTAAAACTGCGCCACGGATAAATATAATAAAGAACCAGCGGGATGAGATAAGGCGTGGATTATTAAGCGTCTCTTATAAGTGATTGGTATTCTGGGAAGAGGGCCCGGCGGATGAAGAAGAAAAGAAGGAGGAAAGGGTTGGATGAGGGTCGAGTGCGCTGAGTGAGGCGGAAGGAAGCTGAGAAACGGATAAATTTACCCCTCGAAGCACTCGATCATTCCATATTGATTCGCGAATGGATAAAAGATTGAATACAAAATAAATAAAATATTAAAAATTTTAAGGCTGGCCAACATACTACCCAACAAGTCGCCGCGTGGGCCTGAGGCAGGGAATGTTAGGACATTAGCTGTACAGAGGAAGATTTTTGGGAGGTGAAAAAGTGAAACGGATTTAGGAAGTATTTAGAGAGCCAAGTTTTTACTATGGTCACTAAGTGTTCGTGTAAAGAACAAATTTTTGTTGCTATCTGTTTTTCAATGTATCTCTTCCATTAAATCGCTTCCATCGGTCCTAGAGATGTAGTGTAGCGTCAATATGTGATTCTCTGTGCCGCTCTGAAGCACACCTAATCTGAATTTCTTAAGAAAACTAAGCCTAATGAAAAGTAAAGAAAACTTTGTAATTCCACATAAATATTTATTGTACGACCTAGGTTTCGACGTGGCACGTTATCATCTGGTGATGACGTGCCACGACCACGCCACGACCACGACGTCACACCAGATGATGACGTGCCACGTCGAAACCTGGGTCGTACAATAAATATTTATGTGGAATTACAAAGTTTTCTTTACTTTTCATTATGTTAAGTCGATTCCATGAAGTCACGCCCGAGACAACGAATTATGAAACTAAGCCTATCTTGAATCCTTCTTGTCTCTAGTGGCTCCCAACCGAAATCCTCCAAAACCTGGCAAAAGATATGCTTTGAACATGGGCTGTATCCCTTTGTAACATAAAACATAAAATGTGTTTAGTTACATCGTCGTAGAAAGCTTACGTTTTTAATTCATTTGAAGAAAAACCATAAATATGCACAAAAATTTGGGCCTGTTTAGTTTGAACCAAAAGAATACTACTTTCCCGCAGTTTATCGATCGTTTCGCTGGCAAAAATTGTTCCATTTACCAGAGTTTATGTGCACTTAAGTGTACTGATTAGTTACAATACGGGCTAACTTCAGCGTCTTGAAGAGCTCCAACTCTCCGAAAAGTTTAGGCTATAGAATGCTCTGAGAGGAACATGGGAAATGTGGCACCTCAACGGTCTTTTAATGTTTTCAGCATCTTACGCAAAGCATCCATATTCCCTGGGTTGAATGAATATGCCCTGTAGTAGTCACTGTCGTGGAACTGGTGTTCTTGATACTGAGTACTTATTGCCTTGTCAGGAATAATTTCAGTTTCCGGTATGAGCATTTTCACTCTTCTGGAAGCGAAGCTCAAACTCTGGTTTATTGTGCTCATAATTTTATCCGTCCATTGGAGTGCTATATTTCTCGTGTTCTTAAGGTGGATGAAGAAATGCTCTTAGGTCTTGAGTGCTCAGTTTTAATACGTTAGCAAGAAAGTTGGATCAGATTATTAAACCACATTTTATTTAAGTAAAGCTGTTTATGGAATTCACCGTACAGGCAGTAACGGAAATTATCCAGGTACTACTTTTTCCCGTTTTCCCCGCCTTTACTAAAGCGTGTAAATGTTTATACTTTTGAAATTTCTAGGCACAGTATTCAAGTGTAGGGCTAAAATTTTATGTAAATATATTTATGTAAATCTTGTACTCGGCATGATACCTTGAAATTTGCCAGAAACCATTGCATAAAAAATCTATTACTTCATGTTTCAACACATTCTAGCTTAGAACAGTCGATAGTCTTCGTTATTCATATATTAAAACTATTATGAAACATATCTCTTATGCCACTAGACTACGTGTTAAAATAGCACTGAAAGCCTTAAAAACAAAGTTGTTAAAATAAATAATTTTCATCCGCATCTATACTTACTTACTTTTCCTTACGATATATCTTAGCTATGTTTCTTCAGGAATACTTTCTCCTACACCTGGAGTAGGTGAAGAATTCTCTCTTTATCCTTTATCTTCAAGTTGGTCTTCTTAGCAGAAGGTGACCCTCTGGAGTTCCACGTAACACAGTCTTGGGAATCCTTGATTCATCAATCCTTCACTCATGGTCTCTTCAGAAGTATCTCTTCTTTCTCCTCAACTTAAAATACCTTCACCATTGCAGGTTTTTCGGGTCTCTTCATTCTGTATTGTTTCATAATACTTCTCCTACCAATGGTCGTATTCTTCATTTCATTGGCTTTGAGAAGGTTCACAATTCTTGTTAAAATTCTATAAGTAATGAAGTATTTATTTCTTCAGACCGTATTTTCAAAGCATCCAGAGATATCTGCCACTCAAATTGCTTGCTCTTTTACTTCATTGTATAGATCACTGCAGGCTGATACCCCTACACTAAATATTGAAATGTCATCACTTGTTCAATTGGCCTATCATCTATTATGTATCTATAGATATCAATAAAAGCGCACCCAATATTTCCCATAAACATATGCCAAATTTACTCCAACTACCTCAAGTTAGGGGCCGTTTCTTTTTCGTATACTAGCGTAATTCGATTATGGAAAATGATTACACTGATTGTTTGTCTATCAATAATTTGAGAAGAGAGAATGTATCGTCCAAAATTCATATGTCTGCACATCACCTGTGTAGGAACGAGAGCAGGAATCTCAGAATTGGAGAATACATCTAGATACTACTCTGAGAGCCGTCACAAAGGTGTTAAGACATTAATTTGCAGCAAATAGGGAACAGCAGGGGGTGAATTGAGGTTAATTGGGTGGAGGAAATAAAGGGGTAAATGAAGGGGGAGAAAAGCCGAAGATAGAGATGAATTATTTGTTTACAACGCGTGTTATGGCACAGTCACGATTTTTTTACTTTAACTACTCTTCATGCATAGAGAGAAGGAATTTTTGTAATTATAAGTTTGAATGTGAATTTCTCTTGTTATGCCACTCCTGTAAGTTTAAGACAAGGGGCGCGTGGAGACAATGGTACTCTCCGT
Organism: Ceriagrion tenellum; assembly: GCA_963169105.1. Classification (NCBI taxonomy): domain Eukaryota; kingdom Metazoa; phylum Arthropoda; class Insecta; order Odonata; family Coenagrionidae; genus Ceriagrion; species Ceriagrion tenellum. The sequence continues at coordinate 76,404,093 of OY720643.1, forward strand.
ATTGTGCTGAAATTCGCCCGATCTAAAGGTTTCCACTAATTTAAGCCTAGTATCTGGCCTCCAAGTTTCTGATGGCTCCAATTAGGTCCTTTTATCATCTAAAATAAGTGTTGTATATAAGTGTATGGGTCAAAAAATAATGAAAATGTTAGTTACAATGTTCAAAAAGTTCCCAAACTTTATTTATGACAAAAAAATACTTGACTAACAAATTATTGATCAATATCCCCTTAATAGTAGTCTTCTCACCAACGTATACACTTATCCCAATGATGTTTCCACTTATTGAAATAGTCCTGGAACGCTTCTTCCGGAATGCTAATAAGCTCCTCTGCCGCTTAAGCATCATGAATAAGCATCTCTGAAATGGTGGAAAATCTCTTTCCTTTGAGCGAGGTTTTTTGTTTGGCGAACAGGAAAAAGTCACACGGGGCCAGGTCTTGTAAGTAGTGTGGATAGAGAATAACAGAAATCTTGCTTTTGGCTAAAAAATTACGAGTTCTGAGAGACAAATGAGCCGACGCGTTGTTGTGGTGAAAAAATTACTCGTCGCTCCTCCAAAATTCTGGCCATTTTCGACTGATTCTCTCTCTTAGGAATGTCATAACTCCCAAATAGTACTCCTTGTTGACTGTCTGGCATATTCATGATGCACAACCTCCTTTGCATTGCAAGAAAATAGTCGACATCACCTTGACATTCCAGCAAACTTGTCGAGCTTTTTGGGGCCGGGGGATGTTTCACCAATCCATTGTAAAGATACACTTTTTATCGATGTCATATCCATAAACCCATGACTCATCATCAGGTTATGATCTTGGAGAAGAAGGTTTCATCCTCTTCCGCTCGATCAAACAGTTCCTGACAGACTTGAAATTGATGTTCTTTCTGGTCTGCTGTCATCAGGCGAGTCACAAATTTGGCGGCGGCTCGATGCATCCTCAATTTATCAGTTAGAATTTCATAGCGCGAACCAATCGAGATATCATACTCTTTTGCAAGTTCACTGACAGTCAAGCTTCGATTTTCACGAACTAGATCATTCACTTTCTCGATCAGTCGACGTTGTTGGTCTTCCGGAGCGCTCGTCGTCTTCCACTGATTTCCACCCCTTTTTGAACCGAGTAAACCACTCATAACACGCGGTACGATTCATATCATCCTCTCCATAAGCCATGGTAATCAACTCAAAAGTTTTTTTGAAAGATTTTTAGAGTTTCGTGCAGAATTTTGCAGAACAATGCTACTCTTTCAAAGAGCTCATTTCTACGGATCCGATTTATTACCGTACTCCACTAACACCCTTTCACATAAACGGCCGTGACTAAGCAGCAAAACAATATATTAACAAAGTGGTTACAGGCGATTATTTGGGAAGTTTTTGTGGACACAACGCTTTCATGTGTATTAAATAATAACCGATTGGAGGCACGCTATTCAAAAAGTACGGGAACTTTTTGAGCAGACCTCGTATTCAGCCAATTCACATAAGAGAGGAATTAAGGGAAAAAAATTAAACGCCATTAAACATTTTATTAATCATTGAGGTCTATTTAAAAGATATACAAATATTGATACTTTCCTATAAAAAATAAACAAATGCTACATGTGACTAAACTATGATATTATATTCTAATATACAATTGAAATCCACAATCATGATGGCTTGGTAAGCAACATTAATCATGAAAAATCGAAAGATAGCAAAAATATTTGTGTAGTTTGCTATGTTTAGCAGACATGTTATGAGAATTTGATGAAATGGATTACTTTTTAGTTACTTTTACCCAGATAAAAAATAACATAGATGATTGAATCATGTCATAAACTGTGTATAGTTTTTCAAATAAAGGTTATCATTTGTTATATCAACTAAAACTCTTCATAGAATTTTTTGAAATAACTTCTAACAATATAAATTCAAATTTTTAACCAAAAATAATAATTTATATCTCATGTAGCTGAAAGAGGTTTTATTTTTTTCATTGGTATATTAAAGAAGTAGTCTTTTTTGTCTACTTTGTAGCTACAACAACGTGTTCAAAATTAACTTACGTCCATTAAACATCATAATTTTTTACCGTACTGGCGTAAATTTCAATATGGCCACTAAACTTCCTACGCTTATTAAGACAGTATCTTTTAGTCTAATTCTGGTCAGAAAATGGAATTGAAAATATATTTGAAACATAAAATACAATTCGCATAGCGTAAACGGTACACTCATTATGTATAGACTGACTTCGTTTCGTATTTGTATGTATCGGAAACATCAGGCGATCCCTGGAAACGGCGAAAGATATAAATGTATGGGAACCCATCCGGGAGGTAGAGTGGCACAAAAATCGAAAGGGAATTTCCACCACGCATGCAATGGCTGGGAGTGCTCCTGCTTGTATTCCTGATAGGCAAAAACCGGGCAAAGGTATGATGGAATGAGGGCAGTATGGATTTTATGGAGGGGGCGGGGAGGGGGGGGCTTTCTGAGTAGCGCTTCTTCCATCGCGATAGTGTTGCCATCCCAGCTCCCTCTCCCTTTTCTCTGAGTGGTGGATATCCGCCATGAAATATTCAGCGGGCGTCCCAGGCCTTCCTGGTGTTCTTCAAGCCCTCTTCAACCTTCCACGCCCCCTCGTTCCTGTCCTTCTGCCTACAGTCTCACCTCCTACCGTCTGGGCCCTTCGGAAAAGGGGACCGATACACACTATCCTCCTCCATCGGTCCAATGTGGCCCGGTGGAAGGGATATTCTCTCATGTCGCCGTGACGGAAATCTCCTTGTCCAGATGTGAAATGCTTACGGCAATCGTGTGAGATCTGGAAATAGCGGAAGGTGCGATCAAGGGATTGACGAGAAAGGGAATAAAAGATGCATGCTGAGGAAACGTAAGAATAGGAGCCAAGAATATTGATAGAGATTTTGAGATGGGGAATGGATTTATTCTGCAGCGTTTTCGCAACTCGCTTCAACCATCATGATAATCTTGCAAATCCTATTTTTTCCTCCATGCCCTTGATTTTCAATAAAAATGTATGATTTAGTTCTCCAAGTATTAATAAAATGGGCAAAAACTTACAATTTATAATATACTAAATTTAGATATCTACTTTCTCCAACCATCATGAGGTTATGTTATATAACCATCCAGGTCCGAAGCGAAAAAGATTCAGTTACCAACGAAGAGGATTTCAGAAATTCGGGTGAAAGCAATGGAAAATTCATTGTTAGAAATTGTTTTACTACTGAACACGGCACGAATAATCCGCTGAGCTGTAATGAAAGTTAAGAATAAAGCTAAATTGCATCGTCTACATACATAAGGACTCTCTCATTTATATCTCCGACCATAATATCTATCGTAATATTCTCTGCACGTATTTCTCATTTATTTATCCATAGTAATAGTTAAAACCACTGTGACAAAGAGCATTCCTGTTTTATTTCATACCAATATCTCAAGGCCTTTCTAGGTCCCACTAGCTATAATTTTTGCCTATAAATTATCATACATCGCCTTCACACCGTTCATAAACTGTTCATTCACTCCATACTCCCTCAAAACCATACACAGCTAATTCATTTCATTTTTCGGGATTCGGCCGCGTCGTTGTTTTTCTGACAACGTTTCTCCTCCTATCCTGGAGGCGTCTTCAGGTCGAAGATGTTCCACTTATTTATCCATAAATTCATTTTAAACCACGGTGACTAAGAGTATCCCTGCGTAACAGCCTTTTCATTTTAGACCAATCTCTCAAGGTCTTTTATGGTCTCATTGGCTCTAATTCTAAGGTCTATTGTAAGACTAAGATCATTTTTGACTTGAAGACGCCTCCAGGATAATTGGAGAAAGGTTGTCGAAAAAACAACGACGCGGCCCAATCCCGAAAAATGGAAAGAATACCTGTTCGCCGCGGAAACCTGAAACAGAACCCCTACTCAGCTTATTTCTGTTCATGCAATGATATGTAAATTTACAAATTCAAACTACTTTCTTTCGGATGGCCATGAATTTCTCTAACTCCTGCTAAAAAGCAATCCTCTGATCGCACCCCCCTCTCCCAGGCATAAATCCACGCTTTAAAACTCAGATTCTGCTGTAAAACTCAGATGGTAACGCTATTTATTATTTCATTTATTATTTTTCTGAACACTTTTCCCGGAGTATTCAATGAACTAATTGCGCAATAATTCTTACATCCGGTTTTCTCACCCTTCCCCTTGTGCAAAGGAACTATTTCTACATTGTTCCAATTGGTAAAAAATAAAATAAGTTTGAAAATTAAATTTAATATTTCACATAGGCGTTAAATGAGAAGTTTACACCAGAATTTAAGCATTTCATTGGATATCCCACATTCACCTGCTGCCTTCCCAATTTTCAATGTTTTCACTGCCTTGAACGCCTCATTCTCAGTTATTGTTTTTCACATACGGATATTCTCGCTTACTATTTTGCGAGGCTCATCCTCATCGTCTGCACTGTTGTGAAGTTCTTTAAAATAGTCCCCCCAAGAATCCCTGACGTCGCTTTCATCCCACACGATCTGTCCAATTGTGTCCTTTTTATCACCTATTTACCTCACCACAACTTGATTTACCATCAAAACCTATTACAAAAAAAAGCATTATTTGCCCTCAAATGAACTCTGCGTTTTTCTAGCTTCAATCGCACGATTATGTCCTTGTTTTTTAACAGTGATTTTGCATTCCTCCATTTCCTCCCTGTATTCATCACATGGCTTTCGTCGGTCTTCCTCATTTTTTGCTGCAAAAGAACTTTCACACGCCTCTCTCTCTCCTTCCACTCAGTAGAGTTTCCTGTGTCCATTTTATCCTACATCTTCTTTTATTTTCCCTGCCATTTCTTACAGCTGTAGAATTTCTGCCTTTGCCTAAAATTATTCCTTTCGAACTCACCAGTTTATTTTTCACACTCCCTTGGTCGATGTATACTTCCCAGTGCTTGTTAGCAAATAGCTATTGCAAAAACGAATCACAGTAGATGGGACACTAATTAGTAACAAACCAAAAATCCCTCAGAAATTCAATCCTAGTCACACCGAGAAATGAGCGACTCCACCTCTGAGTTCCAACTTAATAGGACTCTAGTCAGCTTTGACCTAAAAAGAAACGGGGTTGCTTTACTGATGTCTATCCTATACAATGATTTTAAAATTGACACCGTAAGTGGAGAATCCAAGAAGCACGAGATAATTACATTTTACAAATATGCCAAGTATGCCGTCGATGTTTTCGGCTAAAAGCGTCATCTATATGATGTGACGCACAACATCCGTCGATGGTCTTCTACATTGTTTATAATTTTCTGTATATAAATGTCAAAATTTTCTAGCTAAGCACCAATGACATAATTCTGAAAACAAATGTATTCGCCACAAATATTTGCAGGGGACTGGGCTTGATCCTGTGAAGCATCTTCATTGCACGATGTATTTCGCAAGAAAATATACCCACGCCGAATAAAAGCAAAAGCTGCGCTTTTTATTGGGCTATCGCCATATTCACAAAGAAAAGTTAGTCGGTAAAAGGGGGGGAAAGGACGATGTGGCTTTTACAGTAGAGCCAGTGACCAGAGCACAATGAAAAAATGTGGCAAGTGTAATAGTTGTTGTCACCGTACCATCAAGTTATTTTACGCCCCAACTGCGATTTTAATGAGAGTGAATACTGATAATGTATGTATACAATTTATAATAAGAGGATTAAATATTTAAAGTATTCTGATAGTGATAGTTAAAGGGTTTTATCCAAAGAAGGCCATCATTTTTCAATTTTCTAAAAGTTTACATTTTGTGCATATATTTTTTGAAATACTTACAATATTGACCAGGTCTTTTAATTTTTTCATTGAGGAATAAAACAGATTCGTAATATTATTACTTTTTACCTTACTTTAGCTAATCTATGTTGCAAAAACCTATATTGTAATGTGCACCAACATGCGTAGCCCGCGCGAGCATTCTAGGAGTATTTCACAGCGCGAGCACTCTAGTGTTAAGATTGGTTGACTGCAGCCCAACGCCCTTCTCTATCTAATGCTAGTTCCCTTACTTCCTGGTATCTCTTCGTATGTACTTTTCTCTTTATTTTGTCCATGAAGCTATTCCTGTGTTTTCCTCTAAGGACTTTACTCTATTTTCGCCAATTTCGTTCGTTACCGACCCATTGTGTCTCAGGGTGTGTCCAATCCATCTGGTTCCTCTTTTGTATACAGTGTTCCATATGGTCCTTTCCTCTTCCACTCTTTTGTAGACCCTATCCGTATATATTGTTTCTCAAAGATTTTTTTGTCGCAACGCCATAACTCTCATAATTATTCATCAAAATTAATGATTCAAAGATCGTTTTAAAACTTATGTTCCCCGATATTGATGAAAAATAGACAAATTGTTTAAAATTAAAGTTTTTGTTAACAAATGATACAACGCCATCTGCTGAAAATATAATCAACTAATATGTTGGCAATGGTTACCTGCTTAAAAGACTGTAGGGGACTCCATCTATAAATAGATCGTTTTGTTAGAATGTTTACATTCTACATGCAATCAGTGTGACCATTCACTGTTTACGTTTACGTTATGTATCTCTAACACAAACATAAATGACATATAATTGTCCATAGGAAGAAACAGGTATAAGAACAGGAAGAAAGAAGGAAGAAACTGAATACTGTGCGAAATATTCGACAGGTAGAACAGGAAGAAAGAAGGAAGAAACAGGAAGAAGCTGCATACTGTGCAAAATATTCGCTCGGGTCATCTAGTCATTTGTTATTAAGCCAAGCCATTTTATCCCCAGCATTCTCCTCCAGTACCGGATATCGAAGGCTTCTGCCCAGTTCTGGCCCATTTTTCTCATGGTCCATGGTTCCGATCCAAAGAGTGCTACGCTCTACAGGAATGTTTTCACATACTGTTCTTTAGCTTGCTGCCCTATCAACTCTGAACTCAGCGGTTGTCTATTAGCTATGGACACATTTTTAGCTTGGGTTCTTCTCTCCTTGATGTTCGTTGTACTTCTTCCATCCTCCATGTTGGTACTTCCGAGATGGGTGAAGGAATCCATTTCCTCTAATTTCTCTCCTCTCAAGGAGACTTCTACAATCAGCTTTTCTCTTCAGCATACTCGGATTTTAGCTTTTGTGGTATTCATTTCCATGATGAATTCCTGAAGAACTTGATACATTGCGTTTAGTGACACTTATATGTCATCGTAATTTCCTTCTATGACTTCGTTTTGGTCTGCAAAGAGAAGCATATTTATTTTTTCTCTGGTAATCTTATTTATGTTCAGTATAATTTCTTGTGCTTCTCTTACTGCTTCTTCCAAATACTTGTTTAAAAGTGCTGTACATTGCTTGTATGCATGCAATATTCATTTTGTAACCAAAAACATCGTCCACTTTGAGATGTGACCACCTAAGGGAAGTGGCCTTGGAGGCAGGTATCACTGTGCCCCTTTTGGTGATCTTTTATCGTTCTGTCCTAATTTATAAAACCTTAGTATTCATATATTGGTCATTCTTATAGGATATCCCCGCCTGTCTTTCTGTATGTTTTCCCCAACAACTGAGATATGCCTTTTGTTCTTCTCAGTTCTTAAACTCAAATCTCTATGTACCTTTCCTCTCCTGTCTATTTCAATACATTTTCGTTTTAAGAACAAAAACTACCATTTATGAGACAATGATTTTCATGGAGATGAAGACTGCGCATTTATACCTTATTAAATAGAAAATGGAACACATGCGGAACACAGCATATTTTTTCCAAAAATTGCATTATTCTTGAAAAGTGAATGAATGAAAAGTTTTCAAGATAGGTGAATGAACAAGCTTGGAAATGAATTCTAATTGAAAAATATTCAGGGGCGAAAAAGACGGCATAGTAATTACTTCAACGTGCCTTGATGAGCACACGAGGAAGTTAGCCTGGTTTATTTAACCTGGGATAAGAAGTTTTCAAAACGGGTAATTTTTCAAAGTTGTTCAATACATCATCCCAGGAAATTGAATTTTCGAAACAGGAGGCTTTAGCCTCCTTCACCTTCTAGCGTTGATGCTAAAAGCTAATGGGATATTGCAGGTGTGGATAGATTGGAGATACAGCGAGGAAAATTGAACAGTATGAAATTTTAATGTGTAGAGAGATTATAAATAGCTTTTTATTAGGAAGGACTTGTTTATTAACCCTTCAATGCATGAATTTCGAATATGTACCAAAATTTCTATGCCTTTTTTTACAATTACTATATTATAATACCGAAAACCACGAAGTATTACAACAGAGTGTATCATACCTACACAACCTGCGGTAGAGAATAACTATGCCCATTATAAATAAACGGAATTGTGAGCAGTGTATCATGTTTGATACAAAATGCAGTGAAGGGTTAAGGCTCTTTCGATTTGCTTAGAAATTTAGTGCACGGTGAGGTAGTTTTCGTAAGCCGCTATGGCTGTATATTTCCCTCCAGTGGTAGGCATTTTTCTGTGGATACCCAATCTCTACTTGGAAGCAACAAGGAGAGCCCTTCACGTACCGTATCTCGTCAGTTGGATGGGACGTTAAACTTTGACTCTTTGGCGCTTCTGGCTAAAATTAGGCTAGCATCAGCGGTCCTCTACGCCCTTTCTCCATTCCCCAATAACCCATCACTTGCTTACTCGTCTACCTATCCTTAATGGTGTAAATGGCCTCTAACATCGGTTGTCTTTCCTTGAGAGTGCTACCACTGCTTAGTTTCTTTGAATTATCTCTTTGTAGCCAGTCTAAAACAAATACTGGTATAAAAGCATCTGAGGTGGAAGTTTACCTCACGCCCATGCGGTAACTCACAGGGCATACCGCAGGAGCTAATGCATATTCCCTTTTCATTCCTAAGAACATGGTGAATTGACTTCAAGTCTGGATTACCCTAATACGCAATACCTAATGCGCAAACTAAATTACAGTTCTTGTTGGTGTACTTTACTTGCGAAAGAGAAGGTGATCAATGCTGCATCAATCACCAAAATGATTTGGTTGTCCATATGCTCATCCAAGTACCAAAGTATTTATTTAAATGATCAAAGGTCAATAAAATAAATTCTTTTAGCGCACTCCAAGATTACTCGCATCCAATTAAGCGACTTTCTCTCAGCCCCTGCAAAAATTAGCTCGCATTTTTCTAAGGTAGTTAGAGAGGGATAATTCCATTATACGTTTTAATTTCAGCTGCTGTGGGAAGCATGAATCAAATATTACATTACGAATGGTGCAATAACATACATTTTTGTGACTCAAATTCTAAGTAGATAGATACAAATATCTACATAAGTCTTAAGTTTAATTTTTTCTCGCGGTACGTTACAAACTTCTTCACAACGGTAGGCTTTTTGTGATCTTGAAAAATTACTGCTATGATAGTATAATTTATTTTCAAAAATTATTCAGACAACAAAAATACGTACTGTTAATTTTTTATGACCAAACTTACATAGAGAAAATACCTTTTTTAATACGGTCTTACTGGAGTGCATGTGCGTACCATTTTCCATGTGAAAGGCCTCGTGTTTTTCGTCATATATCTCAGAAAGTAGTTCAATAAGAGCATACATTTTTGGCATCTTTGGAAGAGTGAGATAATTTTCTTTCAAATCGACCAAATTCATTGATTTCTGAGGGAAACTCTATTTATCAAACTACTTAAATCGACCTCCGTGTTTTCTTTCGGGTTCTCTTTCAATGCTTAATGATTGATGATGAAAGTTTTCATTCTGCCGTTGACCAGTGTTGACCGGCCATCCTGATAACACTTGATCATAATTTATGAACAAAAAATCTTTCTCCAAAGAAAAATTGAAGCATTGATGGCTCACAATGAGTCCTGAAAAAGTACGTGGATTAAATGGCAGCGTCAACCAAGCCTAAGTAGAAAGATCGATATACTGAAGTGTCTGTTATTTGACAATGTGTTTGCTTGATGAAGACGCAGGAAATGTTGGTGGGACTCTAGCTCTCCCGAATGCGAGAATTTTGCCTCAACCTGAGAGACTAACGTTCATTAAGACTCTTGAATATAATTCAGAAAATGTGTGCAATGTCGATATTTTATCTAATCTCCCCTCAAAGATCAGTTGACACGTATTCTGTTGGAGCACTAGATCTGTACGGAGTAGCTACTTTATGAAAACACAGCTTTGGTCGTATCCATATTTTGAGTGTTCATAAATCAACGAAAAACCCCGAGATTCCCATATTTAGTGCCAAATTAGGATTATTGTTTAATCCCAAAGAGTTCTCAAGTCCATTTTTATTTATAAAAATTAAATTCGTGTATGGCATAGTTAGGTAAATTATCGCGGAACTAAATAAATGTTAGTAAAATGTTAGATAAAATGCATTGGTATTTTCATCTTTGAGATTTATTCAATTTATCGTCGAAGCACGCCAGGATATCTGCTTATCACTATGGCGAACAATTCTTCATGAAGGATCTCACATTGCTTGCGGCCATTGATCATCATTTGTTGCGCTTTGAGTAGTTCCAATGATGGTTTCGCCGTTGAAATACAGGACTTGAAAACGAAGTGCTTTAGTCTTTATTCCAGTTAATTGGGGCACGAAGTTGGTGTGAGCGATATCCACACTCCGTCCAAATAATACTGTGATCGATCACAGTTATGCGTAACGACGGGTAGGGCGATAAAACGGTGACGTGAACTTTATCACAGGAGATGTTGTTTTGAAATCTAAGTCATTGATTTTCACCACTGGGTAATGGGAGAATGTAAATTTTATATTCTATTTTTAAATTTTTCTGTCAGTATGTTTTATATATTTTCCTTGATAAATGTAGAAGAAAAAACATACATTGGTGAAATGATTTTAGGTATACATAATTTATTTAGCTTTACTTAAACTGAAGGAAAATGTACAGAACATGTCCTTTTTAGATTTGTTGATATAATACTCTATGCTTGGATAATAGGACTAAATTTTTCAAGATTTCTATGTGATTAAAAACAGTTTTATTTGTTGATCATGATATTCTTCTCAAAAAAATAAAAAAGTATGGTCTCTCTGGCAAAGCTAATCAATAGATTGAATCTTACCAATCTGAGCCAACTCAAATTGTAAACATTAATGCAATGATAATTATCTTAATGCAATTGTTAGCCGATGCACAAAATGGTTACTACGTGTTAATCCAGGTAAATCCGCTGTTATGTCCTTCACATTAAAACGCAAAACTATCTCCTCTACTTACAAAGTTTCCAAACACCCTCTACCTTCCGCCACTTCCTTCAATGATTTAGGGGTCACCTTTGACCAAAAGCTCTTTTTTAGTGAGCATTTTTTTTTCAATTTCTAAAAAGGCCAAGTCCATAGTGGTGATTATATGCAGACTTAATGAAATTACTGACCCATTTGCCCTTGAATCAGTATTTCTTGAATGTTTACTGCCCATCCTTGAGTACTGTTCTCCCATCTGGTTAACTGCACCCCTCACTACACTTAAAATACTCAACTCATACTTAATTTCTTCTTAGCCATAGTCCGGCATCGCGTGCCCTCCCTTAGACACAGCTCTCTAGTTGAAATTCTTTTGCCTCTAGGTCTCTCGCATCTCCCCCATTGCCGGCTGATTTCCGACCTTAAATTTATGCACTCAATCATGAACGGGTCCCTCCGCTCTAATCATCTTCTCTTCTGTTTTTCACTCCTCATCCCTGTCCGCACCACTTGCGGTGTAAGTCTGTTTCACACAACTAAATTCCGTCTCTCCAGCTCCCAACGTTCCATTTTCTACCGCTTACCTTCATTTTTAATACCCTCACCAACAGTCTCCCTTCCCTTGTCCTTATCTCCTCACGCAACATCTTTCCTTCCCAACTTAAACGCATTGTGTCCTCCTCTTCTTCCCTGCCACAAAATTGACTTTTTCTTATTCTTGTTGTTGATTATTGTTGTTATTGTTTTACTGTATATTTTATTATTATTTTTTAACTTATTTTTGTTTATTTAAACCCATTGTTAAGGCTCTATTTGCTGTATTTGGTGTTTTAATAAATAAATAATATATCCTCTGGCAAGCTCAAAGTTTCAACTGAAGTCCCTCGAGGGTCCATTTCGGGCTTCTTACTTTTTCTCTTATAGTTTAATGACCGTCTTAAATATATTAGCTTCGGTGATTTTTTAATGTATGCTGATACTTCCAATCACCTCTTAAAGAACAAATATTTATGATTTGTAAGCACACAGTATGCCATTGACGCCACAGTGAGGTCGTGTTACAATTGCTAAGCTCTGTGGATGAAAATAAATTCATCCACAGAGCCTAGCTTCATTCATCCAATTTTGTCCCCCCCAAAATAAATTACATTTTCTATGCTAAAAGTCTCTTTTTAATTCTTACCTGGAAATCGCTGAACTAATTATCTAAGCTTATTTATAAATATCTGCATTCAATGGCAACTCCCGCATCTGTGTGTGGTAAATTCGATACAAAATATCATTATAGTTAAACTGCGTCTGAAATCATCTGAGATTATTATCAAAACTAAATTTCAAAGCTATTTGTGTAAGCTTATAGGGATGCCATATGCACTATTATTTCAGGTTAACGTTTGGAATACTGATTTGTTCATACAAAATTTTGTTCTTCCCTTTTCATAGCTAAAATAATTCACCCATCAGGTGGGACAGAGATAATTTGTGGACTGTAAATTGAAATATATGACTTTTGAAGTGTCAAGACTGTTACGTAGAGACTTTTTCTTAGTAATGAATGAATATGCATCGGTAAGATATCTAATTACATGAATAATTTCCATTATTTTCTTAGATTTCAATGCTAGTATAACTGGTTTCGGAATTAAATTATCTTATTGGGATTGTCATAATTTACTTTTAATTATTTTAGTGTCAACCATGTGACTTTCCTGAAAATGATATCAATTCTATCCCTTTCACTATATCTAGACACTTTCATTCTCTGCAATATGTATAACCTCGCATGGAACTCTTCCTTGAGTGAATATATGGAAGTTGCCTATGAACCATCTCCGAAAGTCTCTTTAATAATAATTCCAATTAATATTTTGAATTATGTGAAAAAAGATTTTTTTAATGATAACAAAGTATTCAGCAATACATATACCTATTCTGTTAGGTCTAGAAATGTCGTGTGGCACCAAAATTATATTCTCTGTGTTGCTCTGAAATACACTCATTTTGAATTCACAAGCAAACTAAACCAAGCGTGAAGCCTCCGACTCTCTATCAGCTCCCTCCCTAATTCCTCTAAATGCTGAGAAACACTCTAGGCTCGTCCATAGCAGCTGTTAACAAAATGCGCGGCTTTCCTTTGTTATATATTAAATTTTTCGGTCAAAACTTTCCGTCCAGGGTACCAAATACTTGTGACATATTTGAGGTGTGGTCTCCTTTCCCAAAGAGGAACCGATTCATACTATCGGCTAAGCAGCGCGCTATTTAGTTGCCAAGTAACAATATGGTATTCATTGACCGCTGCAAAGCTAAGCAGCGCTAATGAGATGCTATTTTAGCAGCTGGTTCTGAAACACTCCGTTGCCTGGTTTATAAGTGATATTTAAAGCGGCGACCTGTCACAAGCGATACTTGGATGATCAAATGAAGCCATGACGGATATTTTACCATAGATACTAGTGGAATTGCTCTCCTCAAATCAAGAACATGCGCGTGTAATATTGCTGATGGATCAAACCCAACAATTATGTAATATATTCTTAGCCTGCGACGACGTGTTGTGGTACACAGTGGTGCTTTATTACGGTAGAATAATCTGGGTGCACATTTCGTACTTAATAACAAAACACTATACCTGTCTGAATTAATTATGAGAGAGAGAAAATAATTATACAACTTTAGGCATATATTCCATGGCTGCTTATTTGAAAATAATAACAACGTCTTAAATGACTTCTCAAGACCTTTCTCATGCATTTCATCACTCTCACTTGTGATCTTATTTCGAATTATTCAGTCGTTTTCAACTACATCGTGTGGATACACGTTCATCTATATCTACATCTACACATTACCCTGCAAGACACCTCAAGGGTGTTTGGTAGGGGGTGATTTATCAAAAACACGCACTCTTGAGTAAAATTAAAGTTGAAGAGAATCGTTTTTCGAATCTTCTTCCGCGTGTATCCATTGTTCATGGACAATATATCCCCAGCGTTCCAGCTGGCTTCTTCAAGTCCGCTGAAGTGTGGATGCAGGGTTTAGTCCGTCCCTTTATGTTATTCCGTTTCCGCGTCTTCGGATAGATGTGTGTCGTGATTGGTCCGTATTGTTGAAGAGCCGTTTCCATGCGGTGGCGAGGGTGTAGCCGTCTTCTCGGTTGAAATTTTGTGGTGTTTTTGTTAGCTCTATTGATTCCCGTATGGTTATAGGGAAATAGCGGACTTCTTTTTTCAATATTATGGTGCTGTCAAAATCAATGCTATGCGTTGGCTCCCTCCCTTGATGGACTGAGACCGCCGACTGGCGGAGTTGTCCATTTTTCACGGCCCTCTCATGCTCATTTCAGTGCTCTTGAGGTCTAAAGTTTAATTTCACCAGCATGTGTTCCAGTATAGACATGCTAAAGTAACTATATATATTAATGTATAATGCAGCTACCTATACGAGATACAAAGGTCATGCAAAGATTTTGCAAAACATAGTTTTAGTGCTACGTGGCAGATTAAGAAAGAAGAATTAGGGATAAAATATGCTAATCAGCTACTCCATCTGTCAACTGATCCACTTCAAAGTCTCATTGACAGCCATTACGGCCTCTTATCGATCGTGGGAAAACATTTTAAACCTGTTGGTTCTCAGGTTTCCGCGGAGCTGGAATGTAGATCTCTCCATGTTTTCCGGGATTTCTTCCGCGTCAGTTGTTTGTGGAACAACAGTTTCGCTGGCAGTCCTGCCAGCGTCTCCTGAAGGCGCTAGCAGGACTGCCAGCGAAACTGTTGTTTCACAAACAACTGACGCGGAAGAAATCCCGGAAAACATGGAGGGATCTACATATTAAACCTGTCCATTTTGCAGTCTGTTTCCTTAATTTCAATCTAATTTTCTGACTTATCACAGTATGTAGAGGCTTGTAGTATATAGGTAAATTATTATAAAATAAGTACCGTAAACGCGGGCTACTTGAGCCCTGGAGGTTACCTTGAGCCCAAAACAGAAAAATGGTGTTTGGTTCTCTTCATACTCTCAACATCAGTATAACGACGTAGTTCAGTGCTTTACTGGTAGGTGGCAGCACTGAACGTCGGTATAACATAGATCTTGAATGTAGGATACCATACCATATTATCATACCAGTTATACCATATCCTATATTCAAGATCTATGCGTTATACCGATGTTGGGAGTACACAGAGAACCAAACACCATGGTTCTGTTTTGGGCTGAGGTTAGCCTCGAGGGCACAAGTAGCCCGCGTTTGCGGTATTTCGAAGGTATGTAAAAGATTAAGTCCTATTTATAACCGTTGGCCTGAAAGCGATTCCCATCCCAGTTGCTACAAGAGGTCAGTAACGAGACTGTCAGAACAGTGCAGGTATTGAAAAGAAAGAAACGACTTTTTTACGTACGCTACAGATTTTGAAACTCATCCAAATATTCAAGGCTATACATTTATTTGCTTTTATTTATCTATATTTAGCCTCGATCTTGTTTGACTTAAGCAAGATCATTCTTCAGCAATTGGTAAAGCTTGATGTTGATACGCGAATGGTACGCGTATCTCAATGTTGAAACTGCCACGGGGCAGGTTTTAAAACTCACTCCTTCAAACGCCGTTATCCATGTGTCTTATATAATGGCGCATATTACGCCGTTCCATTTTAGGTCCGCTCCGCCCGAAATTCTCGGCCGTGAATATTTGACGGAAGCGGTCGGGCGATTGTCCTTCGCTTTCATCCGATTCCTTCCGCTTTCTCGGAAAAAACACATGCCAAAATATAGGGGATATTCTCCATGCGTCGAGTATAATGAAGATAGAACGCAGACATTTCGGGAAACTAGTATGTTTAACAGAATACAGCGCCAGCGCCTGATTACACCTTCCCCGTGTCAATGCGGGCCAATGTCATCTTTGGCGATATCGCAAGTGGAGGTGAATATACATGAACGGGCATCAAATATTCCTTCACAATTAGAAGTCCAAGGCGGACAAACAGTTCAGTAAATGATCGGATAGGTATCCTTCCGCTCGTTGATACACATGGAACTCCATTCAATTTAAAGAGCTCCTTCCAGCACGCGCATTGCCCGTGGAGCTCAGAGTTCAACAGATTTCCACGAGTAACGTCAAGCGGAGGGATAGCAACACGATCGTCAACTGAGGTGTACGTTAGCGTGAGACCTCTATTTGGGAAGGACTACTCGAGGCAGAGGTTACGTAGGTACCTGTAATCTTCTTGCGATATCGTCAGGGCAGACGTTCCGCATTGACGCGAGTCGCATGTAACCATGCAGTTTCACTAGTCTCCGTTTAATGCTTACATTTGCCATAAATGGCCGTTTATCCTCTCCAGAAAACTCGGCGAAATGAGACCCCAGTTCTTCCAACGTCGGAAGAGGGATAACACGAACGTTGCAGACTATGGGTCTTTGGTGAAGGAATTCTTCGCTCATAATTTCGGTATTTTCCCTCAAATCTGTCGGAGGAAAACAAAACTTATCTCTGAAGTTTCAACAGCATCTTGTAGAAATTTATTTCATGAGTAATCAAATCCGTTGAGAGTGCAAGTACTATGAGTGAGCGCGTGATATGGATCATGGCTGAGATACTCGCAGAGATAGTTACCGCAGGGTGAATTCTGCTCTTCCAGGAGCATCCGCACATGTGATGATAGCAGCCCACAATCGTAACGAGAACACCTAGGACGAGTTGATGGTCACATGGGAGATGTGTTCACCAAATTCATCGACATTAAGGTAAGATTGGAATCTTATTTCGTGGTAACCTTTTGAAGTTAGCATGAGCGTCAAGAAGCTTGTGATGAACCACGTGAATAATTTTGATTTTTTTTCTTGCCAGATTTTGCGTTGACTGGAGATTTTGGACAACATTTGTACGTGAATATTTCGAGATGCTGTTGTAATTCCTACGACCTAATGAGTGCATTTATTCGCTGTCTGATCGAGACCTGAGTCACTTAACGAGAATTGGAATCGGTGACGGATTGAACCCTGTGCTGAAGTGTAACCTACGTGTGAAGGCAGTGTGGTACCGTTGTGTCTACATCTACATACTACCATACGAGCAGCCACATGGGCGTGAGGCAGGGGGTGTTAGGACACCAGCCGCGTAAAGTTGACGGATTTGGAAGGTGAAATCATGACGTGTGTTAAGGGAGCGTATCTAGTCGAGCTAAGTTTTTAATGTGACCGCTTATTCTGCGAGGGAAGAACAAGTTTTTGCCCCTTCTGTTCGGGAATATATCTCTCTTATTCTATTCCTTCTATTAGACCTAGAGACAGAGTAAAGTTTCATGATAATATTCTCTGTCTTACTCTGAAACACACCAGTTCTGAAGTGTATCCTAACTGTGGAGTATATTTGGTGCCGATGTGTCCATATCGTATTTCAAATAACTCCGGATAGCGCCTTTCTCCCTTTATTCCTTCAGTGACCGTTTTATTTTCACAAAAGACATACTTTCAATCAAATAGTCGACCACTTCGCACCTGAAACGCGCATTCATGCGAGCCGAATCTATTGGCGTCCCCTTGCAAAAGAGCCATTAGACGCCTCTCGCGGTAAAGACGCGTCGATTGCTCCTGTTTAATAGCTTTCATTTAATGGACTTGGGAGCAATTCCGACGTCGGCTGTGAAGCTCCCGGCAGTTTAAAACGACTCATCCTAGTGTGTGTGTGCGTCTTCTCTTCATCGGCTGCTGGAATCCACCGACCGCTCGCCCCATTCAAGGCGACAAAGGAAGTGACGACGCAGCAACTTCGACCGGACGCCGCGCCGCGCCGTCCAACCGCGCCGAGGGTGGGTCGACTGAATAGAATGCAGTCCCGATGAGGTGAGTACCGCCGAATTTAATTGATTCTGATCTAGAGGGGAATCGGGAGGTCACCCTCAATAAAAAGTGCGGGAGCCGAGTGCATTTTTTAGGATATCTGGAGTGATGATCGTGGGTGATTGAGTGCACCTTTCAACAATTCTTCGTGCAAGTCGGAAAATAGCTTTTAATCAATGAAGAAAAATCACTTATGATGTAGTACTCAGCCACGCTCATAGGTAAGAATATATACGCCAAGGAGATGACATTTATAATGATATAAATAATAAAAAAAGATCTGGATCCCTAAATTTCCTGGCGGGAGCAAGTGGAATAGCCCATACTTGATAATGCCAAATGATTTTTTTCATAGTGAATTTCATCTATTTGGTGTATATAAAGTCGAACAAATACTTTGTGAGAAATGATGCAAGGTTTATTTTTAAAATTTTCGTCTTAAATAAGGCATTGCTTATTTATCAAAGTAGATACATCTCCTTCATCATCTTGATTGGCAACCTTGACTATCGTCGTTCATCATTTACAATTTCAAAATGTGACTTCAGCACTGACTAATGGTAGGTAGCAGCTTTCTTCGTGAAAGTCGGAAAATAGATTTTAATCAATGCGGAAAATCACTTATGATATAGTACTCAGCCTCGCTCAGAGATAAGAATATATACACCAAGGGGATGACATTTATCATAGCAGAAATTATAACACAAGACCTGGATGTCTCAATTTTCTGGCGGGAGTTGCCGGCAATTGGAATATCCCATCATTTATAATGCAAAAATGTTATATTTCTTAGTGAGTTTCATATATTTGGTGTATATAGAAGTCGATTTATACTTTGACCATTTGTTTTTCAAGTAGGTACATCATTATTATAGTCGTGGTATGCAATAATTGGAAGGAAAATATGTTCCGTATCGCATATTAGTAATGAACATCTCATTGTTAAAAACATGTTTATCCAGTTGTTAGACTACGCTTGAAACCTTGATTATTTTTGAAATTATTATGATTATTTGAAGTCATATATATAGGTGAAAATTTTCGTCCATGTAATCGAGTTATTAGGATACTTATCTCATGAGCCATAAGTCTATGTGTTAAAATAGCATTGAATTGCAAAAGAACTGAGGAAAAAGATTTCTTTTTTTCATTTTTGAGAACAGACATCGCTTACAAGACTATGTCATCAAAGTGTCATGCAAATATTCTCGTTGGCATAAATAGCTTTGAAAATGCATAAGCCAATCGCATGGGTAAGGTATGAGACAGTCTCAATCTTAACTTGGTGAAATTTTTCCATGTTATACAAAGGAAAAAAAGGGCCCATCCTCAAAAAAATATTATACTTCACGACCCAAATTTTGCGGCTGTCTTCAAGTGAAATAGCATATCATCCATCGGTAATCACACAAGTATGAGCGAGAAAGGAAGGGAACTGAAATTTTGTCTCGAGAATTAGGTGGGAAATAGTATTTCATTTCTTCATGACTGATGATAAAATTACAGTTCTTTCATCAGTTGCGATAACCGAAATACGTTGAACGGTTTTTAAGCAAACTGGAATCTGCTCAATGTGCTGCACTATGAAGTACGCATCGTATAAAATGACTCCTTGGCATTACTGGGGCTCAGAATCTTATGGTGGGTAGAGCGTTGGTCGCGAGTCATAAATTGCTCATTTTGATAACTGTTCAGGAAGTTGAAAAAATTATTGGACCATACATCACTTAATTTTATCTGTTCATACGGATGAAACAACTGTGTGTATTCTAATATAAATAGTGCACGGGTTCTTTATTAAATTTTCGTCTTAAATAAATCATTGCTTATTTATCAAAGTAAATACATCTCCTTCACCATCTTGATTCGCAGCTTTGACTATCGTCGTTCATCATTTCCAATTTCCAAATATGACATCAGATCTGACCAATGCTATGTGGCAGCTTTGTAAACTGCCACTTCGTGGCAAACCAACCCCCGTTCACATGGTAGTTAAAAAGGTCGGTCAGTATCAATTGTGCTCTACCTTCGATAGAGGTCTTCAAAATGTTAATCAGTCTGCCATAAATGTACTTATTTTGTTGTAATCTCCATAAGAGTATCGCAGGTAATTCAACGTATTCGCTGACCTGGCAGTAATTATTTATTCGTAATGACGACTTTCGCCACATATTCGCTGATTTCTCTGGGCTTGCCTTTGCAGATTGGAACCAGTAAGCACATAAATTGCAGCTTTGTGGTGAAAATGGTTACGCAGAGCCTTATCTTTAGAACTACGGTGTACCGAATCAAATCGAACGAGCCTGTAAGGTTTGCCCCCACGATAGTAGAAATAGTGCAGTGGTCGCTAACGTAGTAAGGATCAACGTGTGGAGGAATGTCATGTGAACGAGGAACAGCGTTCATCACGCCGCCATTAACAGGGACTCACGACGAGTAAGTTGGTAATAAGTAAAACGCAAGCAAATAAAATAAGTAATACCATATTACTGTACCTTTGTGATTTATGGCTTTTGAAACGTTTTTTAGGCAAGTGGTACATTTTCATGCCAGTCTATTAAAGTAACATCGTATTAATTATAGTCTTTTTTTTAATGCCGTTATTCAAAATTTCTAATTTCTACTGACTATGCCATCGCTATCACTTTGAAGTGACAGTATTTTACCTCGTTCAGACTACCATCATACGGACTAACGTACGCACGACTGTAATGTGAACGGGGTACAGATTTACTCTCACCTCTCTCACCAGGGCATCGTGGCGAACAAGTTAAAAGCAAGCGAAAGAAATGAGTACCATATATTTTTGGCGTTTTGAAGCATTCAAAATGAATTTTTTGCTCAAGCAAATGACACATTTTAATGATTGTCTATTATTTCATATCAATTCTATTATTTATTAAAGCATATACTTTCCCTAAACGGTTATCACTTATTTCATTATCGATATTCGTCATTTCCAGTTTACTCTCGCGATACGAACGCTACCTTTTCAAAGAATCACGGAACTAGCCACACAGTAACTTCAACGGAGTCACCCGCTAATGACCACACAATTGTGTGAAATTCACAGCGTAAAATCATTCTCCTGTACTGGGAATCGAACTCAGATTCCTCGATTTCGCGCCGAGTGCTCTAACCAGTGCCCCCATGAGATTCACAGTGGAAGAAGACACCTGGGTAGCTTAATTGGTTTGAGCACTCGGCGCGAAATTGAGGGATCTGGGTTCGATTCCCAGTCTAGACGAATGATTTTTCCACTGTGAATTTCATACAGTTGTACGAACGTTATCCCCGTAAAGTGACGGCGTTAGAAACTACGAATTACCATGGTATGTACGAGCATTGGCATTACGAAATGAGATGTCGTATGGACCATTGTATGTGGGTAGCACTGTGAACGGGGTATTAAAAACAATGGATAACCATGATACGGTTATGAATTTACATTACGAATTCAGCCTATTGTCTAACAGACCATCATACATACGATAGTATTCTGAACGAGACTTAAGGTAGTTTAAGCGTAAAATCATTTTACCTAGAAATCGATGAATTTTGTCTCATTTTAAAGAAAAATATATCACACTTCCATTGATACCAATAGTTCAACACATTACCACGTTACTTTCTGAGGTATTTGCCAGAAAATACCATTCGTTTTATGTGAGAAATGGTACGTGTATGCACTCTAGAGAGACCTTATGTTAAAAATGAGGCATTTTCTGCTCTAAGATCTCGTCCAAAAATCAACAGTGTGTGTTTATTCAACTATTTCTGAAAATTAATCATACTGTAACCGCAAAACATTCTTTGGGATCACAATAAACCTTCCGTTTTAACCGTTCCGTTCATCCTTCTCAAATATGGGAGCCCTCAGTACATAATGGATCTTTTTCTCCCAAGTAGTAAATTCACTAATGTTGTTACTAGACAAGACCCCTGTTTTTTGTATCCCCCCCAGTTCCGGACAGCTACAGTCCAGAAATCGTTTACAGTTGTTGCTTAAAGCTGTGGAATGACTTGCCTAAACTGGTAAAAGACAGTGCATCACTGGTAATATTTAAGAGAAAGATTATCACACACTTACTTCCTGGAATTCTGACCATGAATGCTGACCATGTAACTCATTTATCAGTTCATTGATGTGATTAATGTCCATTGTTGCGTAAGAAGAAGCAATTCAGTTTTTTTTCTTTTCATTTGTTAAGCTAAATTTCCTTTTTAAAAGTTGTGTTATTTGTTTATTGATATGTTTAATGTTCGTTTTTCTGTTAGAAGAAGAAATTCAGTTCTTTTTCTACATTGCTAAATGATAATGTTGTATATATATCTATTGTTAGCAATTTATATGATAACTTCCATTTTTTGTTTCCTGAGTGGCTTGTTCACATATTAATTGTCTTGAACACCACTGTATTTCATTTCTATGTTCCAAAGGAGTTCACTCCTAGAACAATAAACGAGTTTATTATAATTATTTTAATGGAGTTTCAAAAGAACCGCGTAAAAAAATGAGTCAAGTTTAAGACATGTTTATATATTTTTATTTGATTACTTACGATTTCTGTCATGTAAAAATATTTTGTTGCCCCATTAATAATGCAATATTTAATTCGTGTGTCTCACAGTTGGTGAAACTGAAACGTATATATCGAAAATGGTCTCTGTTATAATTAGGAACTGTTTCGCTCGCACTATCTCAAGCAGTGTGAAGGCAGCGTGGCAACATTCTATCTAACACTATCACGGAAGAGAAACGAGGGCGGGCCCTTGCAAGTCAAACTCGCCTAGAGTTGCGATGGTCAGTTCACTTCGCCTTTTGAGACCGTCATGGTGGCAGCTTCTATCATGGGGAGATGGGTTTGAGGTCAGCCGGACTTCTGCGGTGAGAAGAAGCGGGAAGGAGAACTTGCGATGTGCTGGGACTGCGGTTTTGGTTTTTAATCACCACTGATGGAGGAGTGACCATTCGCTCTTGGTTTTGATCGATTAGATATGGAAGGATGAAAGGGATTGACGTTTTGAGCTCAAGGGGAGTGAAGGACGTCAAATTTCGAAGCGAAATTGGTCGGAGAACATGCGATACTGAGGTGAATGACCTCGGTAAACCTAGGAGACCGCAAAGGCCTAAACTTATGAAGGTCTGACACTGCGCGGCAGATTTGGCTCAAGCTCTTTTTATTATTTGAGGGAAAAATTTAACTGGGCCGCCAATAATAGCATTATCTCTGCTGTGAACTGCAGCCCTTCATGCTTCCCTATCTAACCCTAGTGCCCTTAATTCCTTAAAGTTCCTCTAGATTTTCCTATATACTTGCATGCATATTGTATGCATTTGCCCCTTTGCATTTTACATTCTATTTCTCCTTCAATTCCTCTATTTTCCCCTAAACCTCGAGGTCTGTTACCCGCCGGCCTCGGTGGTGGCGTGGTAAAGTCCTCGGATAAGTTCTCCAATCCGAATGTCGCGGGTGCGAGTCCCGCCTGGGTAGGATATTTACACCTCCATGGGTATGGTTGTGTGTGTGCGTCCATGTATTGAATACCTAGTAATTGGCTTCAGCTGTTACGTATAAAGAAATTATTATTATTATTAAACCCATTGTGCCTTGCGGTAGTTTAAGCGAAATATCATTTCTCCTAGAAATCAATGAATCTGGTCTCATTTTAATGACAAATATCTCGCTCTTTCAAAAATACTAAAATATTAGACCTTTCCCGAACTAATTTTCTGGATTTTT
The DNA here is from genome assembly GCA_963169105.1 of Ceriagrion tenellum. Lineage (NCBI taxonomy): Eukaryota > Metazoa > Arthropoda > Insecta > Odonata > Coenagrionidae > Ceriagrion > Ceriagrion tenellum. Next base: position 76,427,923 of record OY720643.1, read on the forward strand.
TATGAAAAATACGAGACATTGTACATGGGAAATGATACGTGTATGCACTTTAAAGAAACCTCATTTAAAAAAAAGACGAATTTCAAAAACCTAGATCTTATCAAATCATTTATATTGTGTAGTTTTTATGTATCTTCCACTATTGTTATGAATATATCATATTTTCGCCGCAGTATTTTTTTCGGGATCACAAAAAAACCGTCCGTAATGAAGGAGATTTGAATGTACCGCGCGAAAAAAATGAGTTAATTTAATGACTTAAAAAAATTATTTAATTAAATTACTTAGAATTTTAGCCATGTATAAGTATATAATGGTACAATTACCAGCGCAGCATTTAATTCATGCCCCTATAGTTACTGAAATTTAAATGCATCATTCGAATATGGTCGAAATTATGACTATGGAACTATCTCCCGCAAAGAACCTTAAATGTGCACCCAATCTGTCTTATTATTTTCTTCTGTTGTAATGTTACATGAATAGTTAAGTGATTTTCTTTCTTCCTCTCTGTTGATCCCCCCAAACGGTCCTCTATTATTCTGCATACTTATTTGCTTCTTATTTCATCCATCAACTAATAGAAGTACGCATTTGTATCGCTGCGTTTTTATAGAAGCATGAGTCTTTATTATATCACTGTCTATAAAATTAGGCAAACATATTTTGGATGCTACCTAAACTTATTGACGTGCTTGTAAAGGTGTGCTACGAAATCATTGAAGCTCAAGAAATGATTAATGCACTCCAAAAAAATTGAAGGGGTTTAGAAGCATTTTTGTGTGTGTGAATACAGTTTAAAGAAGGCAATATTTATTCAAACAAACATTTTTTACATTAATTCTGTGAGTTACACTTATTTACTCATAATGCTATACTTAACAAGATGTATTTAAATGAAAAATATTTGTCTTAACAGTTTTGCATTCAAAATGCATCAAATAATGAAAAAATAATCAAACGAATATGATGGGGTACCGTTCTCACCTGTTTACCCAAGATTTGTGGGTTGGTATCCCACCTGGGTACTCTTTCATTACCTGGGGCACGGTTTAGTGCGTGCATTTAAATTAGAGTTTCCAAACTTGTTCGTGCCATTGCGTCCTTGATGCCAATAATCTATTCTCAACGCTACCACTTTCTCCACCGAAAGCTTCAAGTTCATAGACCACATGACCAAATCAGGATGAGTGTGACATAAAATGAAATCAACTATTGTCAGATTGATATTTATTCCACATTTAATCTATATATAACCTATTCATCTTAGGAATTGCATGTATGGTGCCGTATGGTCAGAACCCTGCCTCTAGTGCCCTCATGCCTCCATGTGACCCCGTTGTATCTTTTCGGCCATCTTACCGTCCCTCTGAACCGTCAAATGGGAAGAAAAATTACTAGAAGTGGTCTGGGTTAGGGCATGGAGAAGAGCAACATGTACTATATGGATAGACAGGTCAACGATTAAATATAAGGATTGAATAATGGCAAATATTGTCAGCACAAATGTGACAGCTGTTGAAAGTGTCGCATAAGTTAATGATGGCTTGTTTGCGTGAAGGAAATATTGCAAACGTTTTGCCTCAATTTATACCACAGCATTAAATCGAGCACCAAATATTTCACTCTAGCGCTCGAAGAGCTTGAATTTTAGTCCATAGTTTGCGTAGTTGACACAAAGAAATCAAAACGATAGATGATGCTTTCGTTAGGCATTCATTTCGACAGTTCGATTTTTAAAAAATAATGCCACTTTTTTCTACCTGATCGACACACCTTAGCTATCAACTGGCCGGGATGGATGTACTAACGAGAACATGACGTACTGCACGAAAATCATTACAAGTCGATTTTAGCCCCTTTGTAACGACTCTACCAGACCAGAACAGACAACAATCCTTCAAAACCGGGTGCTGGAAGAGGATACTGCAGGTTAAAATAACAAATAATCATGTTTACAGAGGAGTAGTGGAGGAAAGGATCATATAGAGCATTTAAATAAAAGAAGAACCATGGGAGTTAGATACACCCAGAGGCACAAAGGGTTCGTGAAGTACATAGTTTAAGCTAAAATCAAGGGAAAAGTTCCCAGAGGATAAACCTGGAATAAGTTTATGAACCAAATAGAGAGGAAAGTACATAGGAATATATGCCAAGAAGTAAGAGAACTAGCATTAGAGGGCTGCAGTCAACCAATCTTAGTATTGCACGACCTATGATGAAGTGATGAAATAAATGAAAGTTCTGTGAAACAAAAGAGCTGCATCGAGTCAGTACGTCTATCAATATTGACTCCTGATGAGATGATCGTTTCCACAGTTTCACAGTTCCAATTTCCTATTGTAATTACGCTCTGATTTGCACCTCATAATCCGAATGGATAAGTTTCCGTGCGTGTGCTGAAAGTATTTACGGATAATTAGCGAAGCTTCGTGAGCTTTGGCGAGAGAGATATCCCAGCCGCCCTTGTTGGCGAGTGGCGGAAGGCGGGCAGTAGGGGATATGTGATGAGGGGTTCACGAGGGTTGAGGGGGGCTTACAAAGCGGAGCGATTAGTTAATTGCATCCCGTGTCGGGTGACCCTAGCCGCTCATCAATCAGCTCGGGTCACCGCCCTCAAATCATCCCTCGGCCGCCCACAGTGGGGATAGGGAAATAAGCTGGGAGGAGGAGAAGGGGTCAAGGGTCATTGCTGCCATTTGAGCGTGTCCGCAGTCGAGATTCGGTGACTTTCCCGACCCAGGGCGTGTACTGTGGGTGGGCATGACAACGCGGCTTAAGCGGCGCGGGAAGTCATGTCATAGACCGCAGTGCAATGGGTCCCCTCTCACCCGCCGCCGTACGCCTGAAGGAATAATGGGATTTATTTGGGTTGGGTTATCATCATACAATTATGAGAAACATTATAACACATGGGAGTGAGATATAGTTGATGAAGGAAAATTAAACATAAACCTCCATGGACGAATAGGTCAAATTTATTACGTTTCAAATTTATTGAAATATCTGCTCTCTAAGAGGCTTCTTCATTCAGTTGCTGCGCTAGACAGAATTGTAACGCTTCGTATAAAGTGTGTGGAAAGCTGCGTCTCTTTCGGTGGTTAGTCAAACAATTTAAATAGATGAATGTGTGACGCTATTCACTGACGATGGCGCGCCTAGTTGAGCTCTGAAATAAATAGTTTCAGCTGTCATGTGAAGAAAAAATTGGGAAGTTTAAAAAAAGTTCCGTTATGAATTTAATATTGAAGTATGCCTACCTTGTGTAAATATTATTATTCAGAGTATTATTTTTAATTAAATATATGCTATACAAATACGCCACATTTCAAAATACTTGTTATTATCAAATAAATTGTAATATTTAAAATGCTAAAATAGCACTTTAAAAAAAACAAATATAGTAACAGTATTTTTTTTCATGCTGATATTTCATGGTTCTGTCCGGAGAGGGTTAGTTTTATAGAAATAGATAACTGGAGACGATCCCTGAGAAAATTAGAAATATAATGGGAGTCACACTCACACTTAAAAAACAGCTTGTATGGTATAGTCACATACAACTTATGACGGATAAGAGATTACCCGAGCAAATATACATCCACATGGTAGATAAAACAGAGGAATGCATAGAATAATTGGGAGAGAAGGGATGGAAAGGCAATCAGAGGAAAGAAGTTAACCGGTGAACTGTGGATGAACAGAGAATAATGGCGGTTATTTATCGGATGTCAATGAACGTTAATAAAATGGTAATATATTTAAAGATTTGTATGTACATGAAGTAACTTTGTTATTGCACATACATTTTATTTAAGACAGAAGAGGGTTTTGTTTAAGACTGAATTTAAGATTGAAGGGTTTCGACGTGGCACGTCAAGACATACCACGTGCCTGGTTCTGATTAGGACCTGATGATAGCATGCCACGTCAAAACCCGGGTCGTCTTAAATATAATTTGTGTGGAATAACAAAGTTCCTTCATTTAAAATGTGTAGTAAATTCTATATAGTCACGCCTGAGACAACTGATTAATTATTTTGGTTGAAAGTTCTTGTACAAACTTTCTGAGAAATCGGAGATACAAATTCCCGGCTGACATAGGGAATGGAGGCTTTAACTGAAATACAAAAGGCATTACCAACATCATCATCAAAGCATCAACAAAGAAAATTTGTGCTTTAAATAATACACGAGCATACACGTGAAGATTAAAGGATAAAGAAACATTTCTATTCTTGGAGCAGTTATTTGTATAGAATGATTCATGGACACTTTTACTCGAGAATGCAATCAAGTTTTGTGAAATAAAGAAAAAGCACTAGGTGTTTGTATTTTTTTGCACAGTGTTAGGTTACGAAAGCTTTTACTGAACCGTCATTAATTCTGTGGTTGCTTATGATCCCGTGTACTGTTTCTGTATTTTATCCACAATTAACACATTCATTACGTATTTTTCATATTTTTCACAGTCCATCTATTGATCCACCTAATTCTTATTTAGCAGAAAAATCATTGATTTATCGATAAAAATATTGACTGAAAGTCTTCTTTTGGCATCAATTGTTAACAATGTAAACAAGAAGTTTTTTTGTTCTGACGTCACGATACTAAGGAATACCTAAAGCATATGTGTAAAGTATGATCTCTATAGCATGGAAACTTATATATAGCTATTGTAGAAAAAAGTTTCAAATTCATGTCATTTTGGTATAACCAAAATATTCCAGAGATGTAATGGACGGAGAGTTTTGGGTGTATATGCAACGTGGAGCTGGGAAGGTAGGAAGATGAGGTAAAGGTATTGAACAAATTATGAGAGATAATATCATCCCGACAGCAATATTGAGTTGGTTAATGAATCCAAAGAATCGTTCACGTACGCATGCAAAAAAAACCATTCCTATTCGGGGAAGGCACCGACAAAAATGCTCCATTCTCGCTGATAGGCCGGCAAATCTCCTTCTGAGGTGAATCTTTCCTCTGACATCTGAATTTCTCTCTCCCTAATTCATTGCCCTGTGGTGCCTCCCTCTGCTTTTAGTAACTTCTGTACTTCCTGATGTCCGTCGGCATGCAGTACCTTCGTCTATCTCTCCCTCTTTTGGGCTCAATCTTTCCTTTCTTCACAAGATTATTCATGTTACGTGCAGTCCATTTAAGCAAGACATATCTAATAGGGATCTATAATGCATTGATTCTTCTTGTCTCTTGCATCCTTGCTGTTGGCCGATAAATGGCTTATTCACCTTCTAGGGGTATTTACCTCGTCAAGGGCAACATGGTGCCCCATCTCCACCAACTCGTCCACCAGTAGAGCAAACTGCTGAAATAATAATAATTCCTCCATGCTACACTTAGGGGTAATTGTCGAAAACTATATTTCAGATTTCATTGAGCTTATGGTCTGAAAAGTTGTTTTTGGGGCTCAATATAACTCGGAAATTTTTATCAACTGTCCCTAGTTTCCGATAAGCATTGAAAGTTGCACAATTTCTGGCCATTTTGGTTTAAAGTTGAAACGAGCGGAAGCTTGAGCTTTAAAATAATTTTTCGCAGGAAATATATACATACTGTCAGAAGATGAAAGAAAATGCCATGCCAGTAGCTACTTGTGTGCAGAACCCCGCTGATTACGAAAAAAATATTGAAGGTATGTAGGATATGTAATCTGGCAAGCACGTTGCGGACGAGGCGTTTGATGCCCCCGCGAATGGCTACAAGTACCTATTTTTCGGAATCCAGAACATATATTAATTTTCGGGGAAACAACGGAAAAAGAGGAGGAGGTAATTGGTAAGACATAGCTAGGTGGCGCTAATGAAAGAGATATATACCAAAATGGCATTGGCAGTCATTCCATATCTTAGAAAAATCTATCGACACTTGATCACATTCACTAAAATTTGTAAACCTTTCCGCTTTATTGCGCTCTTCGTTGAAGCATTGTATTTTAACATCTACTTTGATTATTACTATAACACCATCTAAGGGCAATCACCCATTTACATTTTATGTAACAGTACTACACCTCTAGTATCATTTTCAATCACAATAGAGAGAACCATGATACAACCAACCAGACCAGACCAGTACGATTCAGGCATACAGGCCACGTGCAAAGCATAATAGAACTACATTACAGGTACAAAGCTGTATGATTATATGAAAAATTCACACATTTCTGTGACAAAAAATTACAAAAATGTTTCAGATTTCAGGCAAGTTCCTTATTCGCTTGATATATAAAATATTGGTGGTAAAAATATCAATATTATTAGCATCTATATCGAAAATACATTATCACTGAATTCTGGACATAGCAGAATTGTATTAATTTATTTCGCCATATAATTTTAGCGCTTAATTTTAAATAATGGTTATTAAAGAAATAAGTATCTGACTATTATATAAATGGGGTTGCATCACACACCACAACTGTGATGCCAAAGCATAAATGAGTTCAAAGAATTTTCCATTTACTGCCTATAAATTATGTACAGAATGGATTGAAAGCATTACAGGAGATCAAATTC